>JAQPPZ010001900.1:0-1200000 GCA_028583015.1 Wollemia nobilis | reverse complement strand
TACGAAAGTTTCTTCCAGTACTATTTGAGGTAGCTTTTAGTAGAAGCATCCATAACATACATAATTGCATATACCTTATTGACTATATTCATTCAATGGCTATTAATGATTAATGACAACAAAGCTATAGTAGATTGATTGATCGGTTTTTAGAAGTTTTTTTTTTAAAAAGCAATGATTAATGTTTGATATTTTAGTAGTAGTTTTGAATAGTTTTTAAAGAGATAAGGTTTGAACTTGTTATAAAAATAAAAATGTTGAGAAGGTAAAGGTAGTAGATTGAGTGTTTGTTAGTTTGAGATAGACGGTTCCAATCTCAAGTCCTTTTAGATTTCGTTAGATCTCATCACTTGAAGTAAAAATCTTACCCAGGTGAAGTGGGGGGCTATAGTGGTAGCATTTTGGTTTGTTTGGATACGTGAGGTGAAGTGGGCTATAGTGGTAGCTTTTTTATTTGTTTGGATACAGAGGTGAGGTGGGCTATAGTGGTAGCTTTTTGGTTTGTGATGTAGGGGCTATAGTGGTGGCTTTTTGGTTTGTTTGGATACATGAGGTGAAGTGGGTTATAGTGGTAGCTTTTTGGTTTGTTTGGATACATGAGGTGAAGCAAGGATTATAGTAGTAGCTTTTCGGTTTGTTTGGATACATGAGGTGGGTGGAAACTATTTTGGATTCTTTATATCTAAAGGTACATGAGTGGTAGCTTTTTGGTTTGTTTGGATACATGAGGTGAAGTGGGTTATAGTGGTAGCTTTTTGGTTTGTGAAGTGGGGGCTATAGTGGTAGCTTTTTGGTTTGTTTGGATACATGAGGTGAAGCGGGCTATAATGATAGTTTTTTGGTTTGTTTGGATACATGAGGTGAAGTGAGGATTATAGTAGTAGCTTTTCAGTTTGTTTGGATACATGAGGTGGGTGGAAACTATTGCCGATTCTTTATCTGAAGATACATGAGGTGGGGTGGAAATTGTTACCGATTCTCTATCTAATTAAAAAAAAAACTAAGAGTGAAGATTTTCCTTATTTCATCCTTTCACCCATAAATAATATGATATGATAGAGACTGTTACCAATTCCCTATCTAAAAAATAAAATAAAAACCTTGAAAGCACCAACATGAGAACACAATGAGAACTTGCAACAAATTGACAGCAAATGAAAGTACGTCGGTTACGACACCAAGAGTATCGGGTTGGCTCCTTACGGCTCTTACTGGAGATACATGCGCAAGCTCTGCCTCGTCGAACTCCTCAGTCCCACCAGATTGGAGACCTTCAGAACCGTACGCGAAGAGGAGGTGTCTCTCGCCATGCGTTCCATGTGGGACAAGAGCCAGCGTGGCACGGTTCCCCTCAATCTGACCACTAGCCTTCTGAATCTCGTCTCCGCCATACTTTGGCGAATCCTATCGGGCACCAAATACTCGGGAGATGACGTGGACAAGGACGGAGAACTTAAAAAAATGAAGAGGCAGGTCGCAAATGTGGTGGGAGTGTTTAACATCGGAGATTTGTTTCCTCGTTTCGCCTGGGTGGACATCGTCATGGGAACCAGGCGGCGTATGAAGCAGACGCACCATTTCTTCGACGTCCTGGTCGAAAAGATGATCGACAAGCACATGGAGCGCAGGCAGAGCAACAGCCACGAGGAGAAAGAGAAAGAGCGTACCAAGGACTTGGTTGGCCTAATGCTAGACTTGGAGATGAGCGACAACAGTGGAGACGTTAAAATAGAAAGAGAAGATATCAAAGCAGTTGTCTTTGTATGTTAATCTTATCCAGTGCACAACCAGATTAATTTACTGTTCTACTTATCAAACTAATTTAACATTTTTCATTTAATGCCTCAGGATATGTTTTTGGCTGGAGTGGAGACAACAGCCACAGCATTGGAGTGGGCGATGAGCGAGATGCTGAGAAACCTCCGCGTAGGAAAGAAATTGCAGGAAGAAATTGAGTCCGTGGTGCGGAAAGATCGAGCTGTGAGAGAAAGCGATTTGGCAAAGATGGAATACCTTGGATGTGTTGTGAAAGAGACGTTGCGATTGCATCCGCCAGGGCCCCTGTCGGTTCCGCACGAATCAAGAGAAGCTTGTACGATTGGAGGATACGATATACCGGAGAAAACGAGGGTGTTGTTTAACGTGTGGGCGATAGGAAGAGATCCGGCTGTATGGGAAGATCCGTTGGCGTTCATGCCTGAAAGGTTTGTAGGAAAGAATATCGATGTGCAAGGGCGAGACTTCAAGATGATTCCGTTTGGCGGAGGAAGGAGGTCATGCCCGGGGGCTGGGATGGCGCTGGGAAGCATGGAGCTTGCATTGGCCCAGCTCATGCACTGCTTTGAGTGGAGAATTGAAGGAGAAGGTGATCCATCACAGTTGGATATGACGGAATCCTTTGGAAGCAGCATGCCCAGAAAGCACAATCTTTTCGCTATTCCTAGGCTGAAATTGCAGGATTGTACTCTGTTTGCTGAGTAGCCAGATAAGTGGTCTCCCATTAGTTATGGACGCAAACATATTCTCTTCTTTCGTTAGCTTTTCCAATTCGACCATCGTAGGAGGGTGCATGTCTATGTTTTCAAGCAGTATTTGACTCTTTACTGTAATTAAGATGTTCTTTAAGAGGGAAAATTACGAATGTCCTTATATATAATATTCCAAGAGTAGTTGAAATATTCCAATCTTTTTCGAGAAGCATTCCCTTATGTTGTGTGATGTTATTAACATCAGTTGATTTATAATATTTTAGTATTTTATTTAAAAATTTTATTTATTCTTTGTTATTTCTTTTGAGTTTTTGGAGAAAGTATATATTTTTTTCATCATATCATTTCATTGCATATATATATATATATGATATATAATCTTCAACAAAATTAATTGATAAATAAATAAGTATTTTAAATATTAAATAAATTGAACTAAATCAATTATCAAAATTTAATTAAAGGGAATTATTTATATGGTCCTTTGATTCAAACATTAAAGGTGTCATAAAGATAATTCTAATATATGAATACATAAATTATAATATATTTAGTAGAGATAAAGAAGTGGTTCTCATCATTTACAATTATTTTACGTTAATATTATTTACAATTATTTAATGTTAATACTGTTTACTTTAATGTTATTTGTTATTTTTACTTTTTATTATTAACTATTTAAATAATTTATTAATTTTGTTTAATTTTAAGTGCAATAAAATAATATAGTGGGTATTCACATTCTCCACTTGTATTCATGAAATAGAATAAACAAAAAGGAATCATTAGAGCTTCAAATAGATATACCATAAAGCATGTGAGATTATTGATCTTATATGTAAATAGCATGCAATTAATCCAAGCCAAACTTCACCATTTTTCAAAACTCTTTTGCATGTAGATGGAGCTTTCTACCACAGGATGTCTTCACCAAGCAAGGCAACATCAACTTAATTTATATGACAAAAGTTTCCTTCCCACCATGTATGTGAAAACAAAAAATGTTTTCTTCCCTCCAAAATAGACATACATAGTGCGTGATGACATCAACTAGACAATAGTCCCATGTGCTTTGACCAATCAATATAGAAATTTGTAATTTATCAAATCATTTGATCAAATTACATGCAAACTAATGAATTAAATTGACCATTTTTTAATGGATCAAGGATTTATTTTGATGTTAGAATTTGAAATAATCCTCAATACACAACATGTAATACAATTTATAACTTAAACAAATGATAGCATGTTGTCCTTGCCTCCTCTAAATTGGATAAAATAAACTTGAAGTCATTTTTCTTCTAAAGAACTATAATAGCACTTCAGTCTCTATGGACAACACATAAATATTACTTTGAAGCACATATTCCCAACAAATATTTTTTCCATATTTTCATTGCACCTAAAACACATCCATGTTGTAATAATTCTTTAAAAGAGATAAGGTATTACATCAAACATTGAGCATTCAACACCTTCATCCATTTGGAAGATGCTCTCCTCTATGCTTTAGCAATATGATTTTCTAAGTGATAGCACATAACAATATCTTGAATCAAACAAACTTCTCTAGAATAGAAAATGCATCCCATCATATCTTGTGTTTTACACTTGACTTTCATGAGGGTGAGTTGGTTATTTTGCTATAACACTTAGGCATTTTCTCTTTGTTGAATGGTGCTTTCCTAATGTCATAACCTCATATCCTATAGATCTATTTCTACTCTCTTTGTATGGTGTGTTCTGCAAACTAGAAATATTTAGTTCCTTATCATATATAATACCTCTTTTCTATCTCTAGATGATTCCCAAGATTTAGCTCTCACATGCAAGTGGAAATTAAGTTTCATGATGTCTAGTACGATGGGATTATTTCTAATTTAGACTAAGCATTTTTTAAATCACCATAACATATTAGTTGCACCACTATTAATGATAAATGCTTCTTTACATTATCATATGTTTGTGTCATTTTATCTTATTTGGAAAATATGGAGTCCTTATATGTCCTCCAAAAGAACACCTTCATGTAAAGATAGCAGACTTAAAGTTTCAAAAAATAATAAATACAAGAATCACTTTGTGTTAAAGAAATAGTTTTACATAAAAAATAGAGGATTCATTCAAAACATGATTTATCAATATTAATGAGCTTAAATATAATGTGTATGTATATGAGGAATGTGCATAGACTAAAATCTAAACTATGTAATAACCAAATTTGTGAAATTAAAAACTTAATACCAAAATTATTGCCTTTGATAGTAGTGATTCTAATACATGTTCTACATTGCATGTAGATGAAAATTAGAAAATAGACTACTACCAACTACAAATCTATCAAACATATCCACTTGTTCTTTAATCAACATGTGCAAATGGATAATATGGTGTTCCATGTTTCTTCGTCTTCATTCATGAGAAAAAATGCTTCACTGGTATGTCATCTTTTGCTTCAATTCATAATTTTTTTTATACCTTTTTTAAGATATTTAAAGATAAATTATAGAAATGGATAGACAGAACTTTTTTAATGAAGCTCTGTATTGATGATCAACATGAATTTATCATTCTCAAGCCACACATTCAAAGCATGAAAGAAATTTACAATAAATACATAAAATTATATTATGATGATTCAAGCCTCTAATATCCTCTAGGATATACAATATTCAACTTCATTATTCTCTCATTCATGCTTTTAGAGAGAGTATTATTTGGATCTAATAATATAGGTTGGAGTAGCAAGATGCTAGGTAGTTATTATTAATCAAAATGGGTGTATATGTATAATTAACATGATTAAAATGTGGTTGGTTAATAATAGCTCACCAACCATTAAATCATAACTACCTAATTATTTAGATGATACAATAATTTTCCTAATATAAATGACCTCTTTTTAACCTCTTAGTTAAAACCATCAACTTTATCAGGATACTTAGTTCTCCCTTGAAGTACAATTTAGTTGATTTTTGATCTTCTCCATCATCCATAGTAGTGCTTTCTCTTTCCTTGGACCAATCATAAAGTGTTGCCTTCTTTGTTGTGAACTTATCCTTAGCATCATTAACTTCTCTTTTTATAATTTTCCAAGCCAAATTGCCCCATGGGATGGCATCATCCTACTACATCTTAACAAATGAGATGAAAGGGCTAATAGTCCCTACAATATTATTTACTTTAGTATAATTAATTTTTATTTGATCTCCTTATGGCTTCTCCCATGTTTTTCACTAATAGCATCTTTAATTTCTTCTTACACATCTTCCTAGTGCATTTCCTTTAAAGGTTGGATGTCTTCTAGAGTGATTTCTACAACTACAAAAGCCTTATAAATATTTATATTCTTTTAGATATCTCTTTGAAGTACTCCACCTATTATATAATTATGATGTTCTCATATTTCATCTTAGATGTCTTCTTTTACCACAATGCCAATAGCATGAATCATGATTATAGTTTCTAAATCATCCATGAGAGGACAAGATTAATGATTCATACACAAGAGGCCCAATATAATTGCATGAAGGATAAATTTTAGGACTAATAATGGTTTCTTATAAATTATTGCTAGAGTGATGTTTTTAACCTTTGAGTGTATTTTTTTGTTGAAATGTGTCTCAATAGACTCACATAAGATAATATTTTAGGAATATGTTGCAAATGCATAAACAGACTCCAAAACTAAAACTCTTATATTATTGATGAGATAAAATTACAAATGTATAGTGCAAATGGTGTTGCAAGGAGTAGGGTGTTTTATCTTAAGAAATATGTATTAATAATGTGAAACAAAAAAGGTAATAAGTCATGGGTTCTTTGTTTCCTAATTGATAAGAGAAGTCCTAAACTATAATTATACATAATATAAAATATTATAAAGAATATAGAAGGTGAAAAACTTCATATTATAACATATCTTAGCAATATAAAAAAATATCAAAGAATTTATTTCTTCTACCTTAGAAATCAAAGTGCCAATTCTTGAAGTAGTCAAGTGGATAAACTAGTCTAAAATAGTTATACTAATATTTTCATGGTGATGCATGACAATGTCATTCATTATTTTTCATACTTGTACAAGTTCTAAATAAATCATCATTTTTTGATAGGTGCTAAAGATGTAGCTCTAAATTAGCATAGCACCAAAAAGGAATGACACTAAAGTGGTAGTTTGATACTAGCATAGCTTAGTGCCAAAGCAAGAGTTCATACCAACCTATCTAGTGAGAAGTCTAGATAGGTATCAAGACTAATGCTTTGAGGTTGATTTGGTGTCATGCCTTGTAAAATTTAGATCAACCCCTAATTTGCTCAGATTATTCATCCTCCTTTTCAAACAATGATCCTCATTGATTCATCCTCCAATTATGGGAAAAGATACTTGAATTAATCAAGTGTATACCATATTGCTTGCAATGAAAACTAACATTGTTTTATAACCTTGAATTGATTGTATATAATTTAGTAAATTCTCTTTATAGTTACCTTGATCAACTTATCCATAGTGATAGGTTTCCAATTATATTAAATCCTAGATCATTTGGGTGTAGTACTATCATAGATTCTAGTGGAGGAGATAGGCATGACTCCACCTCCTAGATCAGGACTTTGAGATTTCCATGAGAAGATATTCAACATGAACTATGCTGATCATAACGTATCCCGCAATATAAAGGGAAAGAAATTGATTCATGAAGAAATAGGTAATTCTCTCAATAATCAACTTCAATGGCTAGAAAGGACCCCATATAAATAAGGCATACCTTATGTTGATCATACAAATCCTACTTATATTATTTCCTAAAAGATTACCAATGACCACACTAACATGTTGGAGTTCAAAAAAATAAAAAGAGAAGGATAAATAGCATGCAATCAATCAAAGCTAAACTTCACCATTTTTAAAACTTTTTTGCATGTAGATGGAGCTTTCTACGATAATATGTCTTCACCAAGCAAGGCAACATCAACTTAATTTATATGACAAAATTTTCCTTCCCACCATGTATGTGAAAATAAAAAATATTTTCTTCCCTTCAAAATAGACATACATAGTGCATGATGACATCAACTAGACAACAATCCCATGTGATTTGACCAATCAATATGGAAATTTGTAATTTATCAAATCATTTGATTAAATTACATGCAAAATAATGAATTAAATTGACCATTTTTTAATGGATCAAGGATTTATTTTGATGTTAGAATTTGAAATAATCCTCAATACACAACATGTAATAGAATTTATAACTTAAACAAATGATAGCATGTTGTCCTTGCCTCCTCTAAATTGGATAAAATCAACTTGAAGTCATTTTTCTTCTAATGAACTCTAATAGCACTTCAGTATCTATGGACAACAAATAAATATTACTTTGAAGCACATATTCCCAACAAATATTTTTTCCATATTTTCATTGCACCTAAAACACATCCATGTTGTAATAATTCTTTAAAAGAGATAAGGTATTACATCAAACATTGAGCATTCAACACCTTCATCCATTTGGAAGATGCTCTCCTCTATGCTTTAGCAATATGATTTTCTAAGTGATAGCACATAACAATATCTTGAATCAAACAAACTTCTCTAGAGTAGAAAATACATCCCATCATATCTTGTGTTGTACACTTGACTTTCATGAGGGTGATTTGGTGATTTTGCTATAACACTTAGGCATTTTCTCTTTGTTGAATGGTGCTTTCCTAATGTCATAACCTCATATCCTATAGATCTATTTCTACTCTCTTGGGATGGTGTGTTATGCAAACTAGAAATATTTAGTTCCTTATCATATATAATACCTATTTTCTATCTCTAGATGATTCCCAAGATTTAGCTCTCACATGCAAGTTGAAATTAAGTTTCATGATGTCTAGTACGATGGGATTATTTCTAATTTAGAATAAGCATTTTTTAAATCACCATAACATATTAGTTGCACCACTATTAATGATAAATGCTTCTTTACATTATCATATGTTTGTGTCATTTTATCTTATTTGGAAAATATGGAGTCCTTATATGTCCTCCAAAAGAACACCTTCATGTAAAGATAGCACACTTAATGTTTCAAAAAATAATAAATACAAGAATCACTTTGTGTTAAAGAAATAGTTTTACATAAACCATAGAGGATTCATTCAAAACATTATTTATCAATATTAATGAGCTTAAATATAATGTGTATGTATATGAGGAATGTGCATAGAATAAAAACTAAGCTATGTAATAAGCAAATTTGTGAAATTAAAAACTTAATACCAAAATTATTGCCTTTGATAGTAGTGATTCTAATACATGTTCTACATTTCATGTAGATGAAAATTATAAAATAGACTACTACCAACTACAAACCTATTGTAGACTCCAAAACATCACCAATCCGATTATGTGGCTACAAACACTGATCGCTCTAACATACACAAGCCCCAGGGCAGCCCCTAGAGGTTAACAGTGGTCCTAACCACTCTCACAGCAGTTTTGGAAGGTCAAAGGTCAATCTGGCACCTTTCAGTCACTCTACTCCTTATTCGTTCCACCCAAGGACAATTACAAACTGGTATTAGTTCCACCCAGGGACGATTAGTAGCATTCACCCCTGGGTGGGGAGAAAAGCAGGTTTGATGGGCAAAAGGTCAAACCTTGCCAAATGGCAGCTCAGATCTGCCACTTAACTCCTCCTTCATTGCATGGGAGTGCGAGTGAGAATTTTTGAGCTCACAGAGGTAATTATAGAGGTAGTCATGGAGCCCTTAATTAGGGAGAAATCTTCTCTCCCCTGAGAAGGCATGATCGCCAAGTGGCGCCTCTGCATGCTCATTCACAAAGACCCTCAAGTCTATAAAATGGTGAGTCTTCTCACCCCAAAAATGGGACAGGTCAGGAGCATTTGAAGCAACGAAGTGCTGCCGATTTACGTCTTCACCATTTTGCTTGTGCCTTTCACATCCTTGATCTCTCTTTTGGAAGGGATTTTATTGGGTGATTAGTGGAAGCACAATCTGGACCCAAAACCTGACATTTTGCCATAGTATTCCATCCAAATTTTTTGACAATACCCCACAAGAGGTTTTGGACCCATCCCAAGTGGATTGGTGCCAAAACCAGGCCCCAAATGGCAAGCGTCCTACCCCCATGTGCCCCCCGCACTGCTGCAATCCTAATCACCCCATCCTTGAGCGATTAGAAATCTATAGCAGATTTCATTTCTAATTTTCTTGAATTCGTTTCTAGGTTGTTCAGATAGGCTTCCATTCAAATTTCATGTTATTCTGAGCAGTTTTGATCATGCTTTTGTTATTTCTCGCTTTCACTAACATGCAAGGAGCATCATCAGATTCTGGGTGATAGAGGCCGAATTGGAAAAATATGACCTTATGGGTCTTTCAAAATACCCCTTTTTATCTAATCCCCATCTTTGTAGGTGATTTGGAGCCTCCCGAATATGATATTTAGGAGGGTGCTTTTTGACATTTTGTTGCAAGTCTAATCGTCCTGCCCCAGAACGATTAGAAATTAGGGAAAATTTGCTAACTGTTCCTTTTGTAGTGCCTTCTTAGTAATGATATCATGCGTCTATCAAGTTTTTAGCTCATTATGATATGTTTTAGCTATCGTTTTATTTATTTTATGCATGCACTAATCGTAGACTTTGGGGATCACATGTTTTATTTCATCCGCAGGTGCTACTAATCCCTTTATGTTTATCTGAAGGTAGGATCATGACACCAGAGGAGCAGCAAGGAATCAAAGATGCGTTCATGCAAGCGGTGGTGACATTTGGCCCGCCCACTTTACATGTGGGCACGCAGAAGAAAGCGTACCAATTCGTGGTGTAATAGATCCCTACTTAATACTCCTAGCCCCCGAAAAGGGAGGAGACATGTTGTAACCTGATTTTAAAGCAAATTAATAAAAAAGGCTATACTCGGAATTTTATTTCTATCTTGTTTCAATTCATTTATGTTTCTCTACTTTCATGCATTTTAGTTCGTAGGACTTAGCATTACGTTTTGCTTTTGCATACATCGTACTTGGCATTTCCGTTTTGTTTTTGTATCCTTGTGCTTTCAGTGGCGATCATAGTGGGACCGAGTCCTATGATTTTGAGATCAAATTTCTAATCAAAAGTGTTTGTTTTTTGCTTGTAGGTACCAATATTTCAAGCACTGGACTATTGTTCATTCCAGTCTGTGACGAGTACAGAGCTGGAATTCGTGTCACCCAGGGATGAATGGGCATTTGTCCCACCCTGTGACGAATACATTTCTATTATTTGTCCCACCCCGAGACGAATAAGCCCTCTATGCACTTTCAGAATAGAAACTCAGAGGCACCCAGTTTCGGCAGAGAAGAGGTAGGGGTTCTGAATACCTTCTATCATTTTTTATTTTTTGTCTCTATATTTTTTAGTTTCTTTTCTTGCTTAGGAAGGTTTTACTACACGTTTAATTTCCTTGCATAAGTAAAAAGAACCCCACACACCACGTGGTAATTTAAAAAACAAGGAGTTGGTCGTAAAACCCCAACCCTTGATCAATACCAACGGTGGATTTCATCACCACCTTGGCTTGAATTTTTGCATCCATAACCCCGATCGCTACTATTGCTAGATGTAAATCTTGACGAAAGCTGACCAAGTGTAGCTGGGGTGATTCCCAACACATGAGGATAAGTCTTCTATGGTATGTGTCAAAAATAGGGCGATCCCCTTTTGTACCGCCTATGTTCCACGTACCATTCTGCTCTCGCATGCCAATAGTTTCACTCACCTAAGGGTGGGTATATTGAGAGGTTTGGTATAATGGCCTAGCAGTGGGATATTGAAGGGACGACCATTTTAGGAGACATAAGAGCCATCATATTGCATGAACAACAACACGTTCTTTACGAAGCTTTCAAAATGAAAATCAAAACACACTAAACCAGATTTAGGGCACACCTTTAAATATATAAACGAGATAATCACTTCTTTGATTATGTGGTTCCCTTTTTTTTAGTGTAGAATAAAAATCATAAAAGATATAAAAACCTACATAGCTTGTAGAGAGACACCACCATGGTGTACACCCATAGCCAAGCCCAATCAGGGGTGGAAGCCATGAAAAGTGTACAAGGGGGCACAAGTCACCTCCGCTATAGCCCCAATGACTTGGTCATACCAGCTTGGCGACCTGACCCACAAGATAGTCCACATCACACTATTTCAGAATGGGACTATAGAGGCACCCCTTTGAGGGACACTCCCATTCAACATAGACCCTTTCAGGGAGAATCCTTACACGTGGCACTCAACATAAATATGAAGGCTCCCTTAGATGCTTGTTATGAGTGGCCACCATGCAATTAAGTGCTAGAATAGCATAGGGTCCATAGGGAGGGGACATGTGATTATGTCATCCCTCCTATACCCCTCATCACTGTTAGGAATAACAAGCCAAATCCAGAGCACAAGGCTCTTCAAACAGGGCGAGCCAACTCTTCCCATCCCTTTCACATATACAAAATGGAGCATGAGGAAGACCATTACATTACTCAAGAGCAATACACAGTGTGGTAGAAATGTGCCTCCACACCTGCTATCTATCAGGATCACCTATTGAGGCCAGAGCCTCAGGTGAATGCCACCAACCTCGATAGAGGAAAGTGACCTATAGAGATCTCAGATCATCATGACAGGGATAAATGTGTAGGAGAGGCATATAGGCCTCCTAGAATCAATACGGAAAAAAAAATTGACCTATCATTTGCCAGACATGCCGCCCACCAAGCGCAAATCATGCAGCTTGAGCAAGACCAACAACAGTTGGAGCACCTGTATCGTCTTAGTAAATAGTGCATTCGGCATCAAACAGATGAGTTGCTCTAGAACACTATGCTTGAGAGTGTTCCAACCCCTCGCACATAGAGGGCAGAGCCATATGAGAGGCATAAACCCTTGGTACAAGACAGGTCTCCACGACCTTACCAAATGTTGCCTCTGAGGACTCCTAGACCTGAGAGGGAGACCACTCCTAGGAACAATGATGGGCACCATCCGCAGAGACCCACCCATGTTTATAGGTCTCACCCAGGAATTCCTTAAAAATCCTATGAGGAGTATGAGCAAGAAGAAGAGCGGGTTGAAATGCCCTACCAAGGCAGAGGGGGTGCTATCCAGCCACCCCTCTATAGGCCTCAAGTTCCTCGTAATACACCACAGGAACAAACTAAGGAGGAAGAGATTAAGTATTCCGATGCATATAAAGCGCTGCTAGAGCACTTAGATTCTGTGGAGACCAAGACTTCCAGGCCCCAAAAGCCCACTTTACGCCAACTCCATAGTCACCCCATGCATTCGTCAGTGCTGGCACCCCCTTACCCTGAACACTTTAAACTGCCCTAGTTGGCAATATTTAAAGGGGAGGAGGATGCCCAAGAACACATGACTAGATTCCTGATCCAATGCTTTGGAATTCAGGACAACGATGCTTTGCTTCTAAGAACATTTATAACCACATTCGTAGGCCCCGCCTCGGATTGGTTCACTCAATTGCAAAAGCACAGCATCAGTAACTTAGATTAGCTAGTGGACACATTCCTCGAATGCTTCGCCTTCAACACCAAGAAGAAGGCATCACTAAGAAACCTAGCCAGCCTCAGGAAGTATGAGGAAGAAACCATAGTGGCCTATGGGAATCGATGGCAGACATTGCTTTCAAAGTTGCCCTACCTCCCTCCTATGGCCGACCTTACCCAAATGTTCTCAAAGGGATGTTTGAGATCGATCTCCATGCTATTGCAGCTGCAACAATATACCATTTTAGAGGAGGCTCTAGTGCAAGCCATAATCATTGAGGAGATCAAGATTCAAGATGTTGAGATTGCCAATCCAAAGAAGAAATAATGGTATAAAAATGCCAATACAGGGACCACGCAACCAAAACCCATATTACTAATACACATTGCCCTTGTTTACAGTTAATTGCAATCACTAAGGTGTTCCAAGCATTTAAAGTGAATATATTTATTTAAAATTACTAATACACATATGCAAATGCTAATATAGCGGAGACCTTGGAGAAGTCATTTTTTTAACTTCTTTGCAAGAGGGGATTTGGAACCCAAATCCTAAGGAAGAGTGTACTTTCACAATTGGGTGAAAATACCACTCAACATTTTGGCACTAGAAGGAGGGCCTAAATTGGTTTATTTCAGTGTGATTTAAATTCTATAGGGATTTAAATTTTGAATATTTCATGCCCTATTGATTATTATCTTTAGTCTTCTTTTAACAATACAACCTTGTAGTGTTAAAAGGAGGACATGAATTGCTATGCATTTTTCTAATGCTTTTGATTGTTCATACAAGAATAATGTGTTTTGATTTGATTTTGAAAAAAATTGGTCTTGACTAACGAGGTTGTCTCCATGCAATTACTTTCATTTGATTTTAATGGATACATCTCTTGGTTGATGCTAACATGATTATTCATACGTTACATGTTTGATATTTGCTAGTGATTTCATGCTTATTTGTAAGGAATTATTTTGTCTAAAATGTATTTGTTGTCGGTATTATGCTCTTCACTTGCGTGTAATGTGATATTGTGAATTAGAAAGCCTACAACACTAGGAGTATGCTCTTCACTTGTGCATATGTGATCTGGTGAATCAGAAACTAATTTACATTTTTAGAATATTGCTTTGTCATGGTTCCTTCTTTTATTCATGACTAACAAATTTGTTTTGAAGTTATTCTTTGAGTTTCATTAATGGCTGCAACTACAGGAACGTGGTATGGGATACATGTTAATCCTTTGAACATTAGTGGATATTCTCATGATTTACCCAAGAACGTAGAAAATTTTTTGTCCAAATTTAAACACAATGGTCCAAAATTAGCCGAGGAACATATTCAAGCCTATGTGGATATCCTAGTTAGATGGAATGTTGAACATGAGGATGTGGCATGTAGAATGTTTGTTGGAACCCTAGATGAGGTGGCATATGATTGGTACATCAATTTACCCACTGGTTCTATTACATATTGGACTCAATTGAAAGATGGTTTTATCAATCAACATAAGTTTCTCATTTATCCTCTCACGATATATCAAAATTTTACTTCTTGCAAAAGAGAACCTAATGAGCCAGTGAGAATTTTCAACTTGAGGTTTTGAAAGCTTCATGCGAGATTAATTTCTCCCTCTACTATTGAGGAAAGTGGAGCTCTTCAAATATACTTTCGAGCATTGGATCCATTGTTTGCCATATTTTTTAGGATGAAACCACTAGTTACTGATCTTGCATCAGCCTACACAGAAGCTATGATTGTAGATCAACAATTGAGGCCACAAGGTTATGGAATGGAGCAATCAACTATGGTAGGACAACTAGGGGCTTGCAATCAAACCTCGATGGTAAATCAAGCATGGGCACAACAAAATTTGATATCAAATATTGTTCCCTACAATCAACTTTATCCTACCATACCAACTTATGCTCCCACATGTGCTTATACAAGTACTTCCATCCATCCAACTATGCTTCAATTAGAGAATCATGTGGTCACCCATGGAACCATTGCAACAAATGTTCAAGCTTTGTCCATGGGTATCAATCCAACTAATCCTACTACTTCTACCACTCAACCCAAAAAGATCGCATCAGAAGTAAAAGAGCAAAATAAAGTGGTTAAGAAGGTATGTAGGAATGTTCCATCACAAAAATGAGCACACCAATGTATGCATCCAAATCATCCTAGGAAGAAAATTCATAATGTCGATCTTAATGATGTTTCATGTGATGCTTCTTCAAGTGATACAAGAGCATTTGAGGTGACTCACATTGAAGTAAATACCTATTCAAAAAGTCTTGAAGAGCATGAAGTTTTTGGAGAAGAAATTCTATGGATGGGTAACAAGAACTTGGAATCAAATGATCACCATCTTGTTTTGGAAAAGAAATATCTAGAATCATTACCCAAAAAGGAGGATTTGGTCAAATGTACTTGCAAAGGATTGGAGCAACTATATGACACGGAATTCAAAAATCAATCCCATTATAGAAGTTCCTAAGCCATCACAAGTGGCTGAAAATGAATTTGAAATAAAATCAACAAATGAAGTTGAAGACATAATCAAATTTCACCACTTGTTCTCGAAAGACACTTTGGATGATGTTCTCGAAAGTGATGACCAAGAGGATCCACACCTTCCAAATTGTGATAAAATTGAATCATGGGTTACAAATTTGGATTATGATAGCTTTACCAATTTGAATTCAAGAGATAACCCACTTTTGGAAATAACTGGACCATCTAAGGAATGTGAAGATGAATTGGATGAGAAACATGTTGATGAATCAGAAGATGAAGAAGAAGTACTTGAGCATCACCACTTGAACTTGGAGGATGATTACTATGATTCGTGGAAGAAATTGGAAGAATATTATCAATCTAAATCTTCTAATAAACTTGTTGTGTCAATTAATATGTAGGATAACTCAATTGCTTCCTCACATGAGGATACTATAAATCCTATACAATTTGAGAAAGTTTTGGAAGAGGAATTCGAATCTCATCAAATTTTGGAACATGATAAGGATTCTACAACCATGAATCAAGAAAGAGAGTAACTTGCTTTAGATTCCTTTGAAGGAAAAGAAATTGAAAATCTTGATCCACTTACTTGTTCTACAATGATGATGCCATTTCAAAATGAGAAAATTACAAAACCTAAATCATTTGGGTTTGATATCATTGATGATCTAATTGAAAATCTCATGTTACCCAAAACAACCCAAGTGATTCATCATGGATATGTGTTAGTTAACCCACCCCTAGATAGACAAGACTTATGGTTTGAAAGGGATGGACATATTTTCAATTGGGTACCTAAGTTTGGTGCCTTTGATAAACAAGTCATGGAGAAAGAACAAGTGCTACATGATGATGAATTTCATGAGAGAAAAGAGGAATTTTCAAATCCTCTTCAAGTAAGGTCAAATGAAAACATGCCAAAGGTAAAATATCACCTTTTTGATTTCACCATGCAAAATTTGAATGAAGGTTTACCTAATGAATGGTTTGATTCAAATATTATTAATGTTATGGCTTTATTGAATGAAAATGAAAGCTTATTTCTACACCATGAATCAAAGTGCGGAATGGACATCTTAAAGAATAGACATAAAGGAATTGAATATCAATCATTGTCTAATCAATTTGAAAACTTGAAACTCCACCATAGGATTATTAATGAAACTAAATCAAATTGGTATGGTGAGAGGGGCAAGTGGAATTTTGTTTCTTTGTTTGGTTTGATCTTGTTTTTGTTGGATTCCTACAAAACTTGGTATGCATATCACGTCATATGTATTTTAAAGAATTATAATCAGGTTTGGGATCTAGGAAAATGATAATCCAAACTTTTGCACCATCTTGTATTATATTGTACATTTGTATATACTTTTGGTTTTCATGTTTTGGTTTTGGATTGGATCTCATTTTGGTTTTAATTTTTGTGTGTTGGTCCTTTGGACACTTTTGGTTTGTTTTAAAAAAAAAAAAAAGCTCCAACTTATGTCAACTTATGTCCTTATGAATGTTGACTAAGACTAAGAGAATATGAAACATCGGAATTGTATTGCAGAAAGCTCCATGAGTATCGCAAACACATTAAAGAATATCGTTTGGAACTTGTGATGCATGAAGTTGTCAGTTTTACACATTATGGTAAAGTAGGTGGTATACTTCATCCGCATTTCAAAAAGAGCAATGCATTCATCCATATCACATGTTACATTCGACATTGCATATACATTTCATCTCAGTTGCATCTACATTTCAAATGCAATCATTGAAAAGGTGTCAAATCATCTTAGGTTTATTACATAACATATATTAAAGGGATCCTAAGGTTGGGAACTAATTCCCGAACTATCTTGAACCAAGCACATTCTACACATATTAAAGAGAATATTGAGTAAAATGGTTAAAACTATACTTGGAAGAAATGGTGAGGCGAAAGGAGTATTTCGTGTCTGTCCTATCATGCAACATAATCCTTAAAATAGTGGTTTTTACCACTCCCATAGTGCTTAAAGTCTAAAATCAGAGTAGTAAGGATAGGGTCTAATTCTCATCTCGCTTAGGTTGAGAATTCGATTCCCCAAAGCTCTGATTTGACCTTCATGGAGTAGTAAGGATAGGGTATAATTATCATCTTGCTTAGGTTGAGAATACGATTCCCCAAAGCTTCTATTTTGCCCGCTCAAGAACTTGAAATTCCAAAGCAAATATTTTTCATTCTACTTTTATTGCATCCCCAAGGTTCAAGAAATCAAAAGTAAAGTCAAATCCTAGATTATGGGGTTGATCTCAACCAGGGCTATAGACGCCTGATTGGCAGTGGAGTATGCTCATGCATGGCAACATGTCTTATCTCAAATCAAGACCACTGACTGCTCAAACGGACAGGCTAGCCTGACAGTTTCATCCATAATAGGTTAAATCATTTTTTTCAAGATGAGTTAATGAACTCCAGATCAGATTAGTAAGGATAGGGTTAAATTCCCATCTCGCTTAGATTGGAAATCCTATTCCCCAAATCTCTGATTTCACTTACACTTGCACATGGATTCAAAATGGTAGTGACACATAACCAACTTTGGGATCTAGTAAATTAATCCAGTATACTCATATTTGGTCCTAAGAGGGTTTGATAGTTTTAATATGTTTGTTCATGATACTAGAAAGTTTGAGCCTTTGCAAAGTAGGTTGTTATATCTCTAGCGTAGTTTTCATACATCAAATCCTGCACAAATCATTCATGGCCTTGCATACGAATCATAAGTGAAACTGACAATGGAAAGTTGAACGAGTTTCAAATGATAGGGAATGAAGCACATTGTACACACTGAGCTGATGCTTAATAATTCTAATGTTTCATGTATTTCTAGTTTATTTACATTCTTTGGATATTTTCTAACACTTGTAGTTGAGTTGTAGGTTTTCAGGTTGGGTTTCTCATCGAAATGCTCAGGAGCATTTCCCAGCAGAGTCATCATTTGTTGTGGCTACTCCACAACGTACCTCAAAATTGGGGACCCACATTTTTGGGCTACATTGTGGAGCAGCCACAATAGGCTCCAATGCCTCTATCATTTAAAATTGATTTCCCATGCACCAATAATAATGCCGAATATGAAGCCTTCCTCATAGGTCTTCAGACAGTCATCACCATGAACATCAAATGCTTGAATATCTTTGGTGATTCACTATTAATTTTTAACCAAGTGAAAGGGGTATTCCAATGTAAATGCCTAGTTCTATAGGCCTATAAAGCCCTTATGGATAAATTCTTGGAAAATATTGAATGGTACAACATCGAGGCACTCCCTCGATCATCAAATCATTTTGTGAACACTATGGCCTCCTTGGGGTCACTAATCCCGTAAGACATTTTTGGTGATATGACAACCATTCAAGTCAAAACACTATCACAATCTACAATGGAGCGTGCAGGCTCTAACTTAATGCCAGGAATCCACCTGATCTAGATTGAACCGTCCCTGGACAAGTTCTCTTGAATCCATGATTGTCTGAATCATGCCAACTTGGGGTCCTTGTTCTCCCTTACTCCCCTTAATAGCAACATAATGCTTTTCTTACAAGTTCTTTCCCACTCAACTTTTGCTAGGGATGAACTTCAAGAGGGATTGGTTGTTCATACTATCAAGGTTTTTGATCAGTAGGATTGGTATACACCCATATGAGATTACCTCAAGCTAGGCAACCTCCCACTTGGATTGTCACATGCCACAAAAATATCATTCAAACAAAAAGTGGCAAAACATGTCTTGCTAGGAGACATTTTGTATTGTCGCAGCTACGAAGGAATCCTCCTTCATTGCTTGGACCAACAGGAGTCCACTTGGGTGATCACCCAAGTGCATGATAGTATATGCGGTGGCCACTTTAGTGGTATGGCCATCGCAAAGCGCATTCTTCACATGGCCTATCACTAGCCATATTTAGAGCAAGATTGTTGTGCCTATGTAAGGAAGTGCATGAAGTGTCAACACCATGCTAATTTGATACATGTACCTTCTTAGGCCTTGCAACCGATCCAATCTACTTGGCCATTCTTGTAGTGGGGCTTAGATCTAATAAGAAAGATCTTCCTTGTGTTGTCATGCCATCACATGTTCATAATAATGACCACAGAGTACTTCACCAAGTGGGTGGAAGTAATTTCGCTTACCTCTACGACTAGAACCCGCATTTCGAAGTTCATTTTACATAACATCATATGTCATTTTGGTATTCCATCCAAGATAATCTCGGATAATGGGATGTCATTCAAGAACAAATACGTGTGTGCTTTGACCATAAAGTAAAAAATTTAGCACAGTTTTTTGACACCCTATTATCCGTAGGCAAATGGGCAAGCAAAGGCGTCAAACAAAATGCTAGTCGCCATCCTTAGAAAGACAGTCGTAGATAGTCATAAGGATTGGCACATTCAGATCCCACTTGCTCTTTGGGCATATCGCACTAGCATTCGGACGCCCACTGGGGCAACTTCATTTTTTCTTGTGTATGGCTTCGAGGCAGTCATGCCTCTCGAATTGGAAATTCCTTCCCTACACATATCAATGCCAGAGTTCATCGATGATGACACTACGTGGTAGACCCAGTTAGACCAGCTTACGTTACTCGATGAACGATGCGTCAAGGCTCTTGAGCATTTGCGTATTTACCAAGAGCGACTTAAGAAAGCATACAACATGAAAGTTCACTTGAAGGACTTTTAGGTCGGTGACCTGGTACTAAAATAGAACCAACAGAATTCTAACTTGTCGCCCCATCTAAGGGACAAGTTCATGACAAACTGGTTAGGTCCGTATGTGATTGACAATAAAATAGGACCTGGAACATACCGGCTAGCCTCTCTTGATAGAATCAAGGAACTAGAACCCTTGAACATCAATCATTTGAGGCCATTCCATATTTAAAAGAGTCATATCCCAAACCAAAAGCTCCAGGGATTCCCATAATCTCTTGGTCAAACCAAATGCCCCAAAGGTATCCATAAACCTTTTTTTCAAACCAAAATGCTCCATGGATTCCCGTAATCACTTGGTCAACCCCAAAAATGCCCCAAAGGTGTCCACAAACCCTTTGGTCCAACCAAAAGCTCCAAGGATTTCCCCAATCGCTTGGTCAACCCCCAAACGCCCCAAAGGTGTCCATAAACCCTTTGGTCAAACCAAAATCTCCAAGGATTCTCATAATCACTTGGTCAACCCTAAAACGCCCCAAAGGTATCCATAAACCCTTTGGTCAAACCAAATGCTCCAAGGGTTCCCACAATCGCTTGGTCCAAAACTAATATTCCAAAACAAACAAAAACAATAAAATAACTCAAAAGTAACAAAAAAAACATGCAACTCACTTCCATGCATACTCTTAAAAATCAAAACACAAAAATATAATAAACTGCATTAGGCATCGCATACATACATTGCATATTTGTTGGTCATACATCTCACAAGGACCATAGACTGTAATTTCTAGACAATTCCATTATTTTCCACCTTCAATCTATTTATAAACACATCCATCTAGAATAACACCATCCACATCTTTAGAATAGTCAGTTGTCTCCTAATGTATTTAGGGTTTTCGTCATTCAGCTGTATTTAAATTTCTAGCCAAAAACTGTACAAAGTCAGATAGATTTTACAAATAGAGAGTTTTACTTGGATAAAACTTCATTACGTAACATCCCTACACAAGTTAAAACACATGAAAAAATTCCCAAGTTGTGTAAACAAAATATGAAACCTACAAAGCAATCCAGGATACCATCTAGTGAAAATGTTATCTTGCTCATCCCCCTATGCAAATGACCCCAAGAATGCTGAGAGTTGGCAAAAGGACAAGCATCTTTCCTACCCAATTCCCCAAGAATCCCAAGTTCTCAAAAAGTTGCAAACATCAAAAAATTTGCAAAAGTCAAAACTCCAAAATTTGACATCAAAACCAAAGTGCATACATCAAAAGGCACAAGCAATAGTGATTCTCATCACTCAATATTCAAATTCCTTGCTCAAAATAAAAAACAAAAATAAATAGTGTTTTTATCACTATAGCAGAGCAAGTATCCCAATACAATTGAAGAAAAGAAGGGAGTTGAACTTGAATCCCTAGAACTCTCAGCATTTAGAAGGTCATGAGGTGAACCTCAGTACTAGTTTGGTGGATAG
Organism: Wollemia nobilis; assembly: GCA_028583015.1. Classification (NCBI taxonomy): domain Eukaryota; kingdom Viridiplantae; phylum Streptophyta; class Pinopsida; order Araucariales; family Araucariaceae; genus Wollemia; species Wollemia nobilis. The sequence continues at coordinate 1,178,241 of JAQPPZ010001900.1, read as the reverse complement.
CCTATCGGTCACTGGTGGCAAACCTCCCGCATGACGATATATCTGTCACATTAAATTGTATGCAGATCAATGTTTGCATGTGGATGAGCTAGCTCACGGTATCCTAGATAGCACCGTAGATTAATATGACTAAATACAACAAAGGAGTTAGTGGAGCTAATTAGGTGATCCTTAGTACAGGTTTGGTTGCAACCTATCTGGCGCTGGTGGTATCCTGACAAATACCACATAAACAAACAGAATTACACACACAAGGATGTGAAATAACTTGGTCAAAGTCAAGTCAGATTTATACCTTGTTCAAAAGTCTTGTAGGATAAAAGTACAGTCTTGGCTAGTTAGTTAAAACATCTAAGTCTCAAAAAACCTTAACTACATTTTAACACAACTGCAGTACATCCCATTCTTACATCGCCATCAAAAAATCCAAAACAAAAACAAAAAATATATATCATGCAAAGTCATCGTATAAAACAATCGCATAAGTACAAAAAGTTGGTAAGTCTTGCACAGTCTATGGTGCAACCGCCAAGTTATCAACAAATCATTTTATACATTCATATGCATATCATATATATTAGACACATTTGCATTCATCATAACCAGTGCATCCATCACAATAAATTAACATGAATACATCAACATCCATCAATCACATAAGAATAACAATAAATCATGACAAGTGTATAAATAAAATAAATTCATGTATATATATATCATCAAAATGCTCGCAGGCTACAATAAACCGGTCCTCACAAAAAAAGCAAAATTTCAAAAACCCCCAAGCCTAGGGCGTAGGCCACCATGATCACACAAGATCGGTGTGACGGGAACTACCCACTGTGGTGTGGGTCCTATGGGACCTTTCAGTGCAACTATTGCTAGCCCCTGCATCACGCCCACTAGTACACCCCTCATCCAGCAGCTTGCATCGAGATGATGTTGACTTCTTAGTATCGCTCCCTCTCATGCGATGTGACGATCCACCTCCAGTCAGCTCAGGTATCTGCCCACCAAGGTGGATAATCTCTACCTCTAGCTCCAACTGATGCCAAACCAAGTCCATCTCCCATTGATGGTATGTCACCAACGCATCGTTACACTATGCTAGTTGAGTCCACAGGAGATCCCTCTCTCATGCAACATCTGTATCTCCATCCTGTCAGTGATATGTAGCCAATGCATTCTCCCACTCTGCCAGCTATATCCATATGATATCCCTATCCTACAGTGCATCCCCAAGCTCCTCATCCCATCTTTAGAGCAGACCCTCCAATCGTGCTATCTCAATGTGAAACCCCACCTCCATACCCTCTAGGACCGCTTGAGGCATTGACATCTCCAGAACAATAGGGTGCTCTGGCTCCCACTACTCTGGGATGTCTTGCAACTCTGGCTTCTTCGAAACCCCAAAGTCATCACCCATAAAATCATCAACCTCCACCATGTCCTCATCCTTTAGTGGAGCCCCCCAACCCTCCCCTAATGCCTCTACATCCTCCCCACCTACTACTATTGCATTAGGACCTCATAGATCCCCCTCACCTTTCCACTGCTACAACATCCACCACTGGTCATACTCAGTGGTTGCCTTGACATTGTCCACGTTAGGGACATTGATCACAGGATCTGACTCCTCACCTAGCAGCACGATGATCAGCCAGGCCAGAGTCCTCTCGTCGCACTGACGTTGATAGATCAAGGGATCACTTGGATGTATGGGAAGTACTCCTACTTGGTCATGTATCACCTTATCAACCATCTCCCCTACACACCCATTGAAACCACTCTCCAGCCTCAAGCCAGGCTGGACAGTCCCGGTATGGGCACTAGAACACCTTCCCTAAAGCAAGCTGAGCGAAGGCATCAGCATAGTGCCCTATGACACCTAGAAATCGTCAACTCTGCCCTTGATCCTCATACTGCCACCACAGAGCCACATAATCTATATCTCTATCAACCATCTCTGCCCGAGTCATCCATGACAAACCCAATGGCCTCTCCACATCTATGTGCTTCCAAGCCCAGCAATAACATTGCCGAACAAGGAACCTTTGCACCTGCGCTTCTTGGAATTCAAACCAGACATCGGGGTCACAAATACTCACTATCCTACTCCCTAATAATGCTACCATAGTTGGACCGCTCCACGGGAGGACGAATGGTCATGAATTTCATCCCCAAATGGCATCACAAAAAGGGTCCAAAGCCACCCAAAAATAGCAATAACATTTTCGAACAAGGCACATTTGTGCCTGCACTTCTTGGCATTCAAACCAGACGTTGAGGTCACAAATCCTCACTATATTACTCCCTAAGAAGGCTACCATAGCCATACCACTCCACATGAGGATGGATTTTTGAGAATTTCATCCCCAAATGGCGTCCCAAAAAGGGTTAACACCCACCAAAAACAGGTCTAAATGTTGGGAAACTACATAAGCATTCAAAGCAAAAAAATTGAAGGCACCCTTACACAAGTCATATTGGGTCAAGTGACTCATCGATTTTATCATGTAGGTCATTCCCTCATCGATTCGTTGCTTGAGGGGGTAGTCACACTTAGTCATAAATCAACAAATACACACCCAATCAAGGAAATGACATGCATTCAAAGAATCATTGACAAAGACAATCACGCCCCTGCTTGGGACAGTAAACAAGAAATGATCACAATCTGATCAAACACTTGGAATTTGTGAATCATGAACTCAAGGTTCCCATAGATAAAAGGTTGCACCCTTTGCCTATTCATGACTGATCAATGCCCAAGATCAAGTAACACCTCACCAAAAAAAAGATTAACACTTGAATTAAGTTCCTTAGCTCGTTAGAAGCAAGGATTCAAGAATGCATGCCCCTTTCCATACTTGGGGCATCAAAAGTTGGTTAGGTTACTGAGAAACCCTAATCATTAGTGCTTTGGTTATATATTTTTTCTCAGCACTACGCCATGCACAACGCATCCCAAAAAGGGGCATCTATAGACACCAAAACAACACCAATATGATTATGTGGCTAAAAACACTGATCACACTAACATACACAGCCCCCAAGGAAGCCCCCAAAGGTTAAACAATGGTCCTAACCACTCTCACAGTAGTTTTGGAATGTCAAAGGTCAATCTGGCACCTTTTAGGCACTCTACTCCTTATTCGTTCCACCCAAGGATGATTACAAACTGGTATTCGTTCCACCCAGGGACGATTAGTAGCATTCACCCCTGGGTGGGGTGAATAGTAGGTTTGATGGGAAAAAGGTCAAACCTTGACAAATGGCAGCTCATATCTGCCACTTAACTCCTCCTTCATTGCATGGGAGTGTGAGTGAGCGTTTTTGAGCTCAAAGAGGCAATCATAGAGGCAGTCATGGAGTCCTTAATCAAGGAGGAATCTTCTCTCCCTTGAGAAGGCATGATCACTAAGTGGTGCCTCTGCACGCTCATTCACAAAGACCCTCAAGTGTATAAAATGATGAGTCTTCTCACCCCAAAAAGGGGACAGGTCAAGAGCATTTGGAGCAATGGAGTGCTATTGATTTACGTCTTCACCCTTTTTCTTGTACCTTTCACATCCTTGATCTCTCTTTTTGAAGGGAGGTTATTGGGTGATTATTGGAAGCACAATATGGACCCAAAACCTAACATTTTTCCATAGTATCCCATCTAAATTTGATTACAATACCCCATAAGAGGTTTTGGACCCATCCCAAGTGGATTGGTGCCAAAATCGGGCCCCAAACGGTGGGCATCCTGCCCCTGGGTGCCCCCCGCACTACTGCAGTCCTAATCGCCCCACCCTTGAGCGATTAGAAATCTATAGCAGATTGAATTTCTATTTTTTCTTGCATTTGTTTCTAGGTTGTTCAGATAGGCTTCCATTAAAATTTCATGTTATTCTGAGCAGTTTTGATCATGATTTTGTTATTTCTCGCTTTCACTAACATGTAGAGAGCATCATCAGATTTCTGGTGATAGATGCCAAATTGGCAAAATATGACCTTCTGGATCTTTCCAAAATACCCCGTTTTATCTAACCCCCAACTTTGCAGGTGATTTGGAGCCTCCCGGATGGGACATTTAGGAGGGTGCTTTCTGATATTTTGTTGTAGGTCTAATCGTCCCATCCCAGAGCGATTAGAAATCCGTGGCAAATTTCTTGACTGTTCCTTTTGCAGTGCCTTCCTGGTAATGATATCATACCTATTTCAAGTTTTTAGCTCATTCTGATATTTTTTAGCTATCGTTTTATTTATTTTATGCATGCACTAATCGTAGGCTTTAGGGATCACATGTTTTATTTCATCCACAGGTGCTACTAATCCCTTTCTGTTTCTCTGAACGCAGGATCTCAACATTGGAGGAGTAGAAAGGAATCAAAGACATGTTCATGCAAGCGATAGTGATATTTGGACTGCCCACTTTACATGTGGGCACGCGGAAGAAAGAGTACCAATCCGTGGTGTAATAGAGACCTACTTAACGCTCCTAACCCTCGAAAAGGGAGAAGATGTGTTGTAACCCGATTTTAAGGTAAATTAATAAAAAGGGTTGTACTCGGCATTTGCTTTCTATCTTGTTTCAATTCGTTTATGTTTCTCTCCTTTCATGCATTTCACTTCGTAGGACTTAGTGTTACGTTTTGCTTTTGCATACATCGCACTTGGTATTTTCGTTTTGTTTCCGTATCCTCTTGCTTTCACCGATCAAACATATCCTCTTGTTCTTTAATCAACATGGGAAAATGGATAAGATGGTGTTCCATGTTTCTTCATCTTCATTCATGAGCAAAAATGCTTCACTGGTATGTCATCTTCTGCTTCAATTCATAATTATTTTTATACCTTTCTTAAGATATTTAAATATAAATTATAGAAATGGATAGACAAAACCTTTTTAATGAAGCTCTGCATTGATGATCAACATGAATTTATCATTCTTAAGCCACACATTCAAATCATGAAATAAATTTACAATAAATACATAAAATTATATTATGATGATTCAAGCCTCTAATATCCTCTAGGATATACAATATTCAACTTCATTATTCTATCATTCATGCTTTTAGAGAGAGTAATATTTGGCTCTAATAATATAGGTTGGAGTGGCAAGATGCTAGGTAGTTATTATTAATCAAAATGGGTGTATATGTATAATTAACATGATTAAAAGGTGGTTGGTTAATAACAGCTCACCAACCATTAAATCATAATTACCTAATTATTTAGATGATAGAATACTTTTCCTAATATAAATTACCTCTTTTTAACCTCTTATTTAAAACCATCAACTTTATCAGGATACCTAGTTCTCCCTTGAAGTACAATTTAGTTGATTTTCGATCTTCTTCATCATCCATAATAGTGCTTTCTCTTTCCTTGGACCAATCATAAAGTGTTGCCTTATTTGTTGTAAACTTATCCTTAGCATCATTAACTTCTCTTTTTATAATTTTCCAAGACAAATTGCCCCATGGGATGGCATCATCCTACTACATCTTAACAAATGAGATGAAAGGGCTTATAGTCCCTACAATATTATTTACTTTAGTATAATCAATTTTTATTTGATCTCCTAATGGCTTCTCCCATTTTTTTCACTGATAACATCTTTACTTTCTTCTTACACATCTTCCTAGTGCATATCCTTTAAAGTTTGGATGTCTTCTAGAGAGGTTTCTAAAACTACAAAATCCTTATAAATATTTATATTCTTTTAGATATCTCTTTGAAGTACTCCACCTATTATATAATTATGATGTTATCATATTTCATCTTAGATGGCTCTTTTTACCACAATAGCACTAGCATGAATCATGATTATAGTTTCTAAATCATCCATGAGAGGACGAGATTAATGATTCATACACAAGAGGCCCAATATAATCGCATGAAGATAAATTGTAGGACTAATAATGGTTTCTTATAAATTATTGCTAGAGTGATGTTGTTAACCTTTGAGTGTATTGTTTTGTTGAAATGTGTCTCAATAGACTCACATAAGATAATATTGTAGGAATATTTTGCAAATGCATAAACAGACTCCAAAACTAAAACTCTTATATTATTGATAAGATAAAATTACAAATGTATAGTGCAAATGGTGTTGCAAGGACTAGGGTTTTTTATTTTAATATTTTTATTTTAATAAATATGTATTAATAATGTGAAACAAAAAAGGTAATAAGTCATGGGTTCTTTGTTTTCTAATTGAGAAGAGAAGTCCTAAACTATAATTATACATAATATAAAATATTATAAAGAATCTAGAAGGTGAAAAAATTCATATTATAACATATCTTAGAAATATAAAAAAATATCAAAGAATTTATTTCTTCTATCTTAGAAATCAAAGTGCCAATTCTTGAAGTAGTCAAGTGGATAAACTAGTCTAAAATATTTATACTAATATTTTCATGGTGATGCATGACAATGTCATTCATTATTTTTCATACTTGTACAAGTTCTAAATAAATCATCATTTTTTGATAGGTGCTAAATATGTATCTCTAAAGTAGCATAGCACCAAAATGGAATGACACTAAAGTGGTAGTTTGATACTAGCATAGTCTTAGTGCCAAAGCAAGAGTTCATACCAACCTATCTAGTGATAAGTATAGATAGGTATCAAGACTAATGCTTTGAGGTTGATTTGGTGTCATGCCTTGTAAAAATTAGATCAACCCCTAATTTGCTCAGATTATTCATCCTCCTTTTCAAACAATGATCCTCATTGATTCATCCTCCAATTATGGGAAAAGATACTTGATTTAATCAAGTGTATACCACATTGCTTGCAATGAAAACTAACATTTTTTTATAACCTTGAATTGATTGTATATAATTTAGTTAATTCTCTTTATAGTTACCTTGATCAACTTATCCATAGTGATAGGTTTCCAATTGTATTAAATTCTAGATCATTTGGGTGTAGTACTATCATAGATTCTAGTGGAGGAGATAGGCATGACTCCACCTCCTAGATCAGGATATTGATATTTCCATGAGAAGATATTCAACATGAACTATGCTGACCATAACGTATCCCCCAATATAAAGGGAAATAAATTGATTCATGAAGAAATAGACAATTCTCTCAATAATCAACCTCAATGGCTAGAAAGGACCCCATATAAATAAGGCATACCTTATGTTGATCATACAAATACTACTTATATTATTTTCTAAAAGATTACCAATCACCACACTAACATGTTGGAGTTCAAAAAAATATGCAATATAAAAAAGAGAAGGATAAAACATAGGAATTTGTATATGTTTGTGGGACAAACATCAAATATAGATATAGTTCATATCTATTTTGTATTAAAAATTGTTATCTTTTTCTTTTTTTAGGAGGTCCAAGGTTCAAAATATGGTGTGGGTGAGTGTGTGAGGGGGTGGGTCTATGATGGCTTTGTGTTAAATTTTGTATTGATAAGCATAGCTCACCTTGTACGTCGGTCATATAGGGGTCTCTCACAATAACCAAAAAAAAAAAAAAAATTATTAGAACCATGCATTTATTGTATCATGATTGTTAATTTTAAATAACCCATAAATATTTATATCATGTATATGTTCACAAATTATCATGTCATTGTATTGTTTAAATATAAAATTATTTGCTTTTAATTCATGGACCATATTTTATCCTCGAAAGGTAAAAGTGTATGGAAGCATATTTTTACACTATTGAGAACTTGAATATGAGTACTAATAGAGAGAATGAGAAAATACTAAGGGAACAACTAGGTGATTTCATTTTAATATATTGTTTTTTATTTAAAGAAAATAACAATGTCTTGTCAAGAAAAAAATCAAATGTGGGTAATCATTGTTTTTTCTCTAAATAAAATCTCTAGAGGATATTTTGAGAATATTATAGTGATATTCAAGTGCAATAAAATAATACCCAGGTGTTGTAGGTGAGTTGGAGAGGAGAGGGAAATCCTCCAAGAGAGGTCCAAGGTTCAAATCTCCACCCTACTAAAAAGCTGAATTGGGTATCCAAAATCCAATTGATAATGTTGGTACGGGCAGGGTTGGGTGCGACTCCCGGTGACTTTGATGGTGTAGAACCCCCTGTTCGTGGTCTCTCAAACCAAGGCAGCCCCGCAAGGGTTTTTTCTCTTAAAAATAAAAAGTGCAATAAAATAATATAGTGGGTATTCACATTCTCCACTTGTATTAATGAAATAGAATAAACAAAAATGAATCATTAGAGCTTCAAATAGATATACCATAAAGCATGTGAGATTATTGATTTTATATTTAAATAGCATACAATCAATCCAAGCTAAACTTCACCATTTTAAAAACTCTTTTGCATGTAGATGGAGCTTTCTACCATAAGATGTCTTCACCAAGCAAGGCCACATCAACTTAATTTATATGACAAAAGTTTCCTTCCCACCATGTATGTGAAAATAAAAAAATATTTTATTCCCTTGAAAATAGACATAAATAGTGCATGATGATATCAACTAGACAACAGTCCCATGTGCTTTGACCAATCAATATAGAGTTCTGTAATTTATCAAATTATTTGATCAAATTACATGCAAAATTATGAATTAAATTGATTATTTTTTAATGGATCAAGGATTTATTTTGATGTTAGAATTTTAAATAATCCTCAATACACAACATATAATAGAATTTATAACTTAAAAAAATGATAGCATGTTGTCCTTGTCTCCTCTAAATTGGATAAAATCAAGTTGAAGTCTTTTTTCTTCTAATGAAATCTAATGGAACTTCAGTCTCTATGCACAACACATAAATATTACTTTGAAGCACATATTCCCAAAAAATATTTTTTCCATATTTTCATTGCACCTAAAACACATCCATGTTGTATTTTTTTCCTCTGAACTAGGTTTTCTGGAACTTCAAAAAATCTTAGGCTTCTGCTGGATTGCAGAAGTGTCTTTGGGGTACGGTGAATCTGAAGGCTAGATCGGTGCCCCAGGAGGGTCTAATGGGGACTTCTCTGACTCCTTTTCCAGGGAGTACCAGCTCTTACGCTGATTTGTTTAAAGATAATTCTCCTCCGAAGAACGATGAAGCCCAAAAGATGGCATATAAGAAGCTCTTCACGACTGCTGGGAATAGGTCGTTAGCACATCGGGTGAATGGTTGTTTGCCACAGGCCGAATCCAGGCCAAAAATTGTCATTGAGCCAAGTATGGTTGAGGAGTCAGTCATCTATAGAGCTAACCATGATTTAATCTGCAAGTTCATGGGGATTCGCCCTTACCTAAATTTTTTGCACTCTTGGATCCGCCAAAACTGGGAGCCCCACGGTGAGTATTAATTGTGGTTTATTAGTAATGGTTATTTTATTGTTATCTTTTCGGCTCTGGCCAATAGAAATAAGGCTTTCGAGTCGGAGAAGAAAAATCATGGCCCGATAGGGCTATTTGTTCAACCATGGAGGGTGGGCTTCGATCCTCATGTTGAACCTATGGCTGTCCCAGTTTGGATCCGTCTATATGCTCTTCCAATGGAGTTCTAGGGTGAGCAGGTGTTGGAATTGATTGGTAATTCTATTGGTAGACATCTGGGTGTTGCCAGTGACACTATTGAAGGGAGCATGGCGATGTATGCTAGAATATGTGTGGAGATGGATCTTAGCCAGCCTTTGCCGATAGAGTTGGAAATTGAATTTGTAGGTCTCTCCTAGATTCAACAAATGGACTATTAGGCCGTACCCTTTAGATGTAGGTTTTGTCACAAAAATGGACATTTGGCCCATTTCTATCCTAATAATATGAATGCCAAAATGGAGGCCCCTTCAGGAATGCCAAACCTGCCTAAAGAGGATAAGGCAACACCTAATAAAGATTCTAATAGCACTGATCAGGGCCAAGAAGCTCAGAGAGAGGGTTTTGAACAGCCCAAAAGAAAAATATGAACAAAGAAAAAGGAGGGAAAGGAGCAATCCCATCTCAGGCCTACCAATAGGTATGAGATTTTTAAGTCATTAGTTGACGAAGAGGAACAATTTATGGAGGGCATGGAGGGTTTTAAGGAAACTTCTATTATTCCTGGGCAACTCCCCCTCTCATCTCCTCCCATCATACAGCAGGTAGTTGAACTCTGTGAGGTATCACAGCTAGTATGTTCTAGTGCCTTAGTAGTCCATAACCAGGAGCAGACAGTTTCTCAGGATGTCCACATGGGAATAGCAAAGAAGAACAGGGAAAGGCCATCTTTGGGGATAACCCACGTAGAAAAAGATCAAAAAATAGCAATTCTCAAGGAGTAGGTAGAAGATCCAATAAGGAGTTGCTAGCAGCCCAAGGAGACAAATTGATCACGAGAGGATCGATGAGGACAATAGACTCTTATTGCTCCTAGGGTAACCAATGATTATACAATATTGGAATGTGAGGGGTTTAAACAATAGAACCCATCAATCTGCTATTCAAAGACTATTAGAGAATCGCAATACTAATTTTTTGCTTTTACAAGAGACTAAGATGTCATTGGATCTTATGTCTAAAATAGTCAACAGAATTTGGAGGGGTGCTGGTCATATGGATGTGGATGCCCAAGGTGCCTTAGGGGGGATTGTTATTCTGTGGAACTCTCTTGAATGGTCTGCAATAGAACATATTGCCTGAAGGGGTGTTCTCACTTCTCTTTTTAGGAATAATGTCTCTACAGAATTCGTTCAAATCACTAACTTTTATGGGTCTCAAAATCTAGAGGGTCAAAGGTAGCAGTGGAAGGTTGTGCATAACATGTGAGCCTCAAGGGAAGATCTAGATTGGATTATAGCGGGGGACTTTAACACTAAATTATCTTCTAGAGACCAGGAAGGGGGAACACCATTTTTGGACCCAGGGGACCGTTTCATGATTGCCCAAGTCTAGGATTTACACTTAGTGGACATTAAATGTCTTGGCAATAACTTCACTTGGACTAATAAAAGGAGGGAGCCACATAGTAGGAAGGTTAAACTAGATCATTTTTTAGTTTCAGAGGAGGCATTTGTAAAATGGAATATAAATTTTTAGATTTTAGAAGGTCCCGTTTCTGATCACTGTCCTATTCTGCTGGAAGGTGGGACTAGGATGGGGCAGCATCACAAACCTTTCAGATTTGAGAATTTTTGGCTTCAGAAAGAAGAACTTCGGGAAAAAATTCCACAGTGGTGGGAAGAAGGCCACCCAGCTTATGGGAGAGCAATGTTTAGAATCCACAAACAACTTTAGTATGTCAAATCTTAGTTGAAGTATTGGAGGCATTCTAATAAAACTGACTTCCAAGCCCAAAGAGCTCCGTTGGTGGCCCGATGGGATGAGGTCCAAAAATAGTTCAAAGAAGGAGTAATTACAGACTAGCTCAAATCTGAGGATGATGCCTTGCATACAACGGTTGAGGACATTAACAACCAGGAGGAGATCTATTGGAAGCAGAGAGCTAGAACCACCTGGTTATTAGAAGGGGATAGAAATAAAAAATTCTTTCATCGGACTACTTGTGCTCGAAGATAGATGAATAAGATGGAGGTCCTTCAAGATGAGAACGGTCACTCCTTTGATACTCTTCCAGGCATACATTCCCATGCTATGGATTATTTTTCTAAGCTTTTTAATGAAAGTGTGATACAAGATGTAGAGGCCCAAAATGAAGTTATATCTGTCATACCTACTATTATTTCGAAGGATGAAAATCAGGCCCTCCTCAAACCCATTGATAGGGATGAATTGAAAACTGTGGTCTTTCGAATGAGCACTAGTAAAACTCTTGGTCTAGAAGGCTTCCCAATTGAGTTTTTTTAGGCTTTCTGGGACTGCTTAGAGGATGATGTAAGGGTTGTTGTTGAAGAGTCCAAATAAAATAAGAGAATGCTTAAATCTATAAACAACACTTTCATTACCTTGGTTCCAAAAGGGGAGGAGGGGGTTCATATTTTTGATTATAGGCCTATTGCCTTATGTAATGTGTTGTACAAAATAATCACAAAGGTAATGGCTAAATGCCTAAAACCTCTTCTTCACAACATTGTCTCCTCTGAGCAAGGGGGTTTTGGTGAGGGTCAACAGATTCTGGATGGGGTGGTTGTGGCCCAGGAAGAAATCCATTCAATGCACACTTCTGGTAATAAAGGGATTTTCATAAAATTGGACATGTCAAAGGCTTATGATAGGGTTGAATGGAGTTTCTTAGCTAAAATGATGGCAACCTTTGGCTTCTCTCAGGGTTGGATAGAGTGGGTCATGAGTTGTGTCTCTTCCTCGACTTACTCTATGCTAATCAAGGGCCTTCCTTCGTAACCTTTTGGAGCTTCTCAAGGACTGTGCCAGGGGGATCCCTGTTCTCCTTATATTTTTCTCATTCTGGCTAAAGGTCTTGGCATACTTTTCTTGAGGAGAAGACATCAAGGTAGATTATTGGGTATCAGGGTGGGTGACAAAGTTTTAATGCACCTGTAGTTTGTGGATGACACTGGTTTGGTGGGAGTGGCCAGCTTCAGGGAAGCAAGAATGATTAGGGATACTCTTAATGTCTATCTTAGGGCTACTCAATAGGTCATTAATGACAAGAAATCCAAAGTGGTTTTTTTTAATCTGGAGAAAAGGCTTCAGAATAGAATTTTAGAAATCCTAGGATTCACAAGGACTTCTCTCCCAGTGGTTTACTTGGGGGTCCCCCTGCACTTCAAGAAGCTAAAATTAGACACATGGAGGAATCTGCTGGAGTGTATCAAGGACAAAATTAATCACTGGTCTCACAAGTAATTGAGTTATGGTGGTAGATTAACTTTCTTACAGTCAATCATTCAAGCCATGCCAATTTACAAATTCTCTATCCTGGCTGCCTTGGTTACAATTTGGAAGGAGTTGGACAGGATGGCTAGAAAGTTTTTATGGGAAGGAGCAAAGGGAGAGAGAAAGTGGGCCTTAGTGGGCTAGGACAAAGTTACCCAGCCCAAGGCTAAAGGAGGTTTGGGTTTGATAAAATCTAGGCTGAATAATAAAGCTTTGGCTAGAAAGTTGTACTGGAGTTGGATCTCCCAACCCACCTCCCTTTTCAGTAGAATCCTAACTAGCAAATACCTGGGACAGGCCAACCCAGTCGATGTTGCTTGCCTCCCCTTGGATGGTACTAGGTCCCTTGTTTGGCAGGAAGTTAGGGTCTCAAGTTGTTAAAGACCGCTTATTTTGGAAAGTGGGAAGAGGGGAGAACGCTCATTTTTAGACAGACTCTTGGGATCAGTTCCCACCCATCATTGCTGAATTTCTTGAATTATAGCCAATAAAAGCAGCCATTGAAGCCAAGGGATGGATTTGTATTGAAAGTTACTTCATAACTTCTCAGTTGGGGGAGTGTAAGTTCAAGAAGTTCAAGAAGCTGGATGAGTGGCCCGTTTCAATCCCTCCGAATTTGATTCCCATCATGACTAAAATTCTAACTGAAAGATTTCTTACAGGGAGAGACATGGAGGATGAATTATCCTGGGGATTTGTGAGTCTTGGCATCTATACAGTAAAGTATGGATATGATAGCATTCTCCCAGAGCCCCCCCTCATACTTTTTTGGTTGAGGACTGGAGGAAAATCTGGCACTCTAAAGGCTGGCCGAAATTCAACTTTTTTTCCTGGCAGTGCATGCACAATGGAATCCTCACTTTTGATATTCTCAGATCAAAAGGTATCATCGGCCCTTCTCAATGTGTGCTATGCTACAAGAGCGAGGAAACTGTTGACCACTTGATGTTTGGTTGCCCTTTCACCCGTTAGATTTGGCTGTGATGGTTTGCATACTTTAAATGTCAAGTAAGTGGTGACCTGAATCGAACAAATATCTAGGCAAAATGGTAGAAGGTTAGATTCAAATCTAAAGCTCTTCGTCTTGGCTGTGAGCTCGGGTTAAGCTTTATCTGGTGGCAAGTATGGCTGGAAAGAAATGCCAAAATTTTTAGAGAAACTTTCACTACTCTAGATGGGGTTTGGCAGACCATTTGGAGCAAGGTTACCGAAACTATAGCTTTTCATGCAAAGGAAGAAGTTCAAATTGAAATTGGAGCTATGGATGACCACAGTGAACTGCTAGAGGGACATGATAGAATTCGTTGGAAACCTCCCCCTGTAGGTTGGATTAAAATCAATACTGATGGAGCTGCAAAAGGCAATCCGGGTAGAGCTGAAATTGGAGTGGTGTGCCCGGACCATGTTGGGACTGTGCTCTATTGGGAATTGCAAGGCCTAGGAAGAACCACTAACAATGAATTTGAAGCCATTGCCATTAATTCTGCTTCTATTTGGGCAGTGAAACATGGCCATCACAGGATTATTCTTGAATCAGACTCGCAAATTTTGGTTGGAGCTCTGGACTGCATGAGGAACTTTGATCTGAAATCTTGGAGGTTGAGGGCTCTTGTCACTCAAATTAAAGAGTTGTGGAAGGAATTAGAGGACGTGATCCCAGTTTATGCGAGTAGATATTTGAAAAAAGTGGCTGACTTTTTGGCTAATATGGGTGCGAAAAATGAGGTTGGAGTTCAGTTGGACAGTGACATGGATATTGAGGATGAGGTGATTAGAGAGGGTCTAGAAAGGTCCTTGCACCAATGATCAAATAAAATGCAAAGGGTGGAAAACTATCACGATATCATGACATGTTGTGTCGTCACGGTCGCTAGAGGAAATTTGTCGCAATATCGTGACATGTTGCGCCATCGCGGTCGCTGGAGGAAAGTTGTCATGATATCGTGACATGTTGCACCATCGCGGTCGTTGGAGGAAAGTTGTCATGATATCATGACATGTTGTGCCATCACGGTTGTTGGAGGAAAGTTGTCACGATATCGTGACATGTTGCGCTGTCGTGGCCATTGGAGGAAAGTTGTCACGATATCGCGACATGTTGCACCGTCGTGGTCGCTGGAGGAAATTTGTCACAATATCGCAACATGTTGCATCATCATGGTCGCTAAAGGAAAGTTGTCATGATATCGTGACATGTTGTGCCGTCGCGGCCGTTGGAGGAAAGTTGTCGTGATATCACGACATGTTGCACCATCGCGGTCACTAGAGGAAAGTTGTCGCGATATCGCGACATGTTGCGCCATCGTGGTCGTTGGAGCAAATTTTTCATGATATCATGACATGTTGTGTCATTTTTGTTTCTAGAGGAAATTTGTCAGGATTTCGTAACATGGTGCACCGTCGCGGTTGCTGGAGGAAAGTTGTCATGATTTTGTGACATGTCACTCCGTCGCAGCCGAGGGAGGAAAGTTTTCATGATTTTGCAACATGTCGCTCCGTCATGGCCGAGGGAGGAAAGTTGTCATGATTTTGCAACATGTAGCTTCATCGCGGCCAGGGGAGGAAAGTTGTCACGATTTCATGACATGTTGCACTTTCGCACCCAAAGGAGAAAAGTGTCGTGATTTCGTGACATATTGAGTTTTCACGGCCAAAGGAGGAATATGTCGTGATTTCATGACATGTTGCTTTTTCATGGCCAAAGGGGAAAGGTGTCATGATTTCGTGACATGTTGCTTGTTCGCGGCCTATTGAGAACTTTTGTGTGACAATTTCGTGACAAGCTGCTTCATCTATTGTAATATTGTGTTCTCTCTGAGTTCGGATAGGAAGAATCCCTTCCCTTATTGTAATTGATCTTTGTTTTAATACAAGTTTTTTCAGATTTTTCAAAAAAAAAACACATCCATGTTGTAATAATTCTTTAAAAGAGATAAGGTATTACATCAAACATAGAGCATTCAACACCTTCATCCATTTAGAAGATGCTCTCCGCTATGCTTTAGCAATATGATTTTCTAAGTGATAGCACATAACAATATCTTGAATCAAACAAACTTATCTAGAATAGAAAATGCATCCCATCATATCTTGTGTTGTACACTTGACTTTCATGAGGGTGAGTTGGTGATTTTGCTATAACGCTTAGGCATTTTCTCTTTGTTAAATGGTGCTTTCCAAATGTTATAACATCTTATCCTATAGATCTATGTCTACTCTCTTGGGATGATGTGTTATGCAAACTATAAATATGTAGTTCCTTATCATATATAATGCCTCTTTTCTATCTCTAGATGATTCCCAAGATTTAGCTCTCACATGCAAGTGGAAATTAAGTCTCATGATGTCTAGTATGATAGGATTATTTCTAATTTAGAGTAAGCATTTTTTAAATCACCATAAAATATTAGTTGCACCACTATTAATGATAAATGCTTATTTACATTATCATATGTTTGTGTCATTTTATCTTATTTGAAAAATATGGAGTCCTTATATGTCCTCCAAAAGAACACCTTCATGTAAATATAGCACACTTAAAGTTTAAAAAAACAATAATTACAAGAATCATTGTCTTAAAGAAATGGTTTTACATAAACCATAGAGGATTCATTCAAAACATGATCTATCAATATTAATGAGCTTAAATATAATGTGTATGTATATGAGGAATGTGCATAGACTAAAAACTAAGCTATGTAATAACCAAATTTGTGAAATTAAAAAATTAATAGCAAAAACTAAGCTATGTAATGGTCATAGACCAAAAGCTAAGCTATATGATAGCCAAATTTATCAATTCAAAACTTAATGCCAAATTGAAAAAGTATTGCCTTTGATAGTTGTGATTCTAATACATGTTCTACATTGCATGTATATGAAAATTAGAAAATAGAATCCTATCAACTACAAACCTATCAAACATATCCTCTTGTTCTTTAATCAACATGGGCAAATGGATAAGATGGTGTTCCATATTTCTTCATATTCATTCATGAGCAAAAATGCTTCACTTGTATGTCATCTTCTGCTTCAATTCATAAGTTTTTTTATACCTTTCTTAAGATATTTAAAGATAATTTATAGAAATGGATAGACAGAACTTTGTTAATGAAGCTCTGCATTGATGATCAACATGAATTTATCATTCTCAAGCCACACATTCAAAGCATGAAAGAAATTTAAAATAAATACATAAAATTATATTATGATGATTCAAGCCTCTAATATCCTCTAGGAAACACAATATTCAACTTCATTCTTCTCTCATTCATGCTTTTAGAGAGAGTAATATTTGGCTCTAATAATATAGGTTGGACTAGCAAGATGCTAGGTAGTTATTATTAATCAAAATGGGTGTATATGTATAATTAACATGATTAAAAGGTGTTTGGTTAATAATAGCTCACCAACCATTAAATCATAACTACCTAATTATTTAGATGATAGAATAATTTTCCTAATATAAATTACCTCTTTTTAACCTCTTAGTTCAAACCATCAACTTTATCAGAATACCTAGTTCTCCCTTGAAGTCCAATCTAGTTGATTTTCGATCTTCTTCATCATCCTTTATAGTGCTTTCTCTTTCCTTGGACCAATCATAAAGTGTTTCCTTCTTTGTTGTGAACTTATCCTTAGCATCATTAACTTCTCTTTTTATAAATTTCCAGGCCAAATTGCCCCATGGGATGGCATCATCCTACTATGTCTTAGAAAATGAGACAAAAGGTCTTATAGTCCCTACAATATTATTTACTTTAGTATAATAAATTTTTATTTGATCTCCTTATGGCTTCTCCCATGTTTTTCGCTGATAACATCTTTACTTTCTTCTTACACATCTTCGTATTGCATGTCCTTTAAAGGTTGGATGTCTTCTAGAGTGATTTCTACAACTACAAAAGCCTTATAAATGTTTATATTCTTTTAGATATCTTTTTGAAGTACTCCACCTATTATATAATTATGATGTTCTCACATTTCATCTTAGATGGCTGCTTTTACCACAATAGCACTAGTATAATCATGATTATAGTTTCTAAATCATCCATGAGAGGACGAGATTAATGATTCATACACAAGAGGCCCAATATAATTGCATGAAGGATAAATTGTAGGACTAATAATGGTTTCTTATAAATTATTGCTAGAGTGATGTTGTTAATCTTTGAGTGTATTGTTTTGTTGAAATGTGTCTTAATAGACTCACATAAGATAATATTGTAGGAATATGTTGCAAATGCATAAATAGACTCCAAAACTAAAAATATTATATTATTGATGAGATAAAATTACAAATGTATAGTGCAAATGGTGTTGCAAGGAGTAGGGTGTTTTATTTTAGGAAATATGTATTAATAATGTGAAACAAAAAAGATAAGAAGTCACAGGTTCTTTGTTTCCTAATTGAGAAGAGAAGTCCTCAACTATAATTATACATAATATAAAATATTATAAAGAATATAAAAGGTGCAAAACTTCATATTATAACATATCTTATGAATATAAAAAAATATCAAAGAATTTATTTCTTCTACCTTAGAAATCAAAGTGCCAATTCTTGAAGTAGTCAAGTGGATAAACTAGTCTAAAGTAGTTATACTAGTATTTTCATGGTGATGCATGACAATGTCATTCATTATTTTTTATACTTTTACAAGTTCTAAATAAATCATCAATTTTGATAGGTGCATAGTCTTAGTGCCAAAGCAAGAGTTCATACCAACCTATCTAGTGAGAAGTCTAGATAGGTATCAAGAATAATGATTTGAGGTTTATTTGGTGTCATGCCTTGTAAAAATTAGATCAACCCCTAATTTTCTCAGATTATTCATCCCCCTTTTCAAACAATTATCCTCATTTATTCATCCTCCAATTATGGGAAAAGATACTTGAGTTAATCAAGTGTATACCACATTGCTTGCAATGAAAACTAACATTGTTTTATAACCTTGAAATGATTGTATATCATTTAGTGAATTCTCTTTATAGTTACATTGATCAACTTATCCATAGTTATAGGTTTCCAATTATATTAAATACTAGATCATTTGGGTTTAGTACTACCATAGATTCTAGTGGAGGAGATAGGCATGACTCCACCTCCTAGATCAAGATATTGAGATTTCCATGAGAAGATATTTAACATGAACTATGCTGACCATAACGTATCCATCAATATAAAAATAAATAAATTGATTCATGAAGAAATAGGTAATTCTCTAAATAATCAACCTCAATGGCTAGAAAGGACCCCATATAAACAAGGCATACCTTATGTTGATCATACAAATCCTACTTATATTATTGCCTAGAAGATTACCAATCACCACACTAACATGTTGGAGTTCAAAAAAATATGCAATATAAAAAAGAGAAGGATAAAACATAGGAATTTTGAAATCTCTCAAATATAGCACAATTAACGAACTACTACAGCATCACCATTCCAACAAGTTTGAGACATGAAACTTGTTGTAGTAAAATAAATGAGAGAAAATGATATTTTTACCTATGATATTCTTATAAAAGAAGGATTTTAAAGTATAAATTTTCTAGACATTAATAAGATTTCTAATTTTCATGCCAATGGACTATTGGATTTAAAATCACATTAAAAAGAAGAATGTCAACTAGGTTTTATTTGCATAGAAAATAGTACCAAGTCCTTGAACTGATGTCACCAATCTATAGAGCTTGAAGAACTTTTCAATTATTAGGTATCCAAGATAGGTACTTAATAATATAATATTGTATGGTATATTGGTATAACCCATAGATGAATTAGTGGCTAATATGACATGTTACATACCACTATTAATATAACCCATGCTGGCCTATGTTATTGTACCATATGATATATATGAAAAATACCACATATCAAGTTAGGAATATGTGGGAGAATATTATTATATGTAACTATCATAGAATCATATATGTAACTATCAAGGAATATTATCATAGAATATTGTTATAGAATTGTCATAGTATACTTAGAAACTATGCTTTAGGTATTATTTAAAGGACAATGTGGTAATAGCAAGTGATATCAAGTATTCTTGTAATAGTCTTGGCTTATGGAGGTTGGATATTGGTGTCAGATAAGTCAAGAAGTGATTAAGAAAAAATATTTGAATTTAAAAATATATTTTACAAGTTTATGGTTGCATCTAGAAGAAGAAGGTTATTATTTCTAAAAACCTTAGTAATAGATATAATGTCATTAATATTGCATTCACTAAGATGTTGTAGGTACAAAAAAAGAAAATCAAAGGCATAAGCTTGAGGGTAAGAATATTTAAATATTTGAATATTTGAAGGTGGCCATAGATAAATATATTTTACATTTATATTTATATGTTCTTAATATGGGTGACGTAGATATAATTCCTAGTTATACTTGGTTAGACTTCTTGGATACTACTAACTTTAATGTACAAATAAGTTATGGTACCAGAAAAATAAGATAACACTCCAAGATATTTCTCAACATAAGGAACAAGGACTTAATGAGAAGTTAGAACTAGTAGAGGAATCAAAATTTGAAATTATAGAAAGTACCATAACAAAGACTAAGGAAGAAGCACCAAAAAATCCCAAGGAAACATAATTATAAGAGCACAAGGACACACCAAATAAAGGGAACACAGAGCAACAAAAAGTTGATGATCCAAAGAAATTCAAACATCAGGCCAAGGTTGGAGTGTATTGCCATCTACACCCCCATGATATAAAATAAGCATGGAGGCAATGCTTCAAACAAAAAATAATTATGAGAGACATACATGAAACCAAAGAAGCCAAAATCTTGGATATGCTAATAGTGGTAAAAAAACAAGTATAGATAAAAAAGAGTGATATCTATAGCCAACAAAAAGATACATCCAATATATAGAACCAAAGTATTACTTCTAGATACTAAAGTGGTAGAAGGACATACCAACATCAATGAATATCACAACCAACTAGATTTTTATTGGAATGGATAGATGATCAAGATCGATACCAGTTCTTAACATCGACCAAAAGGTCATATTATTTAGCCTCTTCTTATATTTTGAGGATAAAATATTTTGTAAGTGGGATGGAATGTTAGGTACCAAAGATAGGTACTTAATAATATAATATTATATGGTACATTTGTATGACCCATAAATGAATTAGTGGCTAATATGGCATGTTATATACCCCTATTAATATAATCCATTTTGGACTATGTTATTGTACCATATGGCATATATGAAAAAGACCACATGTCAAGTTAGGAATATGTAGGAGAATATTGTCATATGTAATTATCATATAATCATATATGTAACTTTTCAGGAATATTTTCATAGAATACTATTATAGAATATTGTCATATAATAGTTAGGAAATATTCTTACAAACATTATATAAAGGAAAGGGTGGGAATAGCAAGTGATATTAAGTATTCTTGCAATAGTCTTGGCTCATTGATCTTAGATATTATGGAGTGATTCCTTCCTTAAGGAATACTTTTGGTGTTGTCATACCTTAAGGGTGTTATATTTCTCTCTCTTTATGTGGATTATCTTGTGGAATTTATCATTTATGCATATTTGTGAATGATTTATTATTAATGAGAATAGAGGATCATAATAGCAATTTAAAAATGGGCCCAAAATAATTTTGTATACAAAATTTATGATCTCTAAAGGTTTAGGCATATTAAATTTGAAAAAAGAACGAAAAATTAAATAATAGACCTTAGAGAAAATTTCAATTAGTAAGAGACTACCACTTCTCACCTCCATATACCACCTATATTGATATCACTCAGTAATAAGATAGCCAAATGGGATGGAGAATGATAAATACAAATATGACACATGGCAGATATGGATTGGATAAATATACATATGTATATAACAATAAATTATAATGCTCGAGATTTGGGCTAGGTTGGTAACTAGACTTGAACCTAGACAAGATCCCAACCATTGCACCACCATTGTAAATGCAATAAAAGAAAGGGATATTTTATTTGAAATGCATCATAGTGATTCACACAAATAAAAAGGTTATATATGAGTTTAAATGTAATACATATTTCCTTAAATGGAAAAATATTATCATTGTGCTAGCTAAATGGATGTGTGTTAGAAAGGAAATTTGATCCTTCTTAAGGTGGTGCCAATGCTTAAGATACATCTACACACAACAAGAAAAAATTAATGTAAATTCAACTCAATATTTCCCAATTAGGATCCAATAGATATATCATTATACCATAGCATTACCTTGGAACTCTAATTCAAGGTTTGAATCATGTAGGGCATTGGATTATACACCATGCTTTGGAAATTAAAGTATGGTTGCATAACCATATATTGGATAAATATAATACCCCATGAGGGTCATCACTGTAGCAGTGTGAACACATAGTGGTTAGTTTAGTGGTTGGCTAGTTTAGGTTGTCGACAAGTTCTTAATGTTGGCATGATTTTTAAGTCAATAAATTCTTCTCTTCCCCTTATCCCTCCATTCCCTCCTTTATTCCCTCTTCCTCCTTATCACTCCACCTCCTTTCCCCTTATTCCTCCAACCTCCCTTCTTTTTCTCTCCATCGACTTCCTCCCTTTCCCTCTTCATATAAATTAATGTATCTATCCTATGTTATGTTAATTTGTTGTTGATATAGCTCTGCAAGATTATTAATATTAAATTTGATTTATTTAGTTAATTTTCCTTTTTACCTCCTGGTCCAAATTCAATATTTGGTATTAGAACACTGGTCGGGCAAGTGTGCACGGGCACGAATCCCGAGGTCGCATGGGCATGAATCTTGAGGGTGAGGAAGCATGATGAGTTAGTTGGGTGAGCGTGTTGGGCATGTATCCCGAGGGCACATTGTTTTTGAGGAGTTGGCGATCGTATCAAGGAGGTAGCAGATATGGGCATATATTTTGAGGCTACATGATTTTTGAGGTGACACGTGGCAGGCAGAGCGACAGCTGATGAGGACATGTAGCTCGAGGAGCTATGGTGGATGTTGAGGTGGCGGTAGTTGACATGTGGCGAGCACTAATAGAGCACTGACTGGGTGAACCACGAGCTAACATGGTGGTCGACATGGTGCTGACATTGCGATCGACGTGGCGAGCAGAGGTGGCAAGTTGTGCGGTGGCAAAAATTGGTTTGTCCACATGGCGGATACAGATTTGTCTGAGGGTGATACGTGGCAAACGTAGATTGGCCGAGCAAGCATAGTGGTGAGGAGCGATTTCCTGAAGGCAATCGAAAGATAATGTGCCTTCGTGCATATTTGAAGACTAGATAGTCTTCCTCCCATTGAATGTGGGACAAATCCACATTAATTTTTTTTTTTTTTTAAACTATCATCGACGATAATATAAGGAACCACCAGTTCCTTTGGTCTCCATCCGAAGGGCGTAGCGCAGTCAGTTGAGTCTCTGGCTTGCGGACGAGAGGTCCCGGGGTCAAATCCCATTGGGGGTTAAAACAAAGTTTTTTTGTTTTTTTTTTGAATCGCCTAGTGCAGCAAAGTTTAAGAAGGCGGATATCATCCTTCTTACCGTCGGAGCCATGTGGTGTAGCGGCTATTGCCTGTGGGTAGGACACAGAGGTCCTGAGTTCGAATCCCATTTGGGATTTCGCGACGAAAAAAAATATAAGGTTTTTTATTTTAATTTTTCATTATTAGTTTTTAATTAAAGTTTTTTAAATATTTAATAATTTTTATTTATATTTTTTATTAAGTTTTTTAAATAAACTTTTATTTAAAAAACTAATTTAAAATATCTATAGAAAATTGTTAAAAAATTTAAGGGCTTTATTAAAACAAATTTTGGAAAATTGATTTAAAAATATACAAGGGTGAAAAGTTTTTTTTAGCATCATTATTGTAACCCAGTGCATGTGATGTAATTTTGGGTAGATGATTCGGTCATATGGATGCTATTATGCATTGCTCTCTCTATTGAGAAGAGAGAATCCTGATTCCTTTGATAGGAAAGTCTAGTAGAGTGGACTTCATACAATGTTTTGTCAGTTGGAAAACCAAGTGATTGCACATCAGAGAAAACCGGATTTTGGATACGAGGTGGATTCTGAAGATAATATCTTCGGGAAAAGAGTAGTTGAATCCGAGATGGTTGAAACAGTACTGAAAGGACAATCAAGTGACAATTATACTCCTGCAGTGCCTGAAGTTGAAACAAGTGAGAGCTATACACCTTGCTCTCCTGATTTAGAACTAGCAGAAGTAGAAGCAAAAGCAAAAGCAAAGGAAAAAGAACTAGTGGAGGTGAAACCTACAATTGAAGAACAATTTTTTCTCAAAAGGCATCTTGAGCCAGCAACAGCAGCAAAATAATTCATTATAATCAGTGACGACGAAGCAGACAACTTCACCTTTCCAGTCATGGGAAATTCTCAAGAAGAAGAATGCCAAATCAGTGAGCATTTTAAGAAAGCTAGATTTGATTTAAATCAGTAAATCAATAATCTATTTTGTACTTCTTTGTACAGTTTGTTTGAAGTTAAAATAAAAGTTGCTTTCTAAAATGGTTTCCAATACTAGTTTACCAATTCCTAAAATCAATGGTGGTGATTACGAGTATTGGTCAATTAAAATGAAAACTCTATTGATTGGCAAAGGTCTTTGGGATGTGATTGAAGAGGGATATACTGAACCTTCAACTGCTGAGTGGGCAGTTTTGAGTGGTGCTGATAAAAGGGCTAGAAAAGAAGCACATAAGCATAATTCTTTTGCCCTTTATCACATTCACGCCGCCATTGATAAAAGTATTTTCCCTAGAATAACTTCTTTTAAAACTGTTGAATCTGCTTGGAATGCTTTACAAGAAAGTTATAGGGGTAGTGACCAAGTCAAACAAGTTAAACTCCAAACCTTGAAAAGAGATTTTGAAACTCTAAAAATGCAAGAAAATGAAAAGGTTGGTGATTACTGCGTGCATGTGAAAGCCGTAGTAGATAATATGGTCACTTTAGGAGAAGATGTAAAGCCTAAATTTATAGTGAAGAAAGTGTTGAGAACACTTCTTCCTAAGTGGAATTTAGTAGCCATAATTATAAAGGAATCTAAAGACCTAACTTCTCTATCTTTTGAAACCCTCATTGGCTCACTTCTCTCACATGAGGAGAGATTACAACCATCTCCTTCTACAAGTTATGGAGGAGATGATAAAGCCTTTGCTTCTCAAGAAGGCAGAGGTAGAGGTCGTGGCAAAGAAAAGTCTAGAGGAAGAGGCAAAAATAATCAGAGAGGTGGAACTCCTAACAGAGGAGGAAATCAGAATAGAGGAGGATTCTCAAACAATAGTGAACAAAAACAGAATAGAGGAGGACAACAAAATAGAGGGAAACAATCAGGCAGAGGTAAAGGAGGAGATAAGTCAAAATAATCTTTCTATAATTGTGGCAAACTTGGCCATTATGCTCATGACTGTTGGACTAAGACTTCACAAGGAGCTAGTAGTAGCCAGAGCAGTTAGTTTGAAAACTTTGGAGAAGAGGAAGAGGCCACACATCTCTTTCTCTCATATGGTCAGGTAGATCAGAACATGAATGATACATGGATCTTGGACACTGGGTGTTCAAACAATATGAGTGGCAAAGAAGAGCTCTTTGCTACTCTAAACTCCTACAAATCTAGCATCAAATTGGGAGATGACAAATCATTGGCAGTCGAAGGTATTGGAGCTATGGCAGTTCCAACTAAAGAAGGAGTCAAACATGTAAATGATATCTATTATACACCCCATCTCCAACATAATATTTTAAGTGTTGGAAAATGTTAGAAAAGAACTACAAGTTGCTTTTTGATGAGGGTAAATGCACTATTTTTGATAAAAATAACAATAATAGAATCATTACTCAAGTGCCAATGTCAAAGAATAGATTGTTTCCTTTAAAGTTTGGCCAGCCAGGGGGAGATAAGTTAGCTAGTGTTGCTATTTCCAATCCAAGTGTTCTATGGCACTTGATATATGGCCATTTGAATTCTGCTAGTTTGAAAATGCTAACTTCCCAAGCCATGGTCACTTGACTTCCTAAAGTTTAGGATAGTAAAGAATTCTGTGAAGGGTGTGCTCTTGGAAAGCATGCCAGATCAAATTTTCCTCATGGACAAGCATGGCGGGCTAGCTATCCACTCCAGCTAGTGCATACCGACATCTGTGGTCCGATGCAGACACAGAGTTTGGGTAACAACTCTTACTTTCTACTCTTTATTGATGATTATACTAGAATGTGCTGGATATATTTTTTGAAACATAAGGATGAAGCATATGAATTTTTTCTCAATTTCAAAACAAGAGTTGAAAGTGAGAGTAGATATTTTGTAAAATGTCTTCGATCAGATAGGGGAGGAGAATATTCCTCTAATGTGTTTGTGAATTTCTATAAGCAACATGGCATTAAGAGGCATTTCACTACTACCTACACTCCACAGTAGAATGGTGTCGCAGAGAGGAAAAATTACACCATTGTGGATATGACAAGGTCTATGCTTTAGACGAAGCATTTGACTAACTCATATTGGGTAGATGTAGCCAGGACCAGCGTATATATCTTGAACAGAAGTCCTACTTCAAGTTTACAAGGACTGACACCTTACCAAGCATGGTATGGTAAAAAGTCAAATGTTAAGCATTTTAGAGTGTTTGGCTTGTTGGCCTATTCTCACATTCCTGATGAGCTTAGGAAGAAGCTCGATCCAAAGAGTTAGGCATGTATCTTTGTCGAATACTGTGAGAATACAAAAGCTTATAGACTCTATAATCCTAGGACTAGAAATCTTGTGATTTCCAAGGATGTGATATTTGATGAAGGGGGAGAATGGGGTAAGCCCCAAATATTCAGTGATGTTGAATCCACTGATGTAGTTTCTCAGCAGGTGCAACCACAAACACCACAGAAAGGAGAGCAGTCTCCTCCAACAAGTCCAAGTTCATCTTCTGATTCCTCTTCTTTACCAAGTCCTTCTCCACATCGATCTATATGTTCCTCACCAATGGACATTGATTCTCCATCCAAAGGTAATAGAACTCTACAATATCATCCATCATCTCAGATGTTGGATAAAATTTTTTCAAAAAGATACACTAGGAGTCAAGCTAGTGAAATGGATTTTGTTTTACATAGATTAGAAAGTATGCACTTGTATGGTGATGATGTCTCCCAGCATGAACCTAGGGGAGATGAAGTTAACTATGCTTTGTTAACTAGTGCACAGCTTGAACCTTCTAGTTATGAGAAGGCATGTACTCAGAAAATTTGGCAAGATGCCATGAAAGAGGAGATAACCTCTATAAAAAATGACACTTGGGAGTTGGTCAAGCTTCCTAAAGGAAAGAAATGTGTTGGATGTAAGTGGGTCTACAAGAACAAGTTTAATGTTGATGGTAGCATTGAAAGGCACAAGGCAAGACTAGTTGCAAAGGGATTCACTTAGAAATATGGAGTTGATTATGAAGAGACTTTTGCTCCTGTAGCCAGATAGGAGACTATTAGAACAGTTCTTGCCTTAGCTACAAATAAGGGATGGAAAGTCCAACATATGGATGTGAAAAGTACATTTCTAAATGGTTACTTGATAGAAGAAGTGTATGTTGAGCAACCACAATGATTTGAAGAAAAAAACAAGGAACATATTGTTTACAAACTAAAGAAGGCACTTTATGGCCTCAAGCAGGCACCACGATCTTGGTACTCACATATTTATGGGTACTTAAAAGAATTTGGGTTCACCAAAAGTAGAAATGAACCCACCCTTTACTACCTACAGCAAGGAAATGACATCCTCATAGTTTGCTTGTATGTGGATGATCTCATATTCATGGGTAGTAATGAAAAATTGAATATGAAGTTCAAACACTCCATGATGGAGCAGTTTGAGATGAAGGATATTGGCTTAATGCACTACTTCCTTGGAATGGAGGTTCATCAGTCAGATACAGGGATCTTCATCTATCAACATAAGTATGTTCAGGATATGCTTAAGAAGTTTGCTATGGAGCATTGTAAACTAGTTGCAATTCCAGTTGGACATGGGATCCAATTAAGCAAAGATGATGGAGCATCAAAAGTTGACGTGACCACTTTCAGAAGCATGATTGGGAGTTTGATGTTTCTCGCCAACACCAGACCTGATATTCAGTATGTTGTTTCTCTTGTCTCTCGATTTATGTCTAGCACTTCTAAGTTGCATTTGCAGGTAGCTAAGAGAATTCTCAGATATGTAAAGGGTACATGGGATTTTGGAATCCATTACCATAAAGGTAACACTATCAAGCTTGTAGGCTTCAGTGATAGTGATTGGGGTAGCAACATTGATGACAAAAAATCAACCTCAGGGAACTGCTTTAGTCTGGGATCGGGACTAATAACTTGGAGTTCCAAGAAGCAGAAAGTAGTAGCACTATCTTCAATAGAAGCTGAGTATATAGTGGTCACTCATGCTAGTACTCAAGCTCTATGGCTACGAAAGGTATTAGAAGAACTTGGAGAGCAGCAAAGTGGTCCAACAAGGTTATTCTATGACAACATTAGTGCCACTCAGTTGGCATACAATCCTGTCCACCATAGTAGATCAAAGCATTTTGATATGAAGTACCACTTCATCAGAGATATGCTAGAAA
Source organism: Wollemia nobilis (assembly GCA_028583015.1). Lineage (NCBI taxonomy): Eukaryota > Viridiplantae > Streptophyta > Pinopsida > Araucariales > Araucariaceae > Wollemia > Wollemia nobilis. The sequence goes on along the minus strand of JAQPPZ010001900.1, from coordinate 1,149,806 downwards.
CTAAAATTGTTGAGCTTCAGTATTGCCCCACTTTGGAGAATGTTGTGAACATCTTCACCAAGGCGTCGGCTAAAGCTCAATTTGTAAATCTAAGAGACTATATTGTCAGTCGGCTCACCTGTAAGGGGGAGAATGTAGCAGTGTGAACACATAGTGGTTAGTTTAGTGGTTGGCTAGTTTAGGTTATCGGAAAATTCTTAATGTCGACATGATTTTTAAGTCAATAAATTCTTCTCTTCCCCTTATCCCTCCATTCCCTCCTTTATTCCCTCTTCCTCCTTATCACTTCACCTCCTTTCCCCTTATTCCTCCATCCTCCCTTCTTTTCCTCTCCATCGACTTCCTCCCTTTCCATCTTCATATAAATTAATGTATCTATCCTATGTTATGTTAATTTCTTGTTGATATAGCTCTGCAAGATTATTAATATTAAATTTGATTTATTTAGTTAATTTTCTTTTTACCTCCTGGTCCAATTTCAATAATCACATATGACCTATGGTATCATTGCTGTTAAAAAATAATTTTTATTTTACCCTTAAACAAAAAATAAATCATGGTAATTGAATTTTACTCCTTAAACAATTTTTCTCATGGTCCTACAAAGACATGCCTAGCCTTGACCCTAACTTAGTTGTCCACAATCTTACACTAAGTCCTAATGTTAAACTCGTCAAACAAAATATGAGGAAGCTTCATCCCACCATCACCCAAATGGTTAAAGAAGAATTACAAAAACTTTTAGACATAGTATTTATTCAACCCGTTGATTATCAATAATGGGTTTCAAACATGGTACCCATGGGCAATCCTAATGGGAGGATACACATACATCGATTTTTCATGATCTCAAAAAAGTGTGTCATAGGGATGATTTTCCTCTACCTATCATTGATATATTGATGGAATCCATTGTTAGACATGAAATGCTCTCTATTATGGATGTGTTTTTAGGATACAATCAAATTTGTGTTAATATCAAAGATCAACTTAACACCTCCTTCATAATATCTTAAGGGATATTTTGTTATAATTCCATGTTGTTTGGTGTCAAGAACACTAGTACCATCTACCAACTTGCCATGACCTATATATTCCATTATTATATGCATAAAATTATTGAATATTATATAGAAAATCTCTTGGCCAAGTCTAAAACTCAACACAAGCACATTGATATCATACACAAAGTTTTTGATTGGCTGCTTGAGCACAATGTCAAACTCAGCCCTAAAAAGTGCATCTTTAGGATCACTTTCAAACAAAATTTAGGATTCATCATCTATAAAAGAGGCATTGAAATGGATTCCAATAAGGTAAAAGTAATTATTGAAATACCACTACCTACAAATCTCAAAGAGCTTCATAGCTTGCAAGAAAAAATCCAAGCGACCCATCACTTTATCACTCAATTATCAAACAAATGCAAACCATTTAATCATATTTTGAAAAATGGGGTAACCTTTTCATAGACCCAAGAATGTTAGGATGATTTCAACATAATTAAATATTATTTAGCTTCTCCACATATTTTATCATCGCCTAGACCAAGCATTCCTTTCTACCTATATATATCCACCATCAATTTTGCTCTAGGGACCATGTTGGATCAAAATAATGATGCTAACCAAGATCAGACCATTTACTATATTAGTCACACCATGGTGAGCTATGAGGCTAAATATGCATGAACAAAATCCATGCTTAACTATTGTATTTACAACCAAAAAGCTTCGTCATTACATGCTAAATCTTACAAAATACATTATAGCTAGGAAATATCCATTGTGTTACATGATGAGTTGCACTTACACCAATAGTAGAACTAATAATTGGATAATACTTTTAATGGAATTTTATCTTGAATTCATTAGTCATGAATCCATAAAAATACAAATCATAGTCAATCATTGTAACAACCCAAATACAACCAACCCGAGAGAGAGAAAGTTTTTTTTTCTTTTTTCAATACCAAATAAAATTTTACAAGGTTCCTTAAGATTTTTCCAATACAAAATTCATATTTATAGAGACATATTTACATTTTTAGTTCAATATGATGTAGACATCCCTCAAGTGGACATGAGTGACCAAAATCCCATAATATCTTTGGGGTTTACCTTGTACACCTCCATAGTATATAGGGAAAAATCCACATGGTCTCCCCATTTCCTTGCACTCTCCACAAAAGTAGGATAACTTAACCATAGCATTAGGATTAACCCTATTTCAGTATTTAGAGAAAAATGATGCCAATTCCCTTATAGTATAATTCCATCTATACTAGTGTATAGGTGTATAATATTTTATTTTAAACATTGCACCTCTGTGATAGAATGAGTAAAACTATATTGCTCAATTATTGCATATTTATGATGGTTTAATTGATGTGGTTATTGCTCCATGTGATACCCTCATATGGAAACCCAACTATCATTCACAGTACCAACACAAAATCCCTTTTACTAATGGATTCCAAACCTCCATGGTTAGAAGGACTATTCAAGCTACACCACTTGAATATTTTCCAAATAATCCTCATCTTTGGGTCCCACCTTGAAGATATTTTATCGAAAAGTGTCCATTGTAAAATCCTTAGGTGTTGCCTTCCCACAACTACCTTAGGTTTAGTTTCATCCTTTAGGTTCTTCTAGACTTGGCTAACTAAGAGCACCCCCCATAGAAAAATCCTAAACCCATAAAAGGAATATGGAACCATTCAAACATTCTCTATCTCTTTCCCCCCATTATAGAATTAATCATTCTTTGACTTACTATCTTAATTTCAATTATATGCATAAAATCAAATTGATCATCTGCCTTTTTTAAAATATGTACTTAAACTTTAAAGCATAAAATTTATAATGAGATAAATATAAACCATACTAAAGCTTTAATCAATGAAAGCAAAATAACAACTTCTTCTTAGCCATTATTTTAGAACTCAACCATTCATTTTGCACAAGGAACTAGAATCTTATTTCCAAATTGAATTGTAAACAAATAAATTCAATTTACAAAGTCTATCTCCATACAAAATCATTTTTTAATACAAATCTACTCATTTAAGTCTTTACCAAAAAATTCCTTTCTTTCTTTACAAAGTAATCATAAATAGAATGCATCTCAAAGCCATAGAGGAACTCTCCTTGATCAACCTCTCCTTAAGATTTTTAGATAAATAGATACGATAAGGGATGAGTACAACTCCTTAGTATAATAAAGCATTCTTAAGTGCTTATTTCATATTTCATGCATCCAATGCAAACATAAAGAAAATAAATAAAGAAAATAAGCAAACCATTTACTTTCTACATACTTAATCCATTACATCAAGTATTCATATAGAAACAATAATTTACGTTTCTATTTTTATTTTAAAACACTCACATGAAAAAACTTCATAAATTTCTTCATCCAAGATAAACTCTATACCCAACTTATTTTTCCTTATTTTAAAATATACAAAACATATAAAAAAACCCCTTGTTTATTCCCTATAGATGGACTCTATGCTGACTTTAAAGATTATGTGAAATACCCCATAACATTTCACTAAAATTAAACTCACCCAATGACTTAATAATTACTTAATAAATAGAAAGTTTTTTTAATTTGTTTGACGTATATAAATTTAAGAAGAATATTATTTTAAAAAAACTTTATTTTAAAATTGACATCCTAAAATAAATTTAATAACTCCTATATTCATTCAATCATTATTTTTAAAATAAAAATAAGGAGTTTACAAAAGTTTCTTCGAGTATTATTTGATATAGCTTGCTACTAGGGATAAATGTGGAGAGTCGGTGATTAAATCCTATATTCATTCAATCATTATTTTTAAAATAAAAATAAGGAGTTTACAAAAGTTTCTTTTCTTCGAGTATTATTTGATATAGCTTGCTACTAGCATAGGGATAAATGTGGAGAGTCGGTGATTGCGAAAATGTTTTCGAGTTTGATTTTTTATATATAGATGTGAGATTGAGTAGAGATAAATAAAAATTGGTTTTGTTTTAGATAGTTGTATATTTAGATGGGACGATAATGTGGGTTATTTAAGAGTGGTTTTAGAGGTTTTTTTTAATTAGAGTTTGTCTTTTGGCAGAACAACTTAACACTTGGGGCTTTGTTTTTTCCCTAGAAAAATTCAAGGTTTTGAGAAATCCAAGGTTCAATCAGCTGCGTGTATGTGGGTAGTTGTGTGTTAAATTTGAAACAAATTAAGGTTTTTTCTTTTTTGTTGAGAAATCTAAGGTTCAAACCGCAATGTGTTAAATTCCCTATTGACAAGCTCAACTCTCCCTTTATGAAAGATCACTGGAATGAAGATGTTCAACCCTAAATTTTGTTAGAGAACTTTCACACACTAACCAAATTTATATAAAAATAAATCACTTTGTTCAACCTACAAATTATAAAAGTTTCTTAAAAAAACCTACTTACATAATTGCATATACCTTAGTCTGTATTCAATCAATTGGCTAGAATGTACAATGATTAATGTTGACTAACGACCACTTGAATGTACAAATGATTCATGTCACGACATTCCAGATGTTCAATCGATGGCTATCGGAAAAACAATGTCAGGACATGTAATTGGTATATAGTTGAATGTTTTAATGATTAATGTTGACTAACGACCACTTGCTATTAGAAAAAGAATGTATACTGATTCATGTCAGGACATTCCAGATATTCAATCAATAGCTATTGAAAAAAATTAATGTCCTGTTGAATTCTTATCCGATGACTTCCACTATCTTTGAATTCTTATCCGAATCACGTAAAAGATGACTGCCACTATCTTTGAATTCTTATCCGAAACACAGAAAAGATGGCTGCCACTATCTTTAACTGTTCTCTCTAAATTTTCTGTGTCATTGATTTCAAGGCGTTCCACTATCTTTAACTGTTCCCTCAAAATTTGCTGTGTCATTGATTTCAAGGCGTTGCAATAATTGTTTTATACCAGTCACTATGTACAATAATAGTTGGTGGTGCTCAATCTCCACCTGAGATCGTTGTATTCATAATTTTAGTTTTAGTTTCTTTGTATGTTGCTCTTATCCAGTGCACAACCAGATTAATTTACAGTTCTACTTATCAAACTAATTTAACATTTTTATTTTATGCCTCAGGATATGTTTTTGGCTGGAGTGGAGACAACAGCCACAGCGTTGGAGTGGGCGATGAGCGAGATGCTGAGAAAACCCCGCGTAGGAAAGAAATTGCAGGAAGAATTCGAATCCGTCGTGGGGGAAAGATCGAGTTGTGAGAGAGAGCCTGGTGGGGAAAGATGTATGTTTTCGGATAATATCTATTAAGATTAAATAAAATTTAATTTTAAAATTAATATACAATTTTTACGAGGTTCAAAGAATTCAAAGCTAAAAATAAAAATATATATATCAATTTTTCATGATTAAAATTTTATATTGTATTGGATAAGCATAAAGGTTTTATATGGTTTATATCTTTAAAGAACATTAAAAAATATATTTTCTTTTCTTTTTCTTCTTGTATGTTATTTAAAACAAAATTATTAAGGTTGTGTATTTGTTGTAACTTGATTATTCATTTTCAATGACCTATAAATTAACATAACATCACTTGCATATACACAAACAAATTATTATATCATTTGTTTTTTGCTTGTATAGGAGAGTTGGTCACAACCACACTATTTTTATTAAGTGACAAGCGCACCAGAGGGGCTGCTCCCACCAAAACTATTTCACCTTGTTATTATTGACCCAATATGAAGGGTATTACCAAGAGGGGCTGCTCCCACCAAAACTATTTCACCTTGTTATTATTGACCCAATATGAAGGGGATTACCAATTGCTCAGGATTCATACCATCATTATCGGTTTGGTGCGCATATTAAAGTATATTACATCATTTGGGTCATGTAAATGTACTACCTTTGGTACATAACCAGAGTAGTAGATTAATTTAGGGTGTATTTAGCTAGTTACTTCGAGTAATATAATATATACACAAGTGTCTATGTGCAAGTTGTAGATGTGCAAGGTGTCCCTTTGTACAGCTATATAGAGTGTTGGTCAAACAATCCATCTTTCTATATAAAGGACTTCATAGTGAGTGATAATATATCGATGTAGGTAGTAGTAAGCATACTGGCTAGATCACAATATAGATTGGTGAGGGAGTACAATGTAGTTCTTTAGAATCGGTTCTAGAGTGTTCATTTCCTCCATACTACATTGTATCACTTTTATCAGTTTCCATTAATATCATATTTTAGCATCTTACATTTCTACATATTTTGCATCTTGTGATTGCATTCTCTCATAGCTCACATTATCAAAATCTAAAAGTGGTATCAGAGCCATGGTAGGTCGATAGGATTAGGGAGAGCCACAAGGGATCACTACTACTATTACAAGCCTAAAATATATTGCATCTTTACAAATTGGAACTGCCATTGTGCACCATTGAATGCAAACACCATCACAAGAAATATAGAGAGGAAAAGTAAATCTCAGTTCCAACATTTTTGAGATTGTATTTAGCTAGAGTCTTTCCACAAAGTTATAGAAAACTCATGAAGACTAGAACTCAGTATTCATTCCACTAGAATGACAAATCAACTAGTGAAGATTCATCATTGACAGATTTAGATTCACCATACTAATAGTTTATTGTAATAAAAGGTGATTCAACAAAGTTGGAAAGCTTCCTATAAGAGAGCTAGGAATAATATCTTATTGGAATCAATCGAACACCAGAAGCAACAAACTAAATAACAGGATATTCTAGGAATCTAAGGGAGTCCTGTTGCAAACCTGCACATTGCTAAAAAGAAGGCCATAAAATCCTTGTTGTAGAAGAAAAAACCACGAAAGCCTTGATCCAGAAGAAAAGGCCATAGAAGCCTTAAACCTAAATAAGACTCTAGAGAAGAGTTCTTGAGCTAGAAGAAGACTCTAGAGAAGAGTCATTGAACCAGAAGAAGACTCTAGAGAAAATTTTGTGAGAGATAGGAGATTGGTGATCTCCTTTGTTGATAGAAGACTTCCTCTAGAAGAAGCTAAAGATATCCATCAAAGGTCTAATTGAAGAACTTACATCCCTAGAAGATATAGATAAGGACTATCAAAAGTCTTGTTATAGAGATCCATGAAGAAGATATCATTACCAACACTTCCATAGTTGAAGGTTGAAGGAAAGGTCTCATCAAGAAGACCATATAAGCTACAAGACTAAAGACCTTGGAGAGGTCTCAAGGAGAAAGAAGGAGAAGGTTTGGATAGTCTCATTGCAAATTTGGAGAAGCCTTCAAAGAATTTTCTAGGAGAACTCATTGGAAAAATTCACTAAAAAATATAGTGAAATATTTGAGACAATTATCGTCATCCAACAAAAAGCCCAAAGGAGAAATATTTGGCTAATAATATATCAAAATTTAGAGAGAATATTAATGAAGACCTCAAAATTTTTAGATTCTTGAGAAGAAATCCCTGTTTGAAGTCAAAAATCATATAGAAGAAACCTACCAAATCCAAGAATATTTGGAGATTGTCCTTCATAACTAAGAAGGCATATTTCAGTGAATAGATTTACTGCTAAAGGGAAGCAATCAAGATAACATTACTAGCTATAAAAATTCAAATCTCTAGGCTAGATCATGAAGGAGAATTTGAAATCATCTACTACAATATTAGAGCAGCAGACTAGAAGCATTCACAGTTACGAGCAACCACCATTCTAGATAAAAAAATTGGTGAATCAACTCATCAATATATTCATCATCAAAGGTAAGTAACTTAGGTGCAAAAGGTTCATTACTTGAACACTTAATTCAAATTACTACTTAACTTCATTAAGCACCTTTTTAGAATTCAAAAATTTTAAAATAGAAGGCTACATTTTAAGTTCTCAAAGAAAGTGCAAAATATAGTTTCTGTTAAGGTTCATTAGTTGCACATTAATATAAGTTATATGCATATTTCCTATTATCTAATTATTGATAAGAGGACTACATTAAGAAATTTACAATGATCATTAGTGCATTTGAAACTACTTTGAGATCTTATTAATAGGAGCAATAAGGTGAGATTATTAAAGTGCATTAAGTTGGGAATATTATTGGTTAATTGCACATACTAGTTGTTCATTAAATTAGTTACTCTAAAAGGGTTATTTTATGTATTGATTGTTAAGATCAAATGCACAAAAATCTATAAATAATCAAAGTGTCTAAAGACACTATTCAAAACTCAATACCTGCAAGGTATTGTGGCCTATAGAAGCCACCAAAAAGATCGAAATTACTCCAATGAGTGGAGAAGAATGTAGCCATTAAATCAGTGATAAAAGCTACAAATTGAGACTTGGTGAATCTCATATTTGAGGTGCACTAAGAGTTATTTATAGGTAAAATATTAGTGCAGAAATTACTCCTTCAAAAGTATTTTATCTATGTGATTATTAGCTTGGATTCATTACAAAATTAACTATGCAAAGAAGAGAGTTATCTAGCAAAGAAGACAATGTTAAATTAGCCCATACCTACAAGGATTGGTATAGAAAAGCTACCACAAAAACTAACAGAAGAAGATTGCAAAAGAAGGTGCAAAAGTAAGTTATTCTATTATAAGTATTTTTACATTATTTTAAATCAAAATATCCTGTCCTATGTAGCTAAAAGGATCAATTCTAAGTTTCATAAAAACACATCCTTCACAAGCAAGTATCATCTCATAAGCGGATGTAGAGCACTATCTAAGTAAAGTCAAAATAGCCTTCAAGAAACTCACAACACCCATGGTTTTGGACAGGCACAACGAGCAACCTATAAGAATACATAGTATAGCACAAGGAAGGAGCTATCATATACTAAGGCAAAAAAATTATATCTTGAAATCATGAGAAAATTAAAGCATAAGGATAAACAAAGGGATCAATACCCAAGAGATAGACATTCATCCAAAAGGAGTGCTCAAAACCACCATTGGAGTGTCTCAAAACCTTCATCGAAGCATTGCTCATCATCCTAGGTCAAAACCACCATTGGAGTATCTCAAAACCTTCATAGAAGTGTTGGTCATCATCTTATATGGAGCCACCTATACAAGAAATATGTTATATTGGAAGAAGATGTTGGAGATAAGATATCAAAAGCATTGCCTATCAAAATAAGATGTACGAAATATACGTTGGTGAAGGTTCACATGCAAAATACTTAAGTGACACTTTGCATAATTCTTCTTGGTGACCTCATATTTCTAAACGTAGGTTCAAAGAAGAATGTCTAATAAAATCATCTTCAGTTACAAACTGGGAGGTTACGAATGCCCAACCAACGTTGCATGGGAATATGAGCATTAAAAGATATTATATCTCAATTACCACCTTTGGTGTAACTCCCAAGCATCACTTTTCATAACAAGGAAGGCATATTCACTATTTAATAGTACCTATTCTTGGAGAACAACAAAAAATTTCAAGGTACACAGTCAATTCTATGAGGTGTGGAAGTGCGTTTATAGCAAGCCTTGTGTAAGATTGTATTCAAGACACAAATATTTAGTGCTATAAATTAAACACCCAAAAATGTCAAAATTCCACACAATGAGGTGGAAGATTCAGATAAATATCCACTAATGAAGGAGCATTAAATGCTCAACGACATCAAGCAATAACAATGTCCATTTAAAAAACATTGGAAAATGAATATAGCACTACAAAAGGTACGTTAAAGGAAGCCTTTACTAAGGTATATTGTGCATCAATAAGGTTATTTAATTGCTTTTATTAAAATCTAAAAGGATCTATAAGGTGATTTTTTACAATTTTTACTATTGCATTGGATAATACAAATCAACCAAGAATTAGTAGATAATAAAGCAAGTTTAAATTTCAGAAAATTAATTATTGAGGTGCATACACATAATATAATATTTGCAATAATTATATAGGACATATAAGGTTGTCAAACTTGATTAAATTATTATTAAAATGCAAATACCATTATTTTCCAATATTCCAAAAAGTAGGGAGATATAAGGCATACTACTTCAAAATAGAAAGATAATCAAATCAATTACCTACATATAGAGTTGGAATTAATTGGTAAAAATTATATTCTAAGGAGATAAAACAAAATCCAACCATTAAAGTATACTTCATTGCTAAAGATAAGGTAAAATTAAAAGGTTAATTATTCTCAAAACATTACAAAATCAACTTATAAGATGAGCTGAGCATATTCTAATTATTAGGGAGACATAAGGAAGCCTACCAAACCTAAATCTAAGATAAATTTTATCAAACTAGTTCACATCTCTTAACTAGGGAGATATAAGGAATTCAACAAAACCTAAAGCTCTATAAAGGTCTATCAAATTGGCTCACATAGGGAATTATAAGGTAGACTACTTAGAATATATACTCTCATAATACTAAAAGAGATACAAAATATAGACACTATCAAAACACTTCACAATCTATTCTAGGGAGCTATAAGGATGTATACCTCCAAGAATACAACAAATAATAACATGAACAACTTTTTTAGAAAGGAAAGAGCAAATGCCATAAAAATTGGGATCATGAATCTACTTATAAAGTCTGAAGGAATTTTAGATCTTACCTCAAATGTGATTCATAGTGAAGCCTTAGAAGATAACTTTGATACTATGGAACATTATCTACATGCATGACTTAATGAAGCAATTGATAATGGAAAAAGTGACATTCCACTTTCCTTAGATTTTGTAAGCATATTGTATATGGCATTACTTATATACAAATGTTACAAGAATGAGAATGTAGAACAAAAAGGATTGATAGAAGCTCTTAAAAGGAAAATAAAATTGAGTAAATCATACTTAGAAAAGATATTTCAATCCTCATGCAGTATTAGAACTTCAAGTTTTATTAATTCAATATCTTATCATGATGCCTTGAGTGTTTGTTTAGAAGCCTCTATATACAACATATACAAGTAAGGAAAATTACCTTTACATAAATTGAATAGTAGTACAACCACTTATGAAAGTACAAAAATAGGATCTAAAGCAAAGGCTAAAGAAGAAGAGGAAGAATCAGACCAAGGAGGCATACAATGCAAGCCAAAGACTATTCAAGAGAAGAAGATCCATATTGAAGACTAAAGTCTTCAATACCCAAATAATGTAATACAGGGGGATGTTAGAGTATATTACATCATTTGGGTCATGTAAATGTACTACCCTTGGTACATAACTAGAGTAGTAGATTACTTTATGGTGTAATTATCTAGTCACTTCAACTAATATAATATATGCACAAGTGTCTTTGTGCAAGTTGTAAATGTACAAGGTGTCCCCTTGTACATCTAGGTAGAGTGTTAGCCAAGCAATCCATATTTCTATATAAAGGGCCTCATAGTGAGTGATAATTTGTCATTGTAGGTAGTAGTAGGTATGCTAGGTAGATCACCATATAAATTGGTGAGGGAGTATAATGTAGTTCTTTAGCATCCATTCTAGAGTTTTAATTTCCTCCATACTACATTGTATCATTTTCATAACTTTTTATTAATAGCATATTTTAGCATCTTAAATTTCTATATAGTTTGCATCATGTGATTAGATTCTTCCATATCTCACATTATCAAAAGCTAATAGTGCACTTAAAGGATTTTATCAGACTACTACCTTTACAAATGATTTTCCCCCGAGGTTTGAACTTGGGTTTCTTCTTGGTAAGTGCCTAGCCAGGCAATCACTTACCAATCCACTTAGACCTCAGGGGTATCATGTCATCATATTGTTTAAATATAAAATTATTTTATTTTAATTCATAGACCATATTGTAGCCTCATAAGGTAAGAGTATGGAAGCATGTAATTAAGCTAATGAGAATTTGATAATTAGTGCTAATGGAGAGTACAAAAAAATATGAATAGAAAAAGGACTTAATTGCTATAAGAGTGAAAGGTTAAACTTGAATCAACAAAGATAAAATCCCAAAAAATTATTGGCTATATATATTAAATCTTAAATGTAAATACAACTTTTTATAGGTAATATTATAGATGAAGATAATAATTTAATAACAAGAACAAATTACTTTAACTTAATAAAAATAGAGTTTATAATTCATGCTTATACATTACATCCAATATAAGTCTAAAGTGATAACATTTCATTAAAAATATAAATTTTAAAGATGGGATCAAACTATTTTAAATAGATATTGATTGTAAATGAAAGGATAAGCATTTAGACAAGAGAATCTACCTTAAAAGAGATTATTAAAATAAAAAATATGATATTAAGATTCATGGACTAAGTGTGTGCCTAAAAAAAAATAAACTATATAGTTATGGATACATTACCTCTATCAAAGTACACATAAAAATTCAGACTATTATCTCAAAACATATTTACATACACATAGTTATATTCTACTTTCTATAAGTAAGCACATTCAACTAGAGTGTTATCAATATTTTTAAACCCTCATTATTGATAATGTTAAAAAAAATTAAAAATATATATTTTTAATTTTTTTATCCATATTTGTTTTATTTCATAGTATTAAAAACAATAGAATACTATTAAATCATATCTATTTGACCCCCACTTCTTCTCAATCTACTTCTAGATCTTTCGAAAACCATGTAGAATTAGTTGAACTACAATTAACCCTCTACTTCTAAGATCTAGTAATTAATATATTATACCATATTTGTTAATCATTTTTTGTGAAACCTTTTCTTCCTCTAGAAAGATATTTTTTGTAATATTTCTTGACTCAATCAGAAAAATTAAACTAGGATATCCTTATAACAAGTCCTTATTTAAATATCCTTTCTTTATTGCTACCCAGAGTTTACTTATGATGCCCATTCATTTTTTATTTCTTCTAGGATCCACAATAGAAATTTTGAATATGAGAATAACATATGGCCCTCAAACCTCATAAATTATTTGATTATTGGATAAAACACAATTAGTTCAAAAGAGTGCTAAAGAGGAAGCAATGGAGGAGCAAGCGAAAAAAAATGATGCATAAGTGGCAGTGAACGAAAAGGTAGTAGGAACAGTAGTGAATGAAAATGATGCAAAAGCAATAGTGAGGGAAAATAGGGATCCCAACACCATCAAACCTAGAGGAGGTAGCCTAGACAATCTTGGCCATGGTAGGGGGACAAAGAAAGTTCGGGTAGAGGTAGGGGCTTGTTGAATAATGCAGGTAAGGACAGGTCGCGTCCCACTACAGAGAAAAAAATATTCCCCTCTCATATCACTCATATTAGCTAGGAGGACATCTACCTAGCCCAAGCGAAGGACCCCAGATCGACCACTTTTACCACCACAGGATCTCGATACCAAGGGTCAAAATCCAACCCAAACCAACAGTCCTATGGACCTTCAGGCCAAGAGTAGGAAGCCTCAATAATGGCACATGTACAACCAAATACCTCTTGAGATTATGTAAAAATGATAAATCAAAATCCTATCTCAAATATAGGGCCCAAGATCGAGTTGCTCCCTTCCAATGATAACCTCGAGATTACCTATGAAATCATGTCCATCATGATCGACTGCAACTCAAACTCACTGTTAGGAAAATTCTTTAGATCCTGACCTGATATGGAGTCCATAAATAAAATGTGCCAACACCTCCTAGTGTCCAGTTGAACCCATGGAACTAGTAGTCCTCCCTAGAGGAGTTTTCTTGATCTGTATGAACAACCCTGTAGACTCCTTATGGATTATCATAGGCAGGACCTGATTCTTTGGTTGGAGAGGTCTCTTCCTTCAAAAAATGGGGGGTGGAAATTAACCTTGCTATCCAAAGCATCAACTTTACTCTGATATAGATTCATATTCCTAACCTCCAGTCTAGTTTTGGCATGAATAAATTATCCATGGCATAGTGAGAAACATTGGGGAACTGATATCCTTTGATCCTCCAACACGATCTAGGACCCAGATGATCCAAGCTCGTAGGTGTGTCAATGCAAACTTGTATGCAGATATTCCATCATCTATCAACCTCATCTACAAGGTTTCTACTTTTTCTCAAGTTATTGAATATGAAAACAAACCTGCTTTTTGAATCCTTTGTTCCAAGAAAGGTCATTTAAACTCCCTATGTCCTTCTAATCCCCCAGTCATATCCTCCAAAAAAAATCATCATCTCCCTAAATATGGTTGCCCCTATAGTATCGATCCCAATCCCAACCCACCTATCTCCCCTTCTGTTGCCCCTCACAAAGATATGGATCCCTCGAGACCCCACTAGTCAGACCCATACCCCCTGCATCCCACCTATCCCAGTGTCCAACCAATTATCACCCCTATCCTCCAATGACCATCCCTTAGATCCATATGAACCTATATTCAACTACTCACTATACCCTCCACCATCCACCTCTCCTCATAGAGGGCCTCGACATATTTGAACAGTCTCCCCTTGTCCCCTAGTGCCACTTCCCCTAGTCCTCCTCCCTCCTTCTCTTTGAGAAAACCAATGGTTGATGTGGGTTAAGTGAAAAATATAGGTTGCCTCTTGGCATAGGATATCAAAAATAGGGAAGCCTTAGAGGAAGTTTGATCAGCAAGGTGCAACCAAAGTATTGTCATTTTTGACAACACAGTTAGGTTGATCAGTTGATGCAATGGATAGGAGTTCATTGATGAGCAAGGTGCAACTAAAGTATTGTCATTGTTGTCAACACAGTAAGGTTGATCAGTTGATGCAATGGATAGGAGTTCATTGATGAGCAAGGTGCAGCCAAAGTATTGTCATTGTTGTCAACACAGTCAGGTTGATCAGTTGATGCAATGGACAGGAGTTCATTGATGATCAAGGTGTAGCCAAAATTGTAGGAGTACAAAGGTCATTAGATGGATCGGTTGATGAAGTGAACAAGAGTTCAGAGTAGTCAGAGCATGTACAATAAATTTCCAAGAAGACAAAAGTGGCCCAGATTCAAAGCATCAAGGAAAAAGACAAGTAATAAAACTATCGCGATATCGTGACATGTTTTCTATTACGATTTTGCGACATGTTTTCTGTCGCGATTTCGCAACATGTTCAAAGAGAGAGAAAGCATAAGGAATACTGTTGCGATTTCATGACATGTTGAAAGAAAAGAAGACAAGTAAGAAAACTATCATGATTTTGCGACATGTTGGAGGCAAAGAAGCCAAGTGGAAAAACTGTCGTGATTTCATGACATGTTGGCAGAGAAGAAGGCAAGTAGAAAAATTGTCGCGATTTCGCGACATGTTGGAGGCAAAGAAGCCAAGTGGAAAAACTATCATGATTTCGTGACATGTTGGCAGAGAAGAAGGCAAGTAAGAAAACTATCGTGATTTCATGACATGTTGGAGGCAAAGAAGCCAAGTGGAAAAACTGTCGTGATTTCGTGACATGTTGGCAGAGAAGAAGGCAAGTAGAAAAACTGTCATGATTTTGTGACATGTTGGAGGCAAAGAAGCCAAGTGGAAAAACTATCGTGATTTCATGACATGTTGGTAGAGAAGAAGGCAAGTAAGAAAACTATCACGATTTCATGACATGTTCGAAGAAGCAGCGCATACAGAAAAAACTATTGTGATTTCATGACATGTTCTGAGTGAAGGCGCAGGCAAAGAAAACTATCGCAATTTTGTGACATGTTCGGAGAGAAGGTGCAAGCAAAGAAAAATGTCACGATTTCATGACATGTTCGGGGAGAAGGAGCTTGCAAAGAAAAGTGTCACAATTTCATGACAATCTGCAAGAGAGGCAGTACGGATGAAAATGTGTCATGATTTCGTGACATGTTTGAGAGAAAGAGCTGGCAAGGAAAAGTGTCACGATTTCATGACAATTTGCAAGAGGAAGTGCTAAGGAGAAAAAGTGTCACGATTTCATGACATGTCGGGTTTTCACGACCCGAAGAGGAGAGAGAGTGTACGAAGGCAAGTGTGTCGTGATTTTGCGACATGTTGTGTTTTCGTGGGTGAAAGATGGAGAAAGGCACAAGGCAACGAATGTGTCATGATTTCACGACATGTGTTTTCATAGGCGAAAGACAGAGAAATGCATAAGGTAGTGAATGTGTCACAATTTTGCGACATGTGTTTTCATGGGCCAAAGATAGAAAAGGCACAAGGCAGCAAAAGTGTCATGATTTTGCGACATGTTTTGTTTTCATGGGTGAAAGGCAGAGAAGTGCAAGGAAGCGAAAAGTGTTGCGATTTCATGACATGTCTGGTTTTTGCTGGTGCAAGCCAAGTAGAGTGTACGAAAGAAAAAAGTGTCACAATTTCATGACATGTTTGGTTTTCACAGGTGCAAGCTGAGAAAAGGACAAGGAGGCAAAAACTGTCATGATTTTACGACATGTATTTTTATGGGTACAAGCCAAGAAGAAGATAAAGATACAGAAGTGTCACGATTTCATGACAGGTCACAATAGCACGATTATGGACAGCTAATTGGAGTCAGTGTAACAGTTACAGGTGCAGTTATAGATAGAAATCATGCAGTTAAAAAATAATAGTAAACTAAAGTAATTACGACGATTCATGAGGGAAGTTACGATGACGATAACGAAGTCATTACTACAGTTACAGGAGCCATTACAAAGAAATATCATGCAACAGTGGTTACTGAAAGTCATTAGACGAAGACCACAAGTTTGACAGAGAAATGTCTCGAAGCCCAAACAAAGAACCGTTCTATTAATAAGGTTGCATGTGAGAATAAAGAAGTCGTTACTATTAATAGGCTGCATGCGCGAATATGGAAGTTAAGAATAGAAACAAAACACTGTTATAAAAGGAGATTTTTGTGAAGTAGTAAGTGAGAGCTCTATGCGGGAAGAGCGAGCAGCGTGTTGCCGAGCAGAGGAATAGTGTTGTGGGATGAACGCAGAAAGCATATGCAGTAACAGTGCACGAAAAGTAAGTGCTATATGAGCTAGGAAAGCATGTGCAGAAATAGGGCAAGCCAAATGAGAAAAAAAATAGTGAATCGCTAATAGACAGTACTATCTCATAAATAGAAGATAAATGTTGTTGCTCAGAAGGAAAGAGTGTTGTTGTATAGAGGGATAGTGTTGTGGGCTATTAAAAGTCTGGAAGAATGCTATAAGAAGAGAAGAGATGTGAGAGCTACAAGAGTAAGCTATAAGAAAAGGACTGTAAGTGTGCAGTAAGAAGAGTTGTAAAAGAGTGTATGCTTCCATGAGATTGAGTAAAGATAGAACAGTAAGGGTCTTGCAACACAGAAGGAATTTGTATGTCAATCAAGATTTAAAATAGAAGTCCAAGTTGGTACTTGGAATTAGGGGTTGGTGCTCCTTTCTATTGGTGCAGATAAATCAGGGGTTGGTGCTCCTTTTAGTGGTTGCTGGTAAACTGATTGTAAAGTTGGTGCTTTGCAAAGGCTGGATTTGGATGGGAGTCCAAGCAATCTATTTTTGAGGAGTAGCCAAAACTAGTGAACCTCGTTAAATCTTATGTTGTGTTGCTATCTTGTTACACTTGTTGCATATGGTTTTAAGCATTCAATAGTTCTAAATTAAGAGATGAAGATTTAAGTTTTTAATTAGCTACACTAATTCACCCCCCCTCTCAGTGCCATTGTAAGACTAACAATTGGTATCAGATCCAAGTTCCCAGTTTTGGCTAAATCAGTCAGGGTTGATCTTGGAATAGTACACAATGGCTAAGAAGAATAGATCCTCCTCCAAAAAGGCATCTCAGCTAGTTTCAGTTCTTGTGGAAGAGAAAACTGAACTAGAGAAGGTAGAAGAAGTGGATTCTAAAGTATGCAATGAAAACCTAGAGATTGAAGTAGATCTAGAAGGTGAGTTGATAGCTACACTTGAAGATTTGAGTATAGAATAGAAAAAGAACAAAAGAATGTCCAAGAAGTTAGAAGAATATGGGGATGAGATTGAAGATCTCTTCCTACAAGTTCAAAAGGCCAAGAAATCAGAAGAAGCCTTGAAGACACACTTGGATGATGTATGCAGCACAAGTGAAGAGGAATCTAACAAAGTTATTGTTGATCTAAAGCTGCAAGTTGAATAGTACAAAAGGATTGAAGATATTCTCAGGTCTCAAATCAATGAAAAAGAGACTGTTTGCTACCAACAAGAAGAAGAGATTGTTTCATTGAAGAAACAACTAGAAGAGGCCAATGTAAAAATCAAATATGAGAAGAGCACAGAGTTGCTAGATAAAATGATAAAGCAACAAAGAAGCTCCATGGCTAAGTATGCTCTTGGATATGAAGCTGAACAACTATCATCTTTCAAAAGTATAGAAAAGAAGAAGCCCACTGCTAAAGGATCAAAGCAAGAAAAGTTTGAAGCTGAATCTTCAAAAGGAAGAAAGCATCAAAGAAGATCTACAACAAAGCAACCACAGCAAAAGAGGTTCTATCAATCTCACTCTTTTAATAATAATGCTTTTAATGGCTATTGTTTTAAATGCAACTGCTATGGTCACAAGGCAATTTATTGTGGACTAAACAATAGATCAAAAAGTTATGCTGTTAAAAACAGATTTGCTTTTCTGAGTGAACACCCTATGCAATGTTTTAAATGTAATGACCATGGGCACATTGCAAGGTTTTGTCCAAGCACTTCTGTATCCAATCTAAGGCAAGACCATAGATTTCATCATACACATAGAATGTAATACAGACAGGGAATAAAACATGTGCAATGTTTTAAATGTAATGGTCATGGGCACATAGCAAGGTTCTGTCCAAAAACTTTTGTATCTAATCTAAGACAAAACCGTAGATTTCATCAGACTCAAAGAGTGCAACATAGACAGGGAAGAAATCATGTGCATCAAAGAAATGAAAAGAATCAGCCATCAAGAATATACAAGAGACAACCACCCAAGAGAAATGTTCAAGTTCATGAAAAGGGTCAAAATAGGGATGCAGTTGAAAAACTCAAGCCCAAGTTCAAGAAATATTGGAGAAAGAAAGAAGAGAGGAAATCGTGTCTCCTTGGACAGAAGGAGATTACTCCTCTATTGCACTAAGCAGCTCCAGGTAGCACATCCTCAGGGGGAGTAATGTTAAAGGTTATTTTAATGCTCCTATGCATTTGTGTGGTTATCTGAGGATGAAAGGAAAGTAGTCGGGGAGTTTTTGTATAGTTGTCAAAGTATGTTTTCTGTTCATACTGTTGTTTTGTGGTAGTGTCGTGAAGGGTGGTGATTAATTTGAGAGTTGTCTTTATTGGTAATATTGCTATATGTCATTGTTGTACTGGTGATGGTTCTTACTGCCACTATCAAAAGTTAAGGATTATAACAGTTCAGATGATTTGGTTGGTTTTGTGGTACTGTGTTTGATGCTTGCACAGAGTTGGCAGTAAAATTGCAGTGTTGGAAAAAATTTGGTACAAGTGTGAGTCACTTGTCAATTTTGTTGAAAAATGTGAAATCAGCGTGTTGAATGGGAAGATTGAAGAAGAGGTTTATAATGAGCAGCCAGATTATTTCTAGCCTGGTGATGAATGAATGAGGTGCTTTCATAGAGGTTGTTTTGATCAAGTTAATGCTTTACTTGATACATGATTTGGGCTTACTCCATTGAGATTGATTTGAGCAAGTTATTCTTCGCATTGGTGATTTATGTTAGGGGCTGTTTTGTTCAAATACCTTTGTAAAGAAAAGGATGTCTACTAGTTTCCTTTTCTTGTAGTGATTGGTTGAATGCTTCAAGGTTAATATTGAGTTGAATGATGTTGATTAAACCTTGTCTATAAGCATTGTTTTTAAAGCCCTAATTGGTTGAGAAAAGATATTGGTTGTGGAAATAACATGAGTATCATTGTTATATGAGTTATTGCATTGTTGGCAATTTTTGGGTTGTGTTTCATGTTCTTGAGAAAAGCATACTACATCTATCTTATTCTTTTGAGATTGAGATTGAGTTGAGATTGAGATTGGGAGTTAAGTATAGAACATATTGAGCCTCTAACAATTCTCTTTATGCTTCTATGAGGTTGATGAATCACATTGGGTCTCTAACAATTCTCTTTTTGGGTTCATGCTATGCAAGTTTTTCTTGATGAACTTGTGAGCTGATTTGGACAAGTTCTAGTGAAGACTTGTGAGCTGAATTGGACAGGTTCTAGTGAGGACTTGTGAGCTGATTTGGAAAATTTCTATGTGAGCTTGTTAAGCAGTTTTTGTGTGAGCCTATTGACAGAGTACAGAGAACGGAGTCTTAATGGATAGAGATCCAACAACCAACACAGTTGAAGATAGATCTGAGTAATGCCTATTATGATTATCATGATGTTGTCAATCAGTGAAATGAAGTGGTCTTGGACTCAGGGGGAGCATTTATGCATTTTTTTATCTTATTGCTCATGTTTATGCTTTTTGCTAACTGTAATAATTTTTACCTGAGAATGTTGTGCATGGACTCAGGAGGAGTTTTGCAACTGCCCTTTGGTATTATTGTCAAAGGGGGAGAAGATTTACAAGTAATTGCACATAATTACGTGTGTTGCAAACAATTCCAAAGGGGGAAATTGATGAGCAAGGTGCAACCAAAGTATTGTCATTGTTGTCAACACAGTCAGGTTGATCAGTTGATGCAATGGACAGGATTTCATTGATGAGCAAGGTGCAACCAAAGTATTGTCATTGTTGTCAACACAATCAGGTTGATCAGTTGATGCAATGGACAGGAGTTCATTGATGAGCAAGGTGCAGCCAAAGTATTGTCATTTTTGTCAACACAGTCAGGTTGATCAGTTGATGCAATGGACAAGAGTTCATTGATGAGCAAGGTGTAGCCAAAATTGTAGGAGTGCAGAGGTCATTAGATGGATCGGTTGATAAAGTGAACAAGAGTTTAGAGAAGTCAGAGCATGTATAGTAAATTTCCAAGAAGACAAAAGTGGCCCAGATTCAAAGGATCAAAGAAAAAGACAAGTAAGAAAACTATCGCGATATCGTGACATGTTTTCTGTCACGATTTCATGACATGTTTGAAGAGAGAGAAAGTGCAAGGAAAACTGTCACGATTTCATGACATGTTGAAAGCAAAGAAGACAAGTAAGAAAACTATCGCGATTTCGTAACATGTTGGAGGCAAAGAAGCCAAGTGGAAAAACTGTCACGATTTTGCGACATGTTGGCAGAGAAGAAGGCAAGTAGAAAAACTATCGCAATTTTGTGACATGTTGGAGGCAAAGAAGCCAAGTGGAAAAACTGTCATGATTTCGTGACATGTTGACAGAGAAGAAGACAAGTAAGAAAACTGTCACAATTTCATGACATGTTGGAGGCAAAGAAGCCAAGTGGAAAAACTATCGCAATTTCGTGACATGTTGGCAAAGAAGAAGGCAAGTAGAAAAACTGTTGCGATTTTGTGACATGTTGGAGGCAAAGAAGCCAAGTGGAAAAACTGTCGCGATTTCGCAACATGTTGGCAGAGAAGAAGACAAGTAAGAAAATTGTCGCAATTTCGTGACATGTTCGAAGAAGCAGCGCATACAAGAAAAACTGTCGTGATTTCATGACATGTTCGAAGTGAAGGCGCAGGCAAAGAAAACTGTCACGATTTCGTGACATGTTCGGAGAGAAGGTGCAAGCAAAGAAAACTATCACAATTTTGTGACATGTTCGGGGAGAAGGAGCTTGCAAAGAAAAGTGTCACAATTTCATGACAATCTACAAGAGAGGCAGTATGGATGAAAATGTGTCACGATTTCGTGACATGTTTGAGAGAAAGAGCTGGCAAGGAAAAGTGTTGCGATTTTGTGACAATGTGCAAGAGGAAGCGCTAAGGAGAAAAAGTGTCGCGATTTCATGACATGTCAGGTTTTCGTGACCCGAAGAGGAGAGAGAGTGTACGGAGGCAAGTGTATCACGATTTCATGACATGTCGGGTTTTCGCGACCCGAAGAGGAGAGAGAGTGTATGGAGGCAAGTGTGTCACGATTTCGTGACATGTTGTGTTTTTGCAGGTGAAAGACAGAGAAAGCACAAGGCAGTGAATGTGTCACAATTTCGCAACATGTTGTGTTTTCACGGGTGAAAGATAGAGAAAGGCATAAGGCAGCGAATGTGTCACAATTTCGTGACATGTTGTGTTTTCGTGGGCCAAATACAGAAAAGGCACAATGCAGTGAAAGTGTCGCAATTTCGTGACCTATTCCATTTTCACGGGCAAAAGGCAGAGAAGTGCAAGGAAGCAAAAAATGTCACGATTTCACGACATGTCTGGTTTTCACTGGTGCAATCCAAGTAGAGTGTAAGAAAGCAAAAAGTGTCACAATTTTGTGACATGTCTAGTTTTCACAGGTGCAAGCTGAGAAAAGGACAAGGAGGCAGAAACCGTCACAATTTTGTGACATGTATTTTTGCGGGTACAAGCAAAGAAGAAGAGAAAGATATAGAAGTGTCACGATTTCATGATAGGTCGCAACAGCATGATTACGGATAGTTAACTGGATTCAGTGTAATAGTTATAGGTGTAGCTATAGATGGAAATCATGCAGTTAAATAAGAATAGTAAACTAAAGTAATTACGACAGTTACAGGGGCAGTTACGGTGACAGTAAAAAGAAGTCATCACTGCAGTTACAAGAGTTGTTACAAAGAAATATCATGCAGCAGTGGTTACTAAAAGTCATCAGAAAAAGACCACGAGTTTGACAGAGAAACGACTCGAAGCCCAAGCAAAGAACCGTTCTATTAATAAGGTTGCATGTGAGAATAAAGAAGTTGTTACTATTAATAGGCTCCATGCGTGAATATGGAAGTTAAGAATAGAAACAAAACACCGTTATAAAAGGAGATTTGCGTGAAGTAGTAAGTGAGAGATCTATGTAGGAAGAGCGAGCAGCGTGTTGTCGAGCAGAGAAATAGTGTTGTGGGATGAACACAGAAAGCATGTGCAGTAACAATGCACGGAAAGTAAGTGCTATATGAGCTAGGAAAGCATGTGCATAAATAGGGCAAGCCAAATGAGTGGGAAAATAGTGAATCGGTAATAGATAGTGTTGTCTCATAAATAGAAGATAAAGGAAGAATAAATTATTGTTGCTCATAAGGAAAGAATGTTGCTATATAGATGGATAGTGTTGTGGGTTGTTAAAAGGCTGGAAGAATGTTGTAAGAAGAGAAGAGATATGAGAGTTGCAAGAGTAAGCTATAATAAAAGGGATGTAAGTGTGCAGTAAGAAGAGCTGTAAAAGAGTGTATGCTTCCATGATATTGAGTAAAGATAGATCAGTAAGGGTATTGTAACATAGAAGGCATTTGTATGTCAATCAAGATTTAAAATAGAAGTCCAAGTTGGTGCTTGGAATCAGAGGTTGGTGCTCCTTTCTGTTGGTGCAGATAAATCAGGGGTTGGTGCTCCTTCCAGTGGT
Organism: Wollemia nobilis; assembly: GCA_028583015.1. Lineage (NCBI taxonomy): Eukaryota > Viridiplantae > Streptophyta > Pinopsida > Araucariales > Araucariaceae > Wollemia > Wollemia nobilis. The sequence goes on along the minus strand of JAQPPZ010001900.1, from coordinate 1,126,416 downwards.
TGCTGGTAAACTGATTGTAAATTTGGTGCTTTGCAAAGGCTGGATTTGGATGGGAGTCCAAGCAGTCTATTTTTAAGGAGTAGCCAAAACTGGTGAACATTGTTAAATATTGTGTTATGTGTTGCTATCTTGTTACACTTGCTGCATCTGGTTTTAAGCATTCATTAGTTCTAAATTAAGAGATGAAGATTTAAGTTTTTAATTAGCTGCACTGATTCACCCCCCCCCCTCTTAGTGCCATTGTAAGACTAACAAAGTTGCAAATGGCACCCAACTCACGCTCAGAGGATCCTCTCGATTTTTGAAGACCTAGGAACAGAGAAAAAATAATCTTCCCCCTCCACTTGAAAAAGGAAAACGAACATCGTTAAGAGTTTCCAAATGAATATCCTCTTATGAAATGTGAGTGGCCTTAGTGGATGAAATAAGCAACACTTAGTTAAGTCCATGCAGAGAGAACATAGACACACCATTCTTCTACTACAAGAAACCAAGCTTGATTCTCAGGATGTTTCTTGAATTTCAACTTACATTTGGAAGGACTTTGCATCTTATTTTAGTTCAGCCAACAGAGCTTCATGGGGATGTTGTGATGTCCTTCACAATGACCCCAAAATTTGGGGACCCACTTGAAATTTGAAATTTGATGCCAAAATATTACCTGCAATTAAAATTTGGAAGTTGATGCCAATGCATTACCTACGTTTAAAATTCATATTGTCACCATTGAAATGTCAAGAATATTTATCTTTGTGTTTTATCTTATAGCAAGTGCAATGTCAAATTTCACATTGAGATTTAAAATATTTTGAGTTATGTTTGCAGGGTTGTGTTATAATTTAGGGATTAAAGCCTTATTTTCTCATTGTTACCATTTGAAATATCACAAATTTGGTGTTCCTTAGGAAGGTCGTATAGCAGGGTTTAATTCACCAAAAGGTGTGACAGTTTGGATCTATGATTTAATTTTATCACATTGTGGTTCCATCAATTTGGCATGAAGTATAATGTGTTTTTTAGGTTTAATTATTTTTAGATTATTTTTTTAGTGTGTGGTGTTATGTATATGTTTGATCGTATATTATGTTTAGTTATGTCATGTTTTAAATTAATTAAATTATAAATTTGTATAACTTTATAATTTAATATATTTAAATTTGTTCATTGTTTGGTTAAAAAAAAAAAAAAAAAAAAAGTTTTATAACTTTAAAATTTAATAAAAATTAAGAATATTATTTTATAAGTGTTTTATATTCTAATTAATATTTGTCTTATTGGCAGGTTTATAACTTTAATTTCCGAATGTCAATGAGGAGAAATATTAAATCCTTCGAAAATGCTTTATTGTTATTAGTGTTTCAAGAATTTGTTTACAAACAAAAAAAAACTGACAAAACGGATTAAACTAATCAAGAGGAACAAATTTCTCAAGTTATAAATGGAGAATTAGAAACCAAAGAGAGGGTCAGAAATTTTTGCAGAGAAGGAGAGAAGGAAAGTTGAAGAAGCAAAATAAAGGAAAAAGGAGCTACAGAGAGTTGGAAATTACAGAGAAATGAATTCTATTGTAAGATCTTTGATTATATCAAAATATTTTAGGGATTCAAATAAGCATCATTTTGGTATTTGAATTATAATTAAAATGTTTGGTATAGTTTTCAATAATTAAAAATTCCACTGAATATTGCATCATATCATTGTTCTATTGTGTGAATATTGGTGGGCAATGATTTGGTTTAAGTCTTTGTGATTATTTTTGTTTGTAGAATTTGTTTGAGATAGAATAATATTTCTTCTTTATAGAAATTTTGATTATTTTTTATTTGATATTCAATTATGTTTCCTTAGCCTAGTTCAATTTCATAAGAATTAAATCTTACACTAGGTTATCAATAATTTATTTAAATATTAAATTATTTTAATATTTAAATAAATGAATATATAAAAGATAAATGAGTACTTTGGTTTCATCTTTGATTTAATAAAGTTGAGCATTAGAGTTGATATATTTTATTGAATTTTTTTTGGATTTCATGCTTCAAATATCGTTTTATTTATTTATCGATCCAAACCCTACATTGAGAGGATTATATTTGTTATTAAATATTTTATTCCATAAATATTTAATAAGAAAATAATATGATAAAAACATATTTATGAACTTGATTTTCAAAATATAAAATTCAGAGTTCATAGATCAATTTTATATTAAAACCTTATGGATTATAATTATAATATTTGAAAATATTACAATTTTAGGGTTAAACATTATTACTTTATTTAATTTTCCAAATATTTTAATGTTGATCTTATATTTGGGATGAATAAAATGTTTTATACATAAGTATTCTGGTTTTAACTTTAATTTAATAAGGAAGTGATTTATTTTATTAAAGTTTGTCTGGATTTCATATTTTACGTATAATTTATTTATGCACAAATCCAAACATTACATTGGAAGATTATGTTGGTTATTAAATATTAAGTTTCACAAATATTTAATAAACAAATATAATAAGGAAGTACATTTATGAACTTGATTTTAAATCATAGAACTCACAGTTCATAAATAATATTTATAGCAAACCCTATGAATTTATAATTAATAAGGTTTTTAAAACCTTATAATTTTAGGGTTATATATTTTTATTTTATTCATTTTCTCAAACACTTTAATGTTTATTTTATATTTTAGATGAATAAAATTTATTCATTGATTAGACCTTAGTTTTTAAAGGTAAATATTTATAATTAGGGTTTATATCATCATTTTGAAATTTCACATACTTTAATTTTTATTAAGGTAATTGAAAGTTTATATTAATTAAAATGCTTAGGCAAATTATTATTTCAAATTAGTTTTGAAAGCATTTTAATCAATGGTATTGTTAAGTTTGCATCAATAGATCTTAATCATAAGGCAGATTTACTTTATCATTTAAAAGATAAAAATTTAATGAGATATGCATGTTAGTAGTGATAAACTTAAATCAAATTACCTAGTTTCCTAGACCCCTTGTTAACAACACTTGCAAACCAAATGAGTTATTCGAGTATTTCTTATAGATATACGTAAGATATAGTGAAACACAAAACAAGAACCTTGGAGATATATATTATTCTTTGCAAGAGATAACTTAACATTCTAAGTTGTCGAGTGGTTTTGTGACTTCACAAAATCACACCTCAAAAAATTGGCGCTAGGAGGGGATGAAATGTAAATATTTTATTTTCATTTGAAATCATTCATATCTCTATTTAAAAAAAAAAAAAAATTACAAATTGAAGGGTGTTATTTTATGCCAAGGTTTAATTGATGCATATCTTTTATTAATTGGTTAGTCATTTCATGCTTAGTTGCAAGATATATATCTTTGACTAATAATATTGGCATTAAGGTTGTGTTATTTAAATTTCACTAATGGCATCACCTACTTCAGTAAAGGAAATGATGACTTCTTGGATAGGTGATTATTATAGCAGTTTAAAAATACCTATTCATCAAAGAAGTTTGTTTACCTAGATTTAGGCATGATATGGATCAAGCCAAGGACCATATTCTGTGATACAAGAGTGCGTTAGGTTATTTGCAGCTCATGCGAGGAGATGTTCCTTGTAGATTATTTTCATACCCATTGGATGAGGTTGTGCTTAAGTGGTACATACAATTACCTGTAAGGCATGCTACTTCTTGGGTTAAACTAGAGAAAGCATTTCTCAAATATTTTGGAAGGTTGGATGATTCAGTTATGATGCTAAATCAATTTATTTCTATTCAAAAAATATTTAATGAACACATGAGTTAATTTAATGATAAATTCCATAGGTTGTATACCGAGGTGGGAACACATTATATCATTTTAGAAGAAAGAGCTACTCAAATATACATGGGAGCCTTAGATCATGTTTTTTTTTTGGTAAATAAAAGTCTTCATTAATTATCGGGTTTTGCAAGTTAACCCAAAACCTATTACAATATCCAACCTTCTGCTGAGATTGTAGATCCTAGTCATCCTTGAAACTTTCTTATCAAAAATTGTGTTGAATCCCCTCACACCTTACTAACAAAGCACACTCATACCTAAACATAACTGTAAACATTACTTACATTGACAGGAATTGAAGTTTGGAACTTTGCACTTGTGAAACCTGTTCCTTGTCCATTTCCTATTCTCTTTAAGAATCTTCCAAAGCTTAAACCTTGTTACCTTCATTTCCAATTTGGTATGATTTAGAGGGAAACCCCATAGTTATTACCAACTCCATGGGGAAAGAACACCCATTCATCTTTCTCCTTAACGGTTAGGTTTCTTTTCATGACCAATAATGTTTTCCACTTCACATGGCACACCTTGTGTCCATGTCACAAAACTACCAACATCATTAACTAGAGCTTATAATGAGGCAGTAACATTTGAACAACAATTGATATATCAAGGTGTTAATATGGAGTAACTATACAAACTTAGACCTAAAAATCATAATCAAATATCACAAGTTAGTGAGGTTGAGGTTGATAGTTTAGATGTCACAAACACCTTAGATATTGAGAATGAGGTACAAGTTTCAGAGTCAATACCCATAAATGAACATTGTGATGATCAAGTTGATCAAAATGTAGAAACTGAATTAGAGCCATTATTCACAAAAGAGGATTGGAATGATCTTATAAAACAAAATACAGAAATTGATCCCACTGAAGAAACCCTTATCTTACCAAAATATGAATCTGAGGAAGATGAATTCTTTGAAATTGAGGAGGATGAATCTGAGAAAGATGAATTTTTTGAAATTAAAGAAAATGAATCTGAAGAATATATAGAAGAAATGATAGATTTTCATAATTTGTTTCACGGAGTATAATGAGTGTGATGTTAAAATAGGTAAATTTAAATAATTGAATGATCATAGATGTGATTTCATTGAATATTGCAAGAGATTACAAAATAATAATATCTCAATGATAATTTTTCAAATGACTGATCCTAAAATCTTATTGCTTGAGGAAGATGAATTTTTTGAATTTGAAGATGAATTATTTATTAAAGAAGGTGAATTTAAAAATGAATCCAAGGATGGTATGAAAGAAAATATGGAATGTCACCAAGTGCTTCAGAAAGATAATGATTTTGTTATTTCAGATAATGAAGAAGAATTATTAACTTTATTACCTATTTCCAAATAAGTTATTATCTCAGATGATATGTAGTAAATTGTAAGCCTTGTGTCACTTAAGGATCCTACAATGCTCATACAAAAATAAATCAATAGGACTTCATTTCATGTGATTGATATAGGTGAATTTGAAAAGTAAATTATAGACCTATTCAAAGTCTACATAAAAAATATGGTTGAACCTCACCCTTTAATTATAGAAGATAATTTTTATAATGGTTTTGGAAGATAAAATGGTAAATATTTCTTATGATTCATTTTTTAATAATGATGACGAGGTAAAGTCATCTCTTTTACCTGTGACATAAAAATTTGAGTACAAATTCACATTAATGGTTTGGATTTAATTTTGGTGATGACCTAAAGGAAAATGTTGATCTATCTGAAGTAACTCAGGTGGTTGATCAAGAAAATTTTTTATTTAACACATCTTGTGATCAGCCAGATTTGTGGTTTGAAAAATATGGGCATATGTTTAATTGGGTGCCTAATTTTGTTGTTTTTGAAAAATAGGTCATGGATGAAGATACATGGATACAAGATGATGATGAAGCCTTTGAAGGAAAATAAAATACTATAAGGGCTCATCAAGTAGTGGTAAATGAAAGTGCACAAAAGGTAGATTCTTATCCTTTGTATTCAAACATTCAAGAATTAGGTAAATTTTTGCATAACTAGTTATTGGCTTCTACTGTTGTTTATGATGAGATGTCATTAGAGGTCAATGAAGCAATATAAGGGATTCTCATTCCCAACACCAATAGGATTGCATTGTTAAATGAAAAAGAGGATATGCTTGAATCATTGAACCAAGTTCATCAACAGCTAATAATTCAACCTAGGATACAAAACTATAATGATTCTTATTTTACAAATATCCTAGATTCTTGCAAATTGTTACATGAATATGATTGGCCTATAAACATGGATGATGATATTGTTTTAAAACTTTCAAAATTTGCTTTATATTTGAAATAAATCCTATATACTTGTGAAAATGAGAATTTAGGTCAAAATGATGAATCAAGGTTTGAAATTCCTACCTTGTTGAATAAGCATAAGATCATGGAAGATCATGTATTTTCTTGTAAGGTTAATGAATCAAATCTTAAACACATAATTTCTTATAAGTTTGAATCAAATTAGTGGGGTGTGAAAGGAAAAATGAAGGTTGTATGGTTTGGCCTAATCTTCTTTTGGTTAAAATTATGTAAAAATTGGAATGCTAATCATGAGATATATCTTTTAAGGTGTGTCTATCGTGTATGGGATCTAGGGAAATGATGTTAGACATTTTGGTAGTGTCTTGTATATTATGTATGTTTTTTGTGAATAGTTTTTTGGATTCTTTGTGTTGTTGTTGGTTTATTTTATGTATTGATGTTATGTATTTATATTGTATTGTTGATGTTGTCATTATGTTAGTATTTGTATGTTTTTTTGCTTTTCGATTGTGTTTGTTGAGCTTAATGACAAATTTACTTTGCTAGATTTTTTGGGAGTTTCATGATTTGGGTGTGATCCAAATTGACACAAATTATAGGTGGATGTTTCAAAAGTAAGATTTTTGTGATTGAGACACTGGTCATTTGCTGGTTGTGTTTGTTTTTTAATCCTGGACCGCATAGGATGAGATTACCTGGTTTGAAAACCTGTAAAATCTGGAGAAAATAAAAAGTGAGATATTAGTTTATGTCCTCATGAATGTGAACTAAGATAAGGGAAATATGAAAAATTGGAATTGTATTGCAAAAACTCCACAAGTATCACAAATACACTTGCATACACTCGCATTTCATAACACATTTCATAACATTACATACATCACCTTCACATTCCACATTTCACATCCCATAGAAAGATAATTTATCAAATTCAAAAGTTCTAATTGGTTTTAACAAAAGTCATGTTGCTTTAATCAGGGAAACTTTCACAAAGGCATTTTGTACAAAAATGTAAAAGATAAAGCTTCATGTTTACACACCATAGTTTCCAAATCCCTAAATTTTTTCGGTCACTCATCCATTTCTAGTGTGGTAGGAAACCGCTGAAAAGCATGTCATATTTTTTTAGGATCATTGCACAATATACATCAAAAATATCTTGAGATCGGGAACTGATGTTGAAATTATTTGGACCCAATCATAGCTTATACATGTTAAAAACATTTTTGGGTAAAATGGTCAAAACCATCCTTGGAAGAAAATGTGAGGTAAAATATGGGTATCCTTTTCGGTCCCATAATGCAACATAGTCCATAAAACTCATTATTATCACAAATACTTGAAACTCTAAAAAATCAGTGTAGTAAGGATAGGGTCAAATTCTCATCATACTTCGGTTGAGAATATGATTTCCCAAATCTCTGAGTCTACTTGCATAACACAAAACTGACTATTGGGTTATAAGGATTTGTATTATTTGTCCCTCATACGGATGGGTAGTCATCCCCAAGATTCAAGCAATCAAAAGCCAAAACCATGGACTATGGGGTTAACCTCCACCGAAGCTATAAATGCTTGACTAGAAGTGGAGTATGCTCATGCATGGCAATATTTCTTGTTGAAAAGTGAGACCTTTGATCGTTCAAATGGATAGGTTAGCCTTGTAGTTTATTCATAATAGGTTTAACTATTTTGGTCGAAATGAGGTAATGAACTCACTGGTGCACACACTATTTTTGGATGATAGTAGGATCATAACTGAACTCTTGATCTGGTAAAGAAATTCATAGCACACACATTTGGTCCTAAGAGGATTAGACAGGTTTTAGTGTGTTTGTTCATTGTACTAGAATGTTTGAGTCTTTGTAAGATAGGTTGTTCATTTCAATATGTTCTTTTAGCTCATATCATATTATTTTACATATCATCCTATCGGTCATGAAATGCCAATTTTAGGGCTCCTGATTAAAGTACGATGACAAGCATGGCCAAAAAAAATATTTATATTAAAAATGATCATTAATTCATATCACCTGATCCCATCCAACAATACATCATATCCTACATAAATCATCTTGAATTTCAGTAATTCATATTTGTATTGGTCTATTCTCATTCTCTGGATGCTTATTAATGCTTGTGATTCTAATATTCGAGTTTTATTGTTTTCAGAGTTTAGTTTTTGAATCTAAAATGTCCAGGGACATTTACCATTAGAGTCGCCAATGTTGTGATGTCATTCACAATGACCCAAAAATTTGGGGACCCGCTTAAAATTTGAAAAATGATGCCAAAATATTACCTGCAATTAAAATTTGGAATTTGATGTCAATGCATTGCCTACATTTATAATTCATATTGTCACCATTGGAATGTCAAGAATATTTATCTTTATGTGTTTTGTCTTATAGCAAGTGCATTTTCAAATTTCACCTTGAGGTTTAAAATATTTTGAGTTATGTTTGCAGGGTCGTGTTGTAATTTAGTGATTAAAGCCTTAGTTTATCATTGTTACCATTTGAAATATCACAAAGTTGGTTTTCCTTAGGAAGGTCGTATAACAGGGTTTAATTCACCAAAAGGTGTGAGAGTTTGGATCTATGCTTTAATTCTATCACATTGTGGTTCCATCAATTTGGCATGAAGTATAATGTGTTTTTTAGGTTTAATTATTTTTAGATTATTTTTTAGTGTGTGGTGTTATGTATACGTTTGTTCGTATATTATGTTTAGTTATGTCATGTTTTAAATTAATTAAATTGTAAAGTTTTATAACTTTATAATTTAATATATTTAAAATTGTTCATTGTTTTAAATTAATTAAATTATAAAGTTTTAGAACTTTATAATTTAATATAGTTAGAATGGTTATGTTTTAAATAAACTAATTAAATTATAAAGTTTAATAACTTTATAATTTAATATAGTTAAAATGATTAGGTTTTAAATTAATTAAATTATAAACTTTTATAACTTTATAATTTAATTAAATTTAAGAATATTATTTTATAAATGTTTTATATTCTAATTAATATTTGTCTTATTGGCAGGTTTATAACTTTAAATTCTGAATGCCAATGAGGATAAATATTAAATCCTTCGAAAAGGCTTTATTGATATTAGGGTTTCGAGAATTCATTTTTTTTTAACTGACGAAACGGAGTAAACTAATAAAGAGGAATGAATTTCTCAAGTTATAAATGGAGAATTAAAAACCAAAGAGGGCCTCGACATCTTTGAACAATCTCCCCTTGTCCCCTAGCGCCACTTCCCCTAGTCCTCCTCCCTCCTTCTCTTTGAGAAAACCAATGGTTGATGTGGGTTCAGTGAAAAAGAGAGGTCACCTCTTGGCATAGGATATCAAAAATAGGGAAGCCTTAGACGAAGTTGCAAATGGCACCCAAATCACGCTCAGAGGATCCTCTTGATTTTTGGAGACCTAGGAACAGAGAAAAAACAATCTTCCCCCTCCACTTGAGAAAGGGAAACGAACATCGTTAAGAGTTTCCAAATAAATATCCTCTTATGAAATGTGAGAGGCCTTAGTGGATGAAATAAGCAACACTTAGTTATGTCCATGCAGAGAGACCATAGACCCACCATTATTCTACTACAAGAAACCAAGCTTGATTCTCAGGATGTTTCTTGCATTTCAAATTACATTTGGAAGGAATTTGCATCTTATTTTAGTTCAACCAACAGAGCTTCATGGGGATGTTGTGATGTCCTTCGCACCGACCCCAAAATTTGGGGACCCACTTGAAATTTGAAATTTGATGCCAAAATATTACCTGCAATTAAAATTTGGAAGTTGATGCCAATGCATTACCTATGTTTAAAATTCATATTGTCACCATTGAAATGTCAAGAATATTTATCTTTATGTGTTTTATCTTATAGCAAGTGCAATGTCAAATTTCACCTTGATATTTAAAATATTTTGAGTTATGTTTGCAGGGTTGTGTTGTAATTTAGTTATTAAAGCCTTATTTTATCATTGTTACCATTTGAAATATCACAAATTTGGTGTTCCTTAGGAAGGTCGTATAGCAGGGTTTAATTCACCAAAAGGTGTGACAGTTTGGATCTATGATTTAATTTTATCACATTGTGGTTCCATCAATTTGGCATGAAGTATAATGTGTTTTTTAGGTTTAATTATTTTTAGATTATTTTTTTAGTGTGTGGTGTTATGTATATTTTTGTTCGTATATTATGTTTAGTTATGTCATGTTTTAAATTAATTAAATTATAAAGTTGTATAACTTTATAATTTAATATATTTAAATTTGTTCATTGTTTAATATTATTTTATAAATGTTTTATATTCTAATTAATATTTGTCTTATTGGCAGGTTTATAACTTTAATTTCTGAATGTCAATGAGGAGAAATATTAAATCCTTCAAAAATGATTTATTGATATTAGGGTTTCAAGAATTTGTTTACAAAAAAAAAAAAACTGACAAAACGGATTAAACTAATCAAGAAGAACAAATTTCTCAAGTTATAAATGGAGAATTAGAAACCAAAGAGAGGGTCAAAAAATTTTGCATAGAATGAGAGAAGGAAATTTGAAGACGCAAAAGAAAGGAAAAGGCAGCTACAGAGAGTTGTAAATTATAGAGAAACAAATTCTATTGTAAGATCTTTGATTATATCAAGATATTTTAGGGATTCAAATAAGCATCATTTTGGTATTTAAATTATAATTAAAATGTTTGGTATAGTTTTCAATAATTAAAAATTCCACTCGAAGATTGCATCATATCATTGTTCTATTGTGTGAATACTTGTGGGCAATGATTTGGTTTAAGTCTTTGTGATTATTTATGTCTGTAGCATTTGTCTGAGATAGAATAATATTTATTCTTTATAGAAATTTTGATTATTTTTTATTTGATATTCAATTATGTTCTCTTAGCCTAGTTCAATTTCATAAGAATTAAACCTTATACTAGGTTATCAATAATTTATTTAAATATTAAATTGTTTTAATATTTAAATAAATGAATATATAAGAGACATGTATATACTCTGGTTTCAAATTTTATTTAATAAATTTCATAGTTAGAGTTGATATCTTTTATTGAAATTTGTTTGGATTTCATGCTTCAAATATCGTTTTATTTATTTACCGATCCAAACCCTACATTGAGAGGATTATATTCGGTATTAAATATTATATTCCATAAATATTTAATAAGCAAATAATATGAGAAAAACATATTTATGAACTTCATTTTCAAAGTATAAAATTCACAGTTCATAGACCAGTTTTATATTAAAACCCTATGGATTATAATTATAATATTTGAAAATCTTACAATTTTAGGGTTAAACATTATTACTTTATTTCATTTTCCAAATATTTTAATGTTGATCTTATATTTGGAATGAATAAAATGTTTTATACATAAGTATTCAGGTTCTAACTTTAATTTAATAAGGTTGATAATTAGAAGTTATTTATTTAATTAAAGTTTGTTTAGATTTCATGTTTTAAGTATAATTTATTTATGCACAAATCCAAACATTACATTGGAAGATTATGTTGGTCTTTAAATATTTGATTTCACAAATATTTAGTAAACAAATATAATAAGAAAGTACATTTATGAACTTGATTTTAAATCATAGAACTCACAAATCATAAATAATATTTATAGCAAACCCTATGAATTTTATGATTAATAAGGTTTTTAAAACCTTATAATTTTTATTTTATTCATTTTCTCAAACATTTTAATGTTGATTTTATATTTGAGATGAATAAAATTTGTTCATTGATTAGACCTTAGTTTTTAAAGGTGAATATTTAAAATTAGGGTTTATATCATCATTTTGAAATTTCACATACTTTAATTTTTATTAAGGTAATTGAAATTACATATTAATTAAAATGCTAAGGCAAATTGTTATTTCAAATTAGTTTTGAAATAATTTTAATCAATGGTATTGTTAAGTTTGAATCAATAGATCTTAATCATAATGCAGATTTACTTTATCATTTAAAATATAAAAATTTAATGGGATATGCATGTTAGCAATGATAAACCTAAATCAAATTACCTAGTTTCTCAGGCCCCTTGTTAACAACACTTGCAAACCAAACGAGTTATTTGAGTATTTCTTATACATATACGTAAGATATAGTGAAACACAAAATAAGAACCTTGGAGATATATACTATTCTTTGCAAGAGAGAACTTAACATTCTAAGTTGTCGAGTGGTTTTGTGACTTGAAAAAATCACACCTCAACAGGGTACTATTGTGCTTATGGGACTCAACAAAGGTCAACAAGATGGTGCTATCTATAGCTGAGAGCTATATTAAAATTATGTTATTCAACAAGGAAGATGGATTTTGATGGATCCTATCCAATGTTTATGCTCCTTATCGAAGGAACTTATTATGGAACTCTCTAAGCCATCTAAGGGATGTCTTCTCTTAAGAAGCTTGGATGCTTTTCAGAGACTTCAAATTTTGCCTCTTCCATTTTGACAAGAAAGGAGGGTGTCCAATCACTAGGAGATCCTATGAACACTTTGCAAACTTTGTTGATAACAATGAGCTGATGGACATCAGTCTTAGAGGGCTAAAATATAGTTGGATAAATCACAGGAAGGGTGACCAACTGATCTAGATGCACCTTTATCAAGTCCTCATTTCCATCAATGCCATCCCAAATTTTGGCAATGCAACTATACATTTTCTTCCTAGGATTGTCTCTGACCACAATCCTCTCCTACTGGATTGTTGTCCTCACGCATCCATGTTCAAATTCCCATTTATATTTGAATCCATGTGGCTCCATGATCCTAACATCATATCCTTAATATCCTAATGGTGGGCTCTTCCCTTCCATGGATCCAAAATTTCTCAGTTGAGCAAGAAATTATGTCATGTGAAATACAATCTGAAATGGTCAAATAAAGAAATTTTTACGAATATTTTTTTTAAAAAATAGCAAATTCAGTCCCAGCTTAGAGATATTGAAATCAGTTTGCATAATGGAGAACCTGATCCAACTCTTCATAAATCTAAAAGAATCTTCCTTTACAACTTTCACAATATTCTTAGAAGTGGATAAGTATTTTGGAAACAAAATTCTAGGGTTACTTGGCTCAAATAAGGTGACTCGAACACCATGTTTTTCCATGCCATAATGATGAGGCACAGGGGAAGCAATATAATCAAGGAATTAGTGTAATAGGATGGCAACGTAGTCATGGAAATTCAAGAAATTAGATCCAAGGTAGTTATTTCTTTGAAGAGCTACTTGGTCCCTCTCCCAGCTATAACCATCAAAACTTTGTGGACCTTCTCCAGAACATCCCTAGGTTAGTCACTACTGATCAGAATCAAAGTTTAATTAAAGCCCTCACTACTGAATAAATTTGGACTGTTGTTTTCTCTATGGAAGGAGGAAAAGCTCTAGGTCCAGATGGAATCCCCTCCATTTTTTATAGCACTTCTAGGACATCTTAGGCCTAGACATGGTCTCTACAATCCAGTAGATGCAAAAATATAGGGAGATCCCAATGGACATAAATTCCACCTTATTAGACCTAATTCCAAAATTCAAATAGGCCCATGACCTCTCTGACTTCTACCCCATAATATTGTGCAATGTTCTTTATAAAATCCTCACCAAGGTCCTGGATACTAGGCTCAAGCTTATCCTTCCTTGCATCATATCTTTGAACCAAGACAACTATATCCAGGGAAGATAAATCATTGACAACATCATCACCATCTATGAGCTCATCCATTCCATATCTTCGAGTGACCAAGCAGGCTTCCTCCATAAGCTTGATATGAACAAAGATTTTGATAGAGTATCCTGGGATTTCCTATTTGTAGTCCTCCACAAATTTGGATTTCACCTAGACTAGATTTATATGATCAAAGGTTGCGTAACCTTGGCCAAATTTTCTATTTGGGTTAATGGTTCCCCTGTAGGCTACTTCAAGAACTTCAAAGGCCTCAAACAAGGAGACCCCATATCCCTTTTATTGTTTATCATTGTTACTGAAGCTCTTCGGAGGGTTGTTACCCATGCTTACCTCGAAGGGACTATCTCTGGTATCAAACCAACTTCTTTTCTCTAGACCATCTCCCACCAGTAGTTTTTTGATGATACCATTATTGCCACTCACACCTCTATTCCCCAAACACAATGTATCGAATCCATCCTTCTCTCATTCGAGGCTATAGCTGGTCAAAAGGTGAATTTAAAAAGGAGTAAAATCTATTTTATCAATACATCGATGAGATTTCAAGTTTGCATTGCTACCATTTTTGGTTGCTCCATTGATTCCTTCCCTACCACCTACCCAAGGTTTCCTCTATTCGAAGGCCATTCCAAAAAATCCTTATGGAATCCTTTAATTGAACACATCCTGAAAAAACTAGCCAGTTGGAAAGGGAGTCTCCTCCATTAGGCAGGCAAATCCACCTTAGTCAAAGTCACCCTTTAGAGCATCTATATATTCTTCCTTTTCATCTTCCAGATTCCTATTAAGGTTTGCAACCACATTGAGCAGCTCAAAATAAATTTTCATTGGTCACAATCAAAGAACAAGTAGTGGATTCACCTAATGGTATGGAATCAGGTCTACTCCAAGAAGGATTATGGTGGCATTCAGCTCTGGAAGATTCATAATATAAACCTTGCTCTTATTTCCAAGCAAGACTAGTGAATCCTCACTAATGAAAACTCTTTGTGGGTTTCCATCCTAAATGTAAATGCCTCTAGAACAACAAAAAAAAGAAAAGGAAACATTTTTGTAGTAGATTTTAGATGATGGGGTACCAAATGAGTCTACCTCAAAATATGGAGGACCACTATAGAATTGTTATCAAAAAATATATTATTAACACTCTTGTCTTATCTCCTTGGCCTCTCAATTTATATTATGGGGGGCGTTAAAATTATAATATGATTCATAATCAGGAGCCAACATTATGTTATGTATTCGATAGGCCTAAGGCCATTTCATTATCCAATGTATTAACTATATTATATTTTTTATTAGGTGAGCCCAATGGGCCGTGGTTAACCTTTTTATGGTTCAACCCTATTATGACATAATTAATCTAAATCCCTCTTGTTATATGAATTTACAATATAATTGGGGTTTTTGTTACTACTATAAATACCCCCTCACACCCATTTCATTTATAAAAGTGTCACATAGTATTATCTACCAATAAAGTGATTATTTATGGTACTTATAAATGCCCATCACATTTATTTAACTTTCTATATGATATTTGAGTGAATGATTTTCTTATGTTTATTTCTTAAAAATATTGTGGTTCAAGAAGGACAAGTGTATTATATATTATGTTGGTCATATTTTTAGTTTTAATTCATTTTAATCTATTTTTAATTTTGAATTTATTTTATCTTATTTTAATGAAATGGTTTTCCATTGCTTGCCCCAAACTCTTTAGCTAAAATATTACTGCTCACAACCTTTAATTATTATGTGAAACTCATTAGACCATAAACTGAGTGGGCTACTGATGAAGACTTTGGAACTTTGAATAAAGGTCCAAGGTTTGAATCTTACGTGGTGTAGGTTTTGTATGCCATGTTTTGGTAATAGAAGTATGGTTGGTCAACCATGTATTGGGTAAAATAATATCTTTCTTGAGGGTCATCTCATATGGCCTATGACCTCGTTGATACAATTTGACTTGGCCAAATGGTCAAGATTTTGGATCTCTAAATAGATGTTCAAGGTTCAAATAATGTAGGCAAAAAAGTTGTACATCATGCTTCTTGAACCAAAGTATGATTGGATAACAATCTATAAGGTAAAAAACACCAGAAAATTTATCTCATATGGTCTATGGCCTTGCAAACATTAAAAAATGCTTCACCCTTCTTCTATTAATAAATATTTCTCACTTAAATTTTAACAAAAATAATAAGATGTAGAATCAAGGTTAATGGTATAATATATTATTTTAAATTGATTAAAAAACATATAACTACATGTATTTTTAGGTATAGGTTATGTTATTATGATATATAGTTACTCTCATTCAAAATTCAAGTGATTACATTTCATTTATTCATATAATGCATTAAGTCTCCTTTGAAGATTTGTAAACTTCTGCCTTTTTTGAAGGTTTATATTACACATGCTAGACCATTCTATCCACTATTTTAGGTTTAATTATCTTTGAAAGGAGGATTCCCTCGCTTTTAGGGAGGAGATATTAGTAGTGTCATCACATAACATATATATTGACATTTTGAATTTTAAATTTAAATCTTAAGTGTATTATGAGTTATCAAATTATCTTTGGAATTTAAAGAATAACTATTTTTAAAATAAAAATATTTTTTATTTCAATAAAATTGTATAGTTTAATTAGTTATTTCTTTCAGTATTTAAAGAGAAAATTTAAGTTCAAATCTTGCTAATATCTGGTTGAAAATGATGCACCTTGCCAGGGCCATAACTTTTTCTTCGAGTGTCTGTTTTGCCCTGTTATTTTTTCATAATGCATTGAGTGGCATGGTCCAAGGTGTGTAATTTCTTCCTTCTTGAGAGCCTCTCCTGGAAACCCTTACCAATTGATTTCCTCTCTAATGAGCATAAGCAAGCCTCTGTTGACCTTTCCAATATGCTTCACCTTTGTATCATTTCCTCCTCCCTAATGGAAGATTCCATCATCTGGGATACCACCCCAATCAAACTCTTCTCCATAAAATCATTTTATGCCATCTCAGAGAACCCTGGCCCTCCCTGGTTTCCCTCCAAGCTCATCTAGAAGCCCCACCTTATCCTTAAGGTCAGATTTTTCCTCTGGCTTATTGTCCAAGATAAGATCCTTACCATCTCAAATCTCCATCATTATGGTATGTCCATCCCCAATTGTTGCTACCTTTACCACTCAAATTATGAGTCTACCCAACACATCTTCATATCTTGTACCTTCTCTTAATTTATTATCTCTTCCCTGTTCTCCTCGATTGGTATCTTTTGGATCACACCCTTCCTATTAAGTGATATGTGCATTCAATGGCCTCTTCCTTTTAGAGGACACCACTTGAAGACTTTTTGGTCCTTCTACCTCCCTCACTTCTTGTGGGAGATTTTGCATAAACACAATACCCATGCCTTCCAAGACTCTACCCACGATGAGAGATATGTTCTTTCTAGAATCATAGCTACTATTGCTAAGAAATTATCCATCACTTAGGATGAGAACGATCCTGAGTTGAGATGTGAAGCTTATCTTACCTCTTCACTCAGAATCCCCAATGACAAGTATAAGCAGGTCTTTCCCAGTGTTGACGGCTCCCTTATCAAATGGACCCCTCATCCCTAGATTTCCTCAAACTAAATTTTGATGGCATGACTAAAATAAATCCAGGAGCAGCTGGTGTAGGAAACATCATTTGAGATCATATGCGAAATATAATCCTAGCCTACGTCGAGAACCTGGGACTCAACTTCAGTCACTTCATTGAAGCTAGAGCTCTCTACCAAGGTGTTATCATTATTCACAATTTTTAGGTTCCAAATGTTGTGGTGGAAGAATATTCCAAAAACATCATCACTTATCTAACCTCCAGAACTTCCCCAGCTTCGTGGAAAATCTCTAAAATTATCACAAAAGTTAATTATATGATGCTCTCCTTCTTGAACATCAGGATGACCCACACCTATAGGGAATGAAATTCTACCATTGATCATTTAGCTAACATGGGAATCTTAGATTGTGGTATAACTATATGGAGATATAGCTTTCCCTAGTCACTCATTAACACCAATTTTGCTGATGTCATCATCCAGTGATTCATGGTGGGCTAGGTTCATAAACTAGCTCCATCGATTTTAATACCATCGTCACCTCAACATGTTGATTGGTCAGCCTATGGCCAGATTGGCAAGTTACCAACTTTGCACCATGAGCTCCAATTTTGGTCAACTCTTGTACTGGAAAACGTCTTATACCCACCAGATGAACCCTTCAAATCATTGGAAGGTTAGAGAATTTCCTACGGTCAACTAACTATCATTCTGTCCCACCAATAACACCCCCTAGTGGTACACTCTTCAATATTCACACAAGTAGAACCGGGAGGACATGACCATCAGAAGTATAAATTATGAATCATACCAAATTTTTGTTTGGCATTGATATATGTATCCAAAACTTGGGAATGTTTACCTCCCTCTCACGTGTCCTCATTTTGGTCATCACTGAAATCCTAAAGCTCACTGGTAGTCCTGTTCATTTCCTCATCTTCATCCAAATCTCGTTGACTTGTCATCGTTCCATCGATGTTATTTGGGATATGTACTTTTTTAGTTTTGCCTCACTGACATGTATCCATTATCGAGTTTTTCCCTTGTTTCTAGAAAATTAGTGGCTTTCATTATTGTTATCACCATCTTGTACCTTTTCTACATTTATTTATCCAACAAGTATGATCATCCCCTCCATCATGTTCTGAACTAGCCCATCCATTTTTTTGGTCTTACTTCCACCCCTGCTCCCCTCCACCTTGATTTTTGTACCCTCTCATCTGTATCCCTTGGTTTTCATATGATTTGGATGGCATGGGGTATGGGTTGCCTCGAGTGTTGGTGTTTTCTGGAGTCTTCCTGTAGCTACATTACCACCTTCGTCATCCTTCTAATTTTTCATCACTACCACCCCCACAAAATTTATTCATCACCTCTAAGTTTACCTTTTGCTATAACCAAAATCAAGCCAGTCTCTCTTCAGTTTACCCCTTGGTCAAAGATATTTTCAGAGACTAGGTCTCCTCAATTTTCCACAACTCTTCAATGGGAATCATCCAGATATATCTATGTATTTCATTCGTACTAGAATGGAGGACATGATTTCCTCAAAGGGATGGGATTTACTGTCATGACAAATTTACTGGTGGAAGTCATTGGCCTCCTCAATGATGGGGAAATAATCAACCATGAAAAGCATTCCCTTCAAGAAGAATTGACTCTATTTAGGGACATAGGAGAGTCCCTCAACAAGGATAAATGTGGCGTAGTGAGGTAAAATTTATTGAAACCATGGGATATAGTTATGGTTACGGTGTTGTAGTACTTCACCATTGACAACCCGAATGTTATTCCTTATAGTTTTCATCTTGTATTTCTAAACCATCTCTAGGGGAAGAAGACAATAAACATCCCCGGATACATATTTCGGTTAGTAGAAATATTTATCCTGAATGTGATGAGTGGAATATCCTCCTCCGCCCTCCACCGGGACCTTCACTTTGTCCTATTTAATTTCATGGTCACAAAGTAAAATTGTAGGGCGATTGTGCCTTCTGGGCCCACTCTCATTGCTATAGATCCTAATAACCTAGGGGGAGAGGTTGGGTAAGATATTTTGGTAACCCCTCCTTCCAATGAATTATAGGATTTGCAGCTAAAGTGGATGACACCCCTGGCTCCTAGAAATCCTAACCCTGATGTCACCTCCTTCGAGCCAAGGCTAGGTGTAGCAAACGGAATGCACCTCTTATTATTGATGATGTTTTAGATGACTCTTTGTCCTTCCAAGTCAATAAAGATAAGTTGGTGAGAAGAACCATCCCAATGAGGGGACCTCCACTCAAGTTTCCCTACTAACCTCTCGAGTGATTAATTACCTGAACATTTCTAACCATGGGCACATCCAAAAAATTCAGGATCTCCTTAAAGCCCTTGGTCGGGTGGCTAGGACCATCACTTCCCCCCTAGTTCAGCTGGACTCCCTCTTGGAATACTACAAGGATCTGTATGAGGTCCTTGAGGAATTCAAAATTCTTGTGGGAGAGGCCCTACGGGAAATGGTTAGGGACCAAATACTTAATCATAGATGTTGGTTATCTCTCGATCATGGGGTCTCTCATCTTGTGGATTCTATTATCTTTGCCCCAATGTGAACCTCTTTGGTATAATGTTTCTACCTCTACGTGGGCCTTTTTTTGTTATTAATTCCTACCCCTACGTGGGCAGTCTTCTAGTGTTTTATTTCTACGTCTGTGTGGACCTTTTTTGGTGTTTAATTCCTACTCCTGCATGGGCTTCTAGGATGGTTTTGACATTTTACAATGGCTTCTCTAGGGTGTTATCTAGTTTCTCATAGGCTTCCTAGCCAAGATTGTTGTTATTGTGTCTTTTTGTCTTCTTGGAGATTCTTGTAATAGTTTTTTTGATGTAAAAGGTTACGGGACCCTTTCAAAGCTCCTTTTCACCAATCAAAAAATATATATTTTATTATTTATTTATTTTTAAAATATTTTTTATTATTTATAATTTTTTATTTGAGAAATTATGAGACTGGGAAGTACGGGAGGAGTGAATATTGGACACTAGAATTAACATGGGGCACATGAGGGAAAACAACCAATGGAAACCACACATGGAGAAAATTCCACACTAACCACCATTGAGTGATGCTCCCATGGGAGAGGATGGAGCATATTGTTGGGTCATGATTCATTCATTTGAGGGATCGGGTCATGGTTCACATGCTTCCACCTAGGCATTTCACCCAAAAGCATGCTTCCCGATTTGCAAATCTCTATGTGGGTGTTGTGTTTTATATACCACCATGAGGGCCATCGTGGGATAAATTTGAGACAATGGCTCAAGACTCTCACAACGTTACTCAAGTTATTTTAAAAAAGAAATTATTTGAGAAATTATGATATTGGGTAGTACAGAAGGAGTGAATAATGGACCCTAGAATTAACATGGGGCACATAAGGGAAAACAACCAATGGAAACCAGCCATGAGGAAATTCCACACTCACCACCATTGAGCAATGTTCCCACAGGAGAGGATGGAGCATATTGTTGGGCCATGATTCGTTTGTTTGAGGGACTGAGTCATGGTTCATGTGTATCCAATTAGGCATTTCACCCAAAAGCCTACTTCTCGATTTGTAAAGCTCTATGTGGGTGTTGTGCTTTATTTACCACCATGAGGGCCATCAAGGGATAAATGTGGGATAATGACTCAATACTCTCATAGAATTACTCAAGTTATTTTTTAATAATTTTTTATTTGAGAAATTATGAGACTGGGCAGTATGGGAGGAGCGAATAATGGACCTTAGAATTAGCATGGGGTACATGAGGGAAAACAACCAATGGAAACCACACATGAGAATAATTTCACACTCACCACCATTGAGTGATGCTCCCATGGGAGAGGATGGAGCATATTGCTAGGCTATGATTCACTCGTTTGAGGGGCTAGGTCATGATTTGCATGCTTCCACTTAGGCATTTCCCCCAAAATCTTGCTTTTTGATTTTCAAACCTCTATGTGGGTGTTGTGATTTATATACCACCATAAGGACCATCATGGGATAAATGTGGGATACTCGCTCAAGACCATCGTAATGTTGCTCAAAGTTATTTTCTAATATTTTTTTTTAAGAAATTATGAGACTGTGTTGTACAGGAGGAGCAAATAATGGACCTTACAATTAACATGGGGCACATGAAGGAAAACAACCAATGGAAACCACACATGGAGAAAATTCGACACTTACGACCATTGAGCGATGCTCCCATGGGAGAGGATGGAGCATATTGTTGGGCCATGATTCACTCTTTTGAGGGGTTGGGTTATGGTTCACATGCTTCCACATGGGTATTCACCCAAAATCCTACTTACCAATTTGCAAAGCTCTATGTGGATGTGTGCTTAATTTACCACCATGGGGGCCATTGTGGGATAAATGTGGGATAATGACTCAAGAATTTCATAGCATTGCTCAAGTTATTTTTTAATAATTTTTTATTTGAGAAATTATGAGACTGGATAGTATGGGAGGAGCGAATAATGGACCCTAGAATTAACATGGGGTACATGAGGGAAAACAACCAATGAAAACCACACATGGAGAAAATTCCACACTCACCACCATTGAGCGACACTCCCACGGGAGAGGATGGAGCATATTTTTGGGCCATGATTCACTCATTTGAGAGGCTAGGTCATGGTTCATGTGCTTCCACTTGGGAATTTCATCAAAAATCTTGTTTCTCGATTTGCAAAGCTCTATGTGGATGTTGTGCTTTATATACCACCACGAGGGCCATCGTGGGATAAATGTGGGATAATTGCTCAATACTATCGCAACGTTGCTCAAGTTATTTTTTTATAATTTTTTATTTGAGAAATTATGAGACTTGGCAGTATGGGAGGAGTAAATAATGGACCCTAGAATTAACATGGGGCACATGAGGTAAAAAAACCAATGGAAACCACACATGGGGAAAATTCCACACTCATCACCATTGAGCGATGCTCCAACGGGAGAGGATGGAGATAAATTGTTGGGCCATGATTCGCTCATTTGAGGGGTTGGGTCATGGTTCATGTGCTTCCACTTGGGCATTTCACCCAAAATCCTGCAACCTAATTTGCAAAGCTCTATGTGGGTTTTTTGCTTTATATACCACCATGAGGATCATCATGGGATAAATGTGGGATAATTACTCAAGACTCTCATAGCGTTGGTCAAGTTATTTTTTAATAATTTTTTATTTGAGAAATTATGAGACTAGGCAGTATAGGAGCAAATAATGGACCCTAGAATTAACATGGGGCACATGAGGGAAAACAACCAATGGAAACCACATATGGTGAAAATTCCACACTCACAACCATTGAGCAATGCTCCCACATGAGAGGATGGAGCATATTTTTGGGCCATGATTTTCTCGTTTGAAGGTCTAGGTCATGGTTCGTGTGCTTCCACTTGGGCATTTCACCCAAAAGCTTGCTTCTTGATTTGCAAAGCTCTATGTGGGTGTTGTGCTTTATATACCACAATGAGGACCATCATGGATAAATTTGGGATAATGGCTCGAGACTCTTGTAGCATTGTGTAACCACCAGAAAGGCTCACACCCGATGGCGATTCCTATTGTGATAAATGGTAAAGATATAGCATGCATACAAGAAAATGAAATTGACAACAAATGAAACAAGAAATAAAGCACTTTATTCCATTATATTCAAAGCCAAAATCCAATTACAAGTACGTCCCTCTTAGGGATACCCATTTTTGATACAATATTACAATAGGAGTGCACAATTGTTTTCCCTATCAAGGGTAGGTGTGATCAAAATGCCCCTCAGGGTGACACGAACTGCTCTAGGGTGTCGATGACCCTCTTCTTCGCATTGGGGAAGGGATTGGATGCTTTATCTCTCCTTTGGAACTATTCCCTATGGTCAAGAAACAACAAGAATGTCAAAAATATAGGCAACCTCTCATGATGAGGCCCTTTTAGGTAAAATGCATAATGACACCATTAACATGCATAATCAAGAAAGCATAAAGAAAGTTGCTAAACTATGCAAATTGAATCAAGATTCATGTAATAGCATAAAGTAAAATAGCATCTACACTATGCATGGATCAAATATAGAAAATGAAGCATAAACATGCATAAAGAAAACATTTTAGTCCTAATTGAAACATAAGCATAAAATGTGAATCTAGCCTAGTTCTACGGTCAGAAGTCTTCTAAAATGCTATTAAATCAACAAAATAGCTAATCTAACCTAACTAGCTGAACAAAAATGAAAAGAGTAAGGTGATCTATCACCTGTTGCAAACCGTAGCTCTGGTGAGCGGTCTGCATTGTGAACCATGGTTGACAACCATGGTTTGACCTCTGATAAGTTTACCCTCAAAATCAGGGGTAGTGGGCTCAATCTCCTTGTCCAAATTGATGTTCAAGGGTCACCTTCATTGTCCTCAGACTGATTTGGCGGTCAATTCGATGTGAAGGGCCTTCGTTTGCTCAAATTTGCGTTTCTTGATCCTCCTAAGCACCTAGGGCATCCATAATGCAATTCATCATGAATGGTGGCAAAAGGGTCAGGGATTAAGTGCAATAGCTCTATCTCTTAGTATACTCAATTTGAGTGTACAATTCACCAGGGCTTCACTGCTCAAATCTCCAATGCTTGCTCTCTCTTTCTCTCCCCATTTGGAGGGGGTATTTATAGCATGCCCCTAGGGCTAGGGGTGGCTTCATGGAGAAGCCAAGACCAAGAAGGGTGGTTAGGATAGTTGGGATGGAAGCCTCTGGAATATTTCATCCTTCAACTACCTCCTTCTAGATCTTTTGGTCATTCCAACTGATTTGGCTTGGATGGAAGGCCTAACTGAACTTCAGTTAAGACCGTAGGTCACAGTTGTGGTCTAGACTGCAGACCACAAGTGTCAACCATGGTTTAGACTGGAGACCGTAGGTCTGGGCTACGGTTCAGACTGCTTAGGCCAAAATGCCTAAATTGAGTGGTTAGAACCATTGCTCTATCTTGGAGTCTATCCAAGATCCTCCATATGGTCTTGTAGCATGTCCATATGAGTAGTCGCCCTCGACATGACGCGTTTTAGGTGTCTACAGATGCCCCTTTTGAGATGCATTGTGAGATCGAACAATGCTGAGCAAAAATAGACCTCCTAAAATGATGTCGAAGGTTCTATGATGATCATTAGTCAGATCAACATTAGATGCCCCATATCCTACAAAAGGATGTGCATCCTAGAATCATTGCTTTCAACTGGGTGAAAGGCTTAAATTTTGTGCTTTGGCATTTTCGGGTATAATCGGGTAGGACCGATGGACAGAGTGACAAAGGCTTACACTTGGTGCTCTGGCACTTCTGGGTATAATCGGGTAAAACCGATAGCGGAGTGACAAAGGCTTACCTCATCATATTTGCTTTTTGCCCCTATAAAGGGTAAGCTTATGATAGTTGTTGACAATGATTCGTAAGATGAACACAATTTTGACAAGATCAAGGGATCTACGATCTCAGGGATCTTCTACTGATTTTAATTATGATTTGATATTTATGACTACCCCCTCAAGCGATGAGTCGATGAGGGTAATGACAATGGAAGGAAGCGACGAGGTCACTTGACCACTATGAATGATCTGAACAAACTTAGAATTTAGCATTTAATACTTGGTAAGGCCTAATCAGCTATGATTGCAACTATTGATAGTAATTGCCTATTTCTATCCCATGGAATGGTCTAGCCATGAAGGCTTTCTTAGGGAATCAAAATGAAAGTAATTCCAATTAAGCATGTGTTGAATCATATTATCGATGATCTGCTAAAATGATCATAGAAGAATTGCAATAAATATATCATTCCCATGGAGAAGTCTGGTTGTCTAGGCCTTCTTAGGGATTGAAATGAAGCATAGCAACTTCACGATGATGAATTTTCCCCAAATGTCCTTATGGTATTTTACTCATCTTGCCGGATTGCATGGATCGCAAGTCGCTTGCAACCGCCAAGTGTATAGGGTAAAGAACTAGGTACAAGGCACATTTGGATTTTGAGTTATTTGATTTTTTTGTTATTTTTACATTTTTGAGATGCACGTGGATGCACTGCTTATATGATGTGATATATGGATGACATACACTAGATAGCTATTTTATTTATGATCTAGATGTTTAGATGTGCTATATTATGGATGCAAATGGATGCAGTATTTATGTTGAACGCATATTTATTTTTGCTTTATGGGCATGCATTTAATTTTATGACACTGTCATGATATGCTAATGTAATGTATGTAATGCACTATTTACATGATGGTAATCTAATGGGAATGAACCCGTATGCTTTAATCACTTAAAACATAAGGAATGAATGTAAACTGTGTATATCAATTTTAAAATGCGACACCACAGAATGTATGACAATCATGCAAGATAATTGATAATTCTCATTACAAGAACTTAATCAATTAATCACCCATATATGAAATGCAGTGAAATGGATTGGTATAATGCTAATGAATGAATATGTCATTCTGTATATTTCTTCTTTGTTGCACTATATAGTCAGTGGTCATCTAAACATCATTTCTAATATTCATGCGGTATCTATCCTATATGTTTGATTGTGCTTTGTAAAATGCATTTTGATGAATGAATGACTCATATTTTTGATGTTTAATGATATTTGGTATCTTGTTGCTATTAGAGAACTTTTTGGGGTTTTCCATGAGACTCAAACACCCTAGTAGACTTCTCCAAAAATCACATACTAACTGTACAAGGCTTTTATTGGACAAGGCTTTTGTCGTGACAGACCCAACTATTCATTATCCTTGTGTGTGCATGTGAGTATTTTTAGATAGACCATAAGCATACCCCGTATGTCAGTCGGGACTCTTTCAACCCATATGTGAGATAGGGTTCCTCATACGATCGTACCATCCTTGTTTCAGCTTTGATTAGACTTATACAACTAGACAATCCTAGGTACCTAGAGCTAGCTCATCTTGCAAATTGATCAGGGCTACCCCTCCAAATGCAGGCGGGACTCTTTCAACCCATTGCTACGTTTGGGGATCACCCAATAGAACTACCCCTCCGATTGCAGGTGGGACTCTTCCAACCCATTGCTGTGATCGAGGATCACTCTATGGCTTTCAAAAGGTGGACAATCTAGGGATTCAAGTTCTCACCCTTCTTACTTGCTCATATGTAGTGATAAAAATCACTGTTAGTCCACGTGTTACCATTTTCTTTGAGCAAGGGATTTTTATAGTGCTTTTGATTCACTATGTCACTTTACATTTGATTTGAACTTTGTACTTTGAAATTTGCACTTTGTAACTTGGGATTTAAACTTTGTAACTTTGGGATTTATAGGGGAAATTCTTGTCCTTTTGCCAAAGTTCACCTTTCTAAACCAACTATTTGCAAGATAAGCAGGTCATGAAACCCATCTCTCTAGATACCTAAGACTACTTTCATAGCTTTCATCATCTCTTGTCTTAGCAGGATTTTATATTGTTTTGCTTAGTGATGGGATTCTGATATGTTGAAGCACTATCCCAACTAATGACCTCGTCTATAAAAGCAAAGCAAGCTTTCTACAATATCTGAAGAACCCACTAGGTATGTTTGAGTGACTAGAAAACTTAATATACATACATATTTCTCCACAATAGGTATCGTGTATGAATGCAATGAATTATGATAAATGCAAGGGTGCATGATTGAAACACAAACGTGCGATCGTTTGTAAGATTTTGATAGACACATTACACTCTATTATGGAATGCAATGGATGACAAATGCCTAAATGCAATATGATGATGTGAATGCATGTATGAAAATGCAAACTACAAAAGCAAATGTTTTTGGATTTTAAGCTTTACCAATTTTTTTGGATTTTATTGATTTTATAATTTTTTTACGGGTTTTGAGCCTCATAATTGACCAAACGGTGAGTACATGCCTTTGGAGCTTTTAGATTGACCAAGCGATTTTTAGAAATCCTTGGAGCTTTTAGGATTGACCAAAGGTATTATGTGAACTTTGGGATTTTGGGATGACCAAGTAATTTGAGAATCTTGGGGATTTGGTTTAGGGGGACCAAGAATTTTAGGAAACCTTGGAGCCTTTGAGGATGACGAGGGTTAGAACTAGTGGGACAAGTTGAGTTTGAAGAGTTTGGAGAGGTTTTAGTAGAAACCTTGGAGCCTTTTTGGGAATGAGCGGTTTTATGTAAACCCTCGGAGCCTTTTGACTGACTTGACCAAGCGGTTTTTAGGAACCCTTGGAGCCTTTTGGGGATGACCGAGCGGTTTTAGGTAAACCCTCGGAGCCTTTTGACTGACTTGACCAAGCGGTTTTCAGGAACCCTTGGAGCCTTTTGGGGATGACCGAGTGGTTTTAGGTAAACCCTCGAAGCCTTTTGACTGACTTGACCAAGCGGTTTTTAGGAACCCTTGGAGCCTTTTGGGGAGGGTACGCTACCCTAGATACCCCTAGTGTGTGTGCCACTCGATGAAAGTGAGGGAGGTGTTCTACCTCTAAGATCCTCACTTTGCCTCATTGAATTTGGCATGGATGGTGGGGAAGGTATGCTACCTTGAAGACCCCCAGCATGCATGTTATCTACTGAAATGTAATCAGCTTGCTTAGGAAGAGTGACATAAATCAACTCTCCCAATTGAGGCATGGACCTCAGTGGATTGCATGTGTCTAGGTGCGGGTGAACGAGAGAACCATCCTTGCGGATAACGTCTCATTCTACCAGGTTTTGCATTATCTTATTAAATGGATAGCAACCACAAATGTCATGCCCCTGCATATGGTGATAAATGCAAAAGAGGCTTTCATCCATGGACCCATATTTGGACTTTCTTCATTTGATCTTAGGCAATACCAATGCATTTGCCTCGTACAACTTTTGGAATAAAGTTGTAGTAGTCATCTGAAATGCAAATACTCATGGAAGAGTCTTGTTAGGCCTATGAGGTGATGGGTGCCTTTGAGGTGATGATTGGGATGAGGAAAACTCTATTTTAGTAGGTTGGGGCACTGTAAGTGAACCATCTACGTGATAAATCCCACTATCTATGAGGTTCTGTACCTTATGCTTGAATCCATAGCAATCGTGAATGTTGTGACCCTCCATTTGATGATAGAGACAATAATGATCCTCTCTATAACCCTCAGGTTTGACTCAATTTGGGTCTACAGGTTTGATGTCAGGTAAGGTGATGACCTTAGATTCTTGCAGCTTTTGAAGAATGTCAGACATAGACTCGTTTAAAAGAGTCCAAATGCGTTACGACTATCTTGGGTACCTAATCCGCATTGGTTTGCCATGAGGACCCAATGGTTGAGTTAGCCGAATTGGCTCTTGCTTTTGCTGAAGCTTTTCCTATGGTTGCACAGAAAGTGGTTCAGCCTTAGATGTGGGTTGCTTTTGTAATTCTAGGTTTTCAATCCGGTTCATGATACTGTGCAACGTCTTATCTTGCTCATCCATTCGATGCTCCATTCTATCTATACGACTTAGAATGGATTGCAATACTGACAAAGAATTCATGCATATTTCCAATGATTGGTTTGAAATACCCTTGTCTATTGAAGGAAATGAAAAAGTGGATGCTAAAGATCCACTAGATAAGTGCACATCACCAATTTCCTTCCTTTGAGTGGATGTGGCTACTTCTTGATGATTCACTTTGTTAGTGTCATCCACATGCTCAGGTTCATGACTTAGTTCATATTTTTGTTTCATTTTGTACTGTTGAACTGTGTAAGCCTGAGTACCCCCAGTTTGATGTGGGGAAGGCACCCATTCTTTCTCTTGAAGAGGCACCATGAGCAATGAGTCAGGAGTGACTAATTTCAAAGGTTCTGGCCCTTTCAATGTGGAAGCAACATCTGATTGCCCCCTCTCTTGTTCTATCTACTTTAGAATCCCTTGATCCTCTGGCTTAATGTCAACCATTCCCACGAACTCTTGAGAAGGTGCTTTAGCTTTCAGACCAGCTGTAAGTAAATCATCAACTAGTCGAGATGATTCTATATCAGTCATGTTAACTGATGTTTTCTTCTCCTCATCAGGTAATATGATACCATGATTTTTGGTGATGGGAGAGGGTAGCGATTTCTTGATGCAAGCCCTAGTCGAATGTTTGATGATTTTATTCGAATGAATATCTTGAGGCTCGCATGCCACTAGAGTTTCTTGTGGCTCATCGACTTTCTTACAATATTTGAATGGCTCAGGATCATGGGGGACCACATACACTTGTCCTTGGTGTATGAATTTTAGATTTTGGTGCACTATGGAAGGCACACATTCCATATCTCTCATCCATGGTCTCCCTAGCAATATGTTATACTACCTCTCACCCCCCAAGATATGGCACAATGTAGGTATCATCTTTATCCCAACCTGTATAGGTAAGATTGTTGTGTCGATTGTTGGGGATGTGGCATCATTGAAGGCTCTCAAAGTGAATGTTGAGTCCTTAATGTGCGAAGATGGTAGATTTAAATACTTCAAAGCTGTAGTTGTGATGATGTTGATAGATGACCCAGTATCAATCAAGACTCTCTTGTATGAAATTTGATTGATGCTTGCTATGATGTGTAGCAGAGGATCGGGTTCATCCTTAGGGATTAGCTTAATCTCCTGCCTATGAAAGGTAATCACAGGGTCCTTTTGTAAGTGAATTGGATTCATTGTTGATATGGACCATGATAGGTTATCAACTTTTGTTGAACTTTTTGGTATGTTGGGCTGATCAAGGCATTTCTTACTTTGTGCTACAATATTGATCATACCGATAAAACCCTCATTAGGTGGGGCCATGTGCATCTCATTAACATGCTCAACTTGATTGTTGTCATCCTCATGGTTGTATTGAGGGTTTTTGGATATGTCGATGTCTTGATTATCGATAGCAGAGGGGCTATCTATTTGTAATTTGTTCTTATCCAACATATTCTGCACTATATTCTTGAATGCAACACAATCCTGGATATCATGGCCATTTTGCCGATGATAAACACAATAGAGATCTTCTCTATACCCTCTAGGTTTGTGGTGATTAGGATCCAAGGTGCGTACTTCAGGCAATATTAGGGCCTTAGCCTCGCAAAGGCGATTGAAAATTGATGCCAAAGATTCAGGCAATGGCGTATAGTTGCGAGGTGGACGTTTTTGTTTATCCTTGCCTAGATTCCTATCATGTTGATTGTGATGCATGGGAGACGGTTGAGCCTGATGGTTCTCTTGTTGTTGGCTCTGTGCTTCTTTTGGAATGTTTAACATGATCTGGTTGACACGCGTAGGCTCAGCCTACTGTGGTTGATATCATGTGCTCTTATTGTTCCATTCTTTCTCGCTACGAAGCTCTAGGTCTCCTTCTTCCAGCTTGATATCTTCAATGACCTTGGCTTGTGCTAAAGCCTCTTCGAATGTTGTATATTGTTGCAACTGGAGCAACAATGATATGTGTTTGGCATAAATTTTTGTGAACATTCGATTAAGTTCAGTAGTGGGAATAGAGAATGGTAATTCTACCATTAATTTTTGCCACCTATTCCCATAATCCATGATTGGCTCATCATCATTTTGACATAGATTGGCCAAGTCAGATAGATTAGCTTTCTTTTTGGTTCCAAATGAGAAGCGCTCAAGGAAAGCATCCACCAACTATTCGAAGTTGGTGATGTTGTTCCTAGGTAATTGATTAAACCATTCAGAAGCTACACCCGAGAGGGTCATAACGAAAGTTCTTAACATCAAGGCATCATCATGTTGTATCTGGAAGCATGCACTAATGAAGGCCGTTATATGCTCTTGTGCATCTTCATCACCTTTAAACTTATCCCATTTAGGTATTTCAAAATGTTTAGGGTAAGCAGGACTTGGCACTGATGGACACAATGGTTGATTGTGTATCTTGCTTAGAGTGGGCTTTTGACTAGCCACATCTTGTTTCTCGAGAGATTTGATTTTCTCGGCAAGCACCTTGTAGGCTTGAGAAGAGATGATCTCTTCCTCCCGAAGGGATCTTCGGGGTGCAAGCGGAGGTAAGTTCCTTTGAGTGTGAGGTGGTCGATTGTATTCATCAGCCACGTCTACAGAAGATGGTTCAGGATATCGTTGATCCTGGTCATCCAACTCTGATCTTTCATACTGCTTGTGCTCATGCCTGTTTGGCACTAAACGCTCTCATGGCTGAGAAGCATGTCGAGAAGTATGGTGAACATAATCATCTACTCTCCTATTATGCAGCTCAAGGTGTGAAGTAGCATGTCTCTCATTGTGTTGCTGCTTGTACTCTCTGTGAGGAGGTAATTTATATCGAGCCAATCTGTTTGATCACTCTTCTTGCTCCTTTAAATCAAGGAGGCGTTGCTCTTCTAAGCGGTGTTCATATAACCATTGTAGGTGCAACCACTGTTGTTTTGCACTTTCTCATTCTAGATTTTCTAAACACTCACGCTCAATGCACAAATCCTTCAATTGGTCTTGAAGCATTTGTTCTCTCTGGATTGCATCTGACCTATGTGATCGATTTGATCGATTTGTTGTGCTAGGTCTAGGACTCTACAACTCCTTGTGAGGGTTCTTGTTTGCTTCAAATTGCGCAACAAGGTTGGCAACTCTTTTTCCTCGATGAGTCAAGATTACATTGATATTATGCTCTTCCCTAGGGGTGCAATTCTCATGCAAGGATGTTGCAGGGGTACCACGTGTTCGCTGGGAACACTCACTATGGGTGCGGATAGGATGCAACTGCATGATAGTTCCTTCATCCATGATGTACTCCTCAGTGGATCTGGTAGATCCATGAGAGGAATGATCATGATGTATGCTTCTATGCTCCAATTTCCTATGTTGAGATCTTCCAACACCTTGGTCTAAGAAGTCAAAGTGATGAGACTTCCAAGGTTGTGCAAGAGGAGTACCTTCCTCACCAACACTACGATAAGACAAATGACATCCTCCATGATCGAAAGGATTTGGCATTATAATAGGCATGTGAATGGTTGTCTTACCTCTATCTCACCCTTCATTGGACTGATTTGAACTCTCAGTGTAATGAGATGTGGGAGGTTTAGAAGTGTTCTCGTTTAGGTCATGAGAAGATCTGTTGTTAGTTCTCTTGAGCGGGGTTCCTTGATGAGATCCATTGTGAGTGGTGTTGTCTCCTCTAAGACTACTTGAAGTGTATTCAAGTATGTTTTGGGTAGATGTGCTGCCTCTAGGGTGATCCAGACCCTGTGGTGCATTGGGTGCAACCTCAGTCTTAGATCGGGGATGACCCCATGCATTGACCATGACCTTATGAATTTTGACTTCTAAAAAAGGTTGTGAGTGTTATATATCAAAATGATCAATGCGATGAGCTGATCACAATGAGCTATAACTCAAAAATATGATTTTTGGGTCAAAATTTAGTATTTTTGGAATATTTGGCCAACCGGGGCTCGTGGTGAAATGACCACTTTTAGGAATTTCTTGGAAATTTTGAACCATGAAGAGTTAGGACCCAAAATTTCTTTGAGAGGTGCACAATGGTAAAACTAAGACAACAAAACAAATTTGGCAAGTTTTGGAGTTGTCTAGACCATTTTATGACCGTTTTAGTGCAGTTTTTCTCAGTTTTTGGCCTCAAAAATAGAGTAATCATAAAACCAAAATAAAATCTTCGTTATAGCTCCGATTTACATGATTCTCAAACCGTTGGATGCAGAATAATTTTTTAAATAAAATTATTATTATTAGGGTTAGGGTTTGGTCCCCAGATCAAGGATCTTATGTTGATTTCCCTAACAATAATGAAACACACAAAGTAGACAATATGATTATCTCTTTTAAGGATTAAATGTGTGTCCTAAAACTGGTTTAGTGCATTTGATTTGTTGTGAATATACTCTGAACTCTTATCATGTTTTTCAAAAGTTGATGTTATACTCAATTTGTTCAAAGGTTTTCACCTATATACTCGCACAAGCCGAATATGGGAGTGAAGTCCATACTCAACGAGGTAGCATAGGTACTACCAACCCTCACCCAACACACCATGCATAGTGATACACTCTTTCGAAGATGAGTGCATGCTATTTTGCATGGATAGGACAGTTCTTGGGTCGGCCTTGGCCACGAGCGGGTCCCGATAATACAATTTCAAATGAGCCAACCAAGTGGTAATGACATCCACTATTGGTCTCAATCAAATGGGTTGGATGTGAGAGCCCAATGCCACTGATGTTTAAATGAAACATGGTGTGTGTGGTTCATTTTAATTTGCATAAAATAAAAATGCATAATATAGCACAATGATTGTTTCCTACATGTAATGTAAAAGAAACATTTTATATTCAAATATGCATGCTATACTCTACATGATTTTTCGACAATGCAAACTAGTATGCAAATGGCCACTACTTGGGCCTCAAACATGCAAACCTACACACAAGTTCTAATATAGCACGTTGTATTCTAGGGTGGACTACAATCAGAGATCCACTGTTCCTAGCAGTGCCTATCAAGAATTTAGAAAAAGAAATCTAAGGACCTAATCCATTTTTAGTTCATTTTAGCCTTAGTAAATTTACGTTTCAGTTTTTGTTCTCTGGAAAACATAGATAGAAACAAAAAAAACATAGAGGGTGAAAATGGGGCCTACCTCAGGTCCTCATCCGATCTACACTCTATTTTTTGTTGTCTGCTCTATCAAATGTAAACCGTAGGTCTGGTCTACGGTCTGCACTGTAAACCATGTGTTGAACCTACGGTTCAATTGTTGGCCCACAGCTGATAGCTGTGGTCTGTACCTACAAGTGCAAAAACAAGTAAAACATAGTCAGGTCCTATAAATGTGGGGTTCCACCGTGATCACCATCTGTAACCACCAAAAAGGCTCACACCCGATGGCGATTCCTATTGTGATAAATGGTAAAGATATAGCATGCATACAAGAAAATGAAATTGACAACAAATGAAACAAGAAAGAAAGCACTTTATTCCATTATATTCAAAGCCAAAATCCAATTACAAGTATGTCCCTCTTAGGGATATTCATTTTTGATACAATATTACAATAGGAGTGCACAATTGTTTTCCCTCTTAAGGGTAGGTGTGATCAAAATGCCCCTCAGGGTGACACGAACTGCTCTAGGGTGTCGATGACCCTCTTCTTCACATTGAGGAAGGGATTGGATGCTTTATCTCTCCTTTGGAACTGTTCCCTATGGTCAAGAAACAACAAGAATGTCAAAAATATAGGCAACCTCTCGTGATGAGGCCCTTTTAGGTAAAATGCATAATGACACCGTTAACATGCATAATCAAGAAAGCATAAAGAAAGTTGCTAAACTATGCAAATTGAATCAAGATTCATGTAATAGCATAAAGTAAAATAGCATCTACACTATGCATGGATCAAATATAGAAAATGAAGCATAAACATGCATAAAGAAAGCATTTTAGTCCTAATTAAAACATAAGCATAAAATGTGAATCTAGCCTAGTTCTACGGTCATAAGTCTTCTAAAATGCTATTAAATCAACAAAATAGCTAATCTAACCTAACTAGCCAGACATAAATGAAAAGAGTAAGGTGATCTATCACCTGTTGCAAACCATAGCTCTGGTGAGCGGTCTACACTGTGAACCATGGCTGACAGCCACGGTTTGACCTCTGATGAGTTTACCCTCAAAATCAGGGGTAGTGGGCTCAATCTCCTTGTCCAAATTGATGTTCAAGGGTCGCCTTCATTGTCCTCAGACTGATTTGGTGGTCAATTCGATGTGAAGGGCCTTCGTTTGCCCAGATTTGTGTTTCTTGATCCTCCTAAGCACCTAGGGCATCCATAATGCAATTCATCATGAATGGTGGCAAAAGGGTCAGGGATTAAGTGCAATAGCTCTATCTCTTAGTATACTCAGTTTGAGTGTACAATTCACCAAGGCTTCGCTGCTCAAATCTCCAATGCTTGCTCTCTCTTTCTCTCCCCATTTGGAGGGGGTATTTATAGCATGCCCCTAGGGCTAGGGGTGGCTTCATGGAGAAGCCAAGACCAAGAAGGGTGGTTAGGACAGTTGGGATGGAAGCCTCTGGAATCTTCCATCCTTCAACTACCTCCTTCTAGATCTTTTGGCCGTTCCAACCGATTTGGCTCGGATGGAAGGCCTAACTGAACTTTAGTTAAGACCACAGGTCACAGTTGCGGTCCAGACTATAGACCGCAGGTGTCAACCATGGTTTAGACTGGAGACCGTAGGTCTGGGCTACGGTTCAGACTGCTTAGGCCAAAATGCCTAAATTGAGTGGTTAGAACCACTGCTCTATCTTGGAGTCTATCCAAGATCCTCCATATGGTCTTGTAGCATGTCCATATGAGTAGTCACCCTCGACATGACGCATTTTAGGTGTCTACACATTGCTCAAGTTATTTTTTAATAATTTTTTATTTGATAAATTATGAGACTGGAAAATATGGGAGAAGTGAATAATGGAACCTATAATTAACATGGGGCACATGAGGGAAAACAACCAATGGAAACCACACATAGGAAAAATTCCACACTCACCGACATTGAGTGATGCTTCCATGGGAGAGGATGGAGCATATTGTTGGGTCATGGTTTGCATGCTTCCACTTGGGTATTTCATCCAAAATCCCATTTTTCGATTTGTAAAGGTCTATGTAGGTGTTGTGCTTTATATACCACCATGAGGGCCATAGTGGGATAAGTGTGGGATATTGACTCAAGACTCTCACAGTGTTGCTCATTCCAACCAAATTATTCTCTACATTATTGTTTATGATTCGAATGCTTTTGAGGAAAAAAGAAGATAGTGGAAGGATATAACTCATATTATCTCTCATTTTCCTAAATCTTGGATCTTTATCGGAGGATATTTCAATACCATCCTCTCTCTGTATGAGAAAATGGGGGAAATATAAATTTGAACAAAAGCACTGACCTCATGAGCGAATATATTGCAAACCTCCATCTTGTGGACATCCAACCAGATAATGATATTATGACTTTTTCTAACATAAGGCAAGGCCTAGCTTGTATAATGGAGATATTGGATAGGTTTTTTCTCTATGAAAATTTCTTAATCCATGGTCACATTCCTAAAGTGAGGACTCTTAATAATGCTAGTTCGGATCATTGGCCAGTCATGGTGGATATGTGGAAAACTAATGTGAGTTTCTCTCCTTTTTGTTTGCAATTAATGTGGATTAGAGACATTTCCTTTAGACCTTGTGTGCAACAATGGTGGAAGGAAGGTAATCCTACACATGGGACTAAGATGTTTTGTTTTTCCAAAATACTGCAATACATTAAATCCAAAATCAAGACTTGGAACTGGAAAAATTTTGAGGATGTTCATAAAAAAACATGAAGTTATTGCTCATATTGAATATTTGAATAATAAAATCCATTTAGATGGCCTCATAGATAAGAGAAGTGCAGATGAAATTAAAATCACAACTCAGTTAGAGGAATGGGAAAAAATAGAAGAAATCTTATGGAAGCAAAAATCTAGAATTCAATGGCTCAAAGAAGGAGATCGAAACACAGATTTCTTCCACAAATATCTTCTAGCTTGAAGATCTCACAAATTTATTTTTTCCATGAAATAAGATTCGGGAGATGTTGTTTATACTTGGGATGGCATGAACTCTATTGTTGTTGATTACTTTTCCAATATTTTTGTTGCTACTCCTCTTGACTCAGCTTCTCAACAAAATATTCTTCAAGCAATCCCTTCTCTTATCACTTCTAAGGAGAACTCTATTTTTATTGCTCTTGTTACTATCAATGAGCTTCAACAGGTAGTTTTTAAAATGCAAAAAGGGAAAACCCCAGGTCTTGATGGTTTTCCCATTGAGTTCTACCAAGAGTTCTGGGATATCCTTCATGTTGATTTATTAGAGGTGGTGGAAGAAGGTAAGAAATCCAAAGAAATTTTGAAGGTTTTCAATAAAAATTATATTACTCTTGTTCCAAAATATCAAGAGGTTGATCATATCTTAGCTTTTAGACCTGTTGCTTTATGTAATGTTCTTCTCAAAGTCATTACTAAAATCATGGTAGAAAGGTTGAAGCCTCTTTTGCATAAGATTATTTACCCAAAGCAAGAGGGTTATGTGGAAGGGCATCAAATAGTATATGAGATAGTTCTTGCTAAGGAAGCCATCCATTCCATGGATATGCAAAAATCTCCTTCCATGTTCATTCGGTCAGACTTATCCAAAGCTTATGACAGAGTGGATTGGCACTTCCTTATCAAATTTTTGAGGCAATTTGGTTTCTCTAAGGATTGGATGTATTGGATTATGAGATGTATCTCTTCAGTTTCCTACTTAGTTCTTATCAATGGCAGGCCTTCTCAATCATTCCTAGCTTCCAGAGGTATTAGGCAAGGTGACCCACTATCCCCTTATTTATTCATCATCCTTGCTGAATTTTTGGGTAGGACTATAACCAAAAAGAGGGAAAACAAAAATTTTGAGGGAGTTACCATTGCTTATGTATCTAGACCTATCTATCATATTCAATTTTTGGATGACCCTATTCTTTTAGGTAAAGCTACAGTTAAGGAAAATTCTAATATTAAACAAATCATTAGCTATTTTTCTAAGGCTACTGGGCAGTTGATCAATGAATACAAATCTAAAGTTATTTTCTTTCACTGCTCTTCTAGAAAGGAATCCATGGTCTTTGATAAATTAAGATATAAGAAGACATCCCTTCCAATCACTTATTTAGGTATTCCAATAAATATTCAAATGCAAAAAAATAAATATTGGAAAGGGTTGTTGGACAAAGTCAAGAAGAAAATTGAAAAGACGACCAACAGTTGGCTTTCTTCTGGGGGTAGAATCACCTTGGTAAAATCATTCCTTCAATCTATTCATATTTATGTATCTTTCATGTTGAATATTCCAAAGTTTGTTCTTTGAGAACTGGATCAAATCAGACATCGTTTCCTTTGGAGTGGTACTAAGGAGAAAAGAAAATGGGCCTTGGTGAAATGGGACACTTTATGCCTTTCTAAGAATAAAGGGGGGTTAGGATTCTGGTATTCTATTAATAACAACAAAGCTTTAGCTACTAAAATATATTGGAGGATGTTGCATAACCCCAATTCTCTTTGGGCCAATAATCTTCATGCTAAATATGTTGAGAACAAAAGTCTTGAAGACCTTGTTCGCTATCAAATTCCTACCAAAGGTTATCTTATTTTAGCAGTTCTTAATACTAGTGAGGATTTGATAAAGAAAAAATTATTTTGGATCATTCATAATTGTCAAAAGGCAAATTTTTGGACGGATTCTTGGGATGGTCACAAGCCTTTGATAACTCAGTTTCTTGATTAGAGGCCTTGGATGGAGGAGCTTCACCGAACTAACTGGATAAAGGTGGTTAATTACTATTAGTACCATACTGGTAATTCAAAGGTTGGTAGAAATTGGATCCCTATTAATGAATAGCCTATTTAAATCCTAGAAAGGCAAAGAAAATATATCCAAGGCATCCTTCATATGAGATCTCTCTATTGGTCCCATGAAAAAGATTGTTTTGGATGGAATAACACTACTAAGAGTGAGTATTCAGTTGCTCAAGGTTATTTTACCTTATGCCATAATAATCCCAACCATTCTTCTGACATATTTTCTCAATTGTGGGCTCAAAATATTTGGCCTAAGGTGAGGTTCTTTAATTGACTTTTATTGCATATTAGGGTGCTTACTGGTGAGTAACTTATGAAGCATGGTTTTCATGGCCCTTTTAGATGTGAGATGTGTGAAGAGAATGTAGAAACTCTCAACCATATTTTTATTGAGTGTACTTTAGCCTTTGAGCTATGGAGGAGAATTGCCACTTTACTTGGCTTACAATGGTCCAATTTTTTTTTACTTTTGAACAACTTTGGAGGGATTGGCATAATCAAGCGGGTGTTGATCATTTTACTAGGCAGTTAGTTTGGATGGGTTCTACCATTCTTCTTTGGAATATTTGAATTGAAAGGAATAGTCAAATTTTTAATAAATATAGGAAGGATATTCACTATATTTGGGAAAAGACCATAGCCAACTTAGTTGAATTATTCCATCAACTCCTTAATCTCCCCCAAAACTCCCACCAAATATGGGATCAAGTGATCCAAATATTGAAGATTAAATATTCTAAGGGCAACCAACTTAAAGGGAATGTGAGTATTAGTAAGATGGAAAGGACAAGAAATTGGCAACCTCCTCCTAAGGATTTTAGAAAATTCAATACTAATGGAGCCTCTAGAGGGAACCCTGGAAAAGCCAGTGTGGGAGGAATTGGTAGAATTTCAGATGACTCCCTAGTTTTTACTTTTTTTGATAATTTTGGTATTCTTTCCAATAACCTTGCTGAGGGGTATGGTATCCTCATAGGCCTTCAAGAGGCTACTACGGTTGGATGGGAAAAGGTATTAGTTGAGTATAACTCTCAACTTATGATTAATATTTTGAAGACTCCTTCCAAGAATCATAAGGTTGATTGGAGAATAAAAAGAATTATTGAGAAGATTCAATTAATCCAGATGGGATTTTTGAAAGTTGATTACAATCATGTGTTCAGAGATCAAAACAAGAGTGTTGATCCTTTAGCTAATTGGGCTTTGGACAAAGGTGATCTTACTTGTTATGGCCACCCTCCTAGATGGTGGGCTTCGCAAATTAGGGAAGCTCTTCTTTCTATCATTTCTTTGGATGGCTCCAGTTCTGAAGGTACCTAGTTTCTTCTTGATTTTTTTGCTTCTCTTTGGTTCATTCAAGTTTTTTTAGTTCCCTAGCTCACTCTTTTCTTCCTTTTGTTTCCTTTGTTTTTCATGGCTTAATAGTCTTCTGGTCTAGATAGGTCATTGTTATGTTAAAAAAAAAAATCTTTTTTATTTTTTGTTTTTTTGTTTAGTTTTTTAAGGTGTGTGTGTTCTTTTGTTTTGTTTTGTTTTTGTGTTCTTTGTGTTGTTTTTTGTTGTTCTTTTATTTTTTTTGTTTTGTGTTTTTTTATGTTTTTTTTGTTATTGTTCTTGTGTTTTTGTCGTTCTTGTTCTTGTGTTTCTCTTTGTTTGTGTTAATTCATGTTTTTTTGTGTGAGTGTTTTCTATGTTTTTTGTTTTTTTTATTGTCTATTGTTGGTTGTTTTTTATTTTTATTTTTATTTTTATTTTATTTTTTAATATTTTAGGTTTTGGTTGTGTTTATTTTTCATGTTTTTTTTGGGTTATGTCTTTGTAGTGTTCTATTTTTTTTGTCTTGTTTATATTTTGTTATGTGGTTCTTGTATTTTTCTATGTGGTTCGTGTTGTGGTTTATTTTATATTATTGTGTGTGTTTGGTTGTGCTTTTGTTTTTGACACACTCAAGGAGCATGTTTTTTATTTTATTTTATTATTTTTGTTGTTATTTATTTATTTATTTACTTATTTTTAAATTGGTTTTGTGTGTTTGTTTGCTCCTTGAGTATGTCAAAGGTGGTAGGCCAAGTCCAAGTATTGGGTATTTTTTACGAAATATATACCCCTGCCTCCTTGGGTCTTACCCGAAATTGGCATTCCTTTTGGGATGTTTTCCACAAATAAAATATATATATATATATATACATTCCTTTTGGGATGTTTTCCACAAATAAAATATATATATATATATATATATATATATATATATATATATATATATATAAGTCTAAAGTGATAACATTTCATTAAAAATTTAAATTTTAAATATGAGATCAAACTATTTTAAATAGATATTTATTGTAAATGAAAGGATAAGCATTTAGACAAGAGAATATACCTTACAAGATATTATTAAAATAAAAAATATGATATTAAGATTCATGAACTAAGAGTGTGCTTGAAAAAAATATATATATATAGTTCTAGATACATTATCTCTATCAAAGTACACATAAAAATTCAGACTATTATCTCAAAATATATTTACATATACATAGTTATATTCCACTTTTTATAAGTAGGCCCATTCAACTAGAGTGTTATCAATATTTTTAAACCCTCATTACTAATAATGTTAAAAAAAAATTTTAAAAATTTATATTTTTAATTTTTTTATCCATATTTTTTTCCTTTCATAGTCTTAAAAACAATAGAATATTAAATCATATCTATTTAACCCCCACTTATTCTCAATATAATTCTAGATATTTCAAAAACCATGTAGAATTAGTTGAACTACAATTAACCCTCTACTTCTAAGATCTAGTAATTAATATATCATACCATATTTGTTAATCATTTTTTGTGAAACCTTTTCTTCCTCTAGAAAGATATTTTTTGTAATATTTCTTGACTTGATCAGAAAATTTAATTTCTTCAACTAGGATATCCTTATAACAAGTCCTTATTTAAATATTCTTTCTTTATTGCTACCTAGATTTTCCTTATGATGCTCATTCATTTTTTATTTCTTCTAGGATCCACAATAGATATTTTGAATATGAGAATAACATATGGCCCTCAAACCTCATAAATTATTTGATTATTGGGTAAATAAATATTAGTTTAAAAGAGTTCTAAATAAGGATTTATGGAGGAGCAAGAAAAAAAAAGGATGCATAAGTGGCAGTGAATGAAAATGTAGCAGGAGCAGCAATGAATGAAAATGATGCAAAAGCAATAGTGAGGCAAAATAGAGATCCCAACACCAGCAAACCTGGAGGAGGCAACATAGATAATATTGGCCATGCTAAGGGGGACAAATACAATCCGGGTAGAGGTAGGGGATTTTTGAATAATGCAAATAAGGACAGGCTACATCCGACTATAGAGAATAAAATCTTCCCCTCTCAAATCACTTAGATCAGCTAGGAGGACATTTGCCTAGCCCAAGCAGAGGACCCCAGATCAACCACTTTGACCACCATAGGATCTTGATACCAAGGGTCAAAATCCAACCCAAACCAACAGTCCTATGGACCTTCAGGTCGAGAGGAGGAAGCCTCAAGAGTGGCACATGGACAACCAAATACCTCTCGATATTATGCATAAATGATAAATCAAAACCCTAACTAAAAGATAGGGCCCATGATCAAGTTGCTCCCTTCCAACCATAACCTCAATATTTCCTATGAAATAATGTCCATCATGATCGACTGCAACTCCAACTCACTGATAGGAAAATTCCTTAGATCCTGGACTGACATTGAGTCCGTCAAGCAAATGGGACAACACTTCTTGGTGCCCAGTCAAATCCATGGAACTAGTAGTCCTCCCTAGAGGAGATTTCTTGATCCGTATGAACAACCCTATAGACTTCCAATGGATTATCATAGGTAGACCCTAGTTATTTGGTCGGAGAGGTCTCTTCCTTCAAAAATAGGTGATGGAAATTAACCTTGCTATCCAAAGCATCAACTTTAATCTAATCTAGATTCATCTTCCTAGCCTCTAGTCTAGTTTTAGCATGAAGAAATTTTCCATGGCATAGTGAGAAACATTGGGGAACTAATGTCCTTTGATCCTCCAACACGATCTAGGACCCGGATGACCCAAGCTCGTATGTGTGTCAATGCAAACTTGGATGTAGATCTTCCATCATCTATCAATCTCATCTCCAAGGTTTGTAATTTTTCTCAAGTTATTGAATATGAAAACAAACATGCTTTTTGCATCCTTTGTTCCAAGAAAGGTCATTTAAACTCCCAGTGCTCTTCCAATCCCCCAGCCATATCCTCCCTAAAAATTTATCCTCCCTAAAAATGGTCACCCATATGGTCTTGATCCCAACCCCAACACTCCTTTCTCCCATTCTATGACCCCTCACCAGGATATGGATCCTTCGAGACCCCCCAATTAGACCCATACCCCTCGCATCCCACCTATATTGGTGTACAACCACTTCCCCTCTGTCCTCCAATGACCCTCCCTTCGATACATCTAAATCTATATTCAACTACCCGCTATACCCTCCATCCTCCACATCTCCTCATAGAGGGCCTCGACATCTTTGAAAAATCTCCCCTTGTCTCCTAGTGCCACTTCCCCTAGTCCTCCTCCCTCCTCTTTGATAAAACCAATGTTTGATGTGGGTTCAGTGAAAAAGAGAGGTCACCCCTTGGCATAGGATATCAAAAATAGGGAAGCCTTAGAAGAAGTTGCAAATGACACCCAAATCACCCTTAGAGGATCCTCCCAATTTTTTGAGACCTAAGAACAAAGGAAAAACAATCTTCCCCCTCCACTTGGAATATGGAAGTGAGCATCGTTAAGAGTTTCCAAATGAATACCCTCTTATGGAATGTGAGAGGCCTCAATGGATGAAATAAGCAACACTTAGTTAATTCCATGAGGAGAGAACATAGACCCACCATTCTTCTACTCCAAGAAACCAAGCTTGATTCTCAGGATGTTTCTTGCATTTCAAATTACATTTGGAAGGACTTTGCATCCTATTTTAGTTCAGCCAATAGAGATTCATTGGTACTATTGTGCTTATGGTACCCAACCAAGGTTGACAATATGGTGCTATCTATAGATGAGAACTATATTAAAATTATGTTCTTCAATAAGGAATATGGATTCTTATGGATCCTATCC
Source organism: Wollemia nobilis (assembly GCA_028583015.1). Taxonomy (NCBI): domain Eukaryota; kingdom Viridiplantae; phylum Streptophyta; class Pinopsida; order Araucariales; family Araucariaceae; genus Wollemia; species Wollemia nobilis. Next base: position 1,082,353 of record JAQPPZ010001900.1, on the reverse strand, counting down.
AATGTTTATGCTCCAAATGCTCCTTCTCGAAGGAACTTATTATGGAACTCTCTAAGCCATATAAGGGATGTCTTATCTTAAGAAGCCTGGATGCTTGTTAGGGACTTCAAATTTCTCCTCTTCCCTTATGAAAATAAAGGAGGGTCTCCAATCACTGAGAGATCCTATGAACACTTTGCAAACTTTGTTGATAACAATGAGCTGATGGAGATCATTATTAGAGGGCTTAAATACACTTGGATAAATCATAGGAAGGGTGAGTAGCTGATCTAGATGCACCTTGATCGAGTCCTCATTTCCATCAATGCCATCCCAAAATTTGGCAATGCAACTATACATTCTCTACCTAGGATTGGCTTCGACCATAATCCTCTCTTACTAGATTTTTATCCTCACGTCTCCATGTTCAAATTCCCCTTTAGATTTGAATCCATGTGGTTCCATGATCCTAACATCATATCCTTAATCTCCCAATGGTGGGCCCGTCTCTTCCATGGATCCAAAATTTCTCAGATGAGCAACAAATTATGTCATGTGATATACAATATGAAATGGTCGAGCAAAGAAATTTTTAAAAACATTTTTTACAAAAAATAGCAAATTCAGTCCCAACTTAAAGATATTGAAATCACTTTGTAGAATTGAGAACTTGATCCTACTCTTTAGAACTCTAAAAGGATCTTCCTTTCTAACTTTTACAATATCATTAGAATTAAAGAAGTCTTTTGGAAACAAAATTCTAGGGTTACTTGGCTCAAATAAGGTGACTCGAACACCAAATTATTCCATGCCACAACGATGAGGCATAGGGGAAGCAATAGAATCAAGGAATTAGTGTAGTAGGATGGCAAGGTAGTCATGGACATTCAAGAAATTAGATCCAAGGTAGTTGATTTCTTTGAAGAGTTGTTTGGTACCTCTCCCAGTTATAACCATGAAATATTTGTGGACCTTCTCCAGAACATACCCAGGTTAGTCACTACTGATCAAAATCAATGTCTAATTAAAGCCCTCACTACTGAATAAATTTGGACTATTGTTTTATCTATTGAAGGAGGGAAATCTCCAGGCCCAGATGGATTCCCCTCCATTTTTTATAGCACTTCTAGGACATCTTGGGCCCAAACATGGTCTCTACCATCTAAAAAATGCAAAAATATAGGGAGATCCCAAGGGACATAAATTCCACCTTCTTAGCCCTCATTCCAAAATTCAATTATGTCCATGCCCTCTCTGAATTTTTTCCCTTAAGCTTGTTCAATGTTATTTATAAAATCCTCACCAAGATCCTGGCTACTAGGCTCAAGCTTATCCTTCCCTGCATCATAGCTTTGAACCAAGGCAACTATATCCAGGGAAGACAAATCATTGACAACATCATCACCATAGATGAGCTCATCCATTCCATATCCTTGAGTGACCAAGTAGGCTTCCTCTTGAAGCTTGATATGAACAAAGCCTTTGATAGATTATCCTGGGATTTCCTATTTGGCTTTTACCTAGACTAGATTTATATGATCAAAGGTTGCATAACCTTGGCTAAATTTTCTATTTTGTTTAATGGTTCCCCTGTAGGCTACTTCAAGAAATTCAAAGGCCTCAAAAAAGGAGACCCCATCTCCCTTTTATTTTTCATCATTGTTACTGAATCTCTTGGGAGGGTTGTTACCCATGCTTACCTTGAAGGGACTATCTCTGGTATCAAACCGATTTATTTTCTCTAGACCATATCCCACTAGTAGTTTGTTGATGAAACCATTATTGCCACCCGCACCTCTGTTTTCCAAGACCAACGTATCAAATCCATCATCCTCTCCTTCGAGGCTACAACTGGTCAAAAGATGAATTTAAACAAGAGTAAAAACTATTTTATCAATACATCAATGAGATGCCAAGCTTGCATTGTTGCCATCCTTGGTTGCTCCATTGATGCCTTCCCTACCACCTACCTAGGATTTCCTCTCTTCGAATTCCATTCCAAAAAATCCTTATGGAACCCTATCATTGAAAACATCCTAAAAAACTAGCCAATTGGAAAGGGAGTCTCCTCCATCAGGCAGGAAAATTCAAAGTCACCTTTTAGAGCATCTCTATCTTATTCCTTTTCATATTCTAGATTCATGTTAATGTTTGCAACCACATTAAGCAGCTCCAAAGAAATTTTCATTGATCACGATCAAAGAACAAGTAGTGGATTCACCTGGTGGCATGGAATCAGGTCTACTCCAAGAAGGAGTATGGTGGGATTCAGCTCCGGAAGATTCATAATATAAACCTTGCTCTCATTGTCAAGAAAGACTAACGAATCCTCAATAATGAAAACTCTTTGTGATTTTCCATCCTAAAGGTAAAATACCTCTAGAACAAAAAAAACAATTTGGACGATCCTAATCCCATCCACGGATCTGCTATTTGAAATTCATTCCTCAAGACAAAGCATATCCTGGGAAATGGTGCCAATATTAGCTTTTTTTTTTTTATTTGTGGAAAACATCCCAAAAGGGATGCCACTTTCGGGTAAGACCCAAGGAGGCAGGGGTATCCATTCCGCCAAAAACGCCCAGGACTCGGACCTGGCCTACCACCTTTGACATACTCAAGGAGCAAACAAACACACAAAACCAAATTAAAAATAAGTAAATAACAACAAAAATAATAAAATAAAATAAAAAACATGCTCCTTGAGTGTGTCAAAACCAAAAGCACAACCAAACACGCACAATAAGATAAAAGAAACCACAACACAAACCACATAGAAAAACACAAGAACCACATAACAAAACACAAACAAGACAAAAACAACAAAACACTACAAAGACATAACCCAAAAAACATGAAAAATAAACACAACCAAAACCTAAAAAATAAAATAAATAAAATAAAAATAAAAACAACCAACAATAGACAATAAACAAAAACAAAAAACATAGAAAACACTCACACATAAAAAAATGAAATAACACAAACAAAGAGAAACCCAAGAACAAGAACGAAAAAAACACAAGAACAATAACAAAAAACATAAAAAAACAAAACAACAAAAACACAAGAACAACAAAAAACAACACAAAGAACACAAAAACAAAACAAAACAAAAGAACCCACCCACCTTAAAAAACTAAACAAAAAAACAAAGAAGACAAAAGAAAAAAAATGAACAAAACAATGACCTATCTAGACCAGAAGACTATTAATGCAAGAATCAACAGAGGAAACAAAATAAAGAATAGAATGAGCTAGGGAACTAAAAAAACTGAATGAACCAAAGAGAAACAAAAAAAAAACAAGAAGAAACTAGGTACCTTCGAATCTGGAGCCATCCAAAGAAATGATAGAAAGAAGAGCTTCCCTAATTTGAGAAGCCCACCATATAGGAGGGTGGCCATAACAAGTAAGATCACCTTTGTCCAAAGCCCAATTAGCTAAAGCATCAACACTCTTGTTTTGATCTCTCGACCACATGATTGTAATCAACTTTCAAAAATCCCATCCGGATTAACTGAATCTTCTCAATAATTCTTTTTATTCTCCAATCCACCTTATGATTCTTAGAAGGAGTCTTCAAGAGATTAATCATAAGTTGAGAGTCAGACTCAACTAACACCTTTTCCCATCCAACCTTAGTAGCCTCCCGAAGGCCTCTAAGGATACCATACCCCTCAGCAAGGTTATTGGAAAGAATACCCAAATTCTCAGCAAAAGTAAAAACCAGGGAGCCATCTGAAAGTCTACCAATTCCTCCCACACTGGCTTTTCCAGGGTTCCCTCTAGAGGCTCCATCAGTATTGACTTTTCCAAAATCCTTAGGAGGAGGTTGCCAATTTCTAGTCCTATCCATCTTACTAATACTCACATTCCCTTTAAGTTGGTTGCCCTTAGAAGGTTTAATCTTCAATATTTGCATCACTTGATCCCATCTTTGGTGGGAGTTTTGGGGGTGATTAAGGAGTTGATGGACTGATTCAACTAAGTTGGCTATGGTCTTTTGCCAAATATAGTGAATATCCTTCCTATCTTGATTAAAAATTTGGTTGTTCCTTTCATTCCAAATATTCCAAAGAAGAATGGTAGAACCCATCCAAACTAACTACCTAATAAAATGATCAACACCCTCTTGATTAGGCCAATCCCTCCAAAGCTGTTCAAAAGTGAAAAAAATTGGACCACCTGTAAGCCAAGTAAAGTTGCCATTCTCCTCCATAGCTCAGAGGCTAAAGTACACTCAATAAAAATATGGTTGATATTTTCTACATTCTCTTCACACATTTCACATCTAAAAGGGCCATGAAAACCACGCTTCATAAGTTGCTCACCAGTAAGCACCCTACGATGCAATAAAAGCCAATTAAAGAACCTCACCTTAGGCCGGAGCTTTTGAGCCCACAATTGAGAAAATATGTCGAAGAATGGTTGGGATTATTATGGCATAAGGTCAAATAACCTTGAGCAACTGAATACTCACCCTTAGTAGTGTTGTTCCATCCAAAACAATCTTTTTCATGGGACCAAGAGAGGGATCTCATATGAAGGATGCCTTGGATATCTTGTCTTTGCCTTTCTGGGATTTGAATAGGCCAGTCCTCAATAGGGATCCAATATCTACCAACCTTTGAATTACCAGTATGGTACCGACAATAATTAGCCACCTTTATCCAATTAGCTCGGTGAAGCTCCTCCATCCAAGGCCTCCAATCGGGAAACCGAGTTATCAAAGGCTTGTGACCATCCCAAGAATCTGTCCAAAAATTTGCATGTTGACCATTATGAATGATCCAAAATAATTTTTTCTTTATCAAATCCTCACCAGTCTTAAGAACTGCTAAAATGGGAGAACCTTTGGTAGGAAGTTGATAGCGAACAAGGTCTTCAGGACTTTTGTTCTCAAGCATATTTAGCACGGAGATTATTGGCCCAAAGAGCATTGGGGTTATGCAACATCCTCCAATATAATTTAGCAGCTAAAGCTTTGTTGTTATTAATTGAAGACCAGAATCCTAACCCCCCTTCACTCTTAGGAAGACATAAAGTATCCCATTTCACCAAGGCCCATTTTCTTTTCTCCTTAGTACCACTCCAAAGGAAACGATGACTGATTTGATCCAATTCTCGAAGAACAACCTTTGGGATATTCAAAATGGAAGAAACATAAATAGGAATAGCTTGAAGGACTGATTTTACCAAGGTGATTCTACCCCCAGAAGAAAGCCACTTGTTGGTCCACTTTCCAATTTTCTTCTTGACTTTGTCCAACAACCAATTCCAATCTTTATTTTTCTGCCTTTGAATATTTATGGGAATACCTAAATAAGTGATTGGAAGAGAGGTCTTCTTATATCTTAATTTATCCAAGACCATGGATTCCTTGTCTAGCAGAGCAATGAAAGAAAATAACTTTAGATTTGTCTTCATTGATCAACTGCCCAATAGCCTTAGAAAAATAGCTAATGATTTGCTTAATATTAGAAGCTTCCTTAACTGTAGCTTTACCTAAAAGGGTAGAGTCATCCACAAATTGAAGATGAGAGATAGGTCTAGCTCCATGAGCAATGGTAACTCCCTCAAGGGTTTTGTTTTCCCTCTTTTTGGTTATAGTCCTACCCAAGCATTCAACAAGAATGATGAATAAATAAGGGGATAGCGGGTCACCTTGCCTAATACCTCTGGAAGCTGGGAAAGACTGAGAAGGCCCGCCATTGATAAGAACTAAGTAGGAAACTGAAGAGATACATCCCATAATCCAATCCATCCAATCCTTAGAGAAACCAAATTGCCTCAAAACTTTGATAAGGAAGTGCCAATCCACTCTATCATAAGCTTTGGATAAGTCTAACCGAGATGAACATAGAAGGAGAATTTTGCATATCCATGGAATGGATGGCTTCCCGAGCAAGAACTATCTCATCTACTATTTGACGTCCTTCCACATATCCCCCTTGCTCTGGGGAAATAATCTTATGCAAAAGAGGCTTCAACCTTTCTCGCCATGATTTTAGTAATAATTTTGAGAAGAACATTACATAAAGCAATAGGTCTAAAAGCTGAGATATGATCAACCTCTTGAGCTTTTGGAACAAGAGTAATATAAGTTTTATTGATAACCTTCAAAATTTCTTTGGATTTCCCGGCTTCTTCCACCACCTCTAATAAATCAACATGAAGGATATCCCAGAACTCTTGGTAGAACTCAATAGGAAAACCATCAAGACCTGGGGTTTTCCTTTTTGCATTTTAAAAACTACTTGTTGAAGCTCATTGATAGTAATAGGAGCAGTCAAAATAGAGTTCTCCTCAGAAGTGATAAGAGAAGGGATTGCTTGAAGAACATTTTGTTGTGAAGCTGAGTCAAGAGGAGTAGCAAGCAAAAATATTGGAAAAGTAATCAACAACAATAGAGTTCATGCCATCCCAAGTATAAACAACATCTCCAGAATCTGATTTTAAGGAAGAAATAAAGTTGTGAGATCTTCGAGCTAGAAGAGATTTGTGGAAGAAATTTGTGTTTCGATCTCCTTCTTTGAGCCATTGAATTCTAGATTTTTGCTTCCATAAGATTTCTTCTCTTTTTTCCCATTCCTCTAACCGAGTTGTGAGTTTAATTTCATCTGCACTTCTCTTCTCTGTGAGGCCATCTAAATGGATTTTCTTATTCAAATTTTCAAGATGAGCAATAACTTCATGTTTTTTTTTATGAACATCCCCAAACTCTTTCCAGTTCCAAGTCTTGATTTTGGATTTAATGTATTGCAGTATTTTGGCAAAACAGAACATCTTAGTCCCATGCCTAGGTTTACCTTCCTTCCACCATTGTTGCACATGAGGTCTGAAGGAAATGTCTCTAAGCCACATTAATTGAAAATGAAAAGGAGAGAAACTCACATTGGTTTTCCACATTTCCACCATGACTGGCCAATGATCCGAACCAACATTATTAAGAGTCTTCACTTTAGGAATGTGACCATGGATTAAGAAATTTTTAGAGAGCAAAAACCTATCCAATCTCTCCATTATACAAGCTAAGCCTTGCCTTCTGTTAGACCAAGTCATAAGGCCATTATCCAGTTGGATATCCACAAGATGGAGGTTTGCAATATATTCGCTCATGAGGTCAGTACTTTTGTCCAAATTTCTATTTCCCCCCTTTTCTCATCCAGAGAGAGGATGGTATTGAAATCTCCTCCGATCAAGATCCAAGCTTTAGGAAAATGAGAGATAATATGAGTAATATCCTTCCACTGTCTTCTTTTTTCCTCCAAAGAAGTCGGGGCATAAACAATAATGCAGAGCATAATCTGGTTGGAATGTCTACTTTGAATAGCTATAGCCAACAAACCCCAACCGCCAACCATATGGTGAATAACTACCTCTTTTGGGTCCCAAAGACAAGCAATGCCACCCGAAGTCCCTTGGGAACCGAGGGAAACCACTTTTCCAGCTGGCCAAATTTTACTGGCAATTAAGTCCATATCCTCCATTGACATCTTTGTTTCTTGAAGGAAAACAAGATGTGGATGATTTATTCGAATCATTCTTCTAATTTCATTTTGTTTTGAAAGACTCCCTTTGAGTCCTCTAATATTCCAAGTGATGATCTTCATTAATACCAGGGCTAAAAATTTTGGGAAGGGCATTAATCTTACCTTCCTCTACAAGCTTTTCACCTTCTTTTACCATATGATATTGATTGGTCTTGCGACCTACTTTTTGATTAGAATCCATCTTCAATTTTTTTTCCCTGTTTCTTGACTTATTCCAATTGAATCTGAGATGGCTTCTAACCTTGAAGAATGCTCATACACAACCAAAATTTTACTAGATGGTTCAATGGAGTCTATATTGGGACCTGCATTATTTGAAGTTTTGACATTTGAAATATTGTTTTTCTTGTGTAAATTTTCTCCTTTTTTTTTCTGTTGAAAACCTTTGATTTGTTGGTTTGTCTCTGAGTTCTTTCCTTCATATTTAAATTGTGTTTCTAAGATTTCAGTTTCCATTATTTCCTCTTCCTCACTTGGGACATCATTTGTGGAAAGGATTTCAAACATATTAGCAAATGACTTTGATTGATCCTTCATTACTGGTTTTTTTTTAGTGTTCTTCTTCTTAGGTATTTGGAAACTTGTTGAGTTTATATCTTCTTTCTTTTGATCAGGAATTTTATTTGGGCAAGCACTGGCCAAATGACCATATTCATGGCAAATTCTACAACGAAAAGGAATGTTCTCATAGTCCACTACTTGCTCCCAAGTGTCTTCCCCAAATTGTAATGTGATATTTTTAGGTAGGGGTTTGTCAAAATCCATTAAAACACAAATTCGAGCATAAATAATATGTTCAAAATTTTGAGTACAATCAGCAGTCATCATAAAAGTTCCTAAAGAGTTTCCAATTGAAGAAAAAATAGTAGGATTCCAAAATTCAATAGGGAGGCCAAAGAGTCTAACCCACACGGGAGCTATAGAAGGCATCTCTTCTTCGGCTTTAAATTTAGTATGCCAGGGCTTCATGAAAAGCCCCGCCCTTCCAAAAAACCAAGGACCCCCTTGAAAAGTTTTCTCTCTATCTTCATTATTAGCAAATAAAACAAGAAAATAACCATTTGGATAAATAGAGATTTGTAACTCACCTTTAGTTTTCCAGATTTTTGCAGCCCAGACTTTGAAAGCAGATAGACTCGGACGAAAACCCACGAACCGACAAATTAGTCCTCTTTTTTCCAAATCTTCAATGCCAGTCTGAATGTTACCCATATCAAGCTTAACAATAGGAGTTCCATCAGCTCCTTTAAGACATCCTGACTCCATTTTCCTGGGATCAATCTTAGGCATTCTTAGAGGTTTATGAGAAGCCCTAATATTGATATTAGCATTGGGCTGAGGCTGTCCACCATGAAGGGCATCCCTAAAATTCATTTTTGGGACCGAGTCTTCAAAATTCTTACCCTTGACAGGGGTTTTCACAGTAGAATTATTTTGTGGGTGCACCTTAGCACCGGATTCACTTGAGATATGAGCCATTTTTTGATCAACTACTTGAAACTTATTTCGTGGTCTCTTTAATCCTTGCCCTAGACGCCGTGGAAAGGTATGGTTTTCACTTTTCTTTTGTGCAACAAATTGGAAGCCGTTGTCACTCAAGTTCATAGTATGATCTATTGAAAGACAAATTTCTAACCCATATTGTATCCCCTGCAACATTTCCTGCTAAAATATTGAGCATAAACCACAAAAATATTGGCCGCTAGGGCCCGAAGGCCCTAAAAACCAACCTCTGGAGCTGCTTGCACTCAACCCAGATGAAACCCTCGCATAGCCGCTTGCCAAATATATCATTCACACATAGGGATGCGCTAGGATCTGTGTTGCTCCAAATGATATGAAAATTGGTGGAGACGTTCTAGGGTTTTTTAGGCATCTACCCTCAAAATTTTAGCTCAATCCGAGTTCGGATGAGTGAGATATGGCCAAAACGAGTTCGACAGTTTGGGCAGTCCTACGAAAAATGTCTAATCATTTAGCTGCCTCAAAACTAATTTATAGTGGAAAACACCCCTTTCGAGGTGCCACTTTCAACAGGTTGGGCATAGGAGGAATGGAGCCTTGTCGGCCTCTACCAAAGCACATAGGACATTCCTAACTATACCATATATCTGCAGGATGGAGACAAGGGGAATGGAACCTGGGTCGGCCTCTACCAGCACCCAGGGCATTTACCACTGCACCACAACAAGCAGATCAAAACTAATTTATAGTGGAAAACACCCCTTTCGAGGTGCCACTTTCAACAGGTTGGGCATAGGAGGAATGGAGCCTTGTCGGCCTCTACCAGCACATAGGACATTCCTAACTATACCATATATCTGCAGGATGGAGACAAGGGGAATGGAACCTGGGTCGGCCTCTACCAGCACCCAGGGCATTTACCACTGCACCACAACAAGCAGATAAAAACCTAATTTATAGTGGAAAACACCCCTTTCGAGGTGCCACTTTCAACAGGTTGGGCATAGGAGGAATGGAGCCTTGTCGGCCTCTACCAACACATAGGACATTCCTAACTATACCATATATCTGTAGGATGGAGACAAGGGGAATGGAACCTGGGTCGGCCTCTACCAGCACCCAGGGCATTTACCACTACACCACAACAAGTAGATATGCTAATATTAGCTTTTTGGATGACCTTTGTCTAGGAAACTATCTATTATAGGAATGTGAGAATCTCATGTGTCTCGGGTCATTGATTGATGCCTTGTCTGGGTCCAAGGTGTGTAATTTATTCCTTCTTGAGAGCCTCTCCTGTAAATCCTTACCAATTGATTTCCTCTCTGATGAGCACAAGCAAGCCTCTATTGACATTTCCAATATGCTTCACCTTTGTATCATTTCCTCCTCCCTGATGGAAGATTCCATCATCTTGGATCCCACCCCAATCAGACTCTTCTCCATAAAATCATCTTATGCCATCTTAAAGAACCCTAGCCCTCCCTGGTTTCCCTCCAAGATCATCTAGAAGCCCCACCTTATCCTTAAGGTCAGCTTCTTCCTCTGGCTTGTTTTTCAAGATAAGACCCTTACCATATCGAATCTCCATCATCATGGTATGTCCATATTCATATGTTGCTACCTTTGCCACTCAAATTGTGAGTCTACCCGACACATATTCATATCTTGTCCCTTCTCCTAATCTATTATATCTTCCCTATTCTCCTCGGTTGGTATCTCTTGGATCTCGCATTTCATGTTAAGTGATATTTGTGTTTAGTGGCATCTTCCTTTCAGAGGCCACCGCTTGAATACTTTCTAGTCCTCCTACCTCTCCCACTTCTTGTGGGAGATTTTGCATGAATGCAATACCCATGCCTTCCAAGACTCTACCCACATTGAGAGATATGTTATTTTTAGAATCATAGCTACTATTGCTAAGAATGTGTCCATAACTTAGGACAAGAATGAACCTGAGTCGATATGTGAAGCTTATCTTACCTCTTTCCTCAGAATCCTCGATGGCATGTACAAGCAGGTATTTCCCAGGGCTCCTCACCCCTAGGTTTTCTCAAACTAAATTTTTATGGCATAGCTAAAATAAATCTAGGAGTAGCTAGTGTAGGCAACATCATTTGATATCATATGGGAAACATCATCCTAGTCTACATTGAGAACCTAAGACTCAACTCCAATCACTTTATTGAAGCTAGATCTCTCTACCAATGTGTTATCCTTATTTATAGTTTATAGGTTCCAAATGTTGTGGTGGAAGGAGATTCCAAAAAGATCATCACCTGTCTAACCTCCAAAACTTCCCTCGCTTTGTGGAACATCTCCAAAATTATCACAAAAGTCAATCATATGATGCTCTCCTTCTTGAACATTAGGATGACCCACACCTATAGGGAAGGAAATTCTATCATTCGTCATTTAGCTAACATGGGAATCTCAGAGTGTGGTCTCACTATATGGAGATATACCTTTCGCCAATAACTCATAGACACCAATGTTGTTGATGTCATCATCCAATGATCCATGGTGGGCTAGGTTCAGAAACTAGCTCCATCAATTTTAAGCCCATCGTCACCTCAACATGTTTATTGGCTAGCCTAAGGTCAGATTGGCAAGTTACCAACTTTACACCATTAACTCCAATTTTGGTCAACTCTTGCACTGGAAAACATCTTATACCCACCATATGGACCCTTCCAATCATTGGAAGGTTAGACAATTTCCTAGGGTTATCCATCTATCAGTTTGATCCACCAATAACACGCCCTGGTGGTATAGTATTCAATATTCACACAAGTAGAAGTGGGAGGACACCACCATAAAAAGTGTAAGTTATGAGAATCATACCACATTTTTGTTTGGCATTGATATATTTATCCAGACCTTGGTAATTTTTACCTCCCTCGTCTATGTCCTCATTTTGGTCATCACTTCAATCTTGAAGCTTGCTGGTAGCCTCATTCATTTGCTCATATTCATCCAAATCTCGTTGACTTGTCATCGCTCCATCGATGTTATTTGGGATATGTAATTTTTTAGTTTTGCCTTGCTATCATGTATCCATTATCGAGTTTTTTCCTTGTTTCTAGAAAATTAGTGGCTTTCATTATCCTTATCACCATCTTGTACCTTTGTCACATTTATTTGTCCAACAAGGATGATCATCCCCTCGATCATATTCTGAACTAGTCCATCCATTTATTCGGTCTTACTTCCACCCCTGCTCCCCTCCACCTAGCCCTCCCCCTTGTTTGGTGTACCCTCTTGCCTATGTCCCTTGGTTTTCATATGATTAGGATGGAATGGGGTATGGGCTGCATCGAGTGTTGGTGTTTTTTGGAGTCTTAATGTAGCTACATTACCACCTTCGTCATCCTTTTGTTTTCTCATCATTGTCATCCCCACAAAAATTATTTGTCACCTCTGAGTTTACCTTATGCTATGGCCAAAATCAAGAGAAACTCTCTTCATATTACCCCTTGGTCGAAGATATTTTTAGAGACTAGGTCTCCTCAATTTTCTAAAACTCTTCAATGGAAATCAACCAGATGTATCTATGTATTTCATTTATACTTGGAACAAAGGACATGTTGTCCTCAAAGGGATGGGATTTACTGTCACGATAGATTTACTAGTGGAAGTCATTGGCCTCTCCAATTATGGAAAAATCATCAACCATGAAAATCATTCCATTCAATAATAATTGACTCTATTTAGGGACAGAGGAGAGTCCCTTAGCAAGGATAAATGTGGCATAGTGAGGGAAACTTTATTGAAACTATGGGATACGGTTATGGTTATGGTGTTTTAGTACTTCACCCTTGACAACCCAAATGCTATTCTTCGTAGTTTTCATCTTGTATTTCTAAACCATCAATGGGAGAAGAAGACAATAAACATCCCTGAATACATGTTTTGGTTAGTGGAAAGATTCATCCTAAACATGAAGAGTGGAATCTCCTCCTCCCCACTCCACCAGGACCTTCACTTTGTCCTATTTAATTTTATGGTCATGAAGTAAAATTGTAGGATGGTTGTGCCTTCTGGGCCCACTCTCATTGCTACAGATCCTGATAACCCAGGGGGAGAGGCTAGGGAAGATATCTCGATAACTCCTCCTTCCAATTTCATTATAGGATTTCTAGCCAAAGTGGATCCTCACTCAATGGTACTTCACCTAGCCCTGATATTACCTCCTTTGGGCCAAGGCTAGGTGTAGCAAATGGAAGGTACCTCTTATTATTTAGGATGTTTTAGATGAATATTTGTCCTTCCAGGTCAATAAGGATAATTTGATGAGAAGAACCATCCCAATGAGAGGACTTCCACTCAAGTTCCCCTACCAACCTATTGAGTGACGAATTACCCAAACATTTTTAATCGTAGGCACATCCAAGAAATTCAGGATATCCTTAAAGCCCTTGGTCAAGCGGCTAGGACCATAACTTCCCCCTTGGTTCAGGAAAACTCCATCTTTGAGGACTACAAGGATCAGTATGAGGTCCTTGAGGAATTCAAAAGTCTGGTGGGAGAGGCCCTACGAGAAATGGTTACGGACCAAATGCTTAATCAGGGATTTTGGATGTCTCTCAACCATGGGGTCTCTTGTCTTGTGGATTCTATTATCTATGCCCTAGCATGGGCCTCTTTGGTTTAATGTTTTTTCCCTTACATGGGCCTTTTTTGGTTATTAGATCTTGCCCCTACGTGGGCAGTATTCTACTTTTTTGTTTCTACATCTATGTGGGAATTTTTTGGTGTTTAAATCTTGCCCCTGCGTGGGCTTCTAGGATGGTTTTGACCTTTTGCAATGGCTTATCTAGGGTGTTAGCTAGTTTCTCCTTGGATTCCTAGCAAGGATTGTTGTTATTGTATCTTTTTATCTCATTGGAGATTATTGTAATAGTTTTTTGATGTAAAAGGTTACGAGACCCTTTCAAAAATCCTTTTCACCAATCAAAAATATATATTTGATTTTTATTTATTTTTAAAATATTTTTTATTATTTATAGTTTTTTATTTGAGAAATTATGAGACTGTACAGTATGGGAGGAGTGAATAATGGACACTAGAATTAACATGGGGCACATGAGGGAAAACAACCAATGGAAACCTCATATGGAGATAATTCCACACTCACCACCATTGAGTGATGTTCTCACGGGAGAGGATGGAGCATATTGTTGGGCCATGATTCATTCGTTTGAGGGGTTGGGTCATGGTTCGCATGCTTCCACTTGAGCATTTCACCTAAAAGCTTGCTTTATGATTTGCAAAGCTCTATATGGGTGTTGTGCTTTATATACCAGCATGAGGGCCATCGTGGGATAAATGTGGGATAATGGCTCAAGACTCACAATGTTTCTCAAGTTATTTTAAAAAAAATTATTTGAGAAATTAGGATACTGGGTAGTACAGGAGGAGTGAATAATGGACCCTAGAATTAGCATGGGGTACATGAGGAAAAACAACCAATGGAAATCACATGGGGAAATTCCACACTCACCACCATTGAGCGATGTTCCCACTGGAGACGATGGAGCATATTGTTGAGCCATAATTCATTTTTTTGAGGGGTTGGGTCATGGTTCACGTGTATCCACTTAGGCATTTCACCCAAAATCTTGCCTATCAATTTGTAAATATATATGTGGGTTTTGTGCTTTATATACCACCATGAGGGCCATCATGGGATAAATGTGGGATAATGGCTCAAGACTCTCACAATATTGCTCAAATTATTTTTTAATAATTTTTTATATGATAAATTATGAGACTTGATAGTACGGGAGGAGCAAATAATGGACCCTAGAATTAACATGGGGTACATGAGGGAAAACAACCAATGGAAACCACACATGGTAATAATTCCACACTCACCACCATTGAGCGATGCTCCCATGGGAGAGGATGGAGCATATTTTTGGGCAATGATTTAATTGTTTGAGGGTCTGGGTCATGGTTTACATGCTTCCACTTGGGAATTTCACACAAAATTCTACTTCCTGATTTGAAAAGCTCTATGTGGGTGTTGTACTTTATATACCACCATGAGGACCATCATGGGATAAATGTGGGATAATGGCTCAAGACTCTCGTAGCGTTGCTCAAATTATTTTTTAATAATCTTTTTTTAGAAATTATGAGACTGCGTTGTACAAGAGGAATGAATAATGGACCCTAGAATTAAAATGGGGTACATGAGGGAAAACAACCAATTGAAACAACACATGGGGAAAATTCCACACTTAGCACCATTGAGCAATGCTCCCATGGGAGAGGATGGAGAATATTGTTGGGCCATGATTCACTCGTTTGAGGGGCTATGTCATGGTTCGCATGCTTCCACATGGGTATTTCATCCAAAAGCCTACTTACCTATTTGCAAAGATCTATGTGAGTGTGTGCTTTATATACCACCATGGGGGCCATCGTGGGATAAATTTGGGATAATGGCTCAAGAATCTCATATCGTTGCTCAAGTTATTTTTTTATAATTTTTTATTTGAGAAATTATGAGACTAGGCATTATGAGAGGAGCGAATAATGGAACCTAGAATTAACATGGGGTGCATGCAGAAAAAAAACCAATGGAAACCACACATGGGGAAAATTGCACACTCACCACCATTAAGCGACGATCCCACAGGAGAGGATGGAGCATATTTTTGGGCCATGATTCACTCATTTGAGAGGTTGGATCATGGTTCACGTGCTTCCACTTGGGCATTTCACCCAAAATCTTGCTTCTCAATTTTCAAATCTCTATGTGGGTGTTGTGCTTTATAAACCACCACGAGGGCCATCATGGGATAAATTTGGGATAATGGCTCAAGACTCTCGTAATGTTGCTCATGTTATTATTAATAATTTTTTATTTGAGAAATTATGAGACTTGGCAGTATGGGAGGAGTAAATAATGGACCCTAGAATTAACATGGGGCACATGAGGGAAAAAAACCAATAGAAACCACACATGGGAAAAATTCCACACTCACCACCATTGAGCAATGCTCCCATAGGAGAGGATGGAGATAAATATTTGGACCATGATTCGCTCATTTGAGGGGTTGGGTCATGGTTCACGTGCTTCCACTTGGGCATTTCACCCAAAAGATTGCATCCTGATTTACAAAGCTCTATGTGGGTTTTGTGCTTTATATACCACCATGAGGGCCATCATGGGATAAATGTGGGATAATTACTCAAGACTCTCGTACGTTGCTCAAGTTATTTTTTAATAATTTTTTATTTGAGAAATTATGAGACTAGGTAGTATAGGAGAGAATAATGGACCCTAGAATTAACATAGGGAACATGAGGTAAAACAACCAATGCAAACCACACATGATGAAAATTCCACACTCACCACCATTGAGCGATGCTCCCACAGGAGAGGATGGAGCATATTGTTGCGCCATGATTCACTCGTTTGAAGGGCTGGGTCATGGTTCATGTGCTTTCACTTGGGAATTTCACCTAAAAGCATGCTTCCTGATTTGTAAATCTCTGTGTGGGTGTTGTGATTTATATACCACAATGAGGGCCATCATGGATAAATTTGGGATAATGGCTCAAGACTCTCATAGCATTGCTCAAGTTATTTAAAAAAAAAAAAAAATTGAGAAATTATGAGACTGGAAAATATGGGAGGAGCGAATAATGGAACCTAGAATTAACATGGGGCACATGAGTGAAAAAAACCAATGGAAACAACACATGGACAAAATTCCACACTCACCACCATTGAGTGATGCACCCATGGGAGAGGATGGAACATATTTTTGGGCCATGATTTGCTCATTTGAGAGGCTGGGTCATGGTTCACATGCTTCCACTTGGGCATTTCACCCAAAAGCCCGTTTCTCAATTTATAAAGCTCTATGTGGGTGTTGTGCTTTATATACCACCATGAGGGTCATAGTGGGATAAGTCTGGGATCTTGAATCAAGACTTTCGCAATGTTGCTCAAGTTAATTTTTAATAATTTTTTATTTGAGAAATTATGATACTGGGTAGTATGGGAGGAGCGAATAATGGACCCTAGAATTAATATGGGACACATGAGGGAAAATAACCAATAGAAACCACAAATGGGAAAAATTCCAAACTCACCACCATTGAGCGATGCTCCCATGGGAGAGGAAGGAGCATATTGTTGGGCCATGATTCACTCATTTGAGGGGTTGGGTCATGGTTCGTGTGCTTCCACTTGGGTATTACATCCAAAAGTCTACTTCCCAATTTGCAAAGCTCTATGTGGGTGTTGTGATTTATATACCACCATGAAGGCCATCGTGGGATAAATATGGGATAATGGCTCAAGACTCTCGTAGCATTGCTCAAGTTATTTTTTAATAATTTTTTATTTGATAAATTATGAGACCATGTAATATGGGAGGAGTGAATAATGGACCCTAGAATTAACATGAGGTACATGAGGGAAAAAAACCAATGGAAACCACACATGGGAATAATTCTACATTCACCACCATTGAGTGATGCTCCCATGGGAGAGGATGGAGCATATTGTTGGGCCATGATTCACTCATTTGAGGGGTTGGGTCATGGATCACATGCTTACACTTAGGCATTTTACCCAAAATCCTACTTCCCAATTTGCATCATCATCATCATCAGCATCCATCACCATCCACGATCTCATCCATTCTATATCCTCGAGTGGCCATGTAGGCTTCCTCCTGAAGCTTGATATGAACAAAGTCTTTGATAGAGTATCCTGGGATTTCCTATTTTGGGTCCTCCACAAATTTGGCTTTCACCCATACTGGACTGATATGATCAAATATTGCGTAACCTTGGCCAAATTTTCTATTCTGGTTAATGGTTTCTTGGTAGGCTACTTAAAGAACTTCAAAGGCCTCAAACAAGGAGACCCCATATCTATTTTCTTATTCATCATTTTTGTTGAAGCTCTTGGGAGGGCTCTTACACATGCTTGCCTTGAAGGGACCATATTTGGTATCAAACTAACTTATTTTCTCTAGGTCATCTCCCACTAGTAGTTTTTTGATGACACAATTCTTGCCACTTGCATCTCTATTTCCCAAGCCTAGTGCATCAAATCCATCCTCCTCTTCTTTGAGGCTACAATTGGTCAAAAGGTGAATTTCAAAAAGAGTAAAATATATTTTATAAATACACCAATAAGACGCTAAGCTTGCATTGTTGCCATCCTTGCCTGCTCCATTGACACCTTCCCTACCACCTACCCTGGGTTCGCTCTCTTCTAAGGCCATTCCAAAAAATCCTTATGGAACCCGGTCATTGAACACATACAAAAAAACTAGCTAGTTGGAAATGGAGTCTCCTCTATTAGGAATGCAAGACCAACTTAGTCAAAGCCACCCTTTAGAGTATCCTCGTCTTCTTCATTTTTGTCTTCTAGATCCCTTTTAAGGTTTGTAACCACATTGAGTAGCTCCAAATAAATTTTCATTGGTCAAGATCAAAGAATAAGTAGTGGATTAACCTAGTGGCATGGAATTAGGTATGCTCTAGGAAGGAGTATGGTGGCATTGGGCTTTGGAAGGTCTATAATATGAACATCAATCTCATTGCCAAGAAAGGCTGGTATATCCTCACCAATAAAAACTCTCTACAGGTTTTCATCATCAAGGCAAAATACCTTTGGCACAACAAACAAATTTGGATGACCCTAACCCCATTCGTAGATCTATTTTTTGGAATTTAATCCTCAAGATGAAGCATATCCTTTAGAAGGGCATCAACTGGAAGCTAGGAAATAGTATCAATATTAGCTTTTGGGATCACCTTTGGCTAGGAAACTATTCGCTATATGAATGTGAGAATCTCGTGTGTCTCAGGTCAGAGACAGATGCCCTGTTTGGTCCCAAGGTGTGTAATTTATTCCTTCTTGATAGCCTCTCTTGGAAACCCTTATCAATTGATTTCCTATCTAATGAGCACAAGCAAGCCTCTATTGACCTTTCCAATATTCTTCACCTTTTTGTCATTTCCTCCTCCCTGATCGAAGATTCCATCATTTGGGCTCCTACACCAATCAAAATGTTCTCTATCAAATCATCTTATGCCATATCAGAGAACCTTGGCCCTCTCTGGTTTCCCTCCAAGCTTATCTATAAGCCCCACCTTAACCTTAAGGTCATCTTCTTCCTCTGATTTTTTTTCCAAGATAAGATCCTCACCATACCAAATATCCATCATCATGGTATGTTCATCCCCAATCGTTTATATCTTTGCCACTCGAATTGTGAGTCTACCCGACACATATTCATATCCTATCCCTTATCCTCATATATTATCTCTTCCATGTTCTCCTTGATTGGTATCTCTTGGGTCCTGCACTTCCTGTTAAGTGATATTTGCATTAAGTGGCCTCTTCCTTTCAGAGGCCACTGTTTGAATAATTTTTGGTCCTACCTCCCCAACTTCTCATGGAAGATTTTTAATTAATGCAATGCCCATGCCTTCCAATACTCTATCTACAGTGAGAGATATGTTATTTCTATAATCATAGCTACTATTGCTAAGAATGTATCCATCACTCAGGATGAGAAAATTTTTGAGTTGAGATGTGAAGCTCATCTTGCCTCTTCCCTTAGAATATCTAATGGCATGTACAAATGGGTCTCTCCCAAGGCTAACCACTCCCTTTTTGAATGGACCTCTCACCCCCTAGGTTTCCTCAAACTAAATTTTGATGGCACGGCTAAAAGAAATCTAGGGGCAGTTGGTGCGAGCAACATCATTCGATATCATATGGGAAAAATCATCCTATCCTATGTCAAGAACCTGGGACTCAACTCCAGTAACTTATTTGAAGCTAGAGCTCTCTACCAAGGTGTTGTCCTTATTCACATTTTGTGGGTTGTAAATTTTATGGTGGAAGGAGATTACAAAAATATTATCACATGTCTAACCTCTAGAACTTCCCTCACTTTGTGGAACATCTCCAACATGATCATAGAAGTCAATTATATGATGCTCTCCTTCTTTAACATCATGATGACCCACACCTATAGGGAATGGAATTCTACCTCTGATCATTTAGCTAATATGGGAATCTTAGAGTGTGGTCTCATTGTATGATTATATTCCTTTCCTAAATCACTCATTGACACCAATTTTGCTAATTTCATTGTCCAGTGATTCATGATGGGTTAGGTTCAAAAACTAGCTCCATCGATTTCAAGCCCATCGTCACCTCAACATTTTGATTGGTCAGCCTATGGCCTTATTGGCAAGTTACCAACTTTACACCATGAACTTCAATTTTGGTCAACTCTTGCACTAGAAAACTTCTTATACCCACCAAATGGACCCTTCCAATAATTGGAAGGTTAAAGGATTTTCCAGGGTCATCCAACTGTGATTCTGACCCACCAATAACACCCCTTGGTGGTACACTCTTCAATATTCACACAAGTGGAACTCAGAGGACACCACCATCAAAAGTGCAAGTTATGAGAATCATACCACCTTTTTCTTTGGTGTTGATAGGTGCATCTAGACCTTGGGAATGTTTACCTCCCTCACCTATGTCCTCATTTTGGTCATTGCCTCAGTCTCAAAGCTCATTGGTAGTCTCATTTGTTTCCTCGTCTTCAGCCAAATCTCATTGCCTTGTCGTCGCTCCATCAAAGTTATTTGGGATATGCACTTTTTTAGTTTTGCCTCATTTTCATGTATCCCTTATCGAGTTTTTTCCTTTTTTTATAGAAAATACATGGCTTTCATTATCGTTATCACCTTCTTGCACCTTTGCCATGTCTATCTGTCTAATAAGGATGATCATCCCCTTCATCATGTTCTAAATTGGTCCACCTATTTATTCGGCCTTACTTCCACAACTACTCCCCTCCACCTAGCCATCCCCCTTGTTTGATGTACCCTCTCACCTGTGTCCCTTGGTTTTCATATGATTTGTATGGCATAGGGTATGGGCCGCCTCAAGTGTTGGTATTTTATAGAGTCTTCTTGTAGCTACATTACCAGCTTCATCATTTTTTTGTTTTCTCATCATTGCCACCCACATGAAATTTGTTTGTCACATTTGAGGTTACATTTTGCTATGGCCAAAATCAAGCTAGCCTCTCTTCATCTCACTCCTTAGTCAAAAATATTTTCAAAGACCACGATCTCCTCAATTTTCTACAGCTCTTCAATGAGAATGAGCCATATTTATCTATGGATTTCATTCATACTTGGAATGGAGGACATGTTATCCTCAAAGGGATGGGATTTACTGTCACAACATATTTACTAGCAGAAGTAATTGGCCTCTCCAATGATGGGGAAATCATCAACCATGAAAAGCATTTCCTTCAAGGTGAATTGATTCTATTTAGGGATAGAGGAGATTCCCTCAGCAAGGAGAAATGTGGCATAGTAAGGGAAAAATTGTTAAAATCGTGGGATATGATTATGGTTACGGTGTTGTAGTACTTCACCCTTGACAACCCGAACATTATTCTCCATAGTTTTCATCTTGTATTTCTGAACCATCTTCGAATGAAGAAGACAATAAACATCCTCAAGTACATGTTTTTGTCAATGGAAAGATTCATCATGAATGTGAAGAGGGGAATCTCCTCCTACCCCTCCACCAGGACCTTCACCTTGTCCTATTTAATTTCATGGTCATGAAGCGGAATCGTAGGGCAGTTGTACCTTCTAGGCTATCTCTTATTGTTTCAAGTCCTATTAACCCAGGGGGAGATGCTGGGGAAGATGTCTTGGTAACCCTTCCTTCCAATTGTATTCCAGGATTTGCAGCGAGAGTGGATGACATGCCTGGCTCCCAAAATTATGAGCCCCAATGTTACCTCCTTTGGGCCAAAGCTGGGTGTAGCAAACAGAAGGCCCCTCTTATTATTGACGATGTTTCAAATGACTCATTTTCATTCCAAGTCAATAAGGATAAGCCGACAAGAAGAACCATCCCCAATGAGAGGACCTCTACTCAAGTTCCCCTACTAACCTCTCAAGTGAAAAGCTACCTGAATCTTTCCAACCGTGGGTACATCCAAGAAATTTAGGATCTCCTTAAAGCCTTTGGTCGAATGACTAGGACCATCACTTCCCTCCTAGTTTAGGAGGACTCCCTCCTGGAGGACTACAAGGATCAATATGATGTCCTTGAGGAATTCAAAAGTATGGTGGGAGAGGACCCTATGAGAAATGGTCAGGGACCAAATGCTTAATCATGGATGTTGGTTGTCTCTCGACTATGGGGTCTCTCATATTGTGGATTATGTTGTCTCTGCACCAATGTTGGCCTCTTTGGTTTAATGCTTCTACCACTATGTGGGCCTTTTTTTGGTTATTAGGTCCTGCCCCTATGTAGGTAGTCTTCTAGTTTTTTGTTTCTACCTCTGTGTGGTCTTTTTTTGGTGTTCAATTCCTACCCTTGTGTGGGCTTCTAGGATGGTTTTGACCTTTTGCAATGGCTTCTCTAGGGTGTCAACTGGTTTTTCCCAGGCTTCCTAGCCAGTATTATTGTTATTGTGTCTTTTTGTCTCCTTGGATCTTCTTGTAATAGTTTTTTTGATGTAAAAGGTTACGAGACCCTTTCAAAACTCCTTTTTACCAATTAAATAATATATATATTTGATTATTATTTATTTTTAATTATTTATATAGATAATTTTTAAATTGGCTATATGGGATTGAAACATCAATTACATCATCACCACATAGTAATATTATAACAACTTGACTATTATGCATGTATCCTCAATCTCCTTAAAAGTCAAGAAATTTAACTACTTAAGCTAATACCATTTGATAATTAGTTATATAAAATTAAATTGACATCCACTCATATTATAGCATGACCATATTCGTATATAATATTTATAAACCATAAATCAAAGTGAATTATCAAATATTCATGAAAATTAAGCTTTGATGGATAGTTTGGAAGCTATATACAATCTCTAATTAGAATAAAATCCTTTTGACTATAACTTATCCAAAATTACTAACTTTACAAGATTTCCATTTGTCTAAATTATATAAATTTGTGTATATATTTAGAACAAATAATTGTAAAAAATATATATTTATTAATATTGTTTTTTATTTAAGTTATATATTATAATTTTATAAAATAAATTCAAAATACTAAAATTAATTTATTTAAGGTTTGATGTAGACGAATTGTTTTGACCATATCCCGTAAGGGTGTCGAAGGTCCAAGGATCAAATCTCGGGCATCATCATACTGAATGTGTGTCCCTTTCCTGGTGCTTTCAATGGCGTAAAAGGTTTAAAATGGTTATGGCATGGTGGTTATAGGGGCGGATTGTGTGAAGATCTGTGTGGTAGTTTTCGGGGTGGACAACATAGAATAGTGTGATGGCCATACAATCTAGATAACCTACTTAAATTTGTGGTGGCTACCGATTCCACCATGTAAATTAAAAAAAAGTATTTATTTAAATAATATTTTAGATTACATTTTCAATATATTATTTAAATTTTTTATTGATCCCATGTAATTAAAATGACCATATTTGATGAAGTAGGCTCAGGTTCAATCCTTAATGAACATATAGACATAATATATATAAGAAAGTTCTTAAATTTATAGTATAGAGTGGTTGCCAAATTTAACTCAATTTGAGATGACCATCTGCCTTGATTTGAGGGGTCTATATTCAAGGATTTAGAATTATAATATTAAGGTCTTCTGAAATAAGAACATGTTGTCTTTGAAATTTATGATCTCTTTGTATTCAATAATAATAATAATAATAATAATAATAATAATAATAATAATAATAATAATTATTATTATTATTATTATTATTATTTGTTAATAGAAACTTGTTATTTAGTCTATTGAAAAAATAAGTGAATTTAAATGTGTAAGAGGAAATCCTATAATTTTTATAAAGTTGTTTTATAAAGTTAAAATTAGGATTGACTTATATTAGACAATGGGCCACATTGTCATGGTACTTTAATGAATTATTTTATCATTGTATTACAATAAATTATAGTATTATACATTGGATTTGTTGAAGAATATTACAATATTTGGTACCTTGTAAATATTATTTTAAATGCCTTTGGTTTTATGTAATCATTAGATTTTTTATTATTAGAAGGATAATAAAATATTTCTCCTATGATAAATATGAAGAGTCATATCTCTTATGAGTTTGAGGAGACAAAGATATAGTTGAAATATCAAGAGACTTCATGTAAAGGCTTTATGTAGGGACTGCAATAGAGATTGTAAGTTTTAAATTGCAATGCATCATTTGTATTGTAATCTATTTTATCATCCACTTGAATAAAGAGTATTTATTTCATTTGATTCATGACTTGAGTATGTGATTTGCATTCTAGTATGATGTATGTAACCTTGTTGTGAATGATATTTATCCAATAGATGTAAATTTATTGAGCCTTAATCCAACATTGGTATTAGAATCAGCTTGTATGAGGACTACTAGGTGAATGCTACTTTGTGTATATTGAGATTGGAAAACCATGTGTAAAGAAAGATAGCAAGTTGTAAGAAGTTGTGAGAAAGTTATGAAAAGTCATGATGAATTCGTGTGAGGAATAGTTAATCTTGAAGATTGGTGTGTGTAGGGACAATGATTTACATTCAATGACACACCCTAATTTTACCCAAAATAAGGTCAAGTTTATTTTTGCAAATGGGTTAACTATAATTCAAGTGTTAAAATATTTCAAATTATATGGTCCATATCTTTTGTTAACTAAAATAATCTCTAAATATTTACAAGAGTTTCCCGAGTTGATAAAAAAAGTCATGTCTTTCTTGAGTTTAAGGTAACCCATGAGTCCTCCTATCTAAAATATCCATATCCATTGAAAGCCTGTGATAAAATTTTGTGATTTTACTTTCTTCTTTTCCAAGGCATATGTATTTTTTTAGTCAAAAGTTACACTTTGAATAAGTCTCTAGTTCCTTATGAAAATATTAAGTATAGAAAAGTTTTATTTGAGTTCTTAGATGTTACTAAGTCTTTAAATTCATGCCAAAATCCTAGGGTTCCTTCTTCTATATTTAGTCATTCTATTATTTTGATAGATTAAAGTGATGCAACATAAAATAGAAGGGTAATTTATTTTAAAGTCCTAGTTATATATCTGAGTATTTTAATAGTGTATATTATAAGTTTTTTTAAGAAGGTCCATATATGCATTGTGAATTACTTATAGGATGAAATTGTGTATAAAATTTAGCATTTCATTATTTAGCCATAGCATCATGACATTGATATGATGTCTTGTGCAAGAGACATATTTAGAAGAATTTTTCCTTGGAAAGATAGAATTATTTTTAAATGCCACTCTGGTATATCCAAATTTCTTTATTCCAATTCATATATGGTGCAAAATTAGAATTTAAAAAGGGACATATTAGAAGATTAATTTTACTAGAAAATTTATACTTATTATATGATGGAAATATTAGAGGATAGTTGATTTATTCAAAGAAGTTTATTAAAATAGGGAAAGAAAAAATTTGCTTCCCTAGTAAATAAAATTGAAGAAGATTTGATTTAAATTAATAAGAAGGGATTATAATAAAAATTCAAGGTAGAAAGAAAAAGGACAAATTATAAAATGAGATATTGAAAGGAAATATTATCTTGCTCTTTGAGAAGGATTTTTTTCTTTGGATTAAAGTTAGATAAGGGGTTTTGAAAGGGACCCCAAACATTTTTAACAAATGTGAGGGTGTTAGAATATCCCAAAACCTTGTACATAACTAAACTAAAGATAAAACAATAAGCTTATAGAAATAACAAGGCTTTGAAGCCAAAAATAGAATAAATTTGAAACAAAGTCACCAAATTGACAGCATAAAACAACTTTTTGATAAGAAAACAACAATCAACTTACACTATTGTCTTTTCTTTCTAGATTTTAGCTATACTTAAATCTAAATTTCTATGATTCTCATCATATAACTCCTTGGTATATTTACTTTGTATTTCTTTGAGGTTAGGTCTTACTATCATTGCTACCACTCCTACATCCACTTTGTTCTTGGTACTTCTGGTTATTCTCAGGCATGGAGTAACAAAGTATTTTTTAATAGGGGAAGAAAAAATCCTTCCCTTCTTATATTTATGTGTGATCTCATATGTAGCCTCAATAGGAACATCCACCAATGGGGGTTCATTTTCCATTTCATTAGAATTTTGATGGGATTTAGCTGGACTTTGAGGAACCAACACTAATTGTTGTTCCTTCCACTTTTCTTCTTCCTCTCCAAAGACCTCCCCTTCTTCTTCTTCACTTGCTTGTATGTTTCTAACCCAAGTTTATTCACTAAGAATTTGTGCACGCAACCAAGGGGATATGGATGGGGATGCTTGTATGTTTCTAACTCATGTTTATTAACTAATATTTTATGACCAGGTTTGCTTGAGATATTATATCAAACAAAGCTTTGATCTTGGTCTTATTAATCTAAATTTTCACTCAAAAATATTTGATTATTTCTTCCTCAATTTTTTTACTTGAGAGTGTACCTGCATACTTTTGTATTGTGGAACAAGAATATTTTTCATCAATATTTGGTTTATCTTCAATTTATTTTCCCTCATAGAAGTAAATGTTGTTGGAAATATTGAGTTGTCATTGATGTCAAAGGGTGCATGATATTCAAGGAAGAAAATATTCTTCTAAGGTTGGACAATTATTCAAGGCAAGGTATATCTCAAAGCAAGGAAAATTGTTTTAAGAAAAGGATTATAATATTTAATTTAAATATTATAAATAAGGACAGAAAGGTTTAAGAGTTATTTGGGACAAAGGTTTAAAAGAGAAGGTAAGGTTTAAATATTAAATGAGAAGGCCAAGGTTTAAAAGAGAAGGTAAGGTTTAAATATTAAAAGAGAAGGCCAAAGGTTTAAGGTTTAAATATTAAAAGAGAAGGCCAAAGGTTTAAAAGCTATTATTATAATATTTTTTAAAAATATTATAATATAAAATAAGTGTATAAGGTTTGGCACCAACATTTTTGGAAAGCATGAATTAAATAAAAAATAAAATTGTGGGTCGACTTCTCAAAGGACAAAGGAAGGCATATAAATATGGAGCAAAATATTTCATTATATCATCCATGAATATGCAATGCTATATTTGAAAATATTTCAATGTGAGTAATGATTTGAATATTCGTGTGCAAAATTTGAAATATCTCCAGCACAAATGATTGACGAATGAGGACATAGGAAAGTGTGTGATTGTATGGTAGAACTCTAGGGTAGAGAATTTGAATAATTAATTCCCAATAGGTTCCATCCATTGGTGTATCCCAATCAGACATCTAGCCTTATGTGAGGGCACTACGAAGTAGAGTGTGCAGAGTTCAAAACCCTGTGGTACCATTTTGGTTTATGATGTTTTTGTGAATGTGTGGAGGTTAAGAGCCAGTTGTTTCTTCTTTGTTCTCAAGTTGTGGTGCAGCCCAGTTGGTTGGCTAGGTTGTGGTAAGTTGCTACTAAGCATGAGATCAAAGGGATGAATCCCATCGGGTGCATTTTGTTTGAAAAAGTGATGGTAGTTCTAGATGTTTGGAAGCACATGAAGGTTTATGTGAAGACAAACCCTTTTTTGTTCTAACCAATGGGCTAGCGCAACTAGTCAAGGAGGGCGTGAGGAATAAATTGTGCTTGGAAGGTCTAGGATTAAAACCCCCTTCGCAGCAGTTAGAATTTTGGTGCAAGGTAAGGTAAATTAATTGTATTTTTAATTCAAGTATGATTTATAAGAAGCTACCTATTTATTATAAAAGTGGGAATCTATATGTTGTAAGTTGGAGACATAAAGTGTGATTTTGAAAGTTATAAAATTGTATTATATATGGTTTAAGTTGGTGTTATAAGGTGTGATTTTGACTGTTAAAAAATTGTATTATATATGGTTTAAGTTGGAGTTACAAGGTGTAATTTTGATTGTTATAAAGTTGTATTATGTATGTTGGAGTTATAAGGTGTAACCTTGGAATTTTAATGTTGTATTTTTACATGACATAAAAGGATAAAATAAGAAGTGGTTTTATTGGTTTAAAATCTTCATTGTTTATATTTATTGATAAGTATTTTGAGTGGATGATTTGATATTTGATTAAGAATGAAAATAGATTTTCTAACTTGTTTATGAAGTGGCAAAAGAAAGGAAAATTATTTGTCAAGACAGGTTTGGGAAGCTCATAGAGGATCATCATTATTGAGGCAGATTTAGAGGTATGGTGATTTAATTTCTTTCACAAGGTGGTTGTTGTTAAGGAAAATATTTTTGTTGTCATAAGGTTGGAGGTATAAGGAATTATTGGGTGTACATTATTTTTGCTTGAAGTTGAAAATAAATAAGCAAGGGTTATAGACCATATTTGTGAAGCAAATTTGTGCATTAGTTTTGATTGATATTGGTAATAAATTTGCAAGGGTTATAGACCATATTTGTGAAGCAAATTTGTGCATTAGTTTTGATTAATATTGGGAATAAATTTGCAAGGGTTATAGACTAGATTTGTGAAGTAAATTTGTGCATTGTTCATGATTGATTTTGGGAGTAGATAAGAAGGTCAATTATCAAGTGCTAGACTAGAGCTATCTTTGAATAAATGTGAGACATGTGAAAGTGACAGACTTAATGAATGTGAAAGAACATATTGGGTATTTGTGATGCATATCATTTTCTATATGTTATTGAAGATAAAATAATTCTAGGTAGAATATGTTTGAATTGCTTTAGTTGAAGAAAGCACTTTTGGGATATAGATGAGCATGGTTTGTATGCAAGATTTTAGGAGAATATTTAAGTAGAGTTGTGAGCAGATTTGAGCAGGATTTTAAGCAGAGTTGAGCAGGTTCTAAAGCAAATTTGAGTAGGCCCTTTGAGGAGGCTTGTGAGTAAAATTGATCAGGTTCTGGAGTATGTTTGAGCAGGCTTATGAGCAGAATTGATCAGGTTTTGGATAAGATTTGAGCAAGCCTTTTGAGTAGGTTTTGTGATAAAATTTTATCAGGCCTTTTGACCAAGCTTATGATAAGAGTTGTTAGTAGGCTTTGGAGCAAACTAGAGAAGAGGGGATTGAGGTATCATGGGGATAGAGGTCCATGAAATAGAGCAAAGAGGATAGGTGTCTCCTATAGATAGAGGTCCATGAGCTAAAGTAGAGGGGATTGAGGTATCCTATGGATAAAGGTCCATGAACTAGAGCAAAGGGAATAGGTGTCCATAAACATTGTAATAGGGAATGAGTCCCAAAGAATTTTGTTAATAAATTTATAAGAAATATTTTTTCGTGGATGTAGCGCACATTGGATGAACCACTTAAATATATTTATATTATGTGTGTGATGATTTGTGCATTGTTTCATTATTGCAATTGATAAAATTGGATGATATTGCTTTGGAAAGAAAAGTAAAAGTTTGATCTTATATAGTTCACCCCCCTCTTAGTATAATATTATGTTCTTCAATTGGTATTAGAGAAGGTTCCTTCATAAATGTCTAACAACATGAAGAAATATATTATAGAAAGACACATGGCTCATAAGGAAGGGTTTTCATAAAATAAGGCTCCATTGTTTTATGGGACTAACTATGCTTTATGGAGTATGAGGATGAAGACTTATTTGATGGCACATGGATATGATATATAGCAATCCATTGAGAATTGATTCACACCATCTAAAACTCTTCCTACAGATGCAAGTGGTAATAAACCATATGAAGATAATTCCAAGGTAATTGTAGCACCCTAAAATTGGCGCAATAAAACCTTAAATAATTACAATTACTCTAGTAAATATTCAAATTCAAATTTTAACCTCCAAAACTACTCCTAAACCATCGTTTAACCCATTTCCTCATTTCCCGTGCCATTTTTAGAGTTTTTTTTGACCGTTTGATGATATCGTCGCCAATCAGACGATATCGCCTCAGATTGGACGATTTCGTCTGGACTAGGATGTCCAGACGATCTTATCCCAAAACTAATTTTTCTCAATTAGCCTCTGTTCCAACGATGTCTCTAATACGGGTAGAAGCATGTCTGCGCCATTAGAGACCCTCCCCATTGGATATCTCCCAAATTGGGATGATCTCCAACATCCTAACCTCCCTCCTAAGCCTATTTAAACTTAGGACTCCCCCTTGGCATCCCCCTGGCTGATATTTCCTATAACTTGACTTTACATGCACTAAAACATCCTAAATTACCATCTGCACTTGTCCTATCCAAATTTTGTTGCAGGAACCTTAGTATTTTTTAGTCGGAGCAAGCTCAGTTCGTCATGGATGATCCTGTTCAATACGAGATGATTTCATACCAATCCAAGATGATTTCGACTACAATCAACATTGGGGGCAATCAGTGCCCAGAGTCTATATTTTTCTCTTCTCATCTGCTATTTTATTCTGCATCTAGTCAGTTTATTTATTATTTTTTGCTATTCTGCATCTTGAAGTTCACCCATGTAGTTTAATTGCATAATGAAATCATGATTAACTATTAAAACATTGTAATTTTCTTGCATTCCTATTTAGGATTATCTTATTAACATTCCTATTATTGTTTCACATCATTGCCCTCCATTTGTATTGCTGTATTTTCTGTATTTTGTGCCTATTTCTCTGTTTGCAGGTCTCTAACGAATTCATCTGACAAATTCGTTAGATCTTAGACGATCTTGCAGGTCGGAGATGATCCCATAAATTTCTAGATGATATGGACTATTTCAAAAATCAAAACCTCCATCAGACATCTGGATCAGGTATGGCTCTGTAATTTAGCTTTTTCTCTCTATTTTTTGTTTAAAATCTGTTTGTTGTATTTCATTTAGCCTGCATTTTCATAATAGAACAACTTAGATTCATTTGGCCAAACCTAGGACTCGAATGTTTAAAGATAAAACTGAACACATTAAACACATTCCCAACCTAGGTGTGGAAACTGCCATTCAAACGTTTCCTGGTGAACCCACCATTCATCAAAAAATCACCATAATACACCTCCCCCGAGAGGCGGGACCTTCGCAAGGCCTCTCAGTCTGAGGTACCATGCCATCCTTTTCCCATACTCCTTCTTGGCATGGATCCTATAGCCTGAAGGTAAGGATGTGAAAAAATTGGAGTGGTACATTTTGGTGAACCTGACATGAATGCATTTAAAAACTTTTGAAAAAAAAAAAACAAAAACATAGATGCATTTCAAATCATTTAAAACTAATAAGTTGCATATCATGTCTAGATGGCAGCTCCTAAGAAAATATTAGCAGTTACTATAAATGTTGAAAACCAATTAGAAGCCATAGAAATCAATTATGTGCTTAGTGTGCCTGAAACAGATAGAAACCAACTTTTGTGGGAAGAACTTGATAGGAGACTAGGTGTCATTTCATCTAGATCAACCAAACTTAAACAAATCAAAAGGCTTGTCCTAGATAGAATCCTAGATCCTCATCAAATCATCTTTTATCATGAACTTTAGAGAGCCTGCCATAGATGGTTATCTTATAGGAGAGCTCTTGTGTCTTCAGAATTGTTCACCTTCGAGGAATACCTCGAGAATGCAGCCACTATACACCAGTTCCTAGGTCGTGTAGAAGACCAAGAGGTCATTATTACAGATAGGGAAATATGGAATAGAGTTCCTCGAGATGTGTTATATCGAGAGTATTGCCACGAGCTTTAATTCTATCAACCAAAATCTGAGACAGATAATATCACTATAGCCCTTTTCATCAAATTTTTGAAAGAAAATTTTCAATTTGAAGAACACTTCATGACTCCTAAAGAACTTGAGCCCATTAATGGCATTTATAAATTATTTATATAAAACTAGATCATTGCTTTCAGTATTATTTCTTGCATTTATTGTGTTGTTTGTTATCTTTACAATATTATTATAAAAACAATAAAAATTAAAAAACATAACAAAAACCAAAAAATTTCATTTTAAATATTATAGTAGGTATATAATTAATATATACCTCTTAAGCTTGTTGCATATATATATATATATATATATTTTCTGAAATCTAAGTTAAGCACAATGCCTAAACTTAGGAATGGTAAACAAACT
Organism: Wollemia nobilis; assembly: GCA_028583015.1. Taxonomy (NCBI): domain Eukaryota; kingdom Viridiplantae; phylum Streptophyta; class Pinopsida; order Araucariales; family Araucariaceae; genus Wollemia; species Wollemia nobilis. The sequence goes on along the minus strand of JAQPPZ010001900.1, from coordinate 1,050,259 downwards.
GAAGGAGAAGAAGAAGATTGGTTAGGAGACAAAACAAGAAACCCAAATGTCCTTCCTAAGGATCCAATCTCGGAATAAGAAACTCTAGACCAGCAAGACAATGAGCTTGTTGTAGATGAACAAGAAGAAAATGTTAAAGAGGATGGATCCTCATCCCCTAGAGTAGCTCCAGATGGAACTATTGCTTTTGATAACTTAGATCATTTCTGGAAATTTTTCAATAATAACATTGGAGCTCTTAATATGGTAGTTCGTATTGATAAAGGGCAAATTAGTGACACTCAAGTAGCCATGGAACATATGTTTGATGTGCACACTAATCCCTTGTCTTTTATTGATCAAGAAAGTGATAAGGCTGGACCATCCAATAGAGATATGGTCACTATGATTCAAAACATGCCAAAACAACAGGTTACCCAACCTCCTAAGGAACCTGTTATTGAGCCTAAAATCATTCCCACACAAAAGAAAATTTCCTTCACTATTTTACCTCGCCAAAATATTGATCAATATGCTTCAAGTAAACAAAAATCTAAAATGAAGCCAAACACCAATTTTCAACAATCTGGGATATAGCATAATACAACTTCAAAATTTCTTCATAACACCTTTCCTACCAACAATTTACACAATAGCAACATAGCATCTAATCTTCATGTCCCTCCATCATATGCTCACAAATCCCATATTAATGCCCTATCGAACCAATATGGTGGGAAAACTAGTAATATAGAAGCCATGGTGAAGTAGTTAGCTTACCGCATGGACCAGATAGATCCCTACCGTCCATCATACAATTATCGAGAGATATGTAGCCAACATTTGGATCCCATAGTCGTAGCACAACCGTACCCTAAGCACTTTCCCATGCCCGTCCTGCCTATATATAAAGGAACTGAAGATCCCATAGAGCATCTTCGCATGTTTAGGATAGCATGTCATGATATATCACATGATGACTTGCTATTACTAAAAATGTTCCCAAAAAGCTTAGGTGGAATGGCATTAGAGTGGTACTATCAACTACCCACTCATTCTTTGAGAAATTTTGAAGAAACAGCTGAATATTTTGTCCATCAATTTAGTGCCTACATCGAGAGGCATGTAACCATTAAATATTTATACAACTTAAAACAAGACAAGGATGAATGTTTTGCTGATTTCTTAGCTAGATGGAGGCAGTTGACAGGAAAACTGCACTTTGTGCTACCTTATAGGGAAATGTTGGATATTTTTATCAATAATTTGCAAGAACAAATATCTTATGAGCTATTAACTGGTACTTTAACTACCTTCGATCAGGCTATAGATTTAGCTCAAAGAGTAGAAGATTCCCTCATTAGGAGAGGCCAACTTAGGAAGAAGGATGATGAGAAAACCTCTAGAAATCAATATAAAAACAAACAAGTCATAGGTGACGGAGTCACTGACAGCAAAAATGTTGCTAATATCAATGCAACGAAGGCAATAGAAAAATTTATATTGAAACCTCTTGATAAACCTCCTTGAGAATTTACTAGATTGAATCAACCATTATCAACTATTTTACCTCAATTACTCGAACGAGGTTTAATTCAATTACCAGCTATCCGGGAACATGATCCAACCATACCTGGATACAGAGCTGACTTACACTGTGATTTCCATAGAGGACCTGGACACTCTACCAATGCTTGTAAAAGGTTAAAGCATAAAATACGAGATCTGATTGATAATAATGAAATGGAGGTGCAAGCTTTCCAACCTAAACAAAATGCTCCTAATAATGCTCAAAAGAACATTCCCCAAAATCAAAATCAAAATTCTAATCAATCATTAGACATATTTCAACACCCTTTACCAAGACATGGTAAAGAGGTGGCCAATCAAATAAAATATCATAATGTTCCTCCTCATACTTGATATGTAGGGACTATTAGCAGACAATTACCTATTCAGGATCCTTAAACATTTGACACAACCTTATCCCTAGTCACAACCAGGCCCCTACATAATTCTCAAACTCCAGATCCTAGTGATGTAGAATCAGATACTGAAAGTGAAATAGACATCACCTCAAACCAATCGAATAGTTTTAAAAATGAATCAGATCCTATTCAACCCATCACATATGCTATGGTTCCAAAAGAACCATTTCCTAGAAGAGTTACTACTCAAACCTCTTCTAATCAATTCCTCACTAATGAACAAGCCATAAATGCTCAACCGAGACCAGTTCAACATTTTCAATATAACATTGTAGGTACCATTGGAGTCATTACCCGACAACAAGCTCAAAATTCTCAACAAGAACCAAACTAGAATTATGGATCAGCTCCATTTGTTTTGAAAAATCCCAATAAAGGGAATCATGCTTCCAATGTTCAACTTAAACTCCCTTACAATATTAATGAGCAATTATCCAATACTACAGCCAGAATTTCCCTTTTGGATTTATTAAGATCTTCTCGTACCCATAGGGATGAGTTAATGCTTACATTAAGCCAAATGATGGTACCTCAAAATATTCAACCTGGAGCCATGGCCAATACTATCATCACTAGAGAAGTCGATTGTATTGACTTTCGGGATAAATATATCCCACAACACAGTTTACATAAGGATAATCCCTTATATATTACTACTCTAATTGGAGATGTAGCTGTTAAAAGAGTCCTAATTGATAATGGTTCATATCTAAACATTTGTACTTTTGACTTCTACCAACGATTTGGTTTTAGAAGTGATGAAATGAAGAAAACTGACATGATTATCAAAGCTTTCAATGATGAAACACAAGAAAAATGTGGAGTTATTACCATCCCATTGCAAGTGGGTCGTAGAACCTTAGATATGACCGTGTTTATTGTACATTGCCTTGCATCATACAATATACTCTTGGGTCGTCCTTGGATCAATGCAATGCGGGTTGTCCCATCCACTTTACACTAATGTGTTAAATTCGAATTTAAAAATCAGTTGGTCACTATCCATGGTGATCCTAGACCCTTTGATATGTGTGCTTTGGTAGAACCTGTTGGAGTGCAATTTTGCCCTGCTCTATCATCCACACATCCTAATTTTTATTTTTCATCTAAAACTGTGAAACACACACCCATAGCTTCACCTATTTCTCCTCCATTCATTTCATCCTCATATATAGATCAACAATCTTCTAAAAAAACCACTCTAGAACCTCAAAAGGATCTTAAATCCATAACCAATCCTTAATGTTTTGTCCCTATAATTTCAAAACCTATAGACCCATCTATTAACACCTCTACATTATCTACATCTATCATACCTTCCACATCTAAAGATATAGGGAATGGTCCTTCTACATCTTATGCTCTTTCTGATGAACTTTTATCGGATTTATCCACAATCTTAATATAAAAAAAACAAATGCTTTTATGCAAGATTCAATTATTTTAAATAACTTGCTGCCATCTCCTTGTACTTTGGGCCTCCCACAACCTATGGGAAGTACTTACCAAGTTGGGAGTTGTGCCTTCATTTATAAAGGATGTGACTGGGGAAGAATACCTTGAAATATCAAAACTCATCATGATGGATATGCTCGATGTTATTTTACTAATGAGTATATTAAATCTAAACCCATAATGATTAAAATGGGATATAAAGGGAAATGCTTGGGACCTTTCCAAAATGGTATGAAAGAACCTATCGAGGTAGAACCGTGGCCTGCTCACTGTGGTGTGGGCCTATTTCCTAGTAAGGGTCAACCCTTTCCTTTTGAAGATGATGATCAACTCATATGTTATCAAGATTATTTGGATAGGCATGATGATTTGCCTCTAAAAAATTAGCCATTTACATGTAACATGCTATCCATAGCTTACCCTAAAATTATTGCTGAATCCGATGATGAGTTGGAAGGAGATATCTTCCATGATGTCTCCGTTGAAGAAATGTTACACAATGGATTTTATTTTGATGGTTCTATACCAACTATAGCCTAGCTTGAGGCCACTAATCCTCAAGATGAATTATCCAAGTTAACCTTAAAATAATTACAATAATTGGGCGTCTCACCCACCCCACCTAATTTTGAAAGAGATCTACACATGGAAGTAGAAAACGTCATTAAAGTTAACGTTGGAACTGAGGATAATCCTCACATAATCAATATTGGGTCAGAATTAAGTCAAGAAAAACAAAAGCAATACATTGCCTTCCTTAAAGAATATGAAGATGTCTTCACTTGGAAATACAAATATATGCCAGGTCTGGACCCTTTCGTAGTCATGCATCATCTAGTAGTCCATCCGGATGCTAAACCTGTTAAACAAAAACTTAGAAAAATGCATCCCAAAGTGGCCCTGCTAGTCAAAGGGGAGTTAGAAAAACTCATGAATGTTGTTTTTATACAAGCTATTGATTATGCTGAATGGATATCAAATGTAGTTCCAGTCACCAAGAAAGAAGCCACCAAAGTTAGGGTTTGCACAGATTTTAGAGATATTAACACTACATGCCCTAAAGATGATTTTACTCTTCCAAACATGGATCAAATCATTGAATTTATTGTCGGGAGTGGGATGATGTCCCTAATGGATGGATTCTCCGATTATAATCAGATCAAGATAGCTCCTGAAGATCAGGCTAAAACAACCTTTATTACCCCTTGGGGTACCTTTTGTTGGAAAGTGATGCCATTCGACTTAAAGAACGCAGGCGCAACCTATCAACGAGCTATGAATTATATTTTTCATGATATGATGCATGATATCCTACATGATTATGTAGATGATATTATAGCTTGCTCTATTAATGAAGATAATCATTTAGATGATTTGAGAAAAGCTTTTAATCGGTTAAGAGAATATCTTATTCGATTAAATCCAGCCAAATGCATATTCGGAGTTAAGTCCGGTAAGCTATTAGGGGTTTTAGTTTCTTTACGTGGTATCAAAATTGACCCTCTCAAGATTGTGGCTATCACTGATATGCCCGCACCTACCAATATATCTGAATTACGAAGTTTACAAGGTAAACTTCAAGCTATCCGTTGCTTCATCGATAAGTTGGTAGACAAAATCGGTCCCTTTCTTAAGCTCCTTAAGAAGGATGTCCCTTTTAATTGGGACGATGAATGTAAAGAAGATTTTGAACTTCTCAAACAATACCTCCTTAACCCACCTGTGCTTTCACCACCTAGACCTGATCGCCCATTTCTCCTGTATATTTTAGCTTCAGATTCTACCTTAGGAGCTATGTTAGCTCAACTTGATGATGTGAAGAGAGAATGTGCTAATTATTATATTAGTCGAACCTTCATCAGTTATGAAACCCACTACACAGCATTAGAAAAACTATGTATAGCAGTCATATTTTCTACATAGAAATTATGTCATTATATGCTTAGTCAGAAAACCTATGTCATTGCTAAATATGATCCCTTGAGATATCTCATGATTCGACCTTATTTATCGGGTCGTACAGCCAAGTGGGTTCTCGCTCTAAGCGAGTTTGACCTCAAATTCATAGGACAAAAGTCTGTTAAGGGTCAAATCATAGCAGATCAACTAGCTATTGCACCCTTAGAGTCCACCCATCCCCTCATCATTGAGTTTCCTGATGAATGCCTTCAATTAGAGGCAGACCATATTGAACAATGGTCCTTATACTTTGATGGAGCCCGATGCATGAGTGGGGATGGTGCAGGTATTATTTTAATATCCTCACAAAAACATCTTATTCCTCTGTCCTTCAAATTAACATTTTCTTACACCAATAATACTATTGAATATGAAGCTCTAATCCTTGGATTACGAGCTACCTTGGCATTAAAAATTAAACATCTGTTAGTTTTTGGTGATTCTCAACTTGTCATAAACCAAATTAATGAATTTTATCAGACCAGAGATGATAAATTGTGCCCATATAAAGCCTATTTTTTATAATTAATGTCTCTATTTGATCAAGTTACCTTGGAAGCTATTCCTCGAACTTGCAACCGTGCAGGTGATGCTATGGTTGCAGCTACATCTCTCCTGCCCTTGGAGTTAGATGACGAATATGCCACTATCATTATTCATCGACTCCAGGAACCCGCTTCAAATAATTCATGCTTAGAACCTTTGGATGTGTTTCTAATCAATGAAACTACTCCTGAACCTTGGTATACAGATATATTTAATTTTCTTCAAAATGGGACTTTCCCTGCCAATTTTAATAGAAACCAGTGTCGATTATTATGTAGACGAGCAAGTCGATTTGTAATAATTGGCATTACTTTGTATAGGAGATATTTTGAAGGTATCCTATTAAGATGTTTGAATCTAGAAGAATCCAAATCAGCTTTAAGTGAAGCCCACGATGGATCTTGTGGAGGACACTTCAGTGGTAGTGTCATTGCTAAAAAGCTCCTTAGGATAGGATACTTTTGGCCTACCATGGAAAATGATGCACATGAGTATGTGCGCCATTGCGACAAGTTCCAGAAACATGTTGACCTTGTCCATGTGCCTGTACAAGAACTGCAGGATATTTCATCTCCTTGGCCCTTTTCAAAATGGGGCTTAGACATTATTGGCAAAATTAATCCTGTGTCATCTAATGGACACAAATTCATCATAACCGCCATCGAGTATTTCACGAAGTGGGTTGAAGATATGCCTTTAGCTTCCTGCACTGGCACATAAGTCTCTAAATTTATTTTCAATCAAATCATTTATAGGTTTGAAATTCTTGCAAATCTCATCTCTGATAATGGAACTTGTTTCAAAAATAAATATTTCAAGAAATTATGCCAAAAATATAAGATTCAACATCGTTGGTCCACTCCCTATTATCCTCAGGGTAATGGTCAAGCAGAAGCATCTAACAAAACCTTAATCAAAATTCTCAAAATATTGGTCAATAAATATGGCCGTGACTAGCACATTCAATTATATCCAGCCTTATGGGCCTATCGAACTAGTGTTCGAACCCCCACTAGAACTTCACCTTTTGTTTTGGTTTATGGTGCTGAAGCCTTTTTTCCATTTGAATTAGAAGTTCCTTCTTTGGCTCTACTACTTCAAAATACCCAAGTAGGAGATGAATATCGAGCTGGCAGACTCAGTCAGCTGGAACTCCTAGATGAAAAGCACATCAATGCTTTGGAGCATCTCCATGCCTACCAAAACAAGCTTAAAAGATCATATGCTAAAAAATTTCGTCATCGATCCTTTGAGATCGACGACCTTGTTTTAAAAGAAAATAAAAAAAATACTAATGCAACTAAAGACCTTAAAGGTGAATTTGAGCCCAACTGGCTTGGACCATACATTATCACTGCTAAATTTGAATCGGGAGCATACAAATTAGCTACCTTAGATGGTAAAGATTTAAAAGAACCTATGAATATTATGCATCTTAGGTGATATTACGCATAAAATTTAGTCATTTTATCATTTGTACATATTTTGCATGTTGTCTTATTTTTAAAATATATCAAACTTTTTACACAAAAACAAAAACAAAAAAAAATAATAAAAATAAAAACAGCAATATTCTTGACTCTTTCGAAACCAAAACAAAATAAAGAAGAAAGAGAGAGTCAACATTCTCAAACTTCTCAAAAAAGTATTTGTATATATTTCTTCTTACAAATGTTGTAGTTATATATTTCAAATTATTTTGGATAAATTAGCATTTATTTGGAATCCCTCACTTTCACAAACACAAAATAAATATCTTGATTTTTATCTGGCATGATTACTAATTTCTCTTATATCAAAGTTCACAAAATTCAATTAAATAAAGTTTGAGCACAGAGAATTGATCTTGTTATTTAGTTAAACCAAGCACATCCTTTCACAATAAAATGATTATATTTGTAATATCCTTGCTATGCTACATAGTAGAAGTGGTTTCTTGAGCGAAAAGTTTCCCCTGCTATCCTATCATGCACATGGTCTAGAATCTTTGATAATTGGCAAAAGGACAAGCTCACCCCTACCCAAAATAAAAATCCCTTGCTCTACAACTAATCCGAGCAAGTATTCCTAGAATAGGAATAAAAGCAAAGTTCAAGAAAAAGAGAAAAAGAAAAATGTTATTTTATATCATTACAACAATGTTTCAAGCATTATCTCAAAAATAAGCAAAAGAAAAGCAAACAAAAAGCAAAAGAAAGCAAAAGCAAAATCAATAAAATCCCTCTCCCTACCCTTTAAAAATAAAAGAAGGGTTGATGAGCTTGAATCCCTGGAATTCTCAATTATTCGAAAACTGTGAGGTAAGCCCCATAACAGGTGGTTTGTGCCCAACCGACCTGGCCTTGGGTAACTCCTAGCGTGGAGATATGTCTATCACATTAGCGAAATTCTTTTGTATAGACCTATGTATTCTTATGGATTAGCTAGCTCTTGATAATATGACTTACATAGTAGTCTGGTATGGTTATATGCATCTAAATCATGGTTAATAAACACTTATTTAGTTCATTCAAATCACTTGTATCAAATTATCTTGCTCAAAACTGGTAAACGAATATAGCAATTGCACACACATTTGTATTTGAGAGATTTTGTGTATCATTATGATAAATCAAGATTGGAAATGAACTCACATATGCACATGGGATTCCTTATAAATCTAACTTTTGTCTTTAAGATACTTTGAAATATTTCTGCAAATTGTTTGGAATAAATTCATTTTCTTCTTTAAAGTACAATTTTTTAGTATAAAGACAACTATATGCATAATCAAAAATCAATTTTTTTTTCAAACCATACAATAAAAACACATATACATATATATATATATATTGTTGACTTTCACGATGATGGTATAGTTCCAGAACTTAAATGGGAGTTTTATGCCTAGTGCAAGTCCTCCTCTTCATATTTTCTGTTTATTTTCAAAAAATTAAAAATCAACCATGCAATAAAACAATCTATTTTCTTCTTTGGATTTCGCGATGATGGTATAAATCTATACCTACATATTCTATGCCTAGCGCAAACCATTGTATTAATTTTATTTCCCATTTCTTTAAAATCACAAAAACATATGACTTAAATCATTCGGTTATACAATTATGTTTTTAAAAGGCATGCACATTATCACTATTTCATGTCATTATGTCAATATGCAAATTTGCAATGATGGTATAATTCCTAAAGAATTATCCAAAAAATTTATCACACTTAGGAATTTATGCCTAGCAAAAATCATTTCATGCATAATATTTTCATGAAAATTCTGATAACAAAATCATCATCATCATCATTTGCATCATCACACCAAAGTCTTAAGATAGTCTCTTAAGCACTCTTTACTTTTAACAATATTTCTATACTGGGATTAGCTTGACGACCGAGTGAGTGACGACTCCATGAAATGGTCTATAATAGCGACAATGTCCTTTGAAATTATTGTTAAAAGTCCCTTTTATTTTTACCCAATTATCACATCACAAACAACCAATTTGTTACATCAGATTATTTCTTTTAAATTTTTAAAGCATGACATTTAAACCATAAAATTTTTCAATGACATAATTACATGAATCATAAAATCAATCACACCAAAACATTAAAAGCATCATACAAATGCATAATACAAGTCATATGATCAAAAAATATCTCATCTATATATATCAAATATATGTACATCATATCAAAAATAGATTGGTATGCCACAATCTACATCTTGGCATACTCAATCCTCTCAATCATATATCCTCTGTGTAGTGTCTTGAGAACCCCTCGAGCTCTCAACCTCATCTCCTCCCCCACCCTAAGGTGGACGAGGTGGCCCCATCGTAGTGTGGTACTGTGAGTCCTAGTCATTGATCGAGATGAAGTCCTCGATGACCCAATCCTGATCGTGTCAACAATGTCGGTTGGCAGCTATACCCTCTGACCCTTTGACACCATCTAAAAGTAGATACCCTTGTAGAACGCGGTTTGAGAAATCGACCGTGCCAGCTCCTAAGTTCTCGCTCCTTCGCTCTATGCTCTGAGGCATGCAACCTCATATCTGAGCTGTGTAGCCTCTACTCAGTGTTGTGCAACCTTCTCCTACAAAGTTTGTACCTATGCCTGGACACACACAGTCTCTGCCCAAAGAGTAGCCATCTCACTACTCTCTCCTATGTCCACACCCTTGCCCTTATCGGGCGATGGTGGTCTCTCTCTCTCTATGGATAAGGGGGTCTCTCCTCCCTCCTCTCCCACTATCACGGCCTTTGCTGAGCCTGTGGCCTCCTTTTCTCTCTCTCGCCATGACCTTGTGCTACCTTAATGGTGGCCTGGAGTTGCCTCCCCATATGACACATAACTGCATGAATCAGACCCTGAGCCCTTGTCATACGAGGAGGGCGAATGCCTATGTACCAAGCACCATAGCCATCGGCTACCCCAGTGTTGTCCCCATACACTGGCTAAATGGGGGCATCATCTACGTCTTGACTCCAGAATCATTGCATATCTAGAGCCCCGCTAACTATAGTGTTATCCTAGATATTCCAAGAAAACTCGTAGTCTCTCAGATATGGGATCCCTTGTTGTAGATCGAATTGCCTCAAAAATAAGTCGTACTGATGGAGCTCCACCTCTCCCCTCTCCATCCTCAGCCAGTAGACTCGCTTGATGCGAGCCAGATCCTATCCATCCTTGGCCCACCCTAGATAATCTCTCCAAGGCCTCTAGCTGATCTAGTCAGAGACAAGGTTGTCAAGTAGTCTCCAGGATGCTAGAAAATCTATCTGCCACTGTGCCCCTCTTTGCGACCACCAATAGAAAACTCGAGGCCTCTCTCCATCAATCCCTGTCAGTAGGAGCCCTACCAACCTCCACATCGCAATGTGCTCCTAGCACCAAACCTATAATAAATATGTCATAACCAGACATCGACCACCCTTGTATACGACCCCATCAAGGATCCTATACAACCGGTAGAGTGCAAAGCTCCCCCAAGCAAACCTATATCCGTGGTCTATCATGTCACAAACCACATCTGTCAGTACCCATGGTACCCTGCATCCGCTCTGGTGGCACAACAGAAGACCACCTACTACCCCAACCAAAACCCTTGTGAGTCTAGATGCCCCAAGCATCTGGCGTAGTGACTCGATATTCACTCTGCCCTTCTCTAGGGCGAAGCTCGGATCACCACACAATCGCATCATCACATGGCCCTGATTGACAGCGAGAGTGATCAGTCATCCTTGTATGGGGATCCTCAAAATCCTCCATACATCCTCCAATGTGGGAGTCATCTCCCTGTCGGTAACCAAAAATAGGAAGAACCCGGATACCACCTCTCTACTAGGGCTATCAATAGCCCCATATCTGTAGAAACCTATGGCATCTTTGCCACATGCTGCAAGCCAACTTGAGACAGCTGATCTCACTCTGCCTGAGATAGGGCGACCAAGTCATCCCTTAGTCCATCGTATTTCCATTCTCTGCTCTTTAGTAATCCTCTCTGCAACATAACCAAAATCAACAATAAAAATCATTAATTAAAAATGCAAGTCAAAATAAGTTCAATTTTATAAATGATGATATCGCCCATAATTGGACGATATCGTCCCCAATTTGAGTAAATTTGTCTCTGATTTTGCCAATCGAAATTGTCCCCTTTTTGACAAAATTGTCTCCATTTCATCGATTTTGCCTCTAGACGAAATCGGCGATATTGAGACGATTTCAACGAAATCGAGACGATTTCGTCTTGACGACGTTGATAGCCCAAAAACGGTCGTGATGCTCAAAAATCAATCAAATCTAATATAAAAAGCATGAAATTCTAAAGTAAAGCATTCTAAATTCAGTTTAGACCCTTACTCGTAGCCCGCACTGGACCTCTATTGATCTATGCGCTGTCTCAACCATCTTGTCTCCAGAGCTCTAAAAACTAGGAAAATGAATAGTAACAATGAATTAGGGTTTTACCCTATTTTTCTTAATTTTATTCAAAAACAATTAAAAACATTTTAAAATTTTGCTTTTTCGTGTTTTTACCTCAAACGTTTGATTTGGGTAAAAACACGGAGGGGGCACCATAGTAAGCTGTCGTACGATTTGACCTAGAATCATCGCCTAAAAATGGAAATAATTTTTGCTTTCTCGTAGATCGAGAAGAACTCATATTTAACGCATTTTCTTTGGAAAATTCGTTAAAGAGGGGGCAAAATGTAGCACCCTAAAATTGGCACAATAAAACCTTAAATAATTACAATTACTCTAGTAAATATTCAAATTCAAATTTTAACCTCCAAAATCGCTCTTAAACCACCGTTTAACTCGTTTCCTCCTTTCCCATGTCATTTTTAGAGTTTGTTCTAATCGTTTTACGATATCATCGCTGATCAGACGATATCGCCTCAAATCGGACGATTTCGTCTAGACTAGGACGTCCAGACGATCTTGTCCCAAAACTATTTTTTCTTAATTAGCCTTTGTTCCAATGGCATCTCTAATCTGAGCAAAAGCGTGTCTACATCGTTAGAGACCTTCCTCGTTGGAGATCTCCAAAATTGGGATGATCTCCAACCTCCTAACCTCCCTCCTAAGCCTATTTAAACTTAGGACTCCCCCTTGGCATCCCCTTGGCTAATATTTCCTATAACTTGACTTTACATGCACTAAAACATCCTGAATTACCATCTGCACTTATCCTATCCAAATTTTGTTACAGGAACCCTAGTATTTTTTAGCTGGAGCAAGCTCAGTTCGTCGTGGATGATCCTATTCAATATGAGATGATTTCGTACCAATCCGAGACGATTTCAACTGCAATAAACACTGGGGGCAATTAGTGCCCAGAGTTTGCATTTTTCTCTTCTCATTTGCTATTTTATTCTGCATCTAGTCAGTTTATTTATTATTTTATGCTATTCTGCATCTTGGAGTTCACCCATGTAGTTTAATTGCATAATGAAATCATGATTAACTATTAAAACATTGTAATTTGCTTGCATTCCTATTTAGGATTATCTTATTAACATTCCTATTATTGTTTCACATCATTGCCCTCTGTTTGTATTGCTGTATTTTCTATATTCTGTGCCTATTTCTCTATTTGCAGGTCTATGACGAATTCGTCTAACGAATTCGTCAGATCTCAGATGATCCTGCAGGTTAGAGACGATCCTGTCAAATTCCAGACGATCTGGACTATTTCAAAAATTAGAACCTCCATTAGACATCTAGATCAGGTATGGCTCTGTAATTTAGATTTTTCTCTCTATTTTTTGTTTAAAATCTATTTGTTGTATTTCATTTAGCCTGCATTTTCATAATAGAACAACTTAGATTCATTTGGAAAAACCTAGGACTCGAATGTTTAAAGATAAAACTGAACACATTAAACACATTCCCAACCTAGGCATGGAAACTACCATTCAAATGTTTCCTGGTGAACCCACCATCCGTCAAAAAATCACAATAATACACCTTCCCCGAGAGGCGGGACCTTCGCAAGGCCTCTCAGTCTGAGGTACCATGCCATCCTTTTCCCATTCTCCTTTCGGGCATGGATCCTATAGCCTGAAGGTAAGGATGCAAAAAATTTTGAGCGATACAGTAATGAATGCAATTTTTAGTGGGTTATATTAATCAGAGTTTGTGAAATTCATGTAATGCCCTTCAAAAAAAGAAATATGGGATAAGTTACAGAGAATATATGTAGGATAGAATAAGGTTAAAATGACAAAACTTCAAACACACATAAGGAAGTTTAAAGACTTGAATATGAAAGATGATGAAAATATTTCTATGTATCTACTTCTTGTTGATGAGGTTGTCAACACTATTCATGGACTTGGAGAAAATATTGAGGAATCTACTATTGTTCAAAAAATATTGAGGTCACTCCCTATGAGGTATGATGTAAAGGTTTTAGCAATAGAAGAGATGATCTCAAAACTTTAAGTATGGATGAGCTATGTGGAATTCTCACAGCCTATGAGAATGAGGGTAGAAAAGGAACAAACATAAAAAAGAAAGGCAACATTCAAATCTTCAAAGAAGGAAAAGAATAAAGAACAAAAATCAAGTGATGAATTAAGTAGTGAAGAAGAGGCTAAGTTTGTGAGAATAAATAAGAAGGGTCCAAGAAAACATAAAAATATGTAGACTATGAAATGTTTTAGCTGTGGTAACATTGGTCACTATACAACTAATTGTCCATAAAGTGGAGGTAGTAGCAGCGAAGAAGAAAATAATTACAAGAAAAATAAGGAAAGAAAGTTTTATTATAAAAAGAAAAAAAAGCATGGTTAAGGAAAGCATGAGAATAAGATCTTTCAAAGGCACAAGAAGAGTTTTTATGTTGAAGAAGCAAGCAGTGCTTCAAGTGACAGTGATGAATGTCTCTCCGATAGTGAAAAAGAAGAAATTCTATTTTTGACCATAGAAGAGAAATAAGATGCTCTTGTTATTGAAGATCAAGAAAAAGAGAAAGAATATGATCCTATAGTTGAAGACCTAGAAAAAGAGAAATATTCAAAAAATGAAGAAGTCATGGTTGATATAGAAGAAGAACTTGATTTTTATCTTGAAGAGTTGAAAAGGGAGAACTTAATATTGAAGGATCAAGTACAACAGGATGAGAAAACAAAGGAAAAACTTCTACAAGATCTCACCGATTTAAAATTTAAGGTTGAAGAGGCAAAGAAAGTTGAAGAAGGTATGGCTAAGTAGTTAAAGGCAAAAGAGCTAGAATGTGAAATACTAGAATATGAAGTTATCTCTATAAAGAAGGGACTTGGAAAATATCTTGATATGTTATCACGGTTTAAGGAAAGTTCAAAAACCTTGGATGATACTCTCAATATATAAAGATCTCCATTTATTAAGACTGGACTTAGTTTTGAAGAAGATCAAGAGAAACAAAAAGGGGAGTCAAGATCAAAATAAATAGAAGCATCAAAGGAAATAATTGAAGAAGATACCAATACCTATACTGATAAGTTGAGAAGTGGAAGCATCAATAAGGAAGAAAATAATGCATCATGAAGGAACATGAACCATGACAAAAAAAGCAAAGAAAGAACCATAAGACCATATTATTCAAGGCAAAATGAATATTTCTTCCAAGGTTATTATTACTTATGTAATCATTTTGGTCATAAATGTATATATTTTAAGGTTCATGGTAAGAATGATTATGGCTTCACCAAGAGAAACTTCAAGAACTACAACATCATGTGTTACAATTTCAATAATTTTGGGTATAGATCAAAGTGGTGTAGAACAAAGTTTCTGAAACTTCCAAAGACTAGCAAGAAAAAGGATGCCCAAAATTTTCAAAAGGATACGATCTCAAGAGTGTGGAAAAAGGAAATTGAAAAATAAGAAGAGCATTGTAATTTGGGAGTAGTTTTACTCCCATCCCAAAATTAATCACCTCAAGAAAATGAGGTGGTGAGGGGGTTGTGCTAAGTGTCTCATTTTTAGCCCCAAGGGTCCCTTTGCCATTGATGTCAAATGGGGAGAATTTTAGTGAGGAGGAGCATCTTGTGAGGGGAAGCATATTGGGAATCTAGTTGCAGTAAAATAAATTATGTTTGTAGGGTTGCCATCAATGACAAAGGGGGAGATTGTTGGAAATATTGAGTTGTCATTGATGTCAAAGGGTGTATGATATTCAAGGCTGAAAATATTCTTCTAAGGTTGGACAATTATTCAAGGTAAGGTATATCTCAAAGTGAGGAAATTTGTTTTAAGAAAAGTATTATAATATTTAATTTAAATATTATAAAGAAGGACAAAAAGGTTTAAGAGTTATTTGGGACAAAGGTTTAAAAGAGAAGGTAAGGTTTAAATATTAAATGAGAAGGCCAAGGTTTAAAAGAGAAGGTAAGGTTTAAATATTAAAAGAGAAGGCCAAGGTTTAAAAGAGAAGGCAAGGTTTAAATATTAAAAGAGAAGGCCAAAGGTTTAAAAGCTATTATTATAATATTTTTTAAAATATTATAATATAAAATAAGTGTATAAGGTTTGGCACCAACATTTTTGGAAAGCATGAATTAAATAAAAAATAGAATCGCAGGCCAAATTATCAAAGGACAAAGAAAAGCATATAAATATGGAACAATATATTTTATTATATTATCCACGAATATGCAATGCTATATTTGAAAATATTTCAATGTGAGTAATGATTTGAATATTTGTGTGCAAAATTTGAAATATCTTTAGTGAAAATGATTGATGAATTAGGAAATAGGAAAGCGTGTGATTGTGTGGTAGAACTTTAGGGTAGATATTTTGAACAACAAATTCCCAATAGGTTCCATTCATTTGTGAATTCCAGTCGGACGTCTAGCCTTGTGTGAGGGCACTGCGAAGTAGTGTATAGAATTTGAAACCTTGTGGCACCATTTTAGTTTATTATATTTTTGCAAAGGTGTGGAGGTTAAGAACCAGTTGTTTCTTATTTATTCTTGAGATGTAGTGCAGCCCAATTGGTTGGCTAGACCACGATAATTTGCTACTGAGCATGAGATCTAAGGGATGAATCTCGTCGGGTGCATTTTGTTTGTAAAAGTGATAGCAGTTCTGGATGTTTGGAAGTGAACGAAGGTTTATGTGAAGACAAACCATTTTTGGTTCTAACCAATGGGCTTGCTCAATTGTTCAAGGAGGACGTGAGGAAGACATTGCACTTGGAAGGTCTAGGGGTAAAACCCCCTTCGCAATAGTTAGAATTTTGGTGCAAGGTAAGGTAAATTAATTTTATTTTTAATTCAAGTAGGAGTTATAAGGTGCTACCTATTTATTATAAAAGTGGGAATCTATATGTTGTAATTTGGAGACATAAGGTGTGATTTTTATTGTTATAAAATTGTATTATATATGGTTTAAGTTGGTGTTATAAGGTGTGATTTTGACTATTATAAAATTGTATTATATATGGTTTAAGTTGGAGTTACAAGGTGTAATTTTGATTGTTATAAAGTTGTATTATGTATGTTGGAGTTATAAGGTGTAACCTTGGATTATTTAATGTATTTTCACATGACATAAAAGGATAAAATAAGAAGTGGTTTTATTGGTTTAAAAGCTTCATTGTTTATATTTCTTGATAAGGGTTTTTGAGTGGATGATTTGATATTTGATTAAGAAAGAAAAAGAGATTTGCTAACCTGTTTATGAAGTGGCACAAAGAAAGGAAAATTATTTGTCAAGATAGGTTTGGGAAGCTCATAGAGGATCATCATTATTGAGGCATATTTAGAGGTATGGTGATTTAATTTATTTCACAAGGTGGTTGTTGTTAAGGAAAATATTTTTGTTGTCATAAGGTTGGAGGTATAAGGAATTATTGGGTGTACATTATTTTTGCTTGAAGTTGAAAATAAATAAGCAAAGGTTTTAGACCAGATTTGTGAAGCAAATTTGTGCATTAGTTTTGATTGATATTGGGAATAAATTTGCAAGGGTTATAAACCAGATTTGTGAAGTAAATTTTTACATTATTTTTTACTGATATTGAAAATAAATTTGCAAGGGTTATAGTCAAAAGTTGTGAAGCAACTTTGTACATTATTCATGATTGATTTTGGGAGTAGATAAGAAGGTCAATTATCAAGTGCTAGACTAGAGATATCTTTGAATAAATGTGAGAAATGTGAAAGTGTTAGAATTAATGAATGTGAAAAAAAATATTGCGTATTTGTGATGCATATTATTTTCTATATGTTCTTGAATATGAAAGAATTCTAGGTAGAATATGTTTGAACTGCTTTAGTTGAAGAAAGAACTTTTGGGATATATATGAGCATGGTTTGTATGTAATATTTTGGGAGCATATTTGATAAAAGTCTTGAGTAGTTTTGAGAAGATCTGTGAGTAGATTTGAGTAGGATTGTAAGTAGAGTTGAGCAAGTTTTAGAGAAAATTTGAGCAGGCCCTTCGAGTAGGCTTGTGAGCATAATTGAAAAGGTTTTGGACCATATTTGAGTAGGCCCTTTGAGGAGGCTTGTGAGCATAATTGATTAGATTTTGAAGTAGATTTGAGTAGGCCTTTTGAATAAATTTTGTGAGCATATTTGAGTAGGCCTTTTGAGTAGGCTTTGGAGCGAACTAGAGTAGAGGGGATTGAGGTCTCCTATGGATAGAGGTTCATGAACTAGAGTAGGGGAGAAATATGTCTCTTATGGATAGAGGTCCATGAAACAGAGTAGAGGGCATTGAGGTCTCCTATGGATAGAGGTCCACAAACTAGAGAAAATGGGACATGTGTCTCCTGTAAATAGGTATCCATAAACATTGTAATAGGGAATGATTCCCTAAGAATTTTTTTGAGTAATTTATAAGAAATATTTCTCCATGGATATAGCCCACATTGGGTGAACCAAATTAAATCTATGTCTCTTATGTGCGTGATGGTTTGTACATTTTTTCATAATTGTAATTGATAAAATTAGATGATATTGCTTTGGAAAGAAAAGTAAAAGTTTGATCTTATACTGTTCATGCCCCCTCTCAGTATAAGCTTGTGTTCTTCAAATGCATTCTTATTTCCTTTCCCTTCTTCTCGTTCCTAGGGTATTATTCTAGATGAAGTTTTGTAGAATTTTTCTTTGCATTCCTTAATAAATCACAATGGTCACAATGGTTCTTCGATTTTTTATCCTTTTCTTTTTGCATTGAAGTGACATCCTTCTTGCCTTTTTTCTTGTCTTTAATTTTCATCTATCCTTGTGAAATATCCTATTGCTTTTGCTTGGAGGAATCTCCTTATTTCCATTTTCTATCATCTTTCTCTATGTATTGGACCTATACATTGACTTGGTTAATTCTAGTTGGAGTGAAAATAAGAACTTGTCTTTTGATATGATTATGTAATCTTGCAATCTATTTTATTAGAACATGTGGATATTTCAATCAAACTTTAAAAACATTGGCATGCTTTTATAACTCCATGGTGTATTGTTGGACACTTTGATATTTTTCTTGTTAATAAAATTGTCATCTCATGAGTTCTTTTTCTTTATGTCTAAGAGGATAAAACTATTATTAGAGTAGCTTCTTGAAATCTCCCCATATTTGTATTAGGGGTTCATTTCGTAATCTCCAAGATTTAATGTGGGGTTCCTACCAAACTAGTGCATGACCTTATAGCAAATGGGATGTTCGATTCATCAACAATTACTCCTTGCACATTGAAGCAAAATTCAAGTTTTTATAGCCAGTGGTTCAATTTTTTGGCATTTACATATCCTTAAAATAAAATAATATCAAAATTATCCCATATATTGAATGTTGTTAGGACTATACTTGAAATATTTCCTCTTTTAAATAAAACCTTAGGACTTGAACATTCTTCTTGGTTCTGCTTTCCCTCAATTTTTTGGGTTTCTAGCTTTTGTTTTCTATCAAACTTTTTATCCATTAACTGGTTCATGGTGTTTTACAAAATCCTAGTATATTCAATAAAGTCTACTACATGTTCATCTAGTTGTGTGAATCTAGTTCCTAGGTATCTTTAAATATCTATTTTTTATCCAAATTCTTTTTCCACCTTCGAATACCAATATCAGGTTGATATTTTTCTAACTCTCATTCTTCTTTCTCCTTAGAGGTTTGAGTTAGTGATATTTAACTATAGGTATATTCAAATCTAAAATTTTAAAAATAATTTATCCTCACATTTGAGAAACAGTAGTTCTCCTCATGCTTGAAAAGTAGTAGTTCTCATCACCCTTCAAAAAAGTAGTTATCCTCACACTTGAAAAATAGTTGGAAAATAGTGGTTGTTTTCATGATTAAAAAAAACAAAAGTGGCTAGAAAATAGGTCCTCATACAAACAATAAGAAAATGAAACTACCATGGAACCAAGAAAATGATGCTCTGATACCAAAATATGATCTATAATCCCTTATTAACTATGTTGTTTGGGGATCCTCAAATATAGATATTTATATTATTTCTTTAAAAAAATAAATTAATTGTTGCAAAATAAAATTGTAAAAACTAAACAAATACGAACATACATTCACACATACACAAATTTTCTCCTAAAGAAAGTCTCAGTGAGGTAAAAATCTATCAAGAAAAATAGTGTGTTGCTTCGTTCATTCAATGGAAGGATTTTACAATAGTCTAGAAGCAAGATGCTTCTTAGATCTATACTAAGAGATTCACTTTTCCTACTACAATTTCTTATCCAATACTTTTTCTCTTTTAGCTTCTAAATCTGACCTCTTGAGTCTTTTGCTCCCTTCTCATTGATAGATTTGTTTGTCAAAATATCTTATAATATTTTTTCCTTATCCTTTTTTAATCTAAACTAATGTAGATTCCTATAAATCTTATCTTATTATTCAACATGTAATGTTTTTATAGGCATCTCACATGCATTTACATGATAAGGTAATATTTAATATTGTACATCTAAATATCTATATAGGATAAGGTGGTATTTAATATTGGATTTCTTATGCACTAATATGATGGTCTAAAACCATGGTTCATAAACCTAGGTTCTATTACCACATGCAAATTTATTTCATGTGTAGCATGTGCATAATTACAATATATATCAGTTTTTAAGACTTATTTCTCACCAACTACATATGTGGAGATTTAACTCAAATATAGATGGTGCCACAAAGGCAATTCTAAGATATGAATATCAAAATTATAATACACTCATTGGAGATAAAGAATGGACTCCTAGCATCTATAATCATCTAATGCTAATTTGGGATGAGAAGTTGTTTCGTCTAAAATAGAAGTGACTTCTATGGGAAGGAGTAAAGCTACCAATGTGGTTAATTTGAAATAGCAATATGCAACTCATAATGAAAAGTTTTAAAAAATTTAAATGATCATAGAAGTAATAATACCTCAAAATTAGATAAATATTCTTAACGTTAATATGATATTAGGCATTCACACCGAAATATTTAAAATTCTAAATTTAAATTTTCATTTGAAATATAGTTAATATTTACATAGGCCATAATTGCTATTGTGATCATTTGATATTTTCCCTTAGGTCTACATTCATCTTACAATGGGCATTCACACCAAAATATTCAAAATTCAAAAGTTAAACATTCCTTTGAAATGTAGTTAATATTTACATAGGCCATAGCTGCTATTGTAATCATTTGATATTTTTTCTTAGATCTATACTCATCTTACAAGGTGACTCATATATCATTTTGTGATCCAATGATATGTTCATTCACCTATTATTGGGATAGATACATTTTTACAATCCAAGGATATATCAATTCATCTATTATTGGGATAGGCACATTGTATGATGGTGGATATATATATCCCTACTCACCCAATTATATTTATATTGATTCCATATTACTTGTTCATTAATGAGAGATATTATTAATAAGAATGCACCTTATCTTACTTTTTAGTGTTCTTTTTTTAA
Source organism: Wollemia nobilis (assembly GCA_028583015.1). Taxonomy (NCBI): domain Eukaryota; kingdom Viridiplantae; phylum Streptophyta; class Pinopsida; order Araucariales; family Araucariaceae; genus Wollemia; species Wollemia nobilis. The sequence goes on along the minus strand of JAQPPZ010001900.1, from coordinate 1,028,907 downwards.
CAAATATTATTTTTATTTTCTATTATTGAGCATTTAAATATTGTATTGATTTTTTTTAATTTTATTCCTATTATAAATTTTCAATATGACAAAATTTAAAAGTTAAAAAGAAATATTTTTTTAATAAGGTTAAAATATTTTACAAGTCAAAATAAAACTATTTACACTTCAAACCATATAAAAATTAAAATTAGAGAAGTAAATGAAATAATAATCTAACATTATTAAATCTTTACATTAATAGAAATAACTTCTAGTAAATATCCTATTACTTTAAGTATGATACTTTAAAAACATAAATGATATTTAATTATTGGTCCTTAATGAATGTATTTTTAATGCCCCATTTAAATCATTAATGAAGGTATATCCAATTAATTTCAAAAAATATGTGCGGGAATTATTTCGAATATGAGAAATAGGAATTATTTCAAAAATGGGGAATGGGAATCAAGAATATGTTTCTACCTTGGTTCGTTTGCCTACCTTGTGAAGTGGTTATCTGCTGGGAACCGTTGGGATGCGGCTCAAATGTTCGGTGGGATTATATCGAAGTTAGATGCTATGTTGTAGAACTACCTCGACTCTCTCACGAGTCTTCTCGGATCTCACGACCCTTTGGATCCAGTGGTTTGTGGTGTTGGTTTATGTAGTTACTATTTTGTTTTGGTTAGTGTTGTAGTACAATTTTTGTACTCTTTTGTTTAAGTGTTAAAGTGCAGTGTTTTAGTTTGTTGTCTTCTTTCGGTTATAAAAGGTTTTGGGGCCCTTTCAAAACCTTCTTCCCTTAATTTTACCAAAAACAAAAAGAACATAATGAACATGATATTAACTAAGATTCTATAAATGCTTTTCATAATTTTTTCTATTACCATTCAAGGAATTAAAATTTGCTAATGTTTATAAAGTTACATTATATTTACTATTACTCAACAATATCTTCCACTTCAAATATACTACATAATATTTTATTTAATCAATAAATTAATTATTTAATAATTAATTATTATTTTTTTATAATTAAAAGCATAATTAATGCTTTGACCTCGAGCTAAAGATACTTCCTTCTCCTTGCATGTAGTTTTAAACTCTCTATTTCAAAGGTTCAAAAGTTCCCCTTTTAGTATGAGGCCCACATCATCTCTGTTGAAAGGGGAGGAAGAAAGGGAATATGGATAGGGAGGGGGCGAATCTATGGATGGGTGGTTGATCAATCTATCCGAATTAAACGGTGGGAGAGAGCCCTCTCTAATTTAAGAGTTAGAGCTAAAGCGAGCCTTTCTAGTATTTTAGGAGCCAAGTATTTCAAAAGGTAATTCAATATTTTTAAAGTATATATATATATTCAATGCTTTGAAGTGAATAATTTTTATTTTAATTTTAATGATATTTTTTATACTTATCTATAATAAGCATAGGCGTGCTAAGAAGATATTTTTTTTGACTTTAATGCAGTTAACTGTAAATAAGAAACTATTTTCGAAAGACTTTATTTTAAAAAGCAACATTGACATCCTAAAATAAATTTATTAACTCGTAAGAAGATATTTTTTTGACTTTGAATTTTCTTTAATGCAGTTAACTGTAAATAAGAAACTATTTTCGAAAGACTTTATTTTAAAAAGCAACATTGACAACCTTAAATAAATTTATTAACTCGTTCTCAGTTCATCCAATGAGTTTTTTTTAAATAAAAATAAGGAGTCTACAAAAGTTTCTTCCAGTACTATTTGAGGTAGCTTTTAGTAGAAGCATCTATAACTTAGATGATATCAATTACATATTTGCATATACCTTATTGTGTGTATTCAATCAATGACTATTAATAAATGACCACTTCCTGTTTGAAAAAGTAATGGTCGAATGGTATTTGGTGTAATGGTATTTGTTTAATTATTATCATCCATGTGGTTGTGATGTCCATTCCTCTTATGTTTGCGCTGATATTTATAAATATTTGTAAACAATGTTCTATATAAAAAACAATGATTAATGATGAATGTTTGGCTATTAATGATTAATGACCACTTGCTCTTGCAAAAACAATAATTGATGATTAATGTTTGATATTTTAGTAGTAGGTTTCAATAGTTTTTAGGAGATAAGGTTTGAAATTTAGAGACTGTAAAAATAAAAAACTTGGAAAGTCAAAGGTAGTAGGTTGATCGGTTTTATTGAGTGTTTGTTAGCTTGAGGTTTACGGTTTCAATCCCAAGCTCCTCCATATCTCCTCACTTAAAGTAGATGAAGTGGGGACTATAGTGGTAGCTTTTTGGTTTGTTTGGATACATGAGGTGAAGTGAGGACTATAGTAGTAGGCTAGTAGCTTATAGTGGTAGTTTTTTGGTTTGTTTGGATACATGAGGTGAAGTGAGGACTATGGTAGTTGGCTAGTAGCTTTTCCTGTTTGTTTGGATTGGATACATGAGATGAAGTGAGGACTATAGTAGTAGCTTTATTGGATACATGAGGTGGGGTGGAAACGTTAAAGTGGGGGCTATAGTGGTAGCTTTTTGGTTTGTTTGGATACATGACGTGAAGTGAGGACTATAGTAGTAGCTTTTTGTTTGGATTGGATTTATGAGGTGGGTGAAAATTGTTGAAGTTGCGGCTATAGCGGCAGCTTTTTAATTTGTTTGGATACATGAGGTGAAGTGAGGACTATAGAAATAGGTTTTTGGTTTGTTTAGATTGGATATATGAGATGGGGTAGAAAATGTTGCCATTCTCTATCTAAAAAAATAAAAAATAAAATCAGGAGTGGAACTATATTAATATGATGGAGACTCTTACCATTCCCTATCTAAAAAATAAAATTATAAAAAACACCTTTAACCCAAAAATAATATGATGAAGAATGTTACAAATTCCTTATCTAAAAAATAAAATTAAAAAAAAAAACACTCCTACTAACTGTGCTTCGCATTACTTAAAAATATTATATACCCCTCTCTCTCAAGAATTGCTGTGTCATTGAGTTCAAGGCGTTGCATTAATTGTTTAATAAAAGCTGCTTTCACGTTCTGGAAACGTAATCGGCGCAAGAAGAGGTCAAGACTAAGGTATTTCGCCTATACCTCAATCTGTTTGCCACCCTTCTAAATCTCGTCTCCGCCATACTTTGGCGAATCCTGTCGGTCACCAAATACTCGGGCGATGACGTGGACAAGGACGGAGAACTTAAAGAAATGACGAGGAAGGTCGCAAATGTGGTGGGAGTGTTTAACATCGTAGATTTGTTTCCTCGTCTCGCCTGGGTGGACGTCGTCATAGGAACCAGGCGGCGTATGAAGCAGACGCACCATTTCTTCGACGTCCTTGTCGAAAAGATGATCGAGAAGCACGTGGAGCGCAGGCAGAGCAACAGCCACAAGGAGAAAGAGAAAGAGCGTACCAAGGACTTGGTTGACCTAATGCTAGACTTGGAGATGAGCGACAACAGTGGAGACGTTAAAATAGAAAGAAAACATATCAAAGCAGTTGTCTTTGTATGTTAATCTTATCCAGTGCACAACCAGATTAATTTACTGTTCTACTTATCAAACTAATTTAACATTTTTCTTTTAATGCCTCAGGATATGTTTTTGGTTGGAGTGGAGACAACAGCCACAGCATTGGAGTGGGCGATGAGCGAGATGCTGAGAAACCTCCGCGTAGGAAAGAAATTGCAGGAAGAAATTGAGTCCGTGGTGGGGAAAGATCGAGCTGTGAGAGAAAGCGATTTGGCAAAGATGGAAAACCTTGGATGTGTTGTGAAAGAGACGTTGCGATTGCATCCGCCAGGGCACTGTCTGTTCCGCAGAAATCAAGAGAAGCTTGTACGTGAAGCGAGCGGAAAACAACCATTTATAAATCTAACATAAGATATTTAAAATGCTGCTTTATTCATTAGAAGTCTTTTAGGATTACAAAAATGAACTTCTCTTTTTTTTATCCCATATTTTCAACATGAATTTGAAGCATCTAATAGTGTTTTTTGATGCTCCTTAATGAAGATGGGCTTCTCTACGTGCGTGCACACGTGCCATCGGTAGTCTGCTCGTATCGCGTGCCACCGGTAGTCTGCTCGTATGTATCCTTTTGTACCTGCGATAATGTGTTTGGGGGCTTGCATAGGTTAAACCTCGTAGTTATGAAGACAAATCAACTCAAATATAAAGAAAAACATGATGAAAATTGTTGTAAATGCTATAAAAACTACTAAAAATAGATATGTACCTGATCTGGTACTATAGATCTGTTGTAGGGATGGTTCGCAGGTCAGCCTACGAAATGGATCTCAGGTTCATAGGTCGGGCTGCGAACTCAGCTTTTGTTGATTGTTGTTGAAAGATTTCTATCCGGATGTGCTCCAGATGTTGTCTGTAGCTGTTTGTCGAAAGCATAATTTGTTGAAACGAATTCTAATGTAATTTTGGCAGGTATGTTGACTGAAATTGAGAGAGACAGACAAATGAGGGAATGGGTCCACTATTTATAGGGAAAACCAAAGTCAGGGGGTAATTAGGGGTACTAGACCCTAGAGTCAAGTCTTAGCATGGTTAGCTTAGGGCTTGTGAGGTCTTAAGCTTAGTCATCCTCTTACATGTCCTAAGGAAAATATCCTATCCTCACACATGTGTGAGCTAGGATTAGGGTTAACTAGGGTTAGCTAATCCCTAGGTTAGGTGAGGGTTGAGTTAGGGTTCCCTAGAAAATATCCTAACTAATTTAGGGTGCACACATGTGTGAGGACATGTTTAGGGTTAATTTGACTCTTAACCCTAATTAAACCCAATTTAACGATAAATAGCACATTAAGTGAAACTCACTTGCAAATTAGAATCCTAATTAACCTAATTAGGGTTTTTAATAGGGAATGGTCCCATGGGGGCCTTAATTAGTTGTAGGAAAGGTCTTAGGTGGCCGTAAGGGGTTTGTAGGTAGTCCTCATATGACTAGGAGGTATTTTGGATGCGTTTTGTATAGTTTTATAGGTTTTTGTGCCTACAAACAACTAAGATGACCTACGATGGCCTATGATAGCCTATGAATACCTATGAATGTCTATGCAAGCCTACAAGTGTCTATGCAGGTCTATAGATATCTATGGTGAGCATGTGTGACTTTTAGGTGTCTTTATTTACCCCTTTTTGTACTATGTTATGTGAAACATAGTTTAGTACAAAAATATGACGAAAGAATGCGGTGAGATGTTTTGAGAAGATGAAGAATGTGGATATGAATGCAAATGAATGAATGTGGATAAACATGATGATAAAACAAATGATTTGCCAATTGAGTACAACATTTTGCAATATCGTATTGGTTGTTTGTGAGGGCAACTTAAGACTGCTTTGCTTTTTACGACCAATTCAAGGTGATTGAATTATGAATAGAACAATTGCCTATTCAAAATTTTGCTTCTGATTGATTGATGAGTACATGATGATATTTGTTAAATAATTTGAGTCAAGTGGCATGGGTGAATCAAGCATAACATTCAGTATGTGGTCACCACCAATATAGAAAATGAAATCAAGATGTATTTGATATTGTGTGTGGCTCTCGTGATCTAGCAAATGTCTGATTGGGACTGATTTTTTGTTATCTTGATATAATCTTCAACAAATATTGTTGTAGATAGATTTGATATCCTTGATGTGGATGTTTGATTGTTTGATTGTATGCAAAGCAGATTTGTGTATGAATAACCCCTCAAACGAGGAATCAATAATGATGTATATGAAATGTGGTAATATGGTGATGAGTTGATTGATAGAATAAAATGGTGACAAGATGTGGAAATGCTTCAAAAATGGTGATGGGAAAGGAATAAGAAGCTGTAAGAATAAAAATAAATAAAAATGGTGCCAGGAGGGTTGGTTCACATGGCAACATGCGAACTAGACTGGAGTTCACATGGTGACATGCGAACTGGAATGGAGTTCGCATGACGACATGTGAATTGGGGTTTTTGGGAGTGTAAGACTCCTTTTGGTGCATGTGAAGGTTATTTTGCATTGTGAGAAGTTTTGGAAAGAGGAGTGAGAAGAATTTTTGAATCAAAATTCTTGCAAAATTTGGAGTCGATGTGGAGATGAGCATATAGGAGAGGATGGATGCTCATGAGGAGCTATTGATACTAAGGGAGAGGGTACAATATCTAGAGAGGTGATTACATGAGAGTGAGGCAAAGTGGGCCTTGTATTTGAGGAAGTGGAGAGAGAAGCACCCAAAATTAGAGGAGAGGTTAGCAACGAGTGAGTAGACGAGTTACACAGATAGGGAGGAGTTGGAGAGATGTTGTGGGGAGATGCATGGATAGATCGAGGTGGAGGAGGTGAGGCACATTGGTATTACGGAGGATTTGCAATGTTGAGTTACAGATATGATAGCTACTAGGGAGAGATTGAAGGTGAATATTGCCAAAGTGTAGCAGGTGTAGGAAGCTATCAATGTAGTTCAAGCAGCACATGAGGCAGAGGTGGCAAATTTGCACATTAATATAGAGAGGTAGTAGCAAGTACAATAGGAGGTCGATCGTGCAAGGGCTAGAACTGAGCAGGTCATGGTAGAGGTGGTAGGTGTTGGGGCTGAGGTGGTTGCTTTACGAGCAGAGGTGGATCATTTATGGTGATAAAATAAGGATGTATCAAGGTGATACACAGAAGAGGGGTCGATGAGGATGTTGTGTGATGTGGTATTAATTTCATTTGGTCATACGGTTCTAGATTATGATGGATCATAGTTGAGATTGAGATCATGATTGTGGATACAACTGAATTCATAATAGAGGAGATGTAGCACTCCATTGATAGTGCTGAGGGAGCCAAGGATGGTAGCACCAATAGTATCTCATGTAGTGGGAGCTACCCCAAGGTTGGATAGGGAAACATTGTATATGGCAACACAAGTGGTAGAGGCAGTTCCAGAGTCGAGTGGGGCAGTGGAGGTGCACGGGGTGGAGCAGGTGATAGTGGCTCAAGAGGGGAGCGGTGAGACTCCTAGTGAGCAATAGGGCTGAGACGTGTCCTGGATGGATTCCATTTTTCTAGCATGAGGATATTTTTTATCATAATATATATATATATATATATATATATATATATATATATATATATATATTATTTATTATATATATATATATGGATACACTTTTTGGTTGTGGCTTTATATATGTGTCATGATTTTATGTGAATGAATGTGTGGTTTTTCATTATGTGTATGCATTAATGTAGAATATAGATAGGTAAATGTATGATGGATGAATATATGTGCATGTGATAACATGTAGGAGAATGATAATGTTGTAGATTAAATGTAATGTGAAATGATGTAATGTAAATGAATGAATGAATGTAGGATAGATGCAATGATGCATGTATGTGTATGCTGAAATGCATAGAGGAAGCACTTTGTAGCAGAATTGATGGCAATGTGATCCATTATGTTATCTCAGGGATGTAGGATGGTATAGGGATTATGCGATAATATTGACAATCATAGTTATAGCAATCAAACCTCATGAGAAACTAAGCAAAAGGTCAAATCACAACCCATAACTAACCTGATTGGATCAAAGTCTATCAAGGACCAGTGTGTGCGATGAGTGATGTTCATTTATCCATTTTGAGGGAGGTAGGACTAACCCATTGCAAACATAGCCAAAATAGCTAGCTCATCCACAAGTGCACAGTGATATGTACAAAATAAGATCACTAATGTGATAGATGTGTCACCACTTGTAAGACTATTCCACTGGTAGACATGTGCTTAGGGCCTATTATTGGCGATGGAAATCGTCCCATGATGTTATGTTAAACCTAAGGACCAAAGGAGATCAAGCATAATAGTAGTGTTGTTGGAGGCCTTTCCTTTTGTTTTATGCCCCTCATTATTTTGATTCTCATTTTGTGGTGCTATTTTTTTTTGGAATGTGGGTATTATCTTTTGTTTTTTGCTCATTTTCTGATTTTGCTTATGCTTGTCCCTTTGTTTATCCCTAGGTCATATGTTGATCACACAAATGATAGGATAAGTAGGGAAACTGTTCGCTAGATGGTGATATCCATGCAAGGTGTTGTCTTCCCTAGACTCAAAATTTTCTTAAAATGTGACATGTGTGAATGGTCCCTAAAAGAAATCGAACCAACCAAATGAAGTTGTGAGAAGTGTAAGAATTTGTCAGCTAGAGGTGATGTTTGATTGACTTAACTAGTGAGTGGTCAAAATCACACAAAATACCGTATATTCCGTAATCCTAAGAAAGGGGAGTGGACAACCAATTGGTGATGCTAACAAGTGTATATTTTAATCCTATCATGATCACATTTCTATAGGGAGAATGTACAAGCATGAATATAGATGTAAAAGAGGAATGATGTGTATATGCAATGGATGTAGCAGGAGAGAAATAGTATGCAAGAAATTATCTACAAGAAGAATTATGTGAGACTACAATGAGATGAGGTTTTGTAAGAAAAATGTGTAATAGATGATGTTGCCCCAACATGTGGGGAGCATAAAACATGAAAGAGATGTATGTGCAAAAGTGAATGTGTGATCACATAGATTAAGGAGACTGAGAAGCAAAATGGAAAGTATAGAAAACAAAAAGTGATGGAAGTAGATGATGGGGGATGAGAGGTAAAATAAGAAGAGTAGAAGGAGAGAAGGAGAACTAGAATCTAGCATAGGTATGTAGCCGCTCGAAGTGTGACCATACAACAATGCTAAATAGAATGGGGAAGAGGAGAGGAAAGAGGGAAATCTAGCATAGGTATGTAGCTGCTCGAAGCGTGACCATACAACAATACTAGATAGAAGATGAAGAAGGAGAAGAAGAAGGAAAATCTAGCATAGGTATGTAGCCACTCGAAGCATGACCATACAACAATGCAGGGTAGTTATAAGAAGAAAGTGGAAGATGGGAAAGAACAAAAAAGAGGAGATAAAACTAAGGACGTGTAAAGTGATGGAGATCCGATCATGAGTGATTGGGTGAAGTGACAAGGTGGCTAGGATTTTGATGATTTGTATAGTTGGATAATTGTTGGAAGTAATGGGGTGTAGACATGAAAGACTCGCATGAAGGCGTAGGGTGAGGAATGATATGAGGTGTGGTGCTCTAAGCTCTAGTAGGAGAGAGGGCATGTGCAATCGATGGGTGAGATTCCTTGAATAGCATGTCCTAAATAGGCTTTCAAATGTACGGTACACATTGATGTCATACCCCGATTATCGATGGTAAATGTAAAATTGGTTCTCTTTGTAGTTTCATGGCTTAGGGTGCAAGGGGTCAATGGGGTAGATTTTAGGTAGTACCAGAAGGCCTGCATGGAGTAGTTGATGGAATTTTTGGGAGAGTGGTGTAGAATGGACAGGCATGGGGTATATGTATGGCTCAGGTGGTAATGAGCATAAAGAAGGTGGGGTTGGGATGGTTGGTTGGATTGTGGACCTAGGGTCCGATGGAGGTCATTATCGAGGGTAAGGGATAGGCCTAGAATAAGGTGAGGGAATACAGGCCATAATGGAATGGCGTGGAGGGGAACAACATCAATAATGGCTCAAGTGTAACTCGAGGTTGTCGAGTCGAGAGAGGATGTGTTGGATATCGATGGGAGGAGGTGATGGAAATGAGGTGGGTGGAGAGTAATATTTTAATATAATAATGGGGTTGGGATACAGATGTGGATATGGGAGTGAACTAGGGGAAGGAGGAGGAGAGTGCAATGAATGAGGTGGTGGAGGTTGCGGCTGGAGTAGGATACCACGAAATGGTGCAGGAGGTATCTGAAGGATGGGTGGTATGTGAGAGGACTATAAGGAATAGCATGGCCAAGATATAAGGTCACGTGAGAAAATGTCTTGAGAGATATGCTACCAAAGGGATTTATCGTATGGTGACATCTCGTTCAATAATGGTGGAGATAGTCCTAAGGGGTGCTTGCGAGTAGGTGAATTCCTTTATGATGAGGAAAGTAGCTTGATGGGGTATGGTGAGCTGGAGAGGGTGGGATGTATGGGTCTCATTTATCCATGAAGGTGGGGGGAGAGGGGCCTCTCACCTGATGGTATGGTGAGTGAGTACATTCCTTTATATCTATGAAGGAGGATAATAAAATCTGACTATCATCTGAATGAGGAGAGTAAGAAGAATCTCTATGGTGAGGTGAATGAGACCTATGAGATGTGTCATGGTCTGAATGTGGTAGAGTGGATGACTAGGGAATGTGAATAGGGTCGGGTGGCTTGACATGGTCAATCGGGGTGATAAGTGTTGGAGGAGGTGGTGGGGGTTCCTGCATGATGAAACTACAGTATATTAGAAGTGTGAATCTAGAGTATCGTATCTCCGCAAGCGTGTCACAGTTGATGGTAATGAACCTACAAAACAAAAGATATGCATAGTATAAAAATAACATATAAAGCAAAGATGTTTCTATTGTAGAACAGAAAGTGCAAGAGGTGTGTGTGTGGGGTGTAGTGTGGACTGGTGATATGTACAACATAATGATGATAGTATGTGCAACCATAGGGGATGTGTACCTAGGCTAGCTAGGCATTGAATATGTGTAGGTGAATGATGTTAATGGGTTCAGGTTCTATGAGGCCCTCAAGGTTTTCCAATCGATAAGCACCAAAATTGAATTTGTGTGTGACCATGAATGGGCCCAACCAATTGGGAGTGAACTTGTCTCGTTGTTGGTGGGATTGACTAGTAATTTGTTGATTCTCTTTGAGAACCAAGTCATCGATCTAGAATTTGCATTGGTGTACCTTACTATTGTAGGTATGATGAAGATGATCTTGATAAACATGAGTGTGTTCTATGGCATGGATGCAATATTCATCTAGAAGTGTGAGTTGATCTAGTCGAGCTTGATGAGAAGTGTCATCATCGATGAAATATTTCATGGATATATGTAAATATAGAATTTTGAGTTCTAGAGGTATAATGGCTTCGGTGCCATAGACTAAATAAAAGGGTGTTGCCCTAGTGGGAGTATGGATACTCATGTGATAGGCCCACAAGGCTAATGGCATTTGATTATGCCAATCATGATGAGATTCTACGATCATTTTATGAAGAATAGCGTAGATAGTTTTGTTAGTAGCTTCAGCCTAGCCATTACCTTATGGGTAGTATGGGGTAGAGAAGCTATGATGAATGTTAAACTTGGCACATAAGGCATAAATAATTTTGTTTTTGAATGGAGTATCATTGTCGAAGATGATTTGTGAAGGGATCCCAAAGCGATAGATAATGTGGTTAGTGATGAATACCATGATTTTGGCTCTCATGGTTTGAACAAGTGGGATGGCTTCAACCCACTTTGTAAAGTATTCGATGGTAGTGATAATGAAATTATGGTTTCTTGAAGAAGAAAGCAAGATCTGGTCGATAAGATCTAGGTCCCATTGGGAGAAAGGCCACATGGATTGGATAGGTTGGAGTGCTTGTGAGGGTAAGTGTGTGAGGTTAGCATGTTGCTAATATTTGATGCATCACTTGACATACTCACAATAATCATGCTCCATTTTGGGCCAATAGTAGCCCATACATAAAATATACTTAGTGATGGCCATGCCACTAAAGTGGCCACCATAAGTGCCATCATGGGTTTCTTGGACCACGCATTGGGCTTCATGCGGCTCTAGGTAACACAAAAGGATACCATCATGACTGTAGTGGTATAGGATGTCCCCCAATAGTGTGTAATAGATTACCCTTTGTTTAAATGCTCGATGATGAGCATGGGGTAGGTCACAAGGTAAAAATCCTAATTTGATGTAATCCTTAATTTGGGAAAACCAAGGATCATGTGGTTCAGTGTGGATGACATGGATGCCATCATCATTCATAGGAGGTGAGGATGAGATAGCAGACTATGTTAAAGTATGAATAGACACATGCATTGTGTCAGAGAGGGGGTTTTGCGGTATTAATGACCCCAAGGAAGCCATCATATCGGAAAAATGATTTGATGAGTGGGGAGCATCTTCGATATCATACCACTCAAGTTGGGCAAGGATTTGTTGGGTGATTTGCTTGTATTGTTGGAGGACTAGGTAGTGACATTTCTAGATCTCCTTAACTTGATTGATAATGAGGAGAGAGTCACCAATGATTTGAAGGTGTTTAATGTGCATGGAGAGCACCTACTTTAAGCCAAGAATTAGAGCTTCATATTTTACATTATTGTTTGTGCAGGGAAACCCTAATTTGAATGAAAATGGGAGAGGTTCCCCATCAGGTGTGAAGAATACGATCCCAACACCCCCAATGTGAGTGCAATGAGAGCCATCAAAGAAGAGTGTTAAGTCAGCTGGTATTTTAGGTTCGACATACTCTTCAACTTCTATGATATGAAAAATGGAGTCATCAGGAAGCTGAATGAGGAGTGGTTGATTTTCAGGCAATGGTGCCTTGACGAGTTGGTCTATGATGACCTATCCTTTGATGGATTTTTGGGAAATGAACTCAAGGTCAAATTTAGTAAGAAGCATAATCCATTTAGTGGTGTGAGAGTTATGATAACTCTTGTTCATCATATAACATAGTGGATTATCGTGAGCGATGATAAATATGGTATGGTTAAGCATATAGTGGCATAGCTTCTATGTCATAAAGACTACATCTAGGTATATATTTTCCATGTAGGTGTATCAAGTTTTGTAGCTAACCAATGTATGACTGATGTAATATATGGCTTGCTCTTGGTTGAGTACATTCTTTTGGGCTAATAATGTGTCGAGTGCAAAATTCATAGAAAAAATGTACAAGATGAATGATAGTTGTGGGTGTGGGGGAGATAGAACTGGTGATGATATGAGATAGGATTTGATTGAATCAAAGGCTTGTTGATAGTTTGCATCCCATTTGAAGGTGACCCCCTTTTGTAAAATGTGGTTAAATGGCTTGCACTTATCCGATAACTAGGCAATAAAATGATGAATGGATTGAATTTTGCCCTGTAAGCTGCGTAGTTGCTTGAGATTGGTGGGTGGAGGCATCTCGATGATGGATTTGAATTTGTTGGGGTCTACTTCAATGCCTCACTGAGAAATAATGAACCCTAGGATTTTACCGGAAGTAACACCAAAGACACACTTCTTTGGGTTAAGGTGAACATTGTGTTCTAGAAGGCGATCAAAGATCTTGCGTAGATCTACGAGATGTTGTGAATATTATTTGGATTTTGTGATGAGGTCATCAATGTAATATTCCATAATTTTATGCATGTAGTCATGAAAAATATAAGTCATGGCACACTGGTAAGTTGCTCCAACATTTTTAAGGCCAAAGGGCATGACCTTATAACAAAAAGTCCCCCAAGGGGTTGTGAAAGATGTTTTGTGTTGATCGGCGGGGTTGATCTTAATTTGATTATAACCAGAGAATCCATCCATGAGGGAAATAATTTCATGGCCTATGATGGAATCAACTAGTGATTTGATGTTTGGGAGGGGGAAGTTGTCCTTGGGACAAGCTTTGTTCAAATCATGAAAATTGATGTAGATACGAACTTCATCGGAGGGTTTAGGTACTGGCACCATATTGGAAACCCATTCTGGGTAGTCAATGGGTTGGATGAAATTTACATCAAGGAGCTTTTGGAGCTCATATTTTACCATTAATATGACCGTAGGATGCATACGTCGCAATTTCTATTTGATAGGTTTGGCATCACTATCGAGAGTGAGATTGTGAACCACTAGAGAGGGATCGAGTCCAGGCATATCCATGTAAGACCAAGCAAATACTCTGATGTATTCCTTAAGGAATGTGGTAAAAATGATAAGTTCATCTGAGGAGAGGCTTGCAATGAGTTTAAAAATATGGAGATTGGTGGGATCATCACCAATGTCGATGTCGATAGTGTCTTCCACAAGCATGTGGGAACCATCTTGAAGTTGGGGAAGGATAGGGATAATATGGAGGTCATCAATAGCCTTAGGTAAATCAAATTCATCATCCAGGTATACATTCGTATGATTGACCCATGGGATGTGGGGTGGAGTAGATGGTGAAGGCACATTGGCAACATGTAGGATGGGCAATGATAATAAGAAGTCCTATGAAGAAGGTGTAGGGGAGATGTGTGTGAAATCGATGAAGTTTGGATTTGGTGCCTCGGTGTGATCTATGGGAGAAGTATACCAAAGTGGAGAGAATAAATCAATGTCAACCATATTAATGGAAGTGGTGGAAATAGTGTCATATGATGAGTCTAAATATGAAGACTCAGGAGTGTGTGATTGATGTGGTAAATTTAATGGTGAGTGTAGCACCACGGGTGGGGAATAAGATCAAATTATAGAATTATGATTTTATCATTCGATGAGGTGGATGCATGAAGGAATGCATAGGTTATGAAGGGGGAGGTAAAGAAATGTACTCTGGGTAAGGTGTTATGAGGGAAAGGGTAATAAATCGGTCGACTAGCTCATCGATACAGTATGCGATGGTAGTGTCATAAAATGATGTTTCCTGGAAGAAGGTGCAAGGAATGTTGATAGTAGAAGAAGGAGAAGGACTCTCATCTAGGATGTCAATGTCGATATATTCTTCCAATGTGTGTGTAGGAATCGGTAGGGGATTTAGGGAGAGATCTTGAATCTCATCTTCGAGCGTATGGATAGTTGTAGGGTGATATCCAAGCCCTGATTTATCGATGGGTAATTGAATGTGAGGGTTGATAGGCACTCGTAAGCCTTGCTCATAATGTCCTAGTCCAAATATATGCCAATGGAAATATTGAAGGTAGTGTAAGGTGAAGTGTGGGTTGGACATGTGGTCTAAGGTACCACAAAAACTAGATTGTGATGGTGAGGGTACAGTTGTTGGGAGCGATGAGTCCAGACCTACATAGATGAAGTTGGTATAATTTTTTGGTGGTCCTAGGGGAAATATAGTACCAATGGTTAGTACCAAGGCTGAAGGGTGACCAAAATCATGGGTAGACTAGATCGTAGGAGGGCGCACGTGAGCATCGTGAACATTGTATTCACCTAGACCAGAGTTCATCATAAAAATGGAGACTTGGGGTGATGTACGAGGTGGTGAATCTAAATCAGAGGATGAGGATGAGAGTTGAGAATCTTGGATAGTGGTGGTAGAGATATGAAGTAATTGGTCATCAAGGTGAGAGGCTCACTACTCCCAATCATGACATTTGATCGTAGTGGAAGGGATTGGATGACCCACATGTGGAAACTATGAAGTGGGGGGAGTAGGCCAAGGTGTTGGGCTGTGAGAAGATGTGAAAGATCAAGGTCAAGTATGAAATGGAAGTGGGGGTATTTGTAGAGTAGGGAGAAGAGGAGGCTCTATGGAGGAAGAGGGATGAGATGGAGTGGGAGGCCACAAAGATGGTGGTAAAAAAGGTGTAGATATGGGAGGTGGATTTGTGGAAGAAGAAGGTTGGGAGGGAGGAGGAGGCCATGAGGATGGTGGTGAGAAAGGCATATATGGAAGGTGGGGATCCATAGAGGAGGATGAAGGTATGTGAGAAGAAGATGCAAGGGGATGTGTGGGTGTCCCTGATGAGCTGTGTGGAGGTGAAATAGTTGTGGGAGAAGATGTAGAGGTCTCTACTTGATGATGTGAAGGAATAGGAAGGACCTATGTAGAAGATGATGAAGGTCCTAGTGGGAGGTCAGTGATGTTGCAAAACTTGAATGGGTCACCATCAGTTGGAATGCAATGGACTAGTCCATCATACACATACTTGAGATAGTGATGCAAGGTGGAAGGAATGCATTGCATGTCTCTGATCCATGGTCATCCAAGTAAGATATTGTATTGCATCTCACCTTGAATAACATGGAATAAAATGGATATGGTCCTAATGCCAATGTGGATTGGTAGGATGATGGAACCTACTGTGGGTCGCATAGAACCATCAAATGCATGAAGGTCAAGTTACGAAGTGGCAAAGTGGGTAGGTGGAATATGTAGGTGATGAAGAGTAGTAGTGGAGATGATGTTAATGGAGGAACCTGTATCAATGAGGACACGCTTGTAGGTGATGTCATTGATAGTTGCCTGGATATGGAGGGGAGGATCAGCTCCCTCACCCATGAGTTTGGTAATCTCATGATCATGAAAACTGATGGATGGTTGCATGCAATGGGGTATGTTCCCTATAAAATTCATAAAGGTATTGGTATCATGAGTTTCAAGGTCAATGGATCGAAGGATGTCATTCAACACCTCATGATGGGGTTGAGATTGCTGTAATAGATCAAAAATAGATAGCTTGGTAGGGGCATTGCATAGCTGATGTGTGAGGCTACCATGAATGGTGATGATGTTTCATGGTAGGGGTGTTGAAGCCTATGATGTTGTAGGGGATTGGGGAGAAGTGAATGGTACTGGGGGTGAAGCGATGGGTGCATCCTAGCATGTCGGGTAGTGTTGGGTATGAGTGGTGAGGTTAATCATGTCGACCATACCATGTGAGGGGGATCACGTTGAACATTGTTAACCTATCTAGATTGGCCTTGTGGATTAGACTAGGCTCCTTGGGGATTGGTCCCCCTGTGTTCAGGTAGTGGGTTTTTATAGATACCCAAATTCTGGTTTTGTGGTGTAAGGGGGTTTGAAACTTGAATGGTACCCCAATCGATGAGGTCTTGGACAAGGCCATGGAAAGAGTGATAAGATTCTATATCATGGTTGCACTTTCGATGGTATGCATAGAAGGCTTGTTTGATATACCCTTGAGGCTTGGGTTGATTCAGATCAATAGGTTGAATTTTGAGTAAGGTGATATGACCTATGTCGTACAATATCTGAAATAGAGCTGGCAAGGGCTCAGAGAGTGGGTTTAGATTACGTTGCTGAAGTTGAGGTCAAAGACCATGGGCTTGTTATGGTTTAGATGGAAGGGGTGCACTGGTTTGGAATAATTGTTGCTATGGTAGAGGAGGTCTTGAGATTGATGGGGAAGCTATAGAAGCTGTTGCCACTTGGTTGGTTTATGGTGGTTTTGAGTAGGGTTGATTTGGCACATTCTGATTGAAGCAAAAATTTGAGTTGTAAGATGGTTTTTTCCTGAGATTGATCTTGCTAGATTGGACTTTGATGTCCTTGATGACCTTGGCTTGAGTAATGGCCTCATCAAATATGTGACTTTGATGAAGTTGCAGAGGTGTGGAGATGTGTTTGTGGCAACTCTTGGAAAAGAGTGTGACTAGTTCAGAGGATGGAAGGTTGTGAGCTAGGTCATGGATTACCGATCTCCATCAAGAAACAAACTCTATAATGGGTTTATCATCAACCTGATGTAAGGCATAGATGTTAGAGAAGTTTATCTTCTTTTTTATATTGATTGAGAAATATTTGAGGAACGAATTGGCCAATTGTTCAAAGGTGAATAGGCTATGGCATGGGAGCATGTTGTACCAATCAAGAGCTTGTCCCCCAAGGGAGAGGGTGAAGGTATGCAACATGAGGGGATCACTATTATGGAGCTGATAATAGGTGAAGTGATAGTTTTTGACATGTTCTCGAGGGTCCTCTTTACCTTTGTACTTGTTAAATTTAGGAATTTTGAAGCGATATGGGTAAGGAGGGATAGGAACTAATGGGTGGATGGGTTCATTGCATAACTCATTGTATGTGGGTTTTTGGGGCCCATAACCAATTGTGCAAAGATTTAGCATCTTAACTTCCTCTTGCAAGAGTTGAAGTTTGGGTGATGGAGGTGCGATGAACTGTGATGAAGTAGTCATATATTGAGAGTGAGGAGGATATTGGAGTTGTTGTTCTTCCCATTGTGAAGTAGGAATGTGCTACAGATGTCCTTGTGGATTTGGTTGTTGAAAGGTATAAGATGATGGAGTAGATGGGATATGCTATTGAGGAGCAGATATCTATTGAGGGTGAAGATATTATGGTTGTAGAGTTTATGACTGTTGCATAGGTGTCTATTGTAATGGTTGTGTAGTGGGAGATGATGACCAAGAAGGAGGTATCATGAAAAATGTAGGTTCTACAGACTGTAATGGAGGTAATGGCATCGGGATAGATGGTGCAAGTGGTGGATGAGATGACGTACCAAAATATGGTACCTACATCTGACCAGACGAGTGAAGAGTGGAGAAGTCAGGCTGAATAGAATAATATGGGGTATTAGAAGGATAAGAGGGGTAGTGTGCATCATAGGAAGAAAATGGGATGGAAGGTGAAGCCTAAAATAGTGGAGGTGGAGGGAGTCAAAATATGGAAGTGATTGAAGGTGGAGGAGGAATAGAAGATGGTATACCATACATTCTAGTAGAAGGGAATGTAGGTGGCGGTAGTGATGAAGGGAGGGTGTAGGTCTCAAAGATAGAGGTCTGAGAGGAAGGTATGGTGAACATGTCCACAAAGTATTATGGAGATGGAATTTGTTGGTGTTGTTGATATTAGAATTGTTGTGATTGAGAGGGTGGTTGTGATGTGGTATAGAAATGTGGGAAAGGTATTGTTGGGAAGGTGGTTGTTGTGATGCTTGGGAAGCATACTGATGTGATGATATAGGTGGGGTAAATGGTTGTTGCAATAAATCTTGTTGCGAAGGAAATTGTGATGAGGGCACTTGAGTGCTTAGGGTGGAAGATGATGGATCTGATATCATCCCTATGGTAGGGGTGAATGATGCAATCTTAGGGTGAGTACGATTGAGTAAGGAAGAGTCATTATTGAAGAGGGAATGAGATAGATTCTGAAAGAAAGGATGTGCAAAGGTAGGTGAGGTAGGTGGATTTTCTTCATCGATAGTGAAGAAGGGAGGTGGGTTTCTTGGAGCAGTATATATAATGTGGTCACAAAATATGGAAGGAGGATTAGGTGGAGGTGAGTGTGGAATAAGTGGATGATATTCGTTAGATGAGGTGGTAAGGATGTTGCTAGAAATAGAAGTCTCACCATGAGACATAGTGCATGTGCGAAGAGGCTCAGAACCTATAAGGAGATTAGGTGTGAGCGTGGAAGCTTCCCTTGTGAAGGGAAGGGGTGAAGTAGACTGACTGGAGGTGGTGCAAGAAGCCTCCTCCTCAAGATGCACTTGCTCATATGCTCGATTATGGGTAGTGATAGGCATGGTGCTATGTGGTGCAATTAAGTGCTCAAATTATCCAAAAATAGAAATCTAAATTTTTGGGTGTGCTCTATGTGAAGTTTTTGGGTAACCCTATGAAATTTGGAAAGTTTATGTGTCTCAAAATAGAGTTTGCATACCGCTATGTGAATGAAACTAGGAATTGGTTTGTAGGGTGACCTATGTGAACTAGACTTAGGCTAGTGAATCTAATAGAAAACTAAAAGTGATAGGTTGTAGACAACCAACAGATGGGCTACTAACAGGTGAATGTGTTGAAACTAGTTTTGTGAGCATGCAAATAAAGCATAACTAGAATCAATGCTAAATACAAAAAAATAAATATTTATTTTGTTTTTGTGTGTTTTGATGTTGATATATGCTTCTAGAAAATATCATGAGAAGTGGGGTGAAACTCTAGAAAGAAACATGAGTGTCATCGATATAGAACCTCCTGCAACACCCAAGGGTGCACAAAATAGAATGATGTCTCAATAGGTAAATGGTGACCTGAATGGAAAGGTGTAGTAAAATGATAACCAAATTATGGGGAACTCAAAATGTGCTAATGAGTCTAGAATCCTCTCATGAGAAGAGATGGCACTTTCTAAGACCTGCTACCGACATACCCATGCTTTCTCTTCACCCTCGGGTGGGCTTAGTCAAGAATGACAGTTACCTATTCACTAATTATATGAGCCTTGTGAACAAAGGTGTCTAATCCTATCCTACTCTGAAGGTCCCTTCCGGTGATGAATTCTAGAAAACTAGTCTCAAGAGTAGGGGATTTTCTGGTGATGAAGTCCAAAAAACCACTCTTGGGGGCTACTATGGTGTCTAGGGGGTGAGTTGGTGGAAGGAGATGAATTCCAATGTCACCAGTCTTGAGTGATGGATTGGGGATGAAGTCCAATCTCACCACTGTGTATGCCATGTGGGTGTGTGATGGTGTGTTTTCTACCGCTGAGGTGAAATCAAAACAACTAACTAGATGCCTTTTCAAAATGAAACTAACCCTAGATGCATTTTCAAAATAAAACTAACCTAGATGCATTTTTAAAATGAAATCTAATCTAGAAAGCACAAAGGCAAGCAAAGAGGAAAGAGATGTGAAATCCTAGTTTAATGTCTTGAAAAGAGATTGAAAAATTAACCTAAATGTGATTTTGTGAAAGAGGTTAGAAACCTTAATTTAATGACTTGAAATGAGATTGAAATGTGATTTATGAAATTTGAAAGAAATTGAAATGTACCCTAAGTATTTTGGAAAGAGATTTGAAACCCTAATGACTTGAAAGGAATTTGAAAAATTAACCTAAATGTGATTTTTGGAAAGATATTGCAAAACCCTAATCTAATTGCATTTAAAAAGAGATTTGAAATGAAATTTTAAATGACATGAAAGATATGGAAAAACCCTATTCTAATTGCATTTGAAAATATATTTGAAATGAAATTTGAAATTATATGAAAGATATTGCAAAACCCTAATCTAATTGCATTTGAAAAGAGATTTGAAATGAAATTTGAAATGACATGAAAGAGATTGCAAAACCCTAATCTAATTGCATTTGAAAAGAGATTTGAAATGAAATTTGAAATGACATGAAAGAGATGGAAAAACCCTAATATAATTACATTTGATAAGAGATTTGAAATAAAATTTGAAATGACATGAAATATATGACCAAAAATACTAATCTAATTGCAAATTTGAAAAGATATTTGAAATACCTTTTGAAAAAATAAAGGGAAAAGTTTGACCTAAATACAAATTAGGAATGAGATTTTGAAAATCTATCTAATGAAGTGAAAGAGAATTTGAAAATGATTTGCAAAAATATGGAAATAAATGGCAATATGATCTAATGACTTGAAAAAGGAAAAGTAACTTCAGTCTAAAAATTATAAAGGAAATCTAAAATTATTCAACCTAACTAATTTTTAAATGACTGAAAACCCTAATTGATTTGTTGTAAAAATAAATTTCACAAACTGATTTGATGCATGGTGAGAGGGAAATTTCTTCATAAAGGAATGATGAAAAGAGTGGGGTCCAAAGAGAAATACCTGACTCCTGTGGTGTCATATGAACTCCTTGTTGTCTCTATTGTAGACCTCTATAGTTGTAGGTTTGTCTGAAGCGGTTTAGCAGAGTTCGTAGGGTGATGTGTGAACTAGACTGCTAGTTCGTAGGTCAAGGTGCAAACTAGGTTTGGAGGCCTGAGACTCCTGTTCTAAAAACTTGAAGTGTATGTCAGGGTTTTTCTTGGTTCTATTTTGAGTTTAGAGTACCTAAAATAACAAATTAAAACCATAAATTGAGTTAGATCAGCCAAAAACAACTAGTCTAAAACAACCTTTGTGGGGGTCCCACCGGGCATGCCAAAATGAAGTGAGCAAAAAAAAACCATTTCTAAATCTAACAAAAGATATTCAAAATGCTACTTTATTCATTAGAAGTGAGGTTACAAAATGATTTTCTCTTTCAATGGAGATTTTTATTCCCTATTTTCATCACAAATATGAAGCATCTGATAGTGTTTTTCATTGCTCCTCAATGAAGGTGGGCTTTTGTGCATGCGTGCCACTAGTAGTCTACTTGTTTGTATCCTTTTGTACCTACTTTGGGCCAAAAAATGGTATTAGTGTGTTTGGGGGCCTACCTTGGTCAAGCCCCATAGTTATGAAGATAAATCAACTCAAATATGAAGGAAAACATGATGAAAATTGTTGTAAATGCTATAAAAACTACTAAAAATAGATATGTACCTAATCTGGTACTATAGATCTACTATAGGGTTGGTTCGTAGGTCGACCTACAAAATGGATCTCAAGTTCATAGGTCCGGCTACAAACTGAGACGTTGTTGATTGTTGTTGAAATATTTATGTCCATATGTGCTCCAAATATTTTTTGTAACTATATATCAGAAGCAGAATTTGTTGGAATGAATTCTGATGTAATTTTGGCAGAGTCTAGGTATGTTGATTGAAAGTGAGAGAGAGAGATAAATGAGGGAATGGATCCACTATTTATAGGGAAAACCAAGGTTAGGGGGTAGTTAGGGGTACTAGACCCTAGAGTCAGGTCTTAGCATGGTTAGGTTAGGGTTTGTGAGGTGTTAAGCTTAGTCATCCTCTTACATGCCCTAAGGAAAATATCCTATCCTCACACATGTGTGAGCTAGGATTAGGGTTAACTAGGGTTAGCTAATCCCTAGGTTAGGTGAGGGTTGAGTTAGGGTTTCCTAGGAAATATCCTAACTAAATTAGGGTGCACACATGTGTGAGGACATGTTTAGGGCTAATTTGACTCTTAATCCTAATTAAACCCAATTTAATGATAAAGTGCACTTTAAGTGAAACTCACTTGCAAATTAGAATCCTAATTAGCCTAATTAGGGTTTTTAATAGGGAATGGTCCCATGGGGGCCTTAATTAGGCATAGGAAAGGGCTTAGGTGGCCTTAAGGGGCTTGTAGGTAGCCCTCCTATGACTAGGAGGTGTTTTGGATGCATTTTGGATACGTTTTATAGGGTTTTGTGCCTACAAAAAACTAATATAGCCTACGATGGCCTATGATGGCCTATGATGACCTACAATGGCCTACGATGGCCTATGATGGCCTACGATGGCCTACTATGGCCTACGATAGCCTATGATGGCCTATGAATGCCTATGAATACCTATGAATGCCTATGCAAGCCTACAAGTGTCTATGCAAGTCTACAAATATCTATGGGTGAGCATGTGTAACTTTTAGGTGTCTATAGTACAATTGGAGGATATGATATACCATAGAAAATGAGGATGTTATTTAATGCATGTGTGGTAGGAAGAGATCCAGCTATATGGGAAGATCCATTGGCATTTAAGCCTGAAAGTTTTATAGGAAAGAATATTGATGCTCAAGGGTGAGGCTTCAAGATGATTCTGTTTGGCAGAGGAAGGAGGTCATGCTTGGGAACTAGGATGGTGCTGGGAAGCATGGATCTTGCATTGGCCTAGCTCATACACTAGTTTGAGTGGAAAATTGACGAATAAGGTGATCCATCATAGCTAGATATGATGGAATTATTTAGAAACAACATGCCCAAAAAGCACAATATTTTTGCTATTCCTATGTTGAAATTGCATGACTGCACTCGGTTTGCTGAATAGCTAGATAAGTTGTCTTCCATTGGTCATGGATGCAAACAAAAATCTTCTTTCATCATATTTTCCAATTCGATCATTAGATGAGGGTGCATGTCTATGTTTTCAATAGCATTTTACTGTTACTATAATTACAATATTCTCAAGGAGTAAAATTACAAATTGAATAATTAAAAAAATATGAATATTAGTTTAGTTTTTATTTGTTTATTTTTTAAAATATTAATTCAATTTTTTATTTTAAAAAAATTATAATGTTATGGGTATGAAATACCCTCAAGAATTTCAGTTACATATTATCTATTATCTATGATTTGGTAAACTAATATGAGAGGAATATTGGTCTCCTTGCTATAATATATTACAATCATCTTAAAATCTAGAAATAAAATCCTAATAACAAGACTGATAAGTGAAATGAAGGAATAACTTTTTGATCAATAATAGTTATCAAATGGCTCTTACTTGAGTAAAAAAAAATGAAGAGAACTTAAGTTTCAATTCTATAGACAAACTCTACTTGAAGTTTGTTTTTCTACAAAATAAATTCAAGGGTCCCTTTGAAAACCTTTTTTTTTTTGCTATTGATAGATCACTAATATTATTCTTAATAATAAGAGGACTACGAGAAAACCCCAAGTATTCTAACCACTTATTTCCTCTACCAAGTGCTTGTTGGAAGGTTCAAAACTTCTTTTGAAAGACCATCTACTTCTACATTTAGTTCTCTATAGATGTGCTTGTATGAAATTTTGTTATAGAAGATTCAAATAATTTCACTTGTTCATAGAGCTTTCTAGCCAATTATAAGCTCCATCCCACTATTAAGGGACACATCTATACTCCTTTAATTATATTTCTTTGAACCACTATTGCATGTTATCCAAAAGATTGCTAGTAAGCCACTATCCTTTCCCTTGAGTCAAAGGAAAAATTGAATTCCATACTTCTCTTGCGAAAGGACAATGAACAAAAATATGGTCCATTTCTTCTTCATTATTTTTGCATATGACACACTAACTTGGTCCTTGTAAACACCCCCTTTGAAGAACATCCCATGTTAGTCCTTTTTGGGTAGAGCTAACTAGACAAATATTTTAGTTTTTAGGGGAGCTTTAACCTTCCGTATTCTACTCCACAACAAATTTTTTCCTCATTGTTGTTGTGAAAGCTTTCCTTATACATTTATCTAATAATTTAAGACCCACTTATTAGATTCTAGGACCATATTAGAAGGTCCATTTCTTGATTTAATCTTATATTTTATCTTTCTAGTTCCTTTGTGTAATCATGCCAAATATGTGCATCATTTTCCCCTAATGTTAACTCTTCTATGGTGAGCTATCCTTGTTTCCATAAATTAGTACTCTTTTTTGATATCTTTCCTTGTTTAAGGAGATGATCTATTATGTTTTTGTGGAAGCTAATAGTCTCCTTTGCTTTCTAGCCAAGGATATTTGCCTTTCCATTAGCTATTTTCCAAGCCAATAAACTCCCAACCTATGAAAACTCTCTCACTAGTGCTTTCCAAATAATTATGGCCAGGGTTATGCATAGCAGTTATTTATCACCAAATTGGCTAAAATTAGGAATTACAAAATTTGGAATTGGCTACTTTATGGGACCCTTGACCAGGGACCATTAGCCAAAAAATTTTAGGTGCAAATTTTTTTTTTTGTCGATTCACCCCAATTTTATAATAATTTGACCAATTTAATTTTAAATTTCAAGCATTACCCCTAATAATAGTGAATCTTCTACATGCATTTGGACACTATTCTCTTGGATTTTGAAACTGATTCACCAAATTTTTATAAATACTTTTTGAGGCTGACCCCTTATGCATAACCCTAATTATGGCTTTTACAATTGATTTATTTTTCAATCTAATCCATTATACGAAAGATATGGTGTCTAAATATTTCTCTTGAATTACTTTCTTCCATAATCCTTTGTCAAGTATCAATCTCCATATTTTTTTGTTGCTAAAGCTTTTCTAAAATTATGTATATTCTTGAGGTCCCATCCTCCATTTAATTTTGGTTTAGCTATTCTATTACATTTGACTAGTGTCATTGTGTGCTTCTATTTGTTCCCTAATAAAAGAAATTGGAGATACTTCTTCCATATTTTCTCTACTATTTTTATGTGAATGCCAACCAGGGAGTGCCAATAGACTAGGGTGGATTCCAAAACTAATTTACCAACATAAGGTAACCTCTAGTGATAGTCACCTAGTGCAACAAGTGTTGAACCTCTTCTCATTTTTTATGTATAACCATATGCAATCCTTGTACCTATATTCATTAGGTTTTATATGAAATCCTAAATATTTTATCCCTTTATTAATGTCTACTTGCTTGAAACATAAAATTCTCATTACAACTTCTATTTGCCCTGGTTGAAACATATTGAAGCCTATTTCTACTTTTTAAGATTTATTTCTAGTCCTATATCTATACAATATAGGTCTAACACTCCTTTATACTTTAAGGCTTCCTTCAATGTCTTATTTCCAAAAAGTAAAACATCATTTGTGAAGATCAAATGGGTTACCTTCAAAGAGCTACCAATTATGATACCCTTGATCATTTTCTATCTTTTCTATTCCTCAATCAATCTACTCAAACCTTCTACTACAAAATTTAAAAGGATATGAGAAAGATAAATCCCTTGTCTCAAACCTTTGAAAGGCTTTAAAATTTTGAAATTTGAGCCATTCATAAGTACAACAAAAGAGACTAAATTGATACATTCCATCACCCAATTCACAAAGGGAATGCTAAATCCAATTTGAATTAGACCCAACTTGATATATATACAATGTATATTTTAAATATTATTTCATAAATACCTTATGTTTATCAAAATATATATCATGAATTAGGTATTTTTGGTATTTAAATGTTAGATGATGTACGCATCAAAGTCTTGAGTGCAAGAGAGGACTATAAAAGAATTTCAAATCATGTGGCAAGATGAAATAATTCAAAAGTTACTTCAAGATTTTATAGGATCAAGAAATGTAATAATTTTTTTTATTTTACATGGTGGAATCAGTAGCCACCATGATTATCTGGATACACTGTCCATATTCTATGGCCACCATATTATTCTACGTTGTTCACCATGTAAGTTACCACATAGTACTCCATGTAGTCCTACCCTATAACCACCATGTCATAATCATTTTAAACCTTTAACACTGCTAAAATCACTTGGAAAGGGACAAGTGTTTAGTTCGACGAGGCTCAATATTTGAACCCTGGACATCCACCCCCCTTACAAGGATTGGCTGAACCAATTGGTCTACACATCAGACCTCAATAAATGTAATAATTATGGAAAATAACTACACAAAAAATATATGTTAAAAAAAATGTGATAACATATGATTATAAAAACTTTAGTGGTTAGGTTAGTAGATAAGATTGAACAAATAAAAATTTTCTGGGTGTAGGATAAGAATAAAAATATATTTTAGGACCTAATCAAGTGGATAAGATATATGTGAAGGAATTGTGATACAATAATACCTCCCTAGTAAAATTTTTACAAAAATTATCAACATCAACGAGAGTTTTGATTTGTTTACTAGATATTTTCCATTTTAAAAAACTTAGAAACACATGCCAACTATTTTAATTGTTGTATATTGCATACTTTAGTGGAGAAAAGACACCTAATATGAGTCTTCAAAACAATAAGAATCTCAAATATGGAAACAACATGAGGCTGGAAGAGGAAATAAAGAGGGCTATCCCTTAAATTATTGGCATCCCCAATAGCATAGAATGAAATAGAAACTTGATTATCAATATGAATGTCTTCTTTTTCTATTGGTATTCTCCATATGTTAAAAAAATTTCTAAAATAAAAATAAAGGAAATTATGTCTTGTTATTTTGATTTTTTCTTTGTATTTTTATATTAGTATTGTTTAATATTAAAAAAATATTAAATCAAAATATTTGGCCATTTTGGTTGTTGATATGCAACTAAAAGAATAGTTAGTTTAGAACATTTTCACAAAGGATGGTGTTCTTTGATTTTTTTCTTGTTTTTTCAACCACTCATTTGTGATTTAAGGTATTTTATCCAATTTTAAGTGCAAAATTAAAAATTTAGATAGGCATTTTTTTTTAAATAAGCTATGTATGGCTTCTATTGGGGGTCACTCCCATTACAAAAACAAAATATTACATTGCTCTCATTACATTTCTAACGTGTTAATTAAAGCATATCGAACTTTGTCTTTCTATCAGAGATATTTTTCATTTACCCTTCTATCAAAGATATTTTTTTATCTTCCTCAAACTGCTAAGTTTTCACAATCAACTCCTTTTATATCAAATGCCTTCAAAAATTTAAATTTTGTCAAGATGAAATTCAACACCGCAAATGGCTAAAATATTTGTTGCCCAACTTTTATATCCAAAAATATCTTATCTATAACAACCTCATAATTTCTAAATAACTTTCTGTAGGGTTCTTATTCATTCCCTAATATTCCAAGATATTATTTTCATTGTTATTTTTTTTATTTATGGGTTTAGCCCCACTTCTTGTTAACACTTGTGATATTTGCTTTTTTTTTCTCATATCAATATCTCTTTGTGTTTCTTTTTCTCTTTTTTTTGCTTCTTGGGTATTCCTCTCTTTTTTTCATTCCCAACGACACTTTCCTCTTCACCAATATCTTAAATCTTCTCACACTACTCATAGTAAGACTTATCATATTTAGGTTTACCTTGTTCTAAAGGATCTAAAGTGCAAGGAACAACCTCAAAAGCACAATCTTCTTTATGTTGCCCTAAAATCCCTAAAGTGCAAGGATGCTCTTATATAGAAATTACCTTCTTATTTTACCCTAAAAACCCTAAATTGTTATGGATATCCTCGAGTCTCATTTCTATATTATTTTTTTCTTGAAACCTTAAAGTGAATGGATAACATTTTCACCACTTTCACTATTATTACCTAAAGAAGATTCTACACTACTTGCAAAAAATGAATATGATTTACCTAAAATAAACTTGACCTTTTTTTTATATCTATCTTGGGTTTTATCTATTAGTTTTTAATGCTTTAAAATTGAATTAAAGACAACCACAAGTATACAAATAAGCATTCAGTGTTATAATTATGATAATAGAAACTTAACATGCATGAAAATATGCTATAAAACTTGATATAATGCTTGAGAAATGCTCATATAAGAAAGCTCACAAAAATTACAATGCTATGGAATGGAGGTAACTACCTCTCCATTCTTATGAAAAATATCTACATGATGACTACTACTACTCTAACCTATGCACTCCAAAATTCACTCCTTAATCTCTCACAATGAGACCCTTATATAGGAATATAGATTCCTTTCCCATTACTCAACCTAAGACTCCTATACATGTGGACTACATGAATATTTACATCATTGCACATTCTAACACTTGTCCATTTATTGAATTACTTTAATAAACTATTTAAATCCTAATATAATTCTAATATAAATATGTACCCATAAAGATACATTAGTAAAGAACCAAATAATGTAATATATTCCAATACCCCCCTTATTAGCTTTTGGAGTCTTAAACTTAAAGGAAATGCAATCACAAGTATTGAAATAAGCATGCAATGTTATAACTATGATAATGATAACTTAACATGCATGAAAATATGATAGGAAACTTCATACAATGCTCTAGAAATGCTCATATAAGAAATCTCATGAAAATTACAATGCTCCTCTAATGGATTTTACAACCACTTCATATTAACAAAATGGAGCTACATTGTGACTACTACTATTCTAACCTATATACTCCAAAATCCCCTCATCAAACACTCACAATGATACCTTTATATAGGAATATAGATTCATTGCCTTTTACTCAACCCTAAGACTCATGTACATGTGGACTACATACACATTTACATCATTGCACATTCTAACACTTGTGCATTTATTAAATTACTCTAATAAACTATTTATCTCCTAATATAATCCTAATCTAAATATGTACCCATGAAGGTACATTAGTAAAGAACAAAATGATGTAATATATTCCAACACCCCCCTATATTACATTATTTGGTTTTTGAAGACTTTAGTCTTCAATAAGGATCTTTCTCTTTAGGATGTCCTTCATCTTAATGAGGTTCTTTTCCTTCTTTGGTGTGTTGATAGCTGAATAGAGTGTAGTTTTTTTGTCCTCTCATTCTCTTAATTTTGAGTCTTCTATTTCTCTTTTTGTTCTTGTGATATGTTGGTTCTACATATTTTTCATCATGTTCTTCAATAAATATATTAGTATTATTTTAAAATGTAACAATATCTTGTGATGTTCCCATTGAGTATAGAGCATATATATTTTTATGAATTGATCTAGTAGCTTCAATTTCTCCTTGGTTTATTATGAGGCACATATTGACTCCATTGGAGTATTTGAAGTCAATTATTCTTTTGCTCTCTACTAAATTTGCTACTGTAATGAGATTGAATGATAAAATTGGAACATACATGATATTATGCAGCACAATATTTGAAAATAATTTTCTAGGAGCTACATGTCCATAACCAATTATATGGTAGAATTTTCCATCTATAATTCTTAGTTGGTAGTTATTGGTGACTTCAATACAATCAAACCATTGCATTTTTCGGTCATATGATGAATTGCACATGAATCTATGTACCAAATATCCTTTTCATTTTTATTTGTGAGATTATTTGAGTTTGTACCAATTTTATACCTTTGACAACACATATTGGATGTGTTTTGATATTGAGTCTTTTTATAGTGATGATATGTTCCTCTTGTCAATCTATCTATATTAATGTGTTTTGTGATGAGCATCAGAAATGCTCATATTTTTGTATGATTTCTAATGTTTTTTGTGTGGTAGTTTAATAAAAGTATATTTTTATGAATTATTATGTATCTATTTAATAAAATTATGTGCATTATCTAGTTTGTGTGTGAAGTGTGGTTTATGTAGATATTTGCTGATTTTGTCATATTTTGATTAGTCGAGGTCCTACATGGACTTGGCATGATTTTGCTTCATGATTCTAAGGTATATTGGGAAGGTACCTTGATATTCAATAAGGCACCTTACTATACGAGTAGACACCTTACTCTTCAGGTAGACACCTTACTCAAGTAAGTGTCTTACTCAAGTAGGCGCCTTACTCTTCAATTAGGTTCCTTACTTAGAGTCGATGTCTTACTCTTTAGGTAGGTGCCTTACTCAAGGAAGCACCTTACTATTCAAGTAGGTGCCTCACTTAGATTTGGTACCTTACTCTTAAAGTAGAAGCCTTACTCAATTAGGAGCATTACTCTCCAGTAAGGCACCTTACCCAATGTTAAGCACTTTGACCAGGCGGCTGAAGATGATCCCATTGACCACAGTAAACCTTCAACTCCATGTCACACAGGCTATCCTTGGGATACCACAAAACGTATGAGTTATCCCAGCCATAGTGGATTAAACGCATAACCACTCAATGAAGTAGAACACGACCAATGTAAAGATCAAACCTAAAAATATTCTATCTCCAATAAAAGACAAAAAGTGGTTTAGAATTTTTTTATCGTGTGCCTATTATAGTAACTAAACTATCTCATTTTAGGTTATACCTAGGTCTTCTATTGTAATAGTACTGTAATAGAAATTTTTGTGTGTGTTATATAAACACACAGACTTCTCTAAAAATGGCGGTAGTTTTTCTAAGAGTATTGGCATATGTAAAAATTACACTACAATATTAATAAATCTCAAGAGTTCTTTCACTAGCACTTTATCTTCATAATCAGCTGAGCAAAAACTATTGGAACCTGGGTCCACTCCAAGCTAGTATTCCTTCCCTACCTCTTACTATTTTCTAGATTAGAATATTTGCTTTAGTTTTCTGTATATTTTTGTTATGCAAAGTGTATTTTACTGATTTCATTTAATTTCCAACGTAGTGTGGTGTGATTTACTTTCATGTATATTTATTTATGCATGGCTTTACTTTTGTGTGGATGAATCAATACCATTTTATAAACACCCCCCAATGATAGGTTAGCAGACTTATCTCAGGAATAGTATTTTGATTAATCTTAACTATGGAACTTCAAAATTTTACGAGCTCCTTAGTCTAACAAATTAAATGTGAGGGCTATGACAGAAATAAGAGTATATTTAACCAGTGTTTTTGCCCCAATATTTTGGCACCGTTATCGAGGAAGCACAACTAATAGGTAGATTACAATATCGTAAAAACTTCTATCTAACTTTGTATGAATCCATTGCGGAAAAGAGGACCTGACGGTCATTTCATAAAATAGAGCCCATAGGAAAAATTTGAGCCAGCCAAAAATTCTGAATTTGAGTTAGATTCTCTAGAATCACCACCAGTAGTGCACTGGAGTAAACACCCTATCTTTATGCAAAGCTCTTCCTCATCCCATCGACTAGGAAAATAATAGATTGTACAAAATACTTTATTCAAAAGGACACCTTTCAAAGAGGAATTACTATGGAAAGTCATAGATGATCAAACGATAACATTAGCCGACTTAGAGGCTCTCGTACAAAAGGTTAAAAATGATCAAAAGGCTATATAATCTGCAATAGAGACCACATTTTCTAAAAAAAATGGCTAAAAAAACTTTGACTAGTTTTAGCTTCCTGATAGAGGAAGGTGTAGGGGAAACCAAAATAAAGAGCATATCCCCTACCCATATTCCCACCTTCATGGGATACCCAACTGAAGATCCTAACTTGTTTCTATTCATGTTTGATGTCTTGTACAGGTCTATTTATTATAAATTAGATGCTTAGAAGTTGAAGCTCTTCCCTTCAACATTGGATGACTCAGCCCTATGCTGGTTTATCAGGTTGGAAAAATAACATATCACCACCTGGGAAGAAATGACGAAGCTCTTCCTAGAATAGTACCAAGACTTTGGCAGAGCACAAGACTCTAGGTAAAAGGTTCTAAGAATTACACAGAAGGATGACGAATAACTAGAGGAGTATTGGGAGAGATTCAAATTTAATCTACAGAGATCCCCTCATATGAAACTATGTGACAAATCCCTTAGGAGCATTTTCTTGAGGGGACATAGAAATTAATCACTCGAAGATCTCAATCTAATCTTTGGAGGTGACATTTACCAACACCCATTGGAATATATACAGTAATTGTGTTGAAACTACTCATGAATAAGAGGTAAACCAACATCCAATATCGTTAAGGCAACCACTTTCTTCATAAATATGGAGATAGGCAATATCTTGGAGGATCTAAATTGCAAAATGCTCTCCTCTCTAGCATTGCAATTAGACATGCTTCTTATAGAGAATAAGAAGCAAGAGAATGAAGCTACATTAGCCTATTTCTATCCAAAATGTAGATGTAAGCATGCGAGGAATGCATACCCAGAGAATAAAGTTAGAGTATGCACTATTTTCGAACAAAATCATAAGACTCGACTGTACCCACAACTGCCCAATATCAAGGAGGATGTCGAATTCAATGAAGCTTATTTTATGGGTAGTCGAAGAAATTGGCAGCAACCCCCTTAGGAGAATATGATAGGTGGAATTCCACCCTATGGAGTATGACCTTACATGTTGCAATTTTAGGCTCAACCATCCAATATGGAGTGGTGGGGACCACCACCATGGATGAACATACCTCTAGGGGCCATGTTTCCTAACCAACAACCATGGATGTCATACCAAAAATCTGGGCAACAATGGAGAAACCATAGTTTATGGAACTTAGCTCCATAGAACATGGTGTAAGCTCCACTAAAGTAAAGCCTACCAGCTCTCCCTACAACAATACCTTCACATCTACCAATGCAGTCGATGGTCAATCCACATAACAAGGTGAACCAACTTGCATACCAACTAGAATGAGAGATGTATCCGATGTATAATATTAGTTGTAATCCAATTCATCTAAGGTCTAGTAGGTAGTTATGAGTAGAAGCATCTCCCCTGGTAGAAGAGGAGAAAATTTAGGAGAACCACCTCTTGTAGAGGAGGTTGAAGAAGAACATGTTTCCCAAAAAATAATCCCTAAGAGGTTATGGGAGCAGAGAAAGCTGACACAACCTGAGTTTGATGTCCTTTCCAACTTGAGGAACTTAACAGTCACTATTCCACTCTTCCAATCTATTCATGATATTCTTATATACACCAAGGCAATAAAGGAATTCTATCTAAGTAAACCAATATGAAAAGTGGCCCATACCATTAATGTAGTAGGGAAGTTGGTTGACTTATTTATGGGGAATGCATACCACCCTAAATATGCAGATCTAGACAGTCTGGTTTTTATTGTAAAAATATGTAGGAATTTTTTGACTAATACTTTGGTTGATTTGGGTGCAACCATAAATGCTATTCCAAAGGAGATTGCAAAATCTAAGGCTCATGAATTTGAAGCCCACCAATATGATGTTACAACTGGCCGACAGGTCAATAGTAGCACTAGAAGGGATGCTCGAGGATATTAAAGTGATAGTGGATGCATGAGAGTGGCCTGTAGACTTCTTGGTTTTACAATCTAAATCGATATTGGGTAGCTACCCACTCATCTTGGGGAGTCCATTTCTAGCAATAGTTGATGCCTACATTAGCTACCATGATGGACAAATGACCATTTCAAATGGTCAAAATATCAAAATATTGATAATCTCTCCCCCTGCACAATTCGTAGATACATTGGGAGAACCCATGTGGGACAACCAGGAGGATGGATCATTATCAATTTTATAGACAATGATAGCACTAAAGGAATTGGAGGAGGAAGTCGATGAAGATGATATCATTACAGTATTTCTCCAAGGAGAGTCCTCCTCCATCGTTCTTGAATCACCTTTGTTCAGTACCCAAGATCACCACATGAGGTAAATCAAAATAGAGCCTAGTAGAACATTAAATGTTAGTAGCGGGTTGACACCCACGCAACTAATAGAATTAAGAGAGCTCTTGATCAAGAATCAACAAGCATATTCCTGGGAGTACTCATACATAAAGAGAATTATCCCATAAATCTACACCTATCAAGTCTACCTCGAAGAGCAGGCGATACCAATAAAAAAACTACAAAGAAGGATAAACCTTTCCATGAAATAAATCATTAAATCCAAGTTGCAAAAGCTTTTGTCAGTAGGGTTTATCTACCTCATATATAACAGTGAATGGGTGTCACCACTAGTGGTGGTTCCCAAGAAAAATGGAAAATTGTGAATTTGTGTCAACTACAAATCATTGAATAAGGCAACCAAGAAGGATATTTTTTTTCTTCCCTTCATTGATCAGGTATTGGATACATTGTCTTGGAGAAAGTACTCCTTTCTGGATGGGTTCAATAGTTACAACCAAATACAGATCAAAGATGAGGACCAAGATAAGATAATGTTTACCTACCCATGGGGAACGTTCACCTATAGAGTACTACCCTTCAGGTTGTGAAATACACCAACCACATTTTAGAGGGTGGTGCTAAGCATATTCTCATACATGATAGAGGAAGCAATAGAATTTTATATGGATGATTTCACCATCTACGATGAAACCTTTGGTGAGGTGATGACTAATTTGGAATGAGTGCTCCAGTGATGCTAAGAAACAAATTTGTCCCTCAGTAATAAAAATGCTTCATGATGATGCATGAAGGCATAGTTTTGGGACACAACCTCTCAGTAGAATGGATTGAGGTGGATAAAATGAAAATTGAAATTATAAAGGACCTACTGATTCCTAAGACGTAGAGGGATGTAAGGAGTTTTATTGGCTCCATTGGGTACTACAGGTGATTTATCATCAACTTCAGCAAAATTTCCAAACCCCTGCACACATTGCTCTCCAAGGATGTGGAATTCATCTAAACAGAATACTGTTAATGAGCTTTTCAAACATTGAAGTAAAAGCTAACTACTACCCCAGTCTTGTGGGGCCCAAATTGGGTCGTTCCATTTCATATTTACTGTGATGCATCCAATAACACGATAGGAGCGGTCCTTGGGGAAAATATGGTGAGGAATTCTATGCCATATACTATATCAATAATAATTTAGTAGGTGTCGAGCTCAACTACATGATGATAGAGAAGGAATTCCTTATAGTCGTGCACACCATCTACAAGTTTCACCATGACAGCATTGGTTACAAGGTGTTTGTCCATATAGACCATGCAATTATCCAATATTTAATGAGTAAGCCTATGATTAGTGGTATAATAATTAGGTGGCTCTTTCTTCTATGATATTTTGATATTACCATCATAGATAAGCTTGACAAGGACAACCTAGTAGCAGACTTTTTATCCAAACTAATACCATTAGATTACGTAGTTGTGGAAGATCAATTATTGGATGAAAATTTATTTATTATCAGTGAATAGATGGTGTGGTAAGAAAACATCACCAATTATTTGACCACCGATAGAAAATCTCCTACTCTTTCATCACAGGAGAAGCATATGGTAATAGAAAAGAGCACCCGTTTCTTGTGGATCGATGACCTCCTGTTTAAAATAGGGCTTGATCAAATCATAAGGAGGTGCATAACTGAGCATGAATTTTTGGAATTTCTCAAATCCTACCACAACGAGCCATGTGGAGGTCATTTTTTAGGATGGAGGACCATGTACAAAGTCCTACAGGCTAGATATTTATGGCCCACATTGTTCAAGGATGCAGCCAAATATGCCAGCTAGTGTGACGAGTGCTAGAGGATGGGTAGGCAAAACCATAGGGATGAAATGCCCCTTAAACCTCATGTGTACATAGATCCCTTTGAAAAATGGGGTATGTATTTCATGGGGCCAATCAACCCACCTTCGGTCAGAAAGATATACATTCTAGTCTGCACAGACTATGTCACCAAATGGGTCGAGGTATAGGCACTGAGAGACTCCAAGGAAGGAATGGTGGTATAATTCTTGTTTGCTTACATTTTCATAAGTTTTGGGGTACCCAGGGATATTATAATGGATTAGGTACCCCAATTCACATCCAAGCTAATTTAGGAGCTAATACGGCAATACAAGATTCAATATAACAAAACCACCCCCTACCATCCACAAGTAGATGGATAGGCAAAGGTGACCAACAGGGAGATAGAGAACATCCTAACAAAAATAGTGCAACAAAACATGAAATACTATGTTGCAAGGCCATCAAAGACAGTATGGGCATACTAAACAATATGGAAAACAACCATAGGCTTTACCCTATTCCAACTAGTGTATGGGAAAAGTGTGATGATGCCCATCGAATTTGAAATTAAAACACTCAGAACTATAGTAGAACTTAATTTTAGCCTATATGAAGCATAAAGAGAGATAATTTGGTAGTTTAATCAACAGTACAAATATCGAATGGATGCTCTGTAGAATATGAAAATCATCCAAAGGCAAAGGAAATAGTGGCATGATCGTCATATTAAGTCAAAGCAGTTCAAGGAAGGAGATTGGGTATTACTGTATGATTCCAGGTTCAAGGAATGTAAAGGTAAACTAATGCAAATATGGATGGGACCATACAAGGTCATAGAGCTAATTAAAAATGGTATTGTGCATGTCAAGATAATTGACGACAAAAAGACCATCCTGATAGTTAACGACCACTGATTATGTCCATACCACACATCCAAAAATTTAATGGTGGAGTCTAGAACAGGCATAGGGGAGACCCCATCCAATTGAAAATATTTCAACTTCTCAGCAACATGTTGGATACAAGAGTGTCCACTAAAAAAAATTTAGTCTTATTTTTTTTCCTTTCATGTGTGTTGCAGGTATGGTGCTCGCATGTAAGCTGCAGGTATCCTAAGAGTCAGGGCTTAACATGCACGGATTGCACCAACCCTACATTTTTCTACTCTTTAGCTTACAATATTTTTTGCATGGACAATGCCTGCATGCAAGCTATAGGCATCTTGAGAGCCAGGGCCTAATAGGCATGAATTGTTTTTAACTAAATTTTTTTTTCATTTTCTATTGTAGGTGAATGGCCTGATTGTATGAAAAATAGGCATCTTAGGAGACAAGGCCTAGACTGATTTAGCATCCATGAACCTGCATATTTTTTTTAGGAGGTAGTTCTAATCCAAGCATGGACTTGGGCACTAATTCTTGTAGGCCCAAAATGGCCACATACTTAGTAAAATTTTGTACAAATTTGACTAAGTGACAAAATCATCATTCCACAAACCTTGCAGTATGCTTTTGTCCAGAATCGGGTCAGAAGATATGAATCCGCTCAGTAGTTAGTCAAGTTTTCTTGTTTGGAGCGATTTCGGGTGACTTTACTCCGGCTCCGGAATGAAGAGATATCTCAAATCCGCAAAAGTTCCTAAGAAATGATGACGTCAGTAGAAAAAGTGTGGAATGGCGATTCCGGAAGGTCCTTTTTTTTTCGACTCCGGGATGATTCAAATTTCAAAATCCGCAAAAGTTCCTAAGAGATGATGACGTCAACAGGGAAAAAGTGTGGAATGGCGATTCCGGAATGGACAAGTCTTCCCTTTTCGAAATGAAGATAAGATGGGGTGGCAGAATAATGAAAGCATGGATTCACGAATGAAGAAGTACGTGACTAGCTCCAAACCCGATTGAAGGATATAATATTGAAGATTAATATCCCAGAGCGGATTCGAGGTTCAGAGGTCCGGATTGGAGATTCTGATGTTTTTGATAAGAAAGAGGACATCATCATTTTTAAAGTGGATTGGCATTTAGCTTATGTCGGATTGAATCTGAATCGTGTGATGAAGAAGATCGACGGTTGAGGTTAAGCTACCAAATCTTGGTTGTTTTAAAGACATTGTTGTATCAAAATTGTAATAATATATCGGGAGATGAAGCATCGAGGTTTTCCAAGAAGATCAAACCAAAGGTGGTTACAGATCGACGATGGTAATTCACTCCCAAGAAGGATCGACGAAAATGCGTGATCTTTAATGCCTGAGCTTTAGTTCCACTGAACGATCAGCAAGTTGTAGAGACCCCGAGCTGTCATGGCGGATTTTCTTTCAACGGATTTCTTGGAGGACGGACCAATGAGCTGATGCCAGCTAAGATC
The DNA here is from genome assembly GCA_028583015.1 of Wollemia nobilis. NCBI lineage: Eukaryota > Viridiplantae > Streptophyta > Pinopsida > Araucariales > Araucariaceae > Wollemia > Wollemia nobilis. The sequence continues at coordinate 990,574 of JAQPPZ010001900.1, read as the reverse complement.
TTTGTTGTACTATTGTAACAAGATTATGTGTATTGTTTCTTGATTATTGTAATAAAAAAATAAAAGAAGGGGTTGAACCCTCATTTTGAGGGGTCGGCTCTAGCAGTTTTTGTGCTATTGTAAATATTCTTGAAGAGCTGAATGAAAGGAGCAATACATTGATCTTCGCCTCAAGTTCATGTTCTCTTGCTTGATGTCAGAGGTTCGGATTTCATAGTTGCATTTCTATAAATACTTAGATGGTTAGTTTGTGCCTGTTTTGGATTACTAGCTATTGTGAGTAATTGAAATCTGCTTTGAGTTCGTTCTATGTTATTGGAAAGTATATTTCTATAAAATCTAAGTGTTTGGTGAATTTTGTTATTTGGATTATCATTCCCTAGGTATTGAAATTGCTTGCTATAACATTTCTCTGTTATGCTTTAAATATATGAAATGATCTATTGTGAGATAAATGTTGATCTGAGTGTATGTCCTTAATATGGTTTTTTGGGAGCTTTTTATGATGGTGCAATGTTGTTAACCTATCCGTCCATTGTTATCTACATCTCTCTAACCCTAACCTTCTCTTACCCTAAAATCCAAACCCTAAGTGAGCATAATTGTGTCAACAACCTGCTAAGTTGACAAGGAACCAACCTACTCTAGAGGTTGGATCAAAAACTCCTATTTTGGTCCATCCAATGTTGAGTGTTGAGCTACAGCTATCGGGTGCAAGCCTGGATAGAAACTAGGAAGATAGACAGTCATAGTATTGAGTGAAAACTTGGTGCAATTCAGTGCCCAATAGTTTTTGGCATGCCCGATGGGACCAGTTCACAAGGAACATGAAACCCATCAAAAGAGTTATTGTTATCTCAACCCGAAGGAATCAAGATTGGGTGAATTATCTTGACCTTGTTAGCGGAGAAAAGAAAGTTCACCTGGTGACTCCCTGGTCAGAAGACCCTAAAAAAGTATTGTAGACCAGTACCCTTTCATGTATACCAGGTCTTTCAAGAGGAACAACCCTGATTCTTTCTTTCATTGTGAGTTACCTCAGAGAGGGGTTATTGTTATCATAAGTTTGGATCAATATTTTATTGAAGAAGAAGAGCTTCTGGAAGAAAACCCAATAGTTCCCCCAAGAAGACCTACAACCAGAAACATGGCACATAATGTGGCTCCTAATCAGCCACTTCAGAAGTACCCTAACTGGGATTCAACTGGGCCCCTTAGATTAGCACAAATGGATGCCATTCCCTAGGTTGTATCTAAGGCAACCCCCACGTATGATGGATTTGGGAAAATATCTTATGAGCACTACCAAGATATCCTGAATCTGGAAGCAATCCACAACATAAAAGAAGAAAATATTATTGTCAAAATTCTAGCCCTGTCCTTTCATGGAAAGATATTGCATTGGTTTAGAACTCTGGAAGATAATTCTATCACTTCATGGAAATATTTGGTTGAGCCATTCATAGAAGAATTTAATGAATCTACTGATCCTTTTTCCTTGTTGAATCAGTTTATAACCATGCAAAAAACCCAACAAGAAACTATCTCAGACTTCAATTTGAGATTTAGTAGAACATGGAAGAGAATTCCCCCCACTGCTAGACCAGTTGCATGTTTGGCTTATATGTATTATATACATGCCTTGGGATCAGAACTAGGTCTGCAGACACAACAATCTGGAGTAGAAACCTTTCCCCAAGTTTATAATGCAGTCATCCATGCTAAAAATATCCTAATCAATGTGGGAAGAATTCCCCCAAAATCGTGTTACCCTATAACTCAGAAACCAATAGTGGCCATGAGCAATCCACAAAGCCCTCCTACATGGACCCCCTTTCTTTACCATCTCCATCTCCACAAATGAATCTGATTCCTTGGTCTAAACTGATAGCCTCTACACCTCCTTTTCCTCCCCTTCCTTCCCAACCTTCTCAAGAATTATCTGCTATTCTGGATATACAAAATACCATGAAAACTTTGAGTAATAGAATGAATTCAATGGAAAAGAGAGATCAAGAAAGGTCACAATAGAGGAGATTCCCATATGTGAACAAATATCAAAGGCCTGGTCCTAGTAATAGTACTAGGGTTAGGGTGAATGCAACATATGAGGATCCAGAGTGTTCTGTAGATACCACTCTTGCAAATGTTTGGTGTTTGGTATGCAATGACCCCCATGACTCACAATCTTGTGTGATGTATCAACACCATGTTCAACAAGCTATGGATCAAGCTGAAAGGAATCAGAAGGGGAGGGTTAATATGTTATGGCACCTTGATCAGATCATGGCCAAAAAAGAGTTGGATGAAGAAAGCCCAATTGTTGTGATGACAAGATCTGGAAAGAAAGCTTTACAAGTAGACCCCTAGAATATGGGACAATTCCAGGTCCCTTCTCAAAAGAAAGTTGACTCCCCCCTCAAAGCATTGACACTTTTCCTATCCCTCAAGCTAGAGGGAAGGAGAAGACAGATAGTCTCCCTAAAAATCTTGAAAGAGAAACAGAAGGAGACAGAATGAGATCCAAGGGTGAGGATCAAGAAAGGCTCAGGTTCCCCTCTATTACCAAAAGATAAATATTAGAGGCAACCCAACAATACAAAAGGAAATATGGTGAGCCAGATAGAGGGCTAGAAAGACTATCCCTGACCAAGTCTGAGTACAACATTATTGAGGAGATGAAAAGGATTCCATCAAAAGCTAGCCTATATGACACTCTTTTCATCTCGGGCCAGATTGACCTGCTTAAAGCTTCCCTCAGCAAAAATCCCTAGAATAGACCAACCACCACCATCCTCAGTATACCACTAGAAAAGAGAGAAATGACACCTACTGTTCTAAAAAACAAACCTCCCCCTTTCTACATATCCTTAAGAATGGAAGGATGGGTAGTCCAAAATTGTATGATTGATTCAGGAGCATCAACCACAGTTATGCCTAAGGCGGTCTGTGAAGAAATGGGTATGGAATATACCCGGTCTTGTCCTGGAGTGTTGCAATTAGATGGGACACCTATCAAAATAGTTGGGGTTATTAAAGATGTACTGATGAGGTTGCATAGAGCTCCCGAGGTAACAATGGTGCAGGAAATAGTGGTGGTGGACTTGGAACCTTATTTCGGGTTATGCCTCTCAAGAGAATTTACTGCAAAACTAGGAGGATGTATGTACATGGATTATTCTAGCATGGTAATCCCTTTCAAAGGAAAAAGGATAAGGATAACACCTGAGAAACCAGTTGCTTATCATATTGAAAAAATTGAAGAGGATCTGTGCAATCTTAATCCTGTGGAGGAATTTGAGCTAGTGGAAAACATTGAAGAGCTAGACATTGAAGATGAGTTGCCTTTCAGAGAAGACTATAGTCAATTTGGAACTGGTATGGGTACATACAACATCACAACTGAACTAGAAAAGAAACTCCCTACTATTTCTAATCAATCCCTAAGAAACAAAGAAACATGGGTTATGCATTTTGATGGTGCTAAATGTAGAAATGGTGCAGGGGTTGGTGTGGTTCTACAATCACAGTCTGAAGGGATAAAGAATTTTTCTTATAGACTGACATGGTCATGTACCAACAATGCTGTAGAATACGAGGCTTTGTGCCTCGGATTGATGCAAGCAGAAAGCATGGGCATCAAGATTTTGAACATATATGGTGATTCTGAGTTGATAGTCCATCAGGTAAGGAATAAGTGCAACAGTAAGCACCATTACTTGAAAGCTTACAGAAATAGGGTATGGGACCTAATGGATTCATTTGATGCCCTGAATCTAAGTTTTGTGCCTAGAGAAGATAATCACCTGGCAGATTCTTTGGCAACAAAGGGAGCTAATTTCAATCCTCCTATAGATTTTGGAACTAAGAAGACCAAGGGAATTAAAATGGTTTTCAGACCTACGGTGCCAGACAAGCAGATATTCTGGCAGGTTTTTGAAAGTGATGAACAAATTCTAGATTTTATGATAAGAGAAGCATGCTTCTCAACTGTCCAAGAGGAAGACTTGGAGGAAATAGATCAACAAGACTTTATCCAACTAAGAAACAATCATATCCCAAGGGGATTGGTCACCCTTGAAAGTCTATTTGATAATGAAGATAGAAAGAAGGTTGGAGCTATGAAGGTCGGTAAAAAGATCTATAAAGAAGTGGAGGTCGAAATAGGAAAGAAGCTCAATGTTGGGATCCAGTGTTCACCTGAGGAAGCAGAGGAGATTAAAGCTTTATGCTTAAAATACCAAGACACTGTGGCTTGGTCATATGAAGACCTTAAGGTGTATGACAAAAATATTATCCAGCATACTATCGAGTTAGAACCCGATGCTAAACCATTCCAGAAAAAATAGAGGCCTGTCAATCCGAGGATAGAAGCCATTATGAGAGAGGAACTCTTAAAGCTACTGAAGGCTAGGATAATATATCCAATAAAACATTCCACTTGGGTAGCCAATTTGGTACCCGTAAGAAAGAAGAATGGGGATATACGCCTATGTGTAGATTTTAGAAATCTGAATCAAGCATCCCTCAAGGATCACTACCCCCTCCCTCAGATTGACCAGATCTTACAAGTTGTAGCTGGAGCGAAAATATTCTCACTATTGGATGGTTACTCTGGATATAACCAAATTTGGGTAAAATACGAAGACCAATACAAAACAACATTCACCACAAAATGGGGTACATTTGCCTATCATAGAATGCCCTTTGGGTTGTCTAATGTTGGAGCTACATTTTAGAGGGCCATGGACTATGCCTTTGGTACACTTATAAACAAAGTTATTCTGATTTACCTGGATGACATGACGGTCTTTTCTCATGATAAAAATGATCATCTATCTCATTTGGAACAGGTTTTTCAAAAATACGAGAGAATTTGGTATCTCACTTAATCCTAAGAAGTCATTCTTTGTAGTACATGAGGGAAAACTATTAGGCCATGTGGTCTCAAAGGAAGGTATGGCCATAGATCCAAAAATAATTGGAGCAATTCTAGCTATTCCTTTGCCTACTAATCAGAAGACCTTGCAGTATTTCTTAGGTCAAATCAATTTCGTCAGGAAATTCATTTCTGATTTTGCACAAAAAGTGAGGCCTATATCTGAACTACTCAAGAAAAAGGTAGAGTTCAAGTGGACTGAGGTTAGGAAGTAAGCTTTTGAGGTCATCAAGCAATCCATTGCAACAGCCCTAGTCTTGATAAATCTTGATTTCACTAAAGATTTTATTCTCTATGCTTATGGAGCTGAAGAAAGTTATGCCTCGGTACTCACCCAAAAAGATAGTCAAGGGGATGAGCACCCTGTGTTCTTTTGGAGTCAGAATTTACATGATTATCAGGTAAAATATAACTTTATTGAAATACAAGTGTTCACTGTAATGAAGTCGCTAAAGAAGTTTAGACAATATCTGGTATAGAGCAAAACCCTGGTATATGTGGTTCATCCAGATGTAAGAAGTTTTATTTTACAAGGTGACTTGGGAGATAAAAGGGTTGGTTGGATTACTAAGATCCAGGAATATGATGTGGAGATACATCCCACCAAGCTGGTAAGAGGTAGAGCCTTGTGCCAAGGATTGACAGATGCTTCAACATTGGCCAAAATGACCGCTTGTCAGATAATAGAAGAAGATCAAATAGAGATTGTACACACTCCAGATTCTGATTGGATTGAGCAAATGACCAGGTATTTCCAAACCGGGATCTGCCCACCTGATCTGAATTCTTCTCAAAGAAGGAGGTATAGACTTCATGCTCTAAAATATGTATTACTACCTGAAGGGTTGTTCAAAAGAAACTTGGATGGTATTCTCCTGAAATGTTTGAAGGAGGACCAACAAAAAAGAGTCATTGAAGAATTTCATGGAGGGTCAGCAGGTGGTCATGGCTCAGGTAGAATTATGGCTTTGAAGATAATAAGAGTAGGCTATTATTGGCCTACTATGTTCAATGATGCTTTTAAAATTACCCAGGCTTGTGATAAGTGTCAGAGGTACGTTGGAAGAACAAGAAATGTTGCCTCTCCCCTGAAGCCTATTCAAGTTGAAGAGCCTTTCCAACAATGGGGATTAGATTTTATAGGAGTTATAAATCCTAATTCTTCAGCAGAGCACAAGTTTATCTTGACAGCTACAGATTATCTTACCATATGGGTAGAGGCCATTCCTACAAAGAAGGCAGACTAGGAAGTTGTGATCAACTTTATGGAGAGTTTGATTTCCAGATTTGGAGTCCCAAAAGCTTTGGTGAGTGATAATGGCCCTACCTTCATAGGATCCAAGTACATCGAGTTTTCCAGCAAGTATGGCATCACTCTTAAAAATACTTCAAATTATTATCCACAAGGTAATGGACTTGCAGAATCTACCAATAAAAACCTATTAAGGATTTTGAGAAAATATTTGGAAGGTAACAAAAGGAGTTGGCACCTATTGCTCAACCATGCTCTATGGGCAGACATGATTACTATTAAAAATTCCATCAAAACTTCTCCTTATGCACTGGTATATGGAAAAGAGGTGGTATTGCCGATTCACTTAGAGATCCCAACACTTAAGCTTGTCAGTACAGAAGAAGAATTAGAGGATGATCCAGTTAAAACCAGGTTGACACACTTGTTGTGATTGGAAGAGAGCAGGACTCAAGCATATGATCATTTTCAAAAGCACTCATCAGACATTAAAGCATGGTTTGATAAAAAGGCCAGGTTCAGAAAACTCCAAGTTGGAGACTCAGTTCTCAGGTGGAATGTTGACAGGGAAAAACCAGGCAAACATGAAAAGTTTGATTCCTTTTGGGATGGTCCTTTCAAAATAGTGGAAGCTAAAGAGTCTAATGTATTTTAGTTGAAGGATCTAGAGGGAAACATACAACCAATTCCGGTGAATGGTTTCCACCTTAAGCTCTACTATATGTAAGAAGTAAGCTCATTGTAACATATGTATATACATTGTACAAATATTTCCCCTTCCTTTCTGCACTTTCTATTTGATTTTCTTTCTGCACTTTGTAATTAGTTCTTTTTCAAAGAAATGCTAAAAAAAGAAGAGAGAGAAGAAATTTTGCAAGAAATGATTAAGTGTTGGCCAAAATGCATGGTAATGTTCCATTCCACACATGGTGTTGAGTACTCTTTGAAATGGCATTCCACTCTCAAGTCCGCATGGTTAAATCCAGATTTCTATGGAGTGGTCTATCAGTTTCTATCTCGCATAAAGAAGGACAAAGAATGATGCTAATCCGAGAACCTTTCAAAGTTGGAGATAGCCAAAGCGGAATCAAAGTAGTGTGCCATGCGTGCAAGCTTCAAGTACCAAAGTGGATTCGAAAGGTTCTTAAGACATTGAGTGAAATCAGGCCAAAGCCGAATAACAAGTCCCAATCTGACATGTGGAGGCTAAAGAGTGCTCCCACATTTAATTCTAATAAACTCGCACATGAACCAAAGAGTAGTCGAAGGGATGCGATGAGCTGGCAGCACAATTTCAAAATTTGACCAATAAAAATATAGGACGTCACCTTTGAGCCACCAAAGAAATAATGGAAGGATGGTGAAGTGTGCCAACAAATATATCATGCAACAACTGCATTTATGGTGGATGATACGCACATTCCAGGAGATAAAAAGTGATGAAGTCTTGCATAGGGTTCATTTAGTGACCACGAGGCTGTAGCGGACATAAGCAACATTCTGAATTTCTCCTCACTTATTCCAGTGTGCAAAGTCCTACTACTGCAATATGGCTCCTAAGAAATCACCCATAGAGGCCTCAGAAGATGTTCTAGAATTCGAAACTCTGGATGATAGGACGTCGGTGTCGTACCTTGATAAATTTGAGGCTATAGCGGACACGGTGATGACCATCACTGAAAGGATGAGACTAAGAAAGAGTGTGAATGATAGATACAAAAATAATGTTGCTCTATCGATGGAAGGTAGATGCTCCATCCTTTCTTATTTATCCTTTTACATTTGTGATTTCGTTCACCCATGTCCTGAGTTGATAGCTGCAATAGTTAAATTCTATGACCCGCTAGCCAAGGTAGTAAAAACCTGTGAGGGTGAGACCCTTTTTAGCATCACTACCTCTTTCTATCATGAGATTTTTGCCTTAGGGTCTGACCCGCCAGTACCACCAAAACCCTTCAGAATTGTTGAACAAACTGGGTTTTATTCCACAAAGAAGCGGGAAAATGACGATGAGTCATTTAGGAATTGGGTTTATAAACAGCTGAATACCAAACCCTAGGAAGAGTTGCCTGAGGTCCCCATTTCTATCAAGAAATTTGTAACCCCCATTCTGTTCTCTATGTTGGCCTGCATGGAGGGTTTGGACTCTGATGAAGAGGTTCATGGTTGGAAAATTGTCGCTGCATACTGTATCTCTAATGAAAGGATGTATGAAAAGGAGGTGACAAAGAGAGGGATAAGGGTGATTTATTTTTACTGGCCAACGTTTCTCACCCAAAGAATACATGAACAACTAGTAAGCTTGAAGAGGGGCTCCGACGCTCCTAGCTTTAGGCATTGCTCAAACTTGGTATGGATGTTTTATGCCATTGTTAAAGATAGAATGTCATGGATTCCAGTCAAGGATAAGACTGATAAAGGAGAACCTATGCCAGTTTACTATTGGACAAACCATTTAAGAAGCAGTGAGTCTCACTATAGGTTCAATTTGGAATTTCTTGGACCGGCCCTCAAAATAATGTATGAAAATTTCCCTAGATTGCCACCCCTGGCCAAAGAGATTCTGAGGAATAAAGATGCAGAGGAAGGGGACTGGTATTTTTTAACTGAAGGAACGGTCATCATATTATATGGTTTCATGGGTAAACCTTTTATTTTGCCCCACTTTGTCATGGAGAGACTCTTCACCTTGGAATATTTGAGGCAGGCAGAGTATATTGACTCGAAATATGGTTCGGGGAGAAAAAGGAAGTCTTTGCTTTCCCACCGCACCTTGAGTGATATCACCATTACTAAGAAGGGGCAGAGTCATAAAATTGACCGATACCTGGATAGGTTAGGTCTATTTTATATTCCTCAAAAGTGGAGTTATGATCCTGATGGTATTTTCACTACAAAAAATAAAACCCTAAACGGAGATAAGGCCTACAAATTTGAGAAAAGGCCCAGGGCTCATTTTGAACAGGGAAGAAATAATGATGAGACTACTCTTTTAGAGTGGAATGTCTCCAAGATGGATCAGTTACCTCCATGGTTGGATTTTTATGAGCATATTGAAGATTTTGATCCTGACCACAAACCCGATCATCAGATTACAGAGGATATGATCGACAAGATTAAAGCTGAAACTACAAAGAAAAGTAGGCCCTCCTCCAAGTCAAAGTCGGCAAAGAAAAAAGACATGCCATCTAAAAAGGAAGTTACAGAAGAAGTAGAAGAGGAGGATTTTAAGGGACCATGGGAGGATGCCAAGATCATGGATTGGTGGCGTATGAGAGTTGAAATTGGGAAAGTTGAATCTAAATTTGGAATAAAATTTGATAAAGAGTTTTCAAAAATATATGATGAGAATATTGATACTTGGGGGCTAAAGGATGTGAGGCACATTGTATTAATGATTGAAAAGCCCCAGGGGGATTCTGAATCTCTCCAACCTTCTACAAATCAAAAGGCTTCTTTAACAACCACTGGAGTATTGAGAACCTTCAGTCCTACTTCTGAGCAGGCGGAGAAATTCCCTAAAGGAGCTAGGATGATGAGCAAAATGAGGTATTCTAAAGAAAAGGTTGTTAGTACCCCTATTATTGAAACAAGATCTAGGCCTGCATGTTTAGCTCTAGGGGTGCAGTCTCAGGACAAAGATATTAGTTGGAAGAAGAAGGATAAGAGTTTCGGGTTCAGGCCACTTTCTTTTGCTCCTGCAACATCATCTAAGCCACAATCCATTACTGAACAATCATTACTTCCTGGGGAAGTGCAAGGAGATTTATCAGAAGAAGATTCTGGAGATGAGATGGATGCTTTCCGATTAGTTCATAAAAGGGCTAAGAGAACCCTAGAAATAGAAGGGAGAGAGCTTTCCAAAAGGTAGAATATGAGTATGGAGGAAATTGTTGAAGAGGTAGCTACTTTTAATACAGAAGGGTTAGTTGAACAAGAACAACTTGAAACAGAAGTTGAACAAGAAGACCCTACATCTGTAGGTGAAGGTATGGTTTCTAATCCCTCTTCTCCTTCTCATCTCCATGAATCCCCAAAAGGATTTCCCTCCCTTTCTAGTCAAGAAAATGTGGTAAATTTACCTCCTCCATCTCACAGTTCTTCCCTCATCCCATCAATAGCTATGGAGGTACCAGTCAGTTCTATTGTGTCACAGTCTCCTCCAAACCCACCTTCCACTTCTGAGATATCCACTTCAATATCCACCATTATTGCATCCTCATCTCTTTCATTACCACCATCCATGGGACACTACGTTCCAAGTTCATCCATCCCTTCTAGTGTCAGTTATGTCTCTGTTTCTCTGAATTTACCTATGTCTACAATAATGGTAGTCACATAATCTACCATTGTAATAGAGGTTGTTGTCAATGTATCTCCACCCCCATCAATAACAAGTCAGTCCGCCCTTATGTTTTTGATGCCATTATCTCCTTTGGTTGCTGATGTTTCAAGGTCTGTTGTTGTATCAAAAGAACAGGTAGCCATTCAGAGCATAAATGACTATTGGGCAGAGAAGCTTACCAGGCCTTCCAGCAGAATGGCCATGACAAGGAAAAGTATGTATGTTAACCCTGTCACTAGGCAAAGGGTTTCAAGGTCTTTGATTCCGTAGGTAAGCAAACCTGAAAATGAAATGACTGCTCAAGATTATAAAGTAGAGGAAATCATAGAAGATATTGACAAGCTTCCTGCTGAAGATGAGTTAGGGATGGCCAAGGCTCACTTAGATACCTTTTATGTGAAGATTGATATAGCAAAATATAAGGTAGAAAAGTTGAAACAATAGGTTGAAAAGCTTAAGAAGAGCCTCCATGATAAAAAATAAGTAGAGAAAGTTCTGAGGAAAGAGGCTAAGAGTTGGCAGGAAATATTTCAAAAGGCTAATGAGTTGAAAGATCAGTTAGAAGAACAAAAGAAGCTGAATGAGGATCAGGCAAAAGAAATTCAAAATTTGAAACATCAACTTTAGATTGAGAAAGCCAAGTCCTCAGGATTTTCCAAAGATAATTTGAAAAGGATAAAGCAGGAGTTGTTTTATGAAGTTCAAGAAAAATGTTCAGGTCTTCAACTCATAATCGACTACCTGAAGGATGCCAACCAATTATTATCTACCATTCAAAAGGATTTAGATCAAATCACTGGAGAGTTACAACCTATGGTGATTCCAGTAGAACAAATGTATAGGTTGGTTGGTAGTAGGCTCAGTGATGTTGCTAAACCAATTTCTAATAAATAATGGAATCTAGCCGGGGTAGCCTCCAAGATAGTGGTGAAAAAGCACAGGGCAGTTCAGAGAGCCTGGTTGTTGTTTGATAGGATGGACAGGGGAATTAAAGATATTATTGAAATAAATGAGGAGATGGTTCATGTTGGTTTCAAAGGGCTCTAGAAGGAGGATCACAACTTGTTATCTATGGAAGAAGCCCAACAAAGCATCAAGGAGAACCTACAGGATGAAGCTGAAATTGATTCATTAGAAGAGCCATTATCCCAAGAACAAGCTGTCAAATTAATTATGGGTTACACCCGCTTAAGGGATCTCATGGAAGATCTGGTGACAAGAGGGAATGCTGCTAATTATGAGGATGTTGGGGAACTACAATATGTTTATAAGCAGCTTAAAGAGACATCAAATCCCTCTGAGCAAGCCTGGAAATAGGCTCTTCGGTCTTTGGAATCAATGGTCCAAGTATTTGGGGACACCTCCGGTGAAGATAATCAGAGACTACAGGCTCCGAGAGAAGATGATAAGGAAGAGGCTATAGAAGGTGATGACGAAGAGGTTGTAGAAGAATGAAAATAGGATTGAGCAGCTACAGGCCCAAGAGGGGCTCACACTTAATCATTTCATTTTTGTTTGTACATATGCATGTTTTTTGTGTTCTTAATACATCAGTTTTGTATTTCTATTTTTCTCTGACAATTGTCAGAAACAAGTAATAAAGGCATGAAGTCTACAACGCAACATTTTTGTGAAGGCATTTTTGAAGTGAAGCCTTATAAAGGAGGTAGAGTTATGTATAGTTTTGAAGGCAGTAGTAATACTGATATTATGGATGCAGTCTCTAGTGGAACAAGTGAGTTCTATGATGTTTTTTGCATGGTTTCAATATGAACCTTTACCCTCTAGGCAGAATTTGAGCTTTCAGAGGGTAATGTTTGTATAGAAATTATTCCTTAAAACATATCTTTAAAGATAAGTCTTGTTTTGACTCCTAAGGCCCAATGGATAAGACTCTGGATTCGATTGGCTTTGCAAGCAAATCCACCCGAGAGGCGCCAGAATGTAGGCCCAAAATGGCCACATACTTAGTAAAATTTTGTACAAATTTGACTAAGTGACAAAATCATCATTCTATAAACCTTGTAGTATGCTTTTATCCAGAATCGGGTCAGAAGATATGAATCCGCTCAATAGTTAGTCAAGTTTTCTTGTTTGGAGCGATTTCGGGTGACTTTACTCTGGCTCTAGAATGAAGAGATATCTCAAATCCATAAAAGTTCCTAAGATATGATGACGTCAGTAGTGGAAAAGTGTGGAATGGCGATTTCGAGAAGGTCCTTTTTTTTTTGACTTTGGGATGATTCAAATTTCAAAATCCGTAAAAGTTCCTAAGAGATGATGATGTCAGTGAGAAAAAGTGTGGAATGGCGATTTCGGAATGGACAAGTCTTCCCTTTCTGGAATGAAGATAAGATGGGGCAGCGGAATAATGAAAGCATGGATTCATGATAGAAGAAGTACGTGACTAGCTCCGGACCCGGATTGAAGGATATAATACTGAAGATTAATATCCTGGAGCGGATTCGAGGTTCAGAGGTCCGGATTGGAGATTCTGATGTTTTTGATAAGAAAGAGGACGTCATCATTTTTAAAGTGGATTGGCATTTAGCTTATGCCGGATTGAATCTGAATCGTGTGATGAAGAAGATCGACGGTTGAGGTTAAGCTACCAAATCTTGGTTGTTTTAAAGACATTGTTGTATCATAATTGTAATAGTCTATCGAGAGATGAAGCGTCGAGGGTTTCCAAGAAGATCAAACTAGAGGCGGTTACATATCGATGATGGTAATTCACTCCCAAGAAGGATCGATGAAAATGCATGATCTTTAATGCCTGAGCTTCAGTTCCACTGAACGATCAACAAGTTGTAGAGACCTCGAGCTATCATGGTAGATTTTCTTTCAGTGGATTTCTTGGAGGATGGACCAATGAGTTGATGCTAGCTAAGATCTTTGTTGTACTATTGTAACAATATTATGTGTATTGTTTCTTGATTATTGTAATAAGAAAACTATAAGTAGAGGTCGAACCCTCATTTTGAAGGGTTGGCTCTAGCATGTTTGCCTGTGCTATTGTAAATATTCTTGAAGAGCTGAATGAAAGGAGCAATACATTGATCTTCGCCTCAAGTTCACGTTCTCTTGCTTGATGTCAGAGGTTCGGATTTCATAGTTGCATTTCTGTAAATACTTAGATGGTTAGTTTGTGCCTATTTTGGATTACTAGTTGTTGTGAGTAATTGAAATCTGCTTTGAGTTTGTTCTGTGTTATTGGAAAGTATATTTCTGTAAAATCTAAGTGTTTGGTGAATTCTGTTATTTGGATTATCATTCCCTGGGTATTGAAATTGCTTGCTATAACATTTCTCTGTTATGCTTTAATATATGAAATGATCTATTGTGAGATAAATGTTGATCTGAGTGTATGTCCTTAATATGGTTTTTTGGGAGCTTTTTATGATGGTGCAATGTTGTTAACCTATCCATCCATTGTTATCTACATCTCTCTAACCCTAACCTTCTCTTACCCTAAACTCCAAACCCTAAGTGAGCATAATTGTGTCAACAACCTTGCTAAGTTGACAAGGAACCAACCTACTCTGGAGGTTGGATCGAAAACTCCTATTTTGGTCCATCCAATGTTGAGTGCTGAGCTGCAGCTATCGGGTGCAAGCCTGGATAGAAACTAGGAAGATAGACAACCACAGTACTGAGTGAAAACTTGGTGCAATTCAGTGCCCAACAATTACCAAAAAAGGAAAAATTATGTACCCCCCGTGCTTGGTCAAAGCAGACCCTGATGTAGCACGAGAATTTTTTTAGAAGGCCTGATCAACCTTGCATAAATGAACACATCAGCCTCTACTAACTTTTCAATGGTGGGAGAGTGCCATACTCTTTATGAAGGTGCCTTACTCCAAAGGTAGGTGCCTTACTTCAATGGTAGGCACTTTACTCCAAAGGGAGGTGCCTTACACCAAATTTTGGTGCCATACTCCAAATGGAGGTGCCTTACTCTTTAGGAAGGCACCTTACTCTAAATTCAAGCACCTTACTCCAAAGGCAAGAACCTTACTCGAAAGGCAGGTGCCTTACTCCAAAATTCGGTGCCTTACTCCAAAATTTGGCACCTTACTCCAAAAGGTTGGCGCATTACTCTAAAGGAAGGTGCCTTACTCCAAAGGAAGGTGCCTTACTCCAAACAAAGGTGCCTTACTCTAAAATTAGGTGCCCTACTTTGAAATAAAGTGCCTTACTCTTCGAGTTGTGTATCAATGTCCATCAGCAGAGGTGATTGACTATGGTTTAAAAGTCCTTAAATTAAAAAAAATATGACTGAGGTGCCTTGATGTTATGCATCAAGGGTGCTTTAAAAAAAAGTATGAGATGCCTTACTCTCAAGGAGGTGCCTTACTCTAGAGGAAGACACATTACTCTCAATGAGGCACCTTACTCTATAGGTAGGTGCCTTACTCTCAAGGAGGCACCTTACTCTCAATGAGGCACATTACTCTAGAGGTAGGTACCTTACTCTCAAGGAGGCACCTTACTCTAGAGGAAGGCACATTACTCTCAAGGAGACACCTTACTTTAGAGCTATGTGCCTTACTCTCAAAGAGGAACCTTACTCTAGAGGTAGGTGCCTTCCTCTTTAGGCAGGTTTCCTAATCAATGGTGTCTTACTCTTCAAATACGCACCTTGATCAAAGGCACCTTACTCTTCAAGAAGGCTCATGGATATCATACAAGCACCTTGATTTAATCAAAAACACCTATGCAATTTGGAAGTATGAGGAGCAAAAAAATCCAAGGTCATCATTTAATGTGATGGAAATACAAAGGCACTCAAAAATATTTTGAAATCATTGGGTAGGATTTTTGCACGTCCCAAAGCCAACCGTTGAATGATATATGTGTCACATTCTGAACCAATCGGATCCACTACATTTTCAGCATGGGACCTCGTGTGAACCATAATTGCAATGACCAAGGTAATGTAATCCACACATGGGAAATATGCCATCACCATTATCACAGATTACCAAATCGACATGCTCCATAATGCATGAACAACCAATCAAGTATGTGCATGATTTTTAAAATATATACATAAAATTTTCATGATTTATGCTTCTATAAAAATAATGTTGTTGCATCACATTGGCCCCTCATGCCTAATACATTATGCCAAAATTAATTCAATTGGCATACACTATCAACCCCAATGCAAAAGTAATTCACTAGGGCAGGTGCCTTAATATATAAGAGGGCACCTTTTTGTGAGAATAAGGAATAAAACCAATCAAGAAAAAAAATAAGAATTCACCATGGAAGGCTGATCAAAGAACCATTCGCTCAAGAAGAATGACCCCAGTGACACTAAGGGAATTATATGTGAATTCTGTAATTGATTTAAAGTGGCTGGATGAATGGGTTATTGACACCTGGTCAACCAAAACTAGGACCTCAAGGTAGCAAAGGAGTTTGCTACCACTATGAGAGGGGACGTCACTCGACTGCACAGAATGGAAATTCTAGTCATTCTAGATCACATATCTCTTGTTACTAGCCTCCCACTCATTAGATAATGCACACACAAGGTCAACATGTCATTATAATGCAAATAATTGCTACTCGAGCAAGAGAATGTCTGACTCGACCATAGAGGGCTTCCAAAACAAGGACTCTCGATGTACCTACAAAAGTTCTTCGAATAGGTTACGAGATTCTTCACATGCATAGGGAAGTACTCGCACCTAAACACAAAACATATGTAGTTCTTGAGTCACCTGGTGCATGGGTGAAAAATTAATGTACCATTTTATCTGGAAAGCATCCTAAATTATGAGACATCACGATATCAAAGAGGAATAGCCTCTGCCCTAGCCCATCATAGGCTAATTACAGCCCTAATTCGTTATGCTAAGGGACATAGTATACTACTAAAGTAGGTTAGGAGGTTTTAGTTTGGGTTCACGACCCAAAAATTATAGAATTTGGCCGCTCGAAGTCCACAAGACCCGTAACCTTCGACAGACCTAGGATAATAGCTCGATTCAGTGGTGGAAGAAAGAATCACTTAGAAGAGTGAGAATTTCATGATGCATATACTATTTGATATATTTCAGGAGATGAGTGTAAGGAAAATTTAGAGGTAGGAGGTCACTATAGCTAAACTATAGCAACTGGTTCAGCAGCTTAGGGTAGAAAATTAGCAGTTGCAAGCTAGGGTGGTGGAAATACGAGATGCCTTCACCCAAATATATTGGGCAATTGAAGTGCCCACAAAATCTCCAACCTCACTAGAGAGGGTAGTTTCATCTGGGGCAATTAGGTCAGATGCTCAAAATGAATACGTGGAAGAAAGAGAGAGTTTGTTCACCTCCGATAGGATGATCATAGAAGAGGGCCAAGAAAAAGGCCAAGATTACATTTGCAGAACCAAATTCCCAGTCGGATGAAGAATGGGTGGAAGGTATGCAAGACTTTGTTGAGTAGAATGAGAAATTTTAAAGGCTCTACAAAGAATTTGAGGTGGTGAATTTAGCTAGAAAAGTTACCAAGAAGGTGTATATGGGGCTTGACATTTGCGTTGAACCTACCACAAAAGACCAGTTTTGATGGTTATACAGTTCATCCCTAGGATGACCCTCCAGAATGCAAAAGTATCTAGAGAGATAGGGGATATTTGGACCGTAATTAGAAGCAGCGGTGATAGCTAAATAAAATGTTGGACTCACCCCTGAGGAGGTTTGCCTATACAAGGCCAAGGTGGTCATATGATCAAGGGATGACTTCGATATTCCACTCAGAGAGTTATGGCCTCAGCATAATAATATCTGGCATAAATTAGAGGTCGTATTATAGAAGGTAGAAATGACCATGGCTGCAAAACCTAGCACAGACTCTAGACCAAGAAGAATAGGGAAGTGCAACCAGCATACAAGGAAGCCAACACCACCAAAATATAAGAGCCAACCCAGCACATCTGGAAGCCAGCATAGCTAGAAGATAGTGCAGCCCAAAAATTCCTTGTAGCAAACTAGTGCCCCTCAGCAGAAACAAAAGTCCCATAATAAAGGGAAGGCCAAGGTCACCAATAATAAGAGAAAGTAAAAGGATACAGTCTACTGAAAGTGTTTGACTACTGGTTTTAGGTGCCACAAGAGTGTGGCATATATTAGGCATGGGGGGATGATGAGCATCATAAATGCTCATATTTTTTATGATTTCTAATGGTTTTTGTGTTGTAGTATAATAAGAGTTGTATATTTTTATGAATTATTATGTATCTATTTAATAAAATTATGTGCATTATATAATTTGTGTGAAGAGTTTTTTGTGTAGATATTTGCTAATTTTGTCATATTTTTATCATTCAATGTCCTATGTGGACCTAGTATGCTTTTGCTTCATGAGTATAAGGCATATTGGGAAGGTGCCTTGATCTTCAAGAAGGCTCCTTACTCTGTGAGTAGGCGTCTTACTCTTCAAGTAGATGCCTTACTCAAGTAGGCATCTTACGTATAGTTGACGCCTTACTCTTCAAGTAGGCACCTTACTCAAGGAGGCACCTTACTATTCAAGTAGGTGCCTTACTTAGAGTAGGTACCTTACTATTCAAGTAGGCACATTACTCTTCAAGTACGCACCTTACTCTCTAGTAATGCACCTTACTAAATGTTAAGCACTTTGACCAAGAAGCTGAAGAGGATCCCATTGACCACTATAAACCTTCAACTCCATGTCACACAGGCTATCCTTGGGATACCACCAAATGTATGAGTTATTCCAATTGTATTGGATTAAACACGTAACAACTCAATGAAGCAGAACACGAACAATGCAGAGATCGGACCTGAAAATATTCTATCTCTAGGAAAAGACAAAAATTGGTTTAGATTGTTTTTATCGTGCACCTGTTATAGTAACTAAACTATATCAATTTAGGCTATAACCAAGCCTTATATTGTAACAATACTATAATATTATGTTTTTTGTGTGTTATATAAACACACAGACTTATCTAAAAATGGAGGTACTTTTCCTAAGATTATTGGCATATGTAAACATTACACTACAATATTAATAAAGCTCAAAAGTTATTTCACTAGCACTTTATCTTCATAATCAGTCAGGAAAAAACTACTAGAGCTTGGGCCCAATCCAAGCTAGTATTCCTCCCCTACCTCTTACTATTTTCTAGATTAGATTATTTACTTTAGTGTGTTGTATCTTTTAATTACGTAAAGTGTGTTTTACTGCTTTCATTTAATTTCCAACGTAGTGTGGTGTGATTTACTTTCACGTATCTTTATTTATGCATGGCTTTACTTTGGTGTGGATTAAAAAATGCCATTGTATAAACACCCCCCAATGATAGATTAGCAGATTCATCTCAATAAAAGTATTGTGATTGATCTTAACCATGGCACTTCAAAATTTTACGAGCTCCTTGGTCTGACAAATTAAATGCGAGGGTTGTGACAGAAATAGGAGTATATTTAACCAATATTTTTTCCCCAACATTTTGATTTCTTATTATTTTTTGTAGTGGTCTTTATTTTCTCTCCTAGTAATATTCTTCTTTAATTTGTAGGATCAATCTTGGAAATAATTCTCAAGATTTTCAAGCTATGAACTTGATGCTTATGCTTGGATTTCTAATATTGAATTTTGTTGAATCCCTTTTGACTTCCTAGAGATTGAGGTATGCTATGATATTAATGAGATAAAATATTTTAGAATGAAATTCAAATCTAACACTTTTATAAATTTTTATCTCTTATTGTAGAAAGCTTTTAGAAATGCAATTTCAAAAATTGGATAACCTTTCTCTATCAATTAAATATGTAGTTGGATTGTCTATGTCTCCTTCCTTTAAGTATAAGACTAATAAGATTGATCTTCCAACTAATATAGATGCAAGCAATAATATTCAACTATGATTCAATGCTATAAGATATTTCT
Organism: Wollemia nobilis; assembly: GCA_028583015.1. Lineage (NCBI taxonomy): Eukaryota > Viridiplantae > Streptophyta > Pinopsida > Araucariales > Araucariaceae > Wollemia > Wollemia nobilis. The sequence continues at coordinate 971,125 of JAQPPZ010001900.1, read as the reverse complement.
AAACTTCTATGATATGTGTTTGGTGTAGGATACCTTATATCTCCCAAGTTAGAAGTTTCAGAAATACTAAGTATTTGCAAACTAGGTTGTTTTGAAGCAATAGAAATAGTTTAGATGCTTCAAGTTTCAACTTATTTCTTTATGTAACCAATAAGTATTCTAGAGATTCTTTCAACACCTTATTACTCCTAACACTAATATCTCTAGAATATAGAGTGTAGTTGATATCAACCTGAATAAACTTGCAATATAACTATGGATAATTCTCACCTTTCAAATGCTTGATTCGGGTTTGCAAGTTGACTAAAATGAATGTTGTTTTCTTTGTATTGATAATGGTTGACTAATCCTTATCAACTTCTAAATGCTCTTGTATGTTTTCCACTTCTCTTGTGCACTTTTCCTTGATGTAAACACGTTGGTCTATGTTCCTTTCTTCAACCACGAGCTCATTGTATACACCTTGAACTTGTGCTAAGTCTTAGACTTTTATGTGCGCTATTTTCCACTATCAATGTTGGTATTTTCTCCAATGGTTGGTCATGCTTTTCTTCCTTGTCAATCGTGCTCTTCGTTGGCTTCTCTAACCACTTATGTGCTCTTTAAAATGGTGACTCTTCTCCTTAGTCTTAATGTTGTCTTCTCTTAAAAATAAGAGCTACGTATGTGAGCACCTTCTCTTGAGTCTGACACTGCAATGTAAGGTAAATGGTGCCAAGTGGTGCTTAACATCTCTATTGCACCTTCTTCCAATACCTACCACAAGTGGTGTTAAGAACCTTACTTGATTCCTTGGTGTTGTCACCAACGCTTCAATGAGAGCGTTATTCAAATGATCCTCTTCATTTTAAATTAATGCTTAAATATTCCTTTATGTTGTGCACTCAATAATATGGTGATCTCCTTCTTGCTTGCATGGGATGACTTCTACGTGGCACAATATTTCTATCTCTTTTGCCCTAACTCCCTTGGGCTATACAACTGTTATCCTCATTATTTTGATGCTTGTCTTCTGCAATTCTTGCTCTACTTCAACCGCTTCTATGATAGAGGAATGATCATGATTCTCCACCATTTCTATGGTAGTTGTAGTTACTTTTCTAATGCTTCGATTGAGCACCAAGCAAGGCTATGAGGTGGCTTCAAATGATAAGTGTGCTTCTTCAAAATTGAGCCTTCTTTGAAACTACAAAATGTCCTTGTTGTTAGCATTGTATCTTCTCTTCAGATTGCTAAATTTGCCTTCCACCTTGTACTTGCTTCCACATCAAATGGTGAGTTTTCTTTGGTGCAATATGCATGGGCTAAAGGATGCTTGGTCTGAGTGCCTCACTGTATTGCTCCCAATGCTATTATGTGGATAGAACTATTGCTCTTGCGCTATTTTTTTTTCTTCACTCAAAGGTAGACTTGTTGTGATCCCTATGATGCCTTCACCAAAGGCTTTTTTCGATGCTCAACATCCTTCGTATGACTAATAGCTTCCTTGTGCTCTATGTAGGTGATGAATCTGATGGCTCTGGTACTACGTTGGGTGTCTTTAGACACCTCAAATGATTGGATATTGAGCCTTTGGATGACTCTCTCTCTTCTTTCTCTTCCTCTTTCTACTATGCAAATGTAGAGTAGAATGATGTAGACGTTTGCCCCCTATGTGCTCTTTAAACCGAGCCTCTTGTCTTGTCAAAATGTAGGCTTCAACTTCCTTTACTGATTGATATGCTTTGAAGCCAATGTTGCCTTCTATATTTTGGCAATACCTTCTCTGCTTGGTTATTCTTACTCTTAGCAACCCAAGATTTCCACTAATATTTGCACTATTGTATATGCAAACTTGTAAGGTCTTCTTTTACTTAGAATGATATCAATAGAATGTTGATATGTTTCTTTCTCTCGAAATATATCTAACTTCTATTATGTTTTCTGTGTGCAGGTTTGAACCTTGTAGACTATAACTTATGCACTTATCTTGAAGACTTGAAATGAATACTATTCTATGCAACCCTTGAAACTTTGAAACCGGTGCTTTATAACTTTAATAAAAATCCAAATATAAAAAGCTCAACTAATGAACTTTTGCACCTTTTGTTGCATACCTTTTTCCTTGTAGATGATGATGATAGTGACTTTGGTCACTTAAATTTGCTGCCTTTTGTAGATGATATTGTAGCTCTTTTAGGCTGTCCAAAATAGCTCTCTTGCTCACCTTTTTGCAGCTTCAATACTTCACTAATTTGCTGCCCAATACTATAACTTGGTGGCTTAAATGCTCCTTCAGAATGTACCTCTGAAATATGATCTTTAGCAGCTACTAACGCTGCCCAAATTGCTACCTTTTTCTATCCTCAAATCTGAAAAAATTCAGATTGTAAAGCAGTCAATACCTTCACTGAAATGCTGTCCTTGAATCCCAAAAATTTGGTAGGATACTCCTCCAAATCGTAGCTGAGATGTTCACTCAAGAACCCTTCAATGATGGTCCCCAAATCTCTCAGATTTGGTGGTTTTTCTATCTCCTTTCTCTTGCCGAATTCTGACTTCAAACTAGATCTCCTCCTCAAACAATCTAATAATCTTGAGATCTATTCCAAACTACCTTGAAATTTGAAAATCTTCTTGCCAAACCTTCTCCTTTGGGCTTGTTGTCAGATGGTGACAATTGTCCCAATTCCTTAGCTATCATGAGCTTCTCCCTTGGTAGTAATTTCTCCAATGAGTTCTTCTAGGAACTCCTTCAATGAGGCTCACCAAGCCTTCTTCTTGTTTCTCCTTGAGACCTCTCCAAGGTCCTCAATATTGCAGCTTCAAAACCTTCAATGAGACCTTCCTTGGCCTCTTCAATCTTCAACTATGGAAGTTTCATAGTGAGATATTCTTCTAGGATCTCTTAAATCTATTGCTATTGAAATCTGCAATAGAACTTTTGTTAGTTCTTCTCAATACTCAATCTTCCACTATGGAAGTTCTTCAATAGGGCCTTCTATGGACCTCTTCTTCAATGTGAAGTTTTCAATCTTCAATGGATATCACCAATCTCCAATATTCACTAGGACTCTTCTCCTTGAGTCTCTTCTTCCTTCAATGGGGTCTTCTTTCTAGATTTACAATCTTCAATGTGGCTTCCTTGGCCACTAGATCTCTCCTCAATATTTCAACTAGGAGTCTTCAATATGCAAATCTCTCAATGAGACATTTCTCCTTAGGCCTCCAAATATTCAATCTTTATTTTTCTGCAACAAAGAATTAATCCCTACATGAGGAAAGTACATCGAATTTCAAGCAACGAAGATGAAGTTCTTCTCTATCTGTTGTAGGAAGCTTCCCAACTTCTGAGAGTTAATTTTTTGCAACAAGAAAAACTTAGATGATAGTAACCCAATAATATTTTTGAATCTTTTCTTTCTCTAATAAAATATTAGCAATGATAATAAAAATTTCTATAACTCTATAGAAAATAATCTTCACTAGTTGGATTGCCAATCTAGTGGATGCAATGCTGAGTTCTAGTCTTCACAAGTTTTTGCAACTCTATGGAAAAACTCTAGCCAACTCTTATCAATCAATCATGTGGATTTCTCTACTTCCTATTATTCTACCTAGAGCTTCTTCTATCAAAAATCTATTGTGATGGTATTTGCATGCAATGACACACAATGGTTGATCTAGTTTGCAAATACTCAACAATAGCAATGGTGATCACTTGTGGTTTTTCTTTGATCCACCGTGGCTCTGATACCACTGTTAGCTTTTGGAGCCTTAAAATTAAAGGAAATGCAATCACAAGTATTGAAATAAGCATGCAATGTTATAACTATGATAATGGCAACTTAACATGCATGAAAATATGATAGAAAACTTGATACAATGCTCTAGAAATGCTCATATAAGAAAGCTCACGAAAATTACAATGCTCCTCTAATGGAGTTTACAACCACTCCATATTAACAAAATGGAGCTACATTGTGACTACTACTACTCTAACCTATGCACTCCAAAATCCTCTCATCAAACACTCACAATGAGGCCTTTATATAGGAAGATAGATTCCTTGCCTCTTACTCAACCCTAAGACTCATGTACATGTGGACTACATGCACATTTACATCATTGCACATTCTAACACTTGTGCATTTATTAAATTACTCTAATAAACTATTTATCTCCTAATATAATCCTAATCTAAATATGTACCCATGAAGGTACATTAGTAAAGAACCAAATGATGTAATATATTCCAACATCCTTGTATTATATTGTTTGGTTTTTGAAAATTTTAGTCTTCAGTATGGATTTTGATTCTGGTTCTGGATTTTGTATTTTCCTTCTTTGATATTTGAGTCCTATTCAAAAAAATATTTAGTATCTTCATGATATGTTATTCTTGTTTATAGAGCTTTGAATTCATGTTCATCCGTATATTCTTCTAGTTCTTCTATTTCTTGAATCCTTTGTGCTAAGTGTCATTTCTGATTCTCTCCATGATATTCCAATTAAGGATATTTATTTTGGAAAGTATGTGGACATTGAAGCTATTTATTTTGTGGTTGATACTGCCTTGGTTGGAATACCTTATTTTACTGGTTTCTATAATTTGTCTTATTTCCTTGATTTTGATTTCTAGGATTGAATCTGCAGTAGTTAGTGCTATGTATTTTCTCCTACATACATGATAATATCGATTATTCCAAGGTCTTCATCCTTTTAAGTATGATGCAATATTTTCCTATGGGTTGTCCTTTGAGACTAATGCATTGTTAGTCATTTCATATTTAACTATATTTCCACCTCATATTCTTGTAGAATATTGACTAACTCATAAAATGAAGTATATTTACTTAGGACTTGTAAGGATGTAACTAGATGCTTGTAGCTATCAAGAAGTCCTCTCATGGTTACTTGAACAAGAAATGTATCTTTTACTTCTTCTCCTAAGGTTAATAATTTCCATTTAATATCTGCTACCTTCCTTAGGAATAGTTCTACACTTTCACCATGTTTCATTTTCAAAGAATGTAATTGAGTTTGAAGATTTAAGATAGTAGATTAATTTTTCCCTTCAAATGTCTTCTCTAACGTTTTCCAAGCTTCTAAGTGTGTTCCTATTGAGCTAATATAAGGTTGTATTTCATTTGTGATGGAACAATTTATTACCATTAATACTTTTGCATCGCTTTCTTTAAACTTTTGAATCTCTGTATCACTCGTATTAAGTTTAGTGATTATTCCTTTGAAAATTTCCCATAGTTTTTCAAATATCAATATTGCTCTTACTTTATTCTTCCATGAAAAGTAGTTAGGACCTTTCAGTAGTTGAGACTTTGTAAGGATGATTTTTTTTGTAGTCATGATGGTCCTAGTATGTTCCATTGTAACTCCCTAGTTTAGAGAATGATAACTATCTTGATAAGACTTAGGTTTTGTGGAACTTCTTAGTTCACCCTAGTGATAGGATAACAAACTTTTAGAATAATACTTAACTTCTATCATTGGTAATCAACTATTTAGATCTCCTTGTAGAAATATTATAAATACAATTTCAAAGAATAAGCTTTCAATATCTTTAGTTGGATTTTCTATGTCTCTTTTCTTTATGTACGAGACTAATAAATTCACTTTACAACTAGTATTTGATGCAAGCAATAAAATTCAATTTTGAATCAATGCTATGATAGATTTCTAAACTTCTAATATATAAGTTTGATGTGGTATTCCTTATATCTCCCAAGTTAGAATTTTTCTTTGAAATATTATATATTTGCAAATTAGTTTCACTAACCTTATATCTCCTTGTTAAAACTTGCAAATAGTTGAAGCACCAATAATGAAGATTTTAATACTTCTAATTTCTTCTTTCTTATCAAAGTAAGCAATGTGTTTTCTAGGGTATATTTTATTACCTTATAAATCCTACTAAATATCCCTAGATTATTAATTTTAATATCAAAATCAATATGCATAACCTTTTTAATCCTCAAAGCTTTGTAAAAGTATTAAAACTATAATATTATCTTTATAACATGTGTTCTTCACTATGATATGCGCTCAACTAAAATCGATGATCAATTTGTGCTCTTCTCCAACAATAGTATGTTGATCGGGGATATTTCCTATGATGGCCTTTGTTCTTTATAGGTTAACCTACATTTTTATTTATGGTGGTATTTATTCTTGATGCTACTGCTATCTCCTATCAATTGATGTTCTTCACTGATGAGATTTACTATGAGCTATACACTTCTCTATGACTACCTTAGTTTCTTTAATGCTACTTGATCTTGTTATACATTCTTACTTTCCTTCTTGCTTAGTTACATGCTCTTGTAGATACCTTTAATATAGTTTTCTACTGTAACAATTGTTATGATTCTCCAAGGTAATAGATGTTACATCCAATAGGTGTTACTAGCTAAGTAGGGCTCAAGAAAAATAGTGCCAACTTGAATGCGAATGTAAATCATTACAAACTACTGATAAGTTAAGACAAGTGGCATTGATTTTAAGAGCAATAATATTCTCCCTTGAGGCATTACTTCGAATGAGTGCCCTACTTCTTAGTCGTGGGAATTATGTGATAATGCCTTCCATGTGCCAAGTAAAAATATATTCCTTGCAAAGTATTGGAAAGTGTACAATATCCCTTTTGCATGTGATTTGCATTCAACGTATCAAAGAAGGCATAAAGTTTCAATTCTTTTATTTGACCAACTATTCTAGGTTATTTCGCTCTTCTATGATAGCGAAATCTAATGTCTTTCTTGTCAAAATTGAATGATTCTCTTGACATGGATGGCAATATGCACAATGGCTTGCTCTGGTGCTTTGGTAATGATTACTCATTCATTTTATATTGTGCTTTACCAACTATGATATATTACCTTGGCTTATCTGTAGTAACAATATATACTCTATTTACATTGTGTTAATCATGTTGTCCTTGTGTTGACGTAGGTATCTGATGTGGTAGTTGACTCTCACTAAGATGTTGCCCTTGCATCACTTTTTTTTGTAGATAAGATACTAAAGCATTAATACCAGGTTTTACAGGTTGACTTAAAACCTTTTACAAAAATCAGCCCAGGGTTGTTGATGAACATGTCCTTACTAAGGATCCTATATATGTAAAATCTACATGTCGCCAAAGCCATTACATCCGGTAAGGCACATAGCATGTTATCAAAAAGAAACTTCCCATACAACATTTTGGGTATACCCCAAGAAAACACACCTGCATCATAATTACAAAAAAAGAAACAGACACAGATCCCTTCCTTGAAATAGTGGAGAAACAAAAAGCTATAGACACACATAGCAGAGTACTGAAAAAAACTCCCACAAGCTCTATATTGACAATTACTCTTAATAATTATTTGGTAATTGATTTCTTCCGTATATGACATGCTTTGGGACCACATCCCATCTTGGCCAATCATCCTTGGAGAAGTGAACCTACTGGCTAGATTTATGGTGATGGCTATCTGGTGGTCCACGTGGCTCTGGTTCGAAGTCTTATATTATCGTTTCTTTCCTGCCCTATGATTATCAACCAACCTCAAATTACTAAGATGACTAGGAGCCATGTTATCTGACATGTGATTGTCCCCATTAGTCTTTGTGGTATTTTTGAGCAGCATCCACCAAGACTGACAACTCAGATAATTTTTATTGTGAGTCCATTTTGAAAAAGAGACGAGAATACTCATAGCCTTCGAACTTACAGTGCCTTCCCTATTGGTAAATTTGACTATCATTCTTGGAATTCTTGTTGAATAATATCCTCTACTTTGATCGAGACACCGTGTTCCCATTTGAAAAGTTCATCACCATCGACACCTAAATTGGCCAGCTTATCAACAACTTTGTTATCTTCCTGAAAGACATGTTGGGATTTTATGTCTTGTCTTCATTTGAAAAGGATCCTAGCCTCTTCAAAAATTGTTTTAATCCTCCAAGGATGTGTTTTCCAATTATTGAGGAGATTTATAACATGCATAGAGTCTCCTTCTGTGATCAAATTGCCATTTAAGTATTGAGTCATTTGAAGGCCTCTCCACATAGCTCTAGCATTAGCTTCGTTGTTCTTCCTTGTTCCCAAATATTCGAAAAATGCAAGAATCACATTCCCATTATGATCTCACATAATATCGCCAGTGCCTACTTTGCCAAGATTGTCCTTAGTTGCTCCATCAAAATTAAGCTTAAACCAACCCATAGGAGGTGGGGACCACTTAACATTGGCTTTGGGGTTGACCACCCTAGGTACAAACTCATCTAACAAGGTTAATCTTAAATATTGAGCAATCATGGTTGCCTGCAGATGAGGTTTATGACTATCAAAAAGGATAAGGTTTACATTCTCATTGGCAAAGGATAGGATCCTTACAATGATAGTTTGATGATCATGGATAGACTCATTAAAGACTCTATGGTTCCTTTCTAACCACACCTACCAAAGATAGTGATTGAGACAAATTTTCCACATGTATCTAATTCTTTGGCTTGAAAAGGGGCAAGGCCACTAGACGAAAAAATCAATTATGGTGGCTGGTTTAACCCAAGAAATATTGAAGTCCTAAAAAACCCCACTTAGGACAGTCAAGGAAAAAGGGCACTCAAGGAAAATGTGATAAATGGTCTCTCAATTAGCCTTGCACAGATAACCATGATTAGTGATATAAATACCTTTACACATCATATTATAAATGGTTATAATTCTTCCTTGGATAACCAACCATGAATAGATTGCAATTTTTGGAATTAATTTTTTTATCCAAACTAAGTCCTTTTGGAGGACAAAATTCTCGTCATCAAGCAGAAGCTTGTAAGCTGATTTAACTGTGAACTACCTATTTTTTGTAGGAGCCCAGGTCACTTGATCTTCCTTGGGTCTCATGGGGATAAAATATTACCCAAGAATGTTACAAAGATTATTTTATTCCGATTGAAATCCCCAAATCCTTAATTGTTTCCACTTCATTCTGCCTCTGTCCTCAACCATATAATAAGAGACTTTCTACCAATGAGTTCTTCTGTGATATATCTGATTCGGGCTAAGTTAGGATATTGCGTCAGTGGTTTGTCCTTAGCCCACTTGTCATTCCAAAAATTTATCCTTTCACCATTGCCTAAAACTCATATTAAACCTTTTTTGATGATTTTCTTACAATTGAGAATTGCTTTCCAAAAGTGGAACCTCTGATTAGAACTGAGTCACTTAGAAATTCCATATTTTAAAAATACTTTCATTTGAAGATAGTTGTCCATTCATTTTCTTCACCAAAAATGAGACACCACGCCTGCTTAGCTAGTAAATTTAAATTCATACGACCAATTCTCCTCAGACCTAAACCCCCATTTTCCCTGGGTCTGCACACTTTGGTCCATCCTACAAGGTGTATCCTTTTTTTCTCCTCTGATCCAGTTCATAAAAATTCTTTTTAGAGTTTCTCAAATTTTTGGAAAACCTTCACAAGGGCTTTGAAAATGGAGAGGAAATATACTAGAATGCTCTGAAGAGAGACCTTAGTGAGGGTCAGCTTTCCTGCTTGAGATAGAAAATGACCTTTCCATCCAGCAAGTTTTTTTGAATTCTTTCAATAACCCTATCCCACATTGACTCTCTCAGAGAACCAATGAAAAGAGGGAGACCAAGATACGAAGTTGGGAAGTTTGTTATATCACACCCTAAAATTTTTGCAATCCTTCCTTGCCTCTGAATGGGGGTGTTCAAGAAATATAACTTTCTTTTACTGAAATTAACTTTCTAATCAACGTCCTCGTAGAGTTGCAGGATGTATTTAATTCTTTTGGCCTCAACCACCGATGCCTTAGTCAATATAAGGGTATCATCAATGAATTATTGGTGAGAAACAACCCTAGTGAGAGATGTTGCCTTGATTATTGATATTAGCCTTGAACTGCAAGTATTTTTTATGGTTCTACCTAAAGCTTCTACCAAAATGATGAATAACATGGGGCTGATAGGGTCCCCCTGCCGAATTCATCTACGACTTTGAAAGTAACCAGTAGTTGTTCCATTAACTAGAATCGAGAACCATGCTTTAGAAATGCATTCTTTGATTAAATTAACCCATTGGTGGTGAAAACCAAACTTAAGGAGGACAACAATCAAAAATTCCCAATTTATCCTGTCAAATGCTTTGTTCATATCAAGCTTGAGGGAAAAAATAGATATGTTAGTATTATGAGTAGAGTGTAGAGCTTCATGAACTGTGATAACTCCATCCAAGATTGACCTACCCTAGATAGAGCTTCCCTATCACGGATCTATGATGCGAGGTAGAACATCTCTCATTCTATTTGCAATGGCTTTAGTTAGGATATTGTAAGAAAAATTGCACAGACTGATTGACTTGAAGTCAGCCATAGAATCAAGGGTTTTCTTCTTAGGAATTAGAGAAATAAAAGTATATTTGAGACCTTTTGGGATATGATTGTTTGCTTGGAATTATATGATAGCAAAAATTACATCCTCACTTACGATGTCCCAAAAAGATTGATAGAAATGAGGGGGAAAACCATCGGGTCCCGAGGCTTTTTTTGGCTCCATGCTAAACAAGGATTCCTAATTTCCTCATCAGAAAATGGAGCTAGAATCTTAAGTTTTATATCCTCGTTTATTATGCTAGGAATGGATTTCAAGAGAATATCTTTGGCCTCCTCATTGCACTACGATTCCTGAACAAGGATAGAATTGAAATAAGTTACTGCCTCCTTTCTTATTTTTGTTAAGTCCTAAGTAATAGAACCATCTACTTTTAAAAAAAAATTATCTTTTTATTGCTTTTGTTTCTAAGCGTGGTGACATGAAAAAACTTGAAATTTGAATATCCATATTTCAACCAAAGAGCCCTTGATTTTTGCCTCCAATAGATTTCCTCATAGGCCAAAATGTTATGAAACTCTACTAGTTTTGTTCATTCCTCCTACCTAGTAGTTTCATCAGCATCACCATGTTGAATCCTTTGATCAATTATCTTCAAATTTTCAACAACCTATTTTCTATTTTCAAATAGGTTCCCAAAGACCTCTTCGTTCCAATTTTTCTAATTTTTTCCTTAACAACATTTAATTTGCCAATAAGTTTAAAAGCTGCACTACCCCTGATAGGCTGTTGCTACCACTGAATTAAGTTATCTCTAAAACTAGAATGTTTGATCCACATAGATTGAAATCTAAAAGGTTTCTTGAAGGACAGAGAGTTAGGGATCTCCAACAAAATGGGATTATGATTAGAGGTAATTTTAGGAAGGGCTTACAGGGTAGAATCACCGAACAAAGTTGTAGCCTCATTTGATATAAAAAAACTTGTCAAGCCTTTCTTGAATGAGATGACACCCTATCCACCGATTGCTCCAGGTATAATTCACTCCTCAAATTTTTACATCCATCAACATTTTGGAGTTCACAAAGTCATTGAACTCATCCATGCTCCTGATAGGTGGTCCATTTCCACCCATTTTGTTTGAAGGGTAAAGAGGAGTGTTAAAATCCCCAACCAGAATCTAGGGGACATTATGGAATATTTCACTCAGATTTCCTAAGTACTCCCATAGTAGATCTCTCCTTTGAATTGAATTCAGGGTATAAATATTTGAAAGTATCCACGACCTGTTGTTGTTTATTTCCTTAAATAAAACACTAAAAACCCTATAATATTTCTAAATAATGGTTCCTTCTACTATTTGAGGATCCCACAAAGTCATAAGGGCTCCAGACGCTCCTCTTGCTAATTTACAAACCATCTCCCCTTGATTCCATATTTTTTTGCTACTTTTTTTGACTGAATATCATCAATTTATGTTTCTTGCAACATGATAATAGTTGGATTCACTTGATTTTTTATTGCATTGACTTCCCTGTATTTGGGTAGGCCATTGAGACCTCTCAATACCTAGCTATGGTGCTTTTAGTGCCTTTATATTGTAGACATTGAACATTTTGAATGTCTCCTCTTTGTGGCAGTGTATGTCCACTATAACTTCCTTTTAAATGCTAGGTCTTTCAACTCTATTTACGCAACCTGAATAACATTGCTTAAGGTATAATTTGCCATACCTCTTTGATGTGCATTTACCACCGAATTTTAGATAAAACTTTCCTTGCCTTCACCAAAGGCTATTTAGTGCACCTTCTTACGTCTTCTCCAAAAACTATTTTTATGCTTGATGTCTTCAATTGAACATATTTTTCCTTCTATTGTTATCACCTCCTTGTTATCTACAACTTATACGTAATATTGCTTTGTTTAGGAGATGAATGAAAGTGGATGCTATTAGACCACAACTATATTCTTTTCCTTGAGGAAGCTTCACTTTTAGATCCCTTTTGAATGGTTCTATTTTGATGTTATGCAAACATAGAGTAGGATGATGTAGACATTTGCCCCCTTATGCTCTTAAACTGAGCCTCTTTATTCAAAATGTAGGTTTCAATTCCCTTTGTTGGCTGATATAGATTGAAGCAAATATTGCCTTCACACTTTTGACAATACCTTCCTTGCTTGGTTATTCTTTTCACTTATAAATTCAAGCAAACCCTAACCATGATCTATGGAAATTTTATATTAACCCTCTACTTTAAGAACAATTATATCATGCTCAATCATTTCATCCTTGATATTTACTTTTAGTGTAACATCTACTACCTAGATTGAACTTGCCATGTATTCACTCTTATGCTTATCTCTAACTTGGGCCTCCATACTTCCAACTAGGGAATTTTGATTTCTCTCTAGGGCATCCTAAATTCCCATTAAGGATTTCAAATATGACTTTCCTTCCACAATAGCTAATGGGGCTCACTCTTGGCTTTCACTCCCTCTTGGTTCACACTCCCTCTCTCCTCGCACTCATTTCTACTCTTGGATTGCATTCTCTCTTACCTCACACTTGCTACCATATTGCACTCCCTTCTGGCTCACAATTGCTTGTGTCTCTTATTTTTCTTGACATTCCTTCACTTTAGCATTTTTCAAAAAAAAAAATTCACGTATTCGTGATAAGGGTTTGAAGCATTGATACAATATGAATGAACCTACCACTATTTTTTCATGACTAAATTTTGGCTTGCACTCCTCTTAGTTTTTAATTCCTTTTAGCTCATACTTGATCTTGGCTTGCACTCTCTCTTGCCTCACACTCACTCCCAGCTTGCACTCCCTCTTGGCTCACAATTTCCTATCTCTTATTTTTGTCACCGTTCCTTAGCTTCAACAAATTTTTAAAAATAATTTTTCATGCATTCATGGTAAGGGTTTGAAGTATTGATGCACACTAGATAAATCCATTGCTCTTCTACAATGACTAAATCTTGGCTTGCACTCCCTCTTGGTTCACACCCCCTTTCTAATATTATTCACTCCTAGCTTGCATACTCACTCCCAACTCATGCTTGCACTCATTGATACACTTACTTTGGCTTAAGATTGCACTCACTCATACTTTCTTTTTATTACACTCACTTCAAACTCATGCTTGTACTCACTGCTACACTTACTCCCACTTTGCACTCACACTTATTATTGTACTTACTTCTATTTTGCAATCATACTCATTATTTTCACTGCTACACTTACTTCTAGCTCGTACTCTCACTCATTATTGCTACACTTACTCCTAGCTAATTCTCGCACTCACTATTGCACTTACTCCCAGCTTGTGCTCGCACTTGCTGTTACACTCCTAGATCATGCTCGTACTTGTTGTTGCATTTATGAATCATGCTTGCACTCACTACTACACTCTTGGCTCATTCTCACACTCACTGCTACACTCTTAACTCACACTCACACTCGCTGCTACACTTACTCCTGGTTCACACTACTACACTTATAATTTTAGATTGATTTAAATAGGCATAATTATATGGCCTAATGTTGAACATTATGCTAAGTTAAGACATGTATATTCAAAATAAAATAATAAAATAGCTTGATTAATATGTGTATTTTCTTATGGATTTCCTTCTTGTGCTTCTCTATAATATGAAACTTTTATGTTGAAATTTTTTAATCATAACACAATAATCTATATTTAAGGATGTTTAATTTATATTTAGATATAAGATTATGTATAATTATTTAGTCAAAATTTGTCAATTATGTACCTAAGCACCATTTTATCCTTCATTATAAACATAAAATCATTAAGGAAATCTATACTATATTTTATAGGTTTATTATGCTCTTTATGTTGAGTTACTTATACTATATTAAAACATCAAACCAATCATTGAATTCTACTTCCCGTATTAGAATATCACATAGGACCAACTTAATAAGACTATGACATACCATTTACATTCGTAGGATACTAAATAATACCTCTAAATTTAATTTCTACCTCTCAATCCTATATTATTGATCTCCTATCCTATTTTCACCATGTATCCTAGGGGTCTTTCATGATGTTTTTAATACTTTTTTTATTTTTATCCCTTCTATGATAAATGTGGTTTTATTTTCAATGGCTTCATTAACCCCACCATCTATTAATGAGATAGGTACAAGGTTGCTTTTTTTTCACTGTAACTGTAATTTAATATAATTTTTAATCATAATAGCAATACCTAATGCCATAAGTAGAGATAATTATTTTTATTATAATAATTATAAAAAAAAATTCCCTAACCAAGACAAATGAGTCTTCAAACTTCAAGTAAGGTACAACTAAATAATTTGTCATGACAAGTAATATTTTTATATGGATGAGACATCAAGCGAACCTAGATCTAGAATTTCTCTTCTAATAAAATCAAGAAAGGGACCTTAACCATTTAAAACTTTGATGTAAATATTGTTTGTCATCTTTCAAATCAGTTTGGCAAAGATGCAACCAACCAAAATTGCATTTTAGAGGATAAAACATGAAGTAAATCTTTTTCTGTTGTATTTTACATATAACAACCCCTAATGTATATTACTAAAGTAAAAATTTAATTATAACTTATAGTTAGCACTATAATGCTTCTAATAAATTTTATTTTAATTACACAGTATGAACTCACGTGGTATGGTATAGGGTATATTGTGGAATCCCATGTATTTTCTCTTAGGTCTATGTTCGTCTTATTAGGTGATCTCTATATCATTTTTTTTATTCAATGTTATGTTCATTTGATTATTATTAGGATAGATACATTAATTAACAACCAAAGCATACATTTGTAGGTACAATGGGACCACCTTTCCTGTGATTCCAACTTGGCTTTCTGCAATGTGAGTCCAATACCATACCAATACATTATCATTATGGTAGATATTTATGTGCCCACTCAATACCATACCAATACATTATCATTATGGTAGATATTTATGTGCCACTCAACCAATTATTTTTAATATTAATTTGATATTATTTGTTTATTAATGAGAAATATTATAGATAAGAATATACCTTTTATTACTTTTTAATATTATTTTCTTCCATACATGCTATTTTTATTCTATGTTATTGAGCATTAAACAATGTATTCATTTTGTTTCATTTTATTCCTACAATAAATTTTCATAATTTTATAACAAGATTTAAAAGTTAAAATGAGATAAAAAAATTAAAAATTAAAAAGATTAAAATAACTTACACATCAAAATAAAATGATTTACATTGAAACTACATAAAAAAAAAATTAAAATAAAGAATAAAATAAAATGCTTTACACTTGAAACCATATAAAAGAATTAAAATAAAGAATAAAATAAAGAAGTAAATGATATAATAGACTAATATAATTAAATCTCCGCTAGTATATTTGCATTAATAGAAACTCCTAGTAAATATCCTTTCACTTTGCATAAAAAAATGTTTATATGGGGTTCCAAAAAAAGACCAACATGGCATGGTATTTCACTAGATTCTATGGTTGTCTTGCATAGTATTCTCCATCACCATTCAAGGATTTGAAATTTGATAGTGTTTATAAAAATATATTATATGCCACATAATATCTTATATAATCAATAAATTAATAATAAAATTATTTAATAATTTATTTTTTATACTTTTATAATTAAAAACATAATTAATCCTTTGACCTTTATGGTTTAATATTATATGCAATCAGACGTCTTCTTTCGTCAGCTTTTCCAATTTGATCATGAGAGGAGGGTGCACGTCTATGTTAGTATTTGACAGTTACTATAATTAAGATGTTTTTAAGGGGAAAATTACGAATTTTATAATAAAAAAAATACGTATATCAGTTATTTTGTATTTGAATTTCTATCTATTATAAGGGCTTCCTCATTTATACGGAAACAGTGAATTTCAGGAGTGGTTGAAATATTCTACAATGCGATCGCTTTCGAGAAGCATGCCCCTTATGTTGTGTGATGTTATTAACTAACATCACACCTTTGATTTATCAGTATTTTATTTAAAAGATTTTATTTTAGAAGTGTTTTTTTTTTTTTTTAAATTATATATGATTACAGTTATATATATATATATATAAATTTGATATTATTAAAGAAAAAGAGGGTTTTGAAAGGGATCTCATAACCTTTTACAAAACCTTAATGAAAGCTGGAGTAACATTAGAAGCAAGACTAAACCAACTAGAGACCATCTCCTAACTACGGTGAGGGTCCAAAGACAAAAAAAAAAACTGAAAACACAGGAAAACATACAAGCAAAGAGAAACGAAGATCTGGAAAGGATTGAGGATAGAACCGAGGAAGTTCTATACCAGCGAATCTACTTCCTTGACCACATATTCCATTAACCTGGACACTTCCTCCAAGTAGTCAATTGCTATCTTCAATTAGTCCTAAATTGCATGTTGTTTAATCTCCATCAACTTCAGATTATGGATCACTAAATTCTTTTGCTCAATAGCCTCTTTCGGGGCATAATTTTCTTTAACCAACTTATCCTTATGAAAGTCGCTAGGCAAGATCTTTGAGTCAGAGGGAAGAGAGATAGGAGAAGAGTCCTCCTCAACCTTCTTCTTACCTAGCAACCACATGGATTTCCTAATGCCACTACCTCCCGCCTTACTCACAGTTAGTTCCCCGACCATCTCAGGTATGAGTTTGAGCTATTTGGAGGAGCACCCTAAAAAGATCACTGCTTAATCCTTTGTTGTGCGACACCTTACCTTTCACCCCTTTTGCCAAGACCTAGATCTTCCTTGAGATTATGTTAGCCTCAAAACCCATGGAAAATGAATACAGGTCCTCACTTTCGTCGCTCAAACCACTGGAATCCTCCTTAGGCAAACAAGACATAGGAACCAAAAGTTCAATGATTGACTTCAGGATTTCCTCAACAACCAAGTCACACTCTGAAGGAGACTGCTCAAATACTAGCAATGCCAAACCTTGGTGCAAGGTAACCTGAGCTCTTCCTCCTTGAACATCCAACATAGACTTCTTCATTGAATGAAATAAAAACATGAGGATGTTCATCCATAGTTGCCTCCGAAGGTGATTAAGGAACATTGCATGGAAACTACGAATCACTTCTTACATCGAGTCTATAGTAAAATAGTCCATGATTACTCTGGCCACCCTATCCCATCAAGGAGACACTGCCTTAGCACTAAATCCATTCTGCATTCTGGGGAGAAATTCATCAACATCCAAAAAAAATTGATCTCCTTAAACAGTGAATGTTTATCTCTATTATGGTAAGCTCCATCTACCAGAAGGTCCATGGTCCTGCTTATCAACTCAGTTGAAACCTTAAAGGATAAATTTTCAACTCTCACCCAACCATCATTCCATGTTGAAGTCATCCATTTTGATAGGATCAGATTATGGCCATGAAATTTTTGGATACAATTCAAAATACCACCATTCATCATAATTGATTTCACCTCATCATCAATAGACAAATAGGTTGGTTCCACACGAAGTTTAGAATGATTTAATTTGGGGCTATATATTTTTGCCTTACCTATTGGCAAACCTCTTACTAACTCCTCATTCTTTTGCACACCAAGATCTCCCCCTCTACAAATAGAAAAATTCAAATAGAACTTCTCTGAACAAACAAAAGACCCAAGAGTAAATTTAAGAAGTCCATACCCAAATCAATCAATCCCTGTCCACAATAACCAATATTAGAACACTACAACCTGTGAAGCCCAAGCACTCCCTAAATCACCATCGAAGAGACTTTAAGCATCCTGATGTTCCTCAAATTGACAATAACACCCAAAAAATGAAAATAGATCCTGCACTGCTGGACTTACACATTCTTAATCAACTCATGACTGAAGGAGTCATAAAACCAGCCATATTCCTCAACCTAGAATCCATCCATGAAAATAAAATATTATATGATATTTATCCACCATGACACTAGAACAAAGACTCCACCAAGAGGGTAGGGATATCCATCCACCATGACTCATGGAGACCACCCTTGGAGAGATGCCAACTCATCAAAATATGAAGGAAGAGCATGACAGAAGATTGGAAACTATGAGAAGCCTCCTCATTCCCAACGAAGCTTAGAAAAACCACCACGAAATAAAAAATCAGAGTTGTATTGGAAGATAGGACTTGCCAAACCTAACTCGATTTGCAAAACAATGAAATATTGGGCTCCCAAAAAAACCATGGAACAATAGACCTCCACCACCCGAAAAAGTATTGATCACCAAAAACAAAAATTGACCCTTCAACCACCCACATCAGGTCTGCAATACATGGGAATGAGAGATTCGATGAACTATCATCCTTCCACCAAATATTTGGTAAATCCAAAGAAAGAATGAACTCAGAGCCTTAACGAAAATATGACATTACCAATCAAATAAGGACCTTTGGAAACCCAAACACCAAATTCCCCATACACAAAATTAAAGCATTTCTCAAATATTTAAAACATTGTACATAAGGAATTTGAAATTTGAAATAAAAACCATGGAACAACCAAACTCGACCAGCCCAAAAAGTAATGATCACCAAAATAAAAAATTGGCCCTCCAACCAACCACCTCAGGTATGCTAGCCAAGTGATTGAGATATTCAAAGACCTTTCATCCTTCCATCGAAGCTTTGGTAAATCCAAATAAATAATTAACTTAAAGCCTTTACAAAAATCTGACATCACCAGGAAAACAAGGACCATCGAAAACCTGAACACCAAATTCCCATACACAAATTTAAAACAATTCTCAGAGATTTAAAACAGTGTGCGGGATTTTGACACAAGGAATTTGAAATTTAAAACAAAATTGAGATCGAGATCTCCCACAGCTTGCCTGGCCTGCACTTCAAGGACTTCGTAGCACCTATTAGAGTCTCGATCTCAACTAATTTTACACCTAGATGAAATTCCTTGCTCCAAAATTTCAATATTTGAATGACTTTTTGACATTCATTAAGGTTTCTCTTCATTGGAACGCTGCAACACCTCTACTGGGAAAGCCCTCTGCCAGACCAAAAATCCTGGGTAAGACACTCCAAGATTTGCCATGATATCTGCTAAATAATTACCCTTCCTCAGCACGTAATAAATTGACACATGGCTTAAGGATTGTATATTCCATTTCATCTCTTCCATAAAACTTGACACCTTCCAACTGGGATGAACCGAGTCGTTGAGCATTTTAATCACATTTAATAAGTCACCCTCAATGATGGTATTATGGATCCCAAGATCTTTTAAAAGTAAAATTCCTTGGAAAGCCATCCTGGATTTCGCAAACTGAGAGGTTTGGGAACCAAGGTTCTCAGCGAATGCCATTATTAAATTCCCAATTATCTCTTATCATACCTCCAGCTCTGGCCATACCTAGATTACCCTTAGACATGTCATCAAAATTTAATTTAAGCCATCCACTAGGCGGAGGGGCCCACTTCACCAATCTTCTTGGGTTTGGATCAACCGAGGCTTGAGCAATCAGAGGAAAATCCAGTTCCTCCTCAAGCCGTATCTTATTCAAATAACATAAGAGCCTAGAATTATTGAGTCTTGAACACTAAAGAAATGTTCTCCACCATATTCCAAATAATTCTGGCACTCACTCTTTTAATTTCTTTTTTCTGATTTTTAAAAACTCTCGCATTTTGTTCTTTCCAAACTCCCTAGAGAATGTGCGAGAGCAAAAACTTCCAGAGACACTTGAGACATGGGGAAGTAAAGGGAGGATACCACTAATTAACATAGTCCACCAATGAATTAGGCAACACCTAATGAACTTCAAGTTTATTGAAAATAAATGAACATACCTCCTAAAAAACCCTAGCAACTGAGGAGCAAGTGATACGTGACTCTCAATCCGCTTCACAAAGAAATCACCTATTCTCTAAATTAAGACCTCTCTTCAGTAAGTTTTTGATAGTCAAAATTTTGTTTTGCACTGCCATCCAAAAGAAAATATTTACTTTTGGAGTTAAGTTTTTCATCCATATCTTTCCTACTGGGAATTGGGAATCAATTACCGGGCCCAATAGATCATAAGCTAATTTCACTAAATAAGTTTCTTCACTATCCCCATCCCATACCAGACTATCTTCAACCTCCTCTTGTCCAATAATATAAAGCTAAAGCTCATTCACAATAACACTCTAGGTTTACTGAACATACCCATCCTTGGTTGAAGGTGGGATATGGATCCATACTTTTCTATAATTTTGAACTAAAATGAAATCTACCACCTTAACAAAAATATCTATTCATCAGGATCAGATATCTAATCTGGTGATCAACCAATAGTGGACGGTTCCTCAGCTAGGATTCATTCCAGAAATCGATTTATTTTCCATTGCCCACAATCCATTTGCCATTACTGCTTAAAAAATTCCCTGCTTTTGATTAACCTTTACCAGAAGGCTGAAATACTTTTGGGAAGGATATCATAGAGAAAATTTTCAAAGTTACATTTAGCTTTCAGGATCCCAATCCATTGGCGATCAAAACTAGATACCACCTACCATCCCAACTTGGCCACTAGGGCCTTGTTCATCTGATCCACATGCTTAAAATTTGAACATCCCTCTTTCTTATGGTGCTAAATATGCTCCCATGAAACTAAATGAAATTTCTCCTTCATCTACAGGTTGGCCCACAAAAAATATTTACAAATACTATCAAACTTTTTTGTAATCCTACAAGGGATATTGAAAAGAGACATAAAGTAGATCGAAATACTTTGCAAGGTGCCTTTTACTAGCATAATATTATCGTCCTAATTCATAAGGGCCCCTTTACAAGACTACAATTTTTGCTGCACTATTTTGACAATAGCAGTAAAAAAAAATCCTTAATTCAGCCTAGTAAAAGCGGAAGACCCATATAAGTTGCTAGAAGAGATGCAATTCAGCAGTTAAAAATTCTAGCAATTTTCCATTGACAATCCCTTAGAGTATTGATAAAGAAGAGATGACTCTTAATAAAAATAATCTACTAGACGACCACATTCTCATAGGAAAATAAAATATATTTAATTTCTTTGGTGTGAATAAATGAAGCAGAACAAGACAATAGGATATCATCTACAAACTATTGGTGATAAATTGGTCTACACGATAAGGTAGACTAGAGACCCATAGCATTATGATGAAGTGACAAATATTTCCCCAAATATTCTACCATCAGAATGAATGGGAAAGGGGACAAAGGGTCACCTTGGAAAACACTGTGATAGGATTTGAAGAATCCCATTGGTGATCCATTTATGAGAACTAAGAATTAGGCTGATAAAATGCATGCTTCCACCAACTCAATCCACATGGTGTTGAATCCAAATTTCCTCAACACTCTAAATAAAAATGGCCAGGAGATCCTATCATAAGCCTTATTCATATCCTACTTAAGGAGGAACATGACCCTACCACTCTTATGAACATAATGCATCAGATCGTAGATCATAATAGCCTCATCCAAAATCTACATACCAGGCACAAACCCACTTTGTGCATTATCAATCAACAATGACAGAAGAGGATTAATTCTATTTTCTAAAACTCTAGTCAAGATTTTATCAGTATGTAGTAATTGAAATAAGAGACCACTGAACTCTTGGGAATAAGGGCTAGAAATGTAGAATTTAGCACCTTAGGAATCAACATGGATCTCTGGACATCTCTTAGAGCATTACACACATCCTTCCTGCATATATGCCAAAAATTTTGGAAGAAGAGTGGAGGAAATCCGTTTGTCCTAAGAGCTTTAAGAGGGCCCAAATAATCCAAAGCCTTCTAGATTTACTCATCCGATAAAGGTTCTATGAGACTAGCACTCATATCATATGAGATGAGCCTTGGAATTGATGCTAGAAGCTCATCCTCCACTTGAATATCTCTTATCAGAGTTGAGCTCAACAAGGAACTAAAAAATCAATCACCTCCTCTCTAATCTCTAGGATTTTTGACAAAGAAGAGCCATCAAATATTGAGATCTCCCTAATCCTATTATGACTTCTATGTTGCAGAGTCGAAGCATGAAATTTTTTTGAATTTTTATCTCCCTCTTTTAACCACAAGTCTCTAGATGAGAGATCCACAATATTTTTACGAAGCGATAAAGACCACCCAAAATATTCTACCATCATAATAAATAAGAAAGGGGACAGAGGGTCACCTTGGTGAATACCGTGATAATATTTGAAGAATCTTGTTGGTGATCTGTTTATGAGAATCAAGAACCAGGCTAATGAAATGTATGCTTCCACCAACTCAATCCACATGGTATCAAATCCAAATTTCCTCAACACTCTGAATAAAAATAGCTAGGAGACTTTATCATAGGTCTTATTCATATCCTTCTTAAGGAGGAACCTATTAGAGTTAATCACTATATAAAATATAGAAAAGCAATTATAGTGTTTCAAACTTTAATAGCAGAATTAACAAAATAATACAAACACACAGTAGAAGAGACAATGATTTTAACGTGGTTCACCCAATGTGGGTTACATCCACCAAGAATTTTCAGTCCTTTATTTCTCAATCCAAGCAATAGAGGGTTACAACCTACAGCAAACATTTGTTGTAATTTCCTCTCTATATTTACAAGGAATCAACACAGTAATTTTATTCATTATATACTATGTTTTTCCTCACAACTATAAATAGAAAAAAATTGCTTTTCTTAATACATTCTAAGATTAACACTGATAAAAACAAAAAAAAACTTTCCCTGGCTGTCCTGTTGTAAATCTAGAAACTTTCTCTGGTAGACTAACAGACTGTAAATCTGGAAACTTTCCCTGCACATCCTGTAGTAAATCCAAAAACTTTCTCTGTTTAGCCTCCTCATAATTAGGCTCCATTCCTAACAATATCCCACTTGGAGACTAATTCCATTGCACCATACTGCAACTAAGGACTGAAAAATTCTCATCATGGCCTCTTATTCCTTAAGGCCAACTGAAGTTGAAAAAAAGCTCAACTTTTCTCTTGACACCACTTTTGTAAGCATGTCGGCAGGATTTTGTGATGTGTGAACTTTCCCTAATTTCAAAGATCCATCTTCCACTACTGATCTAATGAAATGATACCCGAGTTTGATGTGTTTAGTTTTTGAATGGAATGTCAAATTCTTAGCAAGGTGTATAGCACTCTGGCTATCACTCCACAACCTATTATCCTATTGCTTCTTACCTAGTTCTTCCATTAGTCTATGCAACCAAGCCATCTCTTTGCTTGCTTCTACAACAGCAACATATTCAGCTTCAGTGGTTGAAAGGGCAACTACGTGTTGGAGTTGAGAAATACAACTAACTGCTCCTCCTCTAGTAAAGATGTAGCCAATAGTGCTACTTCCACCATCAAGATCACCTGCCATATCAGAATCTACAAAACCTTTCAAGCATATATTAGAGCCTCCAAAATTCAAAGAATAATTTGAAGTTCCTCTCAAGTACCTGAGTATCCATTTTACCGCTTGCCAATGTCCTTTTCCTGGATTACTCATAAATCTACTCACTACTCCCACTGCATGGGCAATTTTTGGTCTTGTACAAACCATTGCATACATCAAGCTTCCAACCGCTGATGCATAGGGAACCTTAGCCATATGCTCTTGTTCCTTTTGTGTCTTGGGACACAAATATTTGGTGAGTTTGAAATGCTTTGCCAATGGAGTAGCAACAGACTTTGCATTGTTCATGTTGAATCTCTTAATCACTTTTTCAATGTATTTTGCTTGTGACAATTTCAGAGTGTGACTCTCCTTGTCTCTTGTTATCCTCATACCAAGGATTTGTTTGGCTTATCCGAAATCCTTCATGGCAAAGAATTTAGCCAACTTCTTCTTGAGCATGTTTATATTTTGCATATTTGTTCCTGCAACTAACATGTCATCCACATACAATAGAAAAATAACATAGTTATCATTTCCAGTTTGCTTAAAATATACACAATGATCACTTTGACATCTTTCAAACCTTTGATTAGCCATGAACTTATCAAATTTTAAATACCACTGTCTAGGAGCTTGTTTTAACCCATACAAACTCTTTTTCAATTTACATACCCAATCATATTTACCTTTCACCTAAAAGCCTTCTGGTTGGTGCATATAAATTTCCTCCTCCAAATCACCATGAAGAAATGATGTCTTCACATCCAATTGCTCCAGATACAAATTTTCTATAGCTATATGACTCAAAATAGCTCTAATAGAGGTCATTTTTACAATTGGAGAAAAAATCTCATCAAAATCAATACCTTTTTTTTTAGCGAATCCCTTGACCACTAGTCTTGCTTTGTATCTCTTATGCCCTTCCTTCTCCAATTTAATCCTGTACACCCATTTATTGGTCAAAGCTATTTTACCTTTGGGTAGCTTAACCAAATCCCAATTTTGGTTGTGGAATAAAGAGTCCATTTCTTCATTCATTGCAAGCTCCCACTTATTCCTAGTATCCATTTGTAATGCTTCCTAAAAACATTCTGGCTCACCAGCATCAGTATACAAAACATAATCAGAGAAACGTTGAGGAATTCTACTTATCCTGGTAGATCGTCTAACAACACTTTCTGGAGATTGAGGTGCTTGTTGCTACTGTTGTTGAACATTTTGATTTTCTACCACTTTTGGAGTTACCTTTTCTATGTGTCCATCAAGGTCTATGTATTTAGTAATTTCCTCTTTCTATTTCTTTCCCTGCAACCGATATTTATACAAGTTTTTTTCATTAAATATGACATCCCTACTTCTAATGAATTTTCGGTTATCACAATCCCATAATATGTAACCCAAGCCATAAATACCATAACCAATAAAATAACACTTTTGGGCCTTAGCATCTAGCTTATTTATGTTCTCTTTGTCTATATGCATAAAAGCCTAACATCCAAATACCTTAAGGAAAGAATAATTTACTAGTTTACCTGTCCAAAGCTCTTCCGAAATTCCTCCATACAAGGCACTATATGGTCCTCTATTAATCAAATATACTGCAATATCAATAGCATGAGCCCATAAAAATAATGGTAAGCCTACATGTATTCTCATGCTCCTAGCATGCTCCATGATGGTTCTATTCATTCTTTCTGCAATCCCATTTTCTTGAGGTGTTCTTGGAACTACCTTGATTCTTCTAATTCCATTTTTATAACAAAACACATCAAATTCTCTACTACAATATTCTCCACCATTATTTGACTTTAGACACTTTAACCTTTTTCCAGTTTCATTTTCAAATAATGCTTTCCAATTCTTGAAGGTATTAAAAACATCACTTTTATTCCTAATGCAATATATCCACGTTTTCCTTGTTGCATCATCAATAAAAAGTACATAGTAATAGCAACCTCCAAGAGAAGTTACCTGAGTTGGGCCCCAAACATCCGAGTGCACAAGCTCCAATTTCTCTTTCTTCCTTTCCTTGCCATCCTTGAGAAATCTAACTCTCTTTGCTTTACCATAAACACAATCCTCACAAAATTCCAAATCAATCTCTTTTAACTTAGGCAATAACTTTCTTGAATGTAAAATTTCCATACCTTTTCCACTCATATGGCCAAGTCTTTGGTGCCACAAAGATGCACTCTCACCTATAGAAACTAAATTCATGGAGCGGTGAGAAAAATCAGTAAGTAAATAAAGAGTACCCACCAATTTACCTCTAGCTACTATCAATGAACCTTTAGTAACTTTCCAAGCATTTTCTTCGAATGCAACCGTGTATCCTTCACCATCAAGCTTACTTGTCGATAGAATATTTCTCTTTAAATCTGGTATGTGTCTCACCTCTTTAAGAGCCAATTGACATCCATTTGGGGATTTAATCAAAATATTTCCAATACCCACGATTTTCAATGGTTGGTCATTTCCCAAAAAAACCTATCAATAATCTCCAGAAACATAATCTATGAAGTATTCCTTATGTGAGGTAGCATGGAATGAAGCACCACTATCAATTACCCAATAATCACTATTTCTATCAAGAGATAATATTAAAGCATCTTGTAGAATTTGTCCAGTAATATTGGCTTCTGAAGTGTTACCATTATTATCATTACCTTCATTTCCATCACCCTTTCTTTGCCAACAATCCTTCTTGAGATGACCCTTTTTGCCATAGTGCCAACATTGTAGATTTCCTTTTCCACGTGATTTGGATCTGCCTTTGGATTTGCCATGATGTGAACTCTTGCCTCTTTCTCTTCCTCTTCCTCTTCCTCTATTCTCAACAGTTAAGGCGGTGCTAGATGATTATCCTGTGGTTTTTCTTCTCATGTCCTCACTAAGTATCACACCAAAAACATCATCAAATTCTAATTTATTTGAACTCGAAGCAGATTTACTTATCGCCATTACCAAATTGTTCCAACTTTCCAAAAGATAGCATAAGATTAAAAAGGTCCTAAGCTCATCATCAAAATCCAATCCTACTAAATGCAATTGATTAGTGACAGTATTAAATTCATTTAAATGATCATGCATAGATCCTCCTTCACTCATTTTCATGTTAAATAACTTTTTCATTAAGAATACCTTATTTGATGTTGATGGTTTCTCATACATATTGGCCAAATTATCCATGACTCCATTGGTAGTATTTTCATTGGAGATGTTGAAGGCTACGATGGCTCCCAAGCACAGCCTCACAGTACCCAATGCATTTCTATCAAGGAAACTCCACTCCTCATCAGACATAGTTGAAGGTCTCTCTATTTCCCCCTCAAGAGGTAAGTAAATATCCTTCTGATACAAGTAATCCTCCATTTACATCTTCCAAAATTGAAAGTTATCGCCATTGAATTTTTGAACTCTAAACCTCCCTTCTTTCGCCATTGCTCCCACTTGATCCAGAAATTCTCCTTCTGTCAAGTGCACCCAACAAAACAAATGCTCTGATACCACTTGTTAGAGTTAATCACTATATAAAATATAGAAAAGCAATTATAGTGTTTCAAACTTTAACAGCAGAATTAACAAAATAAGACAAACACACAGTAGAAGAGACAATGATTTTAACGTGGTTCACCCAATGTGGGTTACATCCACCAAGAATTTTCAGTCCTTTATTTCTCAATCCAAGCAATAGAGGGTTACAACCTATAGCAAACATCTGCTGTAATTTCCTCTCTATATTTACAAGGAATCAACATAGTAATGTTTTTCATTATATACTCTATTTTTCCTCACAACTATATAGAAGAAAAAAACAGAAAAAAAAAACTGTTTTTCTTAATACATTCCAAGATTAACATTGATAAAAACAAAAAAAACTTTCCTTGGCTATCCTATTGTAAATCCAGAAACTTTCTCTGGTAGACTAACAGACTGTAAATCTGGAAACTTTCCCTGCCCGTCCTATAGTAAATCCAAAAACTTTCTCTGTTTAGCCTCCTCATAATTAGGCTCCATTCCTAACAGAACCTAGCCCTGCCACTCTTATGAACTAAATGCATTAGCTTGTGGATCACAATACCCCATCTAAAATCTGCCTACTAGGCACAAACCCACTCTGTGTATTTTCAATCAAAACGATAGAAGAGGCTTAATTCTATTTTCTAAAAATTTAGTCAATATTTTATACATTGTATTACATAGGCTTATCGGTTTGTAGTCATTGAAATAAGAGGTCGTTGAACTCTTGGGAATAAGGGTTAAAAATGTAGAATTTAGAACCTTAGGAATTAACATGGATCTCTGGACATCTCTTAGACCTTTGTACACATCCTCTTCATATATATGCCAGAATTTTTGGAATAAGAACGGAGGAAATCCGTCTAGCCCAAGAGCGTTAATAGGGCCCAAATAATCCAAAATCTTCTGGATTTCCTCATCCAAGAAAGGTTCTATGAGAATAGCATTTAGAGATGAGCCTTGTAATTGATGCTGGAAGCTCATCCTCCACTTGAATATCTCTTGCCAAAGTCGAACTCAACAAGGAACTAAAAAAATCAACCCACTCCTCTCTAATCTCCAATATTTTTGATGAATAAAATCTATTAGATCTCGAGATCTCCTTAATATTGTTATGACTTCTACGCTGTAGAGTCGAAGCGTGAAACAATTTTATATTATGTTGGATAAGAATCAAGGTTTTATATGGTTCACCTACTTGTGACATTGATTTTATTTCTTTTTTTCACCCTTCCTATGGTATGAACTTGGGTTTCCTTGATGAAAATTCAAATACATACCAATGGGGTGAATGACAAGGACCTTAAAAATATAGTTTTTCCTTTCTCTTTCTTTTATGTTATCTAAAAAAATTATTAAGTATATGCATTTGTTATAACCTGATTATTCATTTTCAGGGACCTATAAATTATCATAAGATCACTTGTATGTACACATTCACAAATTATCATGTCATCATAGTGTTTAAATATAAAATTATTTTATTTTAATTCATAGACCATATTTTAGCCTCATAAGTTAAGAGTATGGAAGCATGTAGGTAAGCTAATGAGAAGTTGATAATTAGTGCTAATGGAGAGAATAAAAAAATATTCTGGAAAAAAATGACTTAATTGTTATAAGAATGAAAGGATAAACTTAATCAACAAAGACAAAATCCCAAAAAAATATTGGTTATATATTTTAAAAATTAATGTAAATACAACTTTTATAGGTGGTACAGAGATATCTCATGAAAATGGAAAGGTATGTATTGTTGACTCCCTAATAAAAAAATATTAAGGGATAATGAGTTTAGCATGGTAGGCAAATTTCTAGGGTCCATACCAGATTTAGATGTGCTTAGGAGATGGCTTCATTCTAAAATTAAAAAAAAGGGTTCATTGAATGTTATTGGTCTATCAAAGGGATACTTCTTAATCCGGTTTAATATTGAGGAGGATTTGATGGTAACTTTCTCACGAGGTCCGTTTTTTCTTTGGGAAAAGATCATTTTTTCTAAAACAATGGCATTAGGGCTTCAATCCTCAAAAGGAAGAATATTTTTCCATTCCCATATAGATTAGATTCCCAGATATGCCTATATAATATTGGGATGATCAAATTATTAAGGGCTTGGCAACACAAATTGGAAAATTTATAACTATGGATCAACCCACCCGCAACAAAACAAGAATTTTTTGTGCAAGAGTCTATGTTAACGTGAAGCTATAATAAGACAAAGTGGAAAAAATGAGTATCAAACCTATGCTTTGGGAATGGGAACAAAAAGTTGAATATGAAATTTTTTGGCATAGTGTAAGCAATGTAAAGTGTTTGGACATGTAGAAGGGAAATGTCATCCACAAAGACAAACCAAATTTACTAAAAAGTGATAACAAAAGGAGAATAAAATAAACCATAGGATTACAAGCATGGAAAAGGAAACTTCTAGCCCACAAGAAAGGGCACAAGAAAATGAACAATATCAAGAAATTTACTAGGAGGTAAATGAAGAGGCCGAAAGTAAAATTAGTAATGTATGTTCTATATAGTACAAGGAAGAACAACATAATCCTAATAAGATAATGGAGTATGCAATTAAATGCACAGAGATAAACCAACAAGCAAATGAAGAACATAATGAGAAACAAAACTTGAGTGGTTTTGGAAATAACACTAATCAACAAGAGAATATTTTCAATCAATAAAAATAAAATAATTATGAAGAAGGTAACCATAAGATGAAAATAAATATGATTGAAAATCATATAAATCTAGATACTAATATACAACAACAAAATGTGATTGCAATCAGTAGAGAGAATGCATACGGTAATTTGGAAGTTGAAGAAGAAATATTAGTAGATGATGCTAAAATGGTAGAGGATACCCTATCCACTCAAATGGACTCAAAATAGGATAAATATTAGATTGAAGGAGTTTGAGGGTTTAAAATCAAAGAAATAGAGGGATGGAAAGGATTAGATCAAATTTTAAGTTAAAATAATGAAACTAAACAATTTGAGGAATAGAAGGATCTAAGCATAATAGAAAACTCAAAGCAGTCTAAGGAGAGTATGCAAACAACATTTAGAAAAAAACTAGAGTTGGGTAAAACAACTCAATCAATAGCAGAAGAATCTGTGATAGGATGTAATAAAATGGGAGAGAATGATCCTCCTGGAAAATATACAAAAAATACAAAGAATACAGGTAATTATGAGAAAAGAAAGCAAGGAATACATCCCAAACAAGAAGAACAAAAAGTACCAGAGAACAAGGTACAAGAAATATCCAAATGAATAATGTATGGTTAAGGGCAAAAGCCCATAAAAAAAAACCAAAAAACCAAAATCCTTTCTTGGAATGTGCGAAGGATAAATTCCCCTAGGAAAATAAGAATTTTTAGAGATCTACTCATGGAAGTAAAACTTGATATTGTTTTTCTTCAAGAATCTAAAATTGACACAAAAAAACTTGATATTATTTAGAAAAATGTTTGGTCGAATGTTGAATGTATCATAAGCCCAACACAAGATACTTTTGGAGGTATTTGCATATTTTGGGATAGAATGAATTTTGAGGGCACTTTAATTGATAAAGAAGAGAGATTCTGCACGGTCAAATTGAAGAACAAAAAACTAACTTCTATTGGGTAATGATAGGGGTTTATGCTCAAAATGATGATCATGAGAGATTCCATCTATGTAATAAGTTATCTTTTTATAGGAGTCTTTTCATTAATTTACATTGGATGGTTTTGGGTGACTTCAATACAGTATTAAGAATAGAGGAAAAAAGTGGAGGGACGATTAACATCACTCAAGGTATGCAATATTTTAATGATTTTATTCAAAATAATAAAATGATTGACCTAGATATGTGTAAAGGTAAGTTTACATAGACAAAAATAAGGATGGAGGATAATCACATTTAAAGGTGCCTAGATAGAGTTCTTATTTTTGACAATTGGCTAAGTATAAACAATATTCATAGACTTACATGTATGCCCAAAATAGGATCAGATCACAATCCCCTTTTGCCGGATATGGAAAAGGAGGGGAAGCAGGGAGGAGCACCCTTTATGTATGAGCTCATGTGGAATATGCACCTAGATATTACAAATATAATTCAATATTGGTGGCAGAAGGAGGTTCAAGGATCAACAATGTACATAGTTACCCAAAAATTAAATAACATCAAGTATTGAATCAAATTTTGGAATAAAGAGGTTTTTTGTAACATCAATTTAAGAAAATAATAACTTAAAAAGGATATCCAAGATATAGAGGAAACAATGAACATGGAAGGTAGAAAACGAGAGGGGCATGAAAAGGAAAAACAACTCCTCACAGAGTATCATAATACCATTGCCTAAGAGGAAATTCATTGGAAACAAAAATAAAGAGTTTTATGGCTCAAGGAAGATGATAGAAACACTAAATTATTCCATGTTTCAACTATGAGATATAGGAACAACAATAAAATCCTCTACCTTATGGGGTAATATGGAAGAAAGTATGAAGATTTAAATGATATTAAAAATTTGGCCATTATTTTCTTTCAAAACCTTCTTAGCAAAGAATCAACAGAGTGCAACATGGAAATAGAAAGCATTATTAAAAATATTCGCAAAGGAGTTAATGATAGCATGAATGAATATCTATGCAAGGTAATCTCTAAGAAGAAAATTAAAAGAGTTGTGTTATCTATGGGAGCATCCAAGGCTCTGGGACCAAATGGTTTTCCACCAGGATTTTTTCAACATCATTGGGATATTGTTGGAGAAGATGTAGTCAATGCAATACAAGAAGCCCAAGAATCTGGTAAGTTGCTAAAATAATGGAATAATACCTTCCTTGCTCTAATTCCTAAGAAATATTGGGCAGATAAATTGTAGGACTTTAGACCAATCAACCTATGTAATACAATTTACCAAAATTTTACTAAATTTTTGGCCAACCATTTGAAAAACATCATCCCCTCAATCATTAATGAATATCAAGGAGGTTATATGGTAGGTAAGCATATTACTGAAAGCATCATTGCCATTTATAAAAAAACACACTCTCTTCAAATGAGGAAAGGGTCAGACATGCTCCTTAGTTGGACATGAACAAAGCCTATGACAGGGTTTCATGGTCCTTCTTAGATAAAATAATGGAGCGAATGGGTTTCAGTGAAAAATAGAGGGCATGGATTGGTATGTGTATTTCTAACCCCCACTTTTCAATATTGATCAATGGATAATCTATTGGATTCTTTCCTTCTAGCATAGGAATCATGCAGGGAGATCCGTTGTCTCCATATCTCTTTATCATTATGGCAAATGCCCTGGGAAGAACTTTGGAAAGAAAGTGAAAGGATGGTAATATCAAAGGTCTAAAACATTCATTCATTAGTAAAAATTTATCTCATTAACATTTTGTGGATGATACTTTGTTGCTTGGGGAAGCTACAGAGGAAGAATCTTTGGAGTTTAAAAAAGTCCTTGATTCTTATGAAAAATCTATAGGCCAAAAAATAAATTATGAAAAAATTAGGATTATGTTTTTAAACACAGAGGAGAGTATAAGAGATCAAATAGTTAAAGTGTTGGGCTGTAAGGAGGAAAATTTCCCTATCATCTATCTTGGTTTACCTTTGTTTATAAGCAAGATGAAAAATGAACTTTGGAATCCAATTATTAATAAATTTAATAAGAAACTTAAAGGTTGGAAGGGATATCTGTTATCCTCTATAGGAAAAGTACAACTCATAAAAAACATGCTTCAAAGCCTCCCTATTTATTTCATGTATTTCCTAAGAATTTCAAGGAAAGTGGAAGAGACTTCAGAAAGACTACAAAAAAATTTCTTATGGGATGGCACTGAATGCAAAAAATATATACATCTGGTAGCTTGGGATACCTGTTGCCAGCATTTACAGAATGGGGGTCTTGGTTTAAGGAAGTTGAGAGATCTAAATAGAGCCTTTCTAGGTAAACATGGTTGGATGCTTTTCATTGGAGCATTAGGGAAATGGGCTAGCATTATCCAAAATAAATACTTGGAGGGTAGAAACCACTTTATCAGTAGTTCTAATCCTCCATGTGCATCTATTTTTTGGCAAAATATAATCAATAGTAGGAAATTTCTATGGCAAGATCTAAAATGGAGATTAGGCAAGGGAGAAAAAATTAACTTTTGGAAAGTCCCTTGGATTCAAGAGGATACTTTAGCCAACTATAGAAATTTCAAAGATATTAAAGAACAATTAACTAGAACCTATGGTAAGAAAATTAATGGTTGCATTCATAGGGTGGGTGATTTTCAGGAGTGGAAAATCATGGAAGAAGATATGCAAGGCTTGGGGGTAAAAATCTGCAAAAAAATCATAAGGAGTTATTATTTAGGTAGAGGTTTAGAGGAGGATCAGATAATTTGGGGAAGAAACCAGCAAGGCCAGTACTTAGTAAAGGATGGATATAGAGTCTTGGGTAAAGTAACCTTAGAGAAACTCAAGCTTAAAATAATTTGGAAGCTAAACAACATCCCTAAGGTTGCTATGTATTTTTGGACTTCCATTCTCAATAAGATCCTTGTGAAAGACAATATGTTCAAAAGAGAGATTTTGGTTCCAATTGTTTGTGTCTTATGTAACAAAGAAGATGAGTGTGTGGACCACCTGTTTGGAACTTGTGATTTTTTTTAGATATCCTAAATATGTTATTGAGAGAATTTAGTGTTGCTTGGGTCATTCTAAATTCTCTAATCAGTATTTAAAAATAATGGCACTTCTAAAGTAGTATGTTTTTGGTAAAAATACATTCCACATATTTGTTGGGGGATCTGGTTGGAAAGAAACAGACGAGTGTTCAAAAATAAAACCAGAGAAATAATTGGGGTTTATGTAAGGATAAAAAAAACATTGTATTAAAAATATTGTTCACCAGGAAAATATTGCAATGATCCTCTCTAGAGAAAAATATATCTTAAATACGGAAAAAAATCAATAAGGTGAGACTAGATACCAGATGGGAACATCCCCACAAAGACTGGGTAAAAATTAACTTCGATGGAGCTGCAAATGGTAACCCGGGTCATGTTGGTGTTTGGGGCCTCATTAGGAATGACAGAGGTCAGGTAGTGGTTGCATATGCTGAGGATATAGGAATTACCATAAATCACCAAGCTAAAGCAAGGGCAATGCTTACAGGCCTCCAAATTGCGGTGAAATTAGGTTTTAGGAGAATTGTTCCTGAGGAGGATTCCAAGAATATTATAACTTCCATTAAACAAGGGGAGTTAAATAATTCTAGCATTTTCCAAATAATTATAGATGCGAGGACTATTTAGGAAACCTAGAAGAATGTCAAGTCAAACATATTTATAGAGAGGGAAACAAAGCTACTAATAAAATGGCAAATATGGCAGTTAAATCTGAGAATTTCAAGGTTTGGTCATATGCTCCCATGGATTTGGAAGAGATTATAAGAATTGATAATGAAGCTAGCAGATAAAGAGGGAAGAGTAAACCAGAATACTTATTGATATTATGCGATGAAGGATTTAAGCATACTAAATTACATTATTGTCAACAGATTCTTTATCAGTTATGTAAAGCATTGAGCACTGCATCAGCTACGTTGAATAGAAGGATAAAGGGAGGAAAATTATTTTAGCTTCTCCATCAACAAGTTTAGCCCAGGTTTTGTTTGTTTTACTATGATAGGGCTATCTTGCATTTGTATGATCTTCTCTTATTTTTTTCTTATATATATTTAGGGCTCTGTGTAAAGGGTTGGGGCCCTTCAACCCTTTTTTTTATCAATACCAATAAAAAATTATAGATGAAAATAATATCATAATAAGAACAAAGT
The DNA here is from genome assembly GCA_028583015.1 of Wollemia nobilis. Taxonomy (NCBI): domain Eukaryota; kingdom Viridiplantae; phylum Streptophyta; class Pinopsida; order Araucariales; family Araucariaceae; genus Wollemia; species Wollemia nobilis. The sequence goes on along the minus strand of JAQPPZ010001900.1, from coordinate 935,986 downwards.
ACATTCACTCAACTTAATAAAAATTGATTTTATAATTCATGCTTATACATTACATCCAATATAAATGTGAAGTGATAACATTTCATTATAAATATAAATTTTAAATATCAGATCAAACTATTTAAAATAGATATTGTTTGTAAATGAAAGTGTAAACATTTAGACAAGATAATCTACCTTACAAGAGATTATTAAAATAGGATATTAAGATTCATGGACTAAGGGTGTGCCTGAAAAGAAAGGAATAATATAGTTTTGGATACATTACCTCTAACAAAGTACACATAAAAATTAGACTATTATCTCAAAACATATTCACATATAAATAGTTATAATTCACTTTCTATAAGTAGGCATATTCAACTCAAGTGTTGTCAATATTTATAAACCCTGATAATGTAAAAAAAAATCTAAAAATATTAAAATATTTTTAATTTTTTTTATCCATATTTTTTCCTTTCATAGTCTTAAAAACAATAGAATACTATTAAATCATATCCATTTCTTCTCAATATACTTCTATATATTTCAAAAACCCATCTAGAATTAGTTGAACTACAATTAACCCTCTACTTCTAAGATCTAGTAATTAATATATCTTTAATCATTTTTTGTGAAACCTTTTTTTCCTCTAGAAAGATATTTTTTGTAATATTCTAGACTTGATCATAAAAACCTTTAAATATATTTTCTTTATTGCTACCTAGATTTTACTTATGATGCCCATTCATTTTTTATTTCTTCTAGGATCCACAATAGAAATTTTGAATATGAGAATAACAAATGGCCCTCAAAACCCAAGGTTATTCAATTATTTATTTATTTTTAAAATATTTTTTATTATTTTTATAAATAATTTTTAAATTGGTTATATGGGATTGAAACATGTATTACATCATCACAATATATATAGTACTATTATATCAACTTGGATATTATGCATGATCTTAAAAATCAAGAAATTTAACTAGTTAAGCTAATACCTTTTGATAATTAGTTAAGTAAAATTAAAATGACACCCACTCATATTATATCATGATCATATTGCTATATAATCTTTATAAACCATAAAAAATCGAAGTGAATTATCAAATATTCATGGAAATTATATTTTGATGGACATTTTGGAAGCTATATACAATCTCTAATTACAATAAAATCCTTTTGACTATAACTTATCCAAAATTAGTAGCTTTACTAGATTTCAAATTGTCTGAATTATATAAATTTATATATAGATTTAGAACTAATAATTGTAAAAAAATATCTATTAATATTATTTTTTTAAATAAAATTTTATACTTTTATTTATAATTGTGTTCTATAGTATAATTTTATAAATAAATTCAAAATATTAAAATTAATTTATTTAAATAATATTTTAAATTGCATTTTTAATATATTATTTAACTTGTTTATTTCATATTTTATGAAGAAGGCTTACGTTCAATCCTTAATGAACATATAGACATAATATATAAAAATGCTTAAATTTATAGTATAGAGTGGTTGCCAAATTTAACTCAAATTGAGATGACCATTTGCCTTGATTTGAAAGGTATATGTTCAAGGATTTAGATTTATAATATTAAGTTCTTGTGAAATAAGAACAAGTTGTCTCTAAATTCTATGATATCTTTGTCATCAATATTAATAATAATTATAATTATTATTATTTGTTAATGGAAATTTGTTATTTAGTCTATTCAAAAGATAAGTGAATTTAAATGTGTAAGAGGAAATCTTGTATTTTTTATAAAGTGGTTTTATAAATTTAAAATGTGACGGACTTATATTAGACAATGACCACATTGTCATAGAACTTTAATGAATTATTTTATCATGGTATTACAACAAACTATATTATAATACATTGAATTTATTGGAGAATATTACAATATTTGGTACCTTCTAAATATTTTGCAAATACCTTTGGTTTTATGTAATCATTAGGTTTTTTTATTATTAGAAGATTAATAAAATATTTCTCCTATGATAAATATGAAGAGTCATATCTCTTGTGAGTTTGAGAAGACAAAGAAATAATGGAAGATGAAATGTCAAGAGATTCCATGTAAAGGCTTTATGTAGGGGTCGCAAGAGAGATTGTAAGTATTGAATTGTAATGCATCATTTGTATTATAATCTATTTTATCATCCACTTGAATAAATAATGTTTATTTCATTTGATTCATGACTTGAGTATGTGATTTGAATTCTAGTATATTGTATGCAACCTTGTTGTGAATGATATTTATCCAATAGATGTAAATTTATTGAAGCTTAAGCCAACATTGGTATTAGTGTTAGCTTGTATGAGGACTACTAGGTGAATTATCCTTTGTGTATCTTGAGATTAGAAAACCATGTGTAAAGAAAGAAAGCGGGTTGTAATAAGTTGTGAGAAAGTTATGATGAATTTGTGTGAGGAATAGTTAAGCTTGAATACTGGTGTGTAGGGACAATCATTCAATGATACACCCTAATTTTACCCAAAATGAGGTCAAGTTTTTTGCTACTAATGGGTTAACTATAATTCAAGTGTTCAAATATTTCAAATTATATGGTCCATATCCTTTATTAACTAAAACCATATCTAAATATTTACAATATTTTCCTAAATTGATAACAAAGTCATGTATTTCTTGAGTTGAGTCCTCCTATCTAAAATATCCACATCCATTGAAAACCTGTGATAAAATTTTGTGATTTTACTTTCTTCTTTTCCAAAGCATATGTGTTTCTTTTAGTCAAAAGTTACACTTTGATTGTCTCTAGTTCCTTACAAAGATGTTACTTATAGAAAATTTGATTTTAGCTCTTAGATGTTACAAAGTCTCTAAATTCATGTTAGAATCCTAGGCTGGATTTTTCTATATTTTAATCATTCTATTATTTTGATAGATTAAAGTGATGCAACATAAAATAAAAGGATAATTTATTTTAAAGTCCTTGTTAAATATCAAAGTGCTTTAACAACACAGAGTATAATTTTTTTTAATATTGTCCATATATGCATTGTGAATTATTTACAAGGTAAAATTATGTATAAAAGTTCACATTTCATTATTTAGACATAGAGTCGTGACATTGATATGATGGCTTGTGCAAGAGACATATATTTTAGAGATTTATTCCATGGAAGATTATAAGTATTTTTAAATGCCACTCAGGTACATCCAAATTACCTTATTCCAATTTGTAATGATGTAAAATTAGAATTTAAAAAGTGAGGGATTAGAAGATTAATTCTAGTAGCAAATTTATACATTTTATATGAAGGAAATATTGAAGGAGAATAGTTTATTTATTCAAAGAAGTTTATTAAAATAAGGAATGATAAATTTTCTTCCTCAGTAAATAAAACTGAATAAGATTTGATTTAAATTGATAATAAGGGATTATAATAAAAATTCAAGGCAAAAGGAAAAAGGATAAATTATAAAAGAAGACATTGAAAGGAAATAATAGCTTGCTCTTTGGAATTTGCTTGTTGTGGTGCAGTGGTAAATGCCCTGGGTGCTGGTAGAGGCCGACCCAGGTTCCATTCCCCTTGTCTCCATCCTGTATATATATGGTATAGTTAGGAATGCCCTATGTGCTGGTAGAGGCCGACAAGGCTCCATTCCTCCTATGCCCAACCTGTTGAAAGTGGCACCTCGAAATGGGTGTTTTCCACTATAAATTAGTTTACCCAGGTGTTGTAGGTGAGTTGGAGAGGAGAGGGCAATCCTCCAAGGGAGGTCCCAGTTTCAAATCTCCACCCTACCAAAATGCTAAATTGGGTATCTAAAATCCAATTGATAATGTTGGTGCGAGCAGGGTCGAGTGCGACCCCTAGGTGACTTTGACGGTGTAGAACCTCCTGTTCATGGTCTCTCAGACCAAGGCGGCTCCGCAAGGGGTTTTTTGCTTAAACAAAAAAAAATAGCTTGCTCTTTGAGAAGGAATTTTTTTGTATTAAAGTTAGAGAAGGGGTTTTGAAAGGGATCACAAACCATTTTAACAAAGGTGAGGGTGTTGGAAGGTCCAAAAACCTTGTACATAACCAGACTACAGATAAAACAATAAGCTTATAGAAATAACAAGACTTTGAAGCCCAAAATAGAATAAATCTGAAAAAAAGTCAGCAAACTGATAGCACTGAAACAAATTCTTGATAGCAAAACAACAATCATCTTACACTGTTGTCTTTTATTTTTGTCTTCTAGCTATGCTTAAATATAAATTTATCTAATTTACATCACATACCTCCTTCTTGGTCTCTTTGTTTCAGATTTATTTGATAGTAGGTCTTCCTTTTATTGCTACCACTCCTACATCCACTTTTTTCTTAGTACTTCTGGTTATTATTAGGCATGGAGTAGCAAAGTATTTTTTAACAAGGGAAGAAGAAATCCTTCCCTTATTATATTTATGTGTGATATCATATGTAGCCTCAGTAGAAACATCCACCAATGGGGGTTCATTTCCCATTTTAATGAAATTCTAATTGGCTTTAGCCATACTTTGAGGAACCAACACTAATTGTTGTTCCCTTCACTTTTCATATTCCTCTCCAAATACCTTCCCTTCTTCTTCTTCACTTGCTAGGGATCTAAAATTATTCACGTCTACTCTTTGTATTTTTGAGGAATCTCCTTCTTTATTTTATTTCTTGCTAGTGAATTTGTTCAACATTTCCACCTCTTTGTTTTGTTGTTGAGACTCTTTTCTTCACCAAATTTTACCCTCTTTTTGCTTGGGTAGACAATTTTTAGGGAGATGGTCTTTTCTTTTACTAACCCTATTTAAGGCTAGGGAGTTTTCATATTCAATTTTTTGCTCCCAAGTCTCGTATTTAGATTTCAACCTAATTGAGGATGGTAGGGTTCTTTCCATGTTTGCATTAATACAAAGCCTAGAAAAAACCAATCTAGTCCTTGCTTTGGTGGTTGGGTTAAATGTAATCAATTGTTCTATAGATATGGTAATTTCCATCATTATGGATTCATCCCAATATTTAATTAGAAGGCATGGCAGTCTCACCCAAAGAGGACCTGGGTGAATATTATCTATCTTAGGATTGAATCTTGGCTTCAATATTTTCAATGATAAACCTTTTTTTCCAAGAACCAAGGTCCTATAAATAGGACATCAACCATATCCTCCATTATAGTGAAGTTAAAGAGCAAAAATCTTCTAGGTAGAGATACTATTTCTAGATGATCCTTAGTCTTCCATTTACATGCTATCCATTTTTTTATAATGTCTAGATTTGATTGAAAACCAATAAATTTCCCAACTACACTAAAACTTTATCAGTTTTTTGATCTTTCAATTAATTTATCTATGACATAAAAACATGTTATATCCTCATCCTTATAAGGATAGATATCAAAATTTTCAAGAGGGCTCATAGTAGTACCTTTAAATAAATTAGACCATAGGGGTCTAGCTACAACACTTGGGTTGACTAGGCTAATCTACCTTTGCCTTATCTACATCATCTACAACAACTTCACTCTTTTGTATTTGCTTCTAATGAAACGATCCCTTTCTTCTTTAGTGCTTCCCTATGCCTTCCTCACCTCTCTCTTGCAACCAAAGGCTCGAGGGAGGAACCCAAGCCCTTAGTGCATGCAAGAGACTCCAATATTCTAGGGTTTCATTATAAACCATCAAAACCAAATCCCACTGTTATTAAAGCCTAGATCCACCACCACTAAATCCCACCCTCCCTAGATCTACCATTTTTGAAGCTCAAATCCACTACCTCTGAAGTTGAGATCCATAGTTGTTAAATCCCACCATTATTGAAGCCTAAATTTACCATTGTTGAAGCTAAATCCCACCACCATTGAAGCCTAGATCCACCACTGCTAAATCCTACTCTTCCTATATTTGTCATCATTGAATATTTAGATCCATTACCTCCAAAGCCTAGATCTCCCTAGATCTATCATTATCAAATCTCAGATCCACTACCTCTAAATCCCAAATCCATAGTTGCTAAAGCCCACCATTGAATAATTGTTGTCACCAAAGCTTAGATCCACTAAATCCCACCATCATTGAAGTCTAGATCCATCACTACTAAATCCCACTCTCCCCAGATCTACAATTATCAAAGCTTATATCCACTACCTCCAAATATCAGATGCATAATTGTTGAATCCCACCATTAATTAATATATATCATCATCTTTGAGAAGGAAAATTCACTTAATGATGTTTTTGAAATATTGAAGTCCATTTGATTTTATAAAGTGCATTTATTTTGCAAAGGATATTTTTAAAGGAATATTTGGAAAGTACATTGTTGAAGGAATATTTTGAAAGTAGAAATATTGAAGATTGGTTCAAATATAACTTCTAATAATTGAAGCACTTTTCATAAGGTATGAGATATATTTTCTTCTACTTATTTTCTCTAAAGTTGATTGGTATAAGAAAAGAGAAAATATTGAAATAATATTGAAGGCTTATGCAATTTAATATTCTATGAAAGGCAATTTTTTATTTTAAATAAGGAGGAAAATGAAAAAATAAACATTTAGAAGAAATTTATATTTGAAGAAAGTAAAGTTCAAAGAAGACAAATATTTCAAGAAAATAAAAGAATAGAAAATCCATTTTGAAATTTTTCTATAAGAAAACTATATTGAATTAATTAGAGAGTCAAAATATTTTCTACTTGGTGATATATATATCACCATATTTCCATCATCCAAGCAAATTACATAAGAAATTAGAAGATTTGATTGTAATTTGGAGAAAAGGGAATTAGAAAAGTCAATCATATTTCTCAAGAAATTTATGTAGACATTATTAATGATTCTACTTTTAGAAATAATTTTTATTTTTAAAGGCACCATGGAAAATACAAAAAATATTCATCTAAAAATCCTAGTTACTAAAGGGACCAATTATCACTCCTTGGGAAAATAAGATGAAGACAATACTTATTATTGAAAATTTTTGGGATATAGTCACTAGAGATAAAAACTATACAAAGGATGCCATAAGTAGATAGAAACATAAATAAGTAGATGCAAAAGTACTAATGCTAATAACATTTAGGATATTAGGAGGAATACAAGCACTTATAAGTGAGGCCAAAACTTCACAAGAGGCTTGGTATAAACTATGCACCATATTTGAGGGAAAAAATCAAGCCAATATTTTACATTTACAATCGTTGACTATATTCACTAAAAGTACAAGATGGTGAAATTATAGAATACTTTCTTAGAAGGATAGCATATTTAAAATTAAAATTATGAACTATGGGAGAAAAAATAGAATATAAGTTTCTTGTCTCAATTATACTTAGAGCACTTATAGAATCATTTAAAATATTAGTTACATATCTCCAAGTGTTAAACAAAAAAGTTTCATTTGAAGAGTTAGTTAATATCCTTTTGAAATATAAAATAGAAAATCAGATAAGAGATGAATTATAAAAAAATTCTCTCATTTCAGAAAAAAAGGTCACTAAGTAGCACAAGAAATCCTTCCACCTCATCATCACTTAATACATTAAAATGGAAAATAAAATATTGTCGTATATGTAACAAAGAAGGACATATCATTAGATTTTATAGATTTAATTCACTCAATCAATGTAATCAAGTGAATAAACCTTATAAAAAAAATCAACAGAGATAATGCTAAACACAACAATATCAAAAAGAACAAAACAAAAAAAAACATATAGCACAAGAACTACATGAATCAAAATCTAACAATGAAGAGTACTAGGAATCAAATCACAAAGAACTTATAGAAAAAGAAGTGTTTAAAATAATTATGACATCAAAATTCACTTTTCCTAGCAAACTATTATTCATCTTATTTTACATGATTTTTGGTTTCAAAAATTCATTGTTCCTAGGTCAAATTAGGATCCTTCTCTGAAATCCTATTGTTTCTATGATGATTTTCAATTCCTTGAGGTAATTAATGATTGGTGTACTTAGCACATTTGAGAGACTATGGTGCACCTTCCCAGTGCCTTTCCTAGGCCTCATTTTCATTAAAAATGGCAATGTCAGTGCTCTAATTTTTATTAGTCCCAAGGTTACCGTATTTGGTTATCCCAACTATCATCATCTCTTTGTCCTCCGCCTTCCACTGAATCCCCTTGGAATGTTCTTTTCCTAATCCTTCTCGTGTGTCATCTTTCCAAGTGTTTCTTCACCATTCATTTCTTTCACCTTTCATCTTCTTGGGACTAATCACTTATTTTCTCCTTCCCACACCTCTGCCCACTACTGATTTTCATTGTTTTTAAATGCTTCAAGTGTCTGTTTTTCACTACGCGAATCACGCTTCCTTAAATTTTCTTACCCAATTTTTATAAATTTTCTAAGAACAGTACGCATTTCTATTTTTAGAGGTGCTAGGAGTTGTTGGATTTCCCAGTTCACCAAGGCATGTTGCTTTGTTATCAGATACTGGGTGGATTTGCTATTTTCAAGGATTGGTCCCAACCCGAGGTGGTGGCAAAGAAGTTTCTAAAAGTACCTAATTCTCTCCTTTGTTACTAAAGCTCACCTCCACACCAGAATCATCATCCCCATTGATTGCATCCCAAGGATTTGAAATCTCTCTATTTTCTCTTCCTTCAAGCAATTTTGCATCCTGGTCACCATGGGTTTCATTGAACTAGAGACTCTTGAGATTGAACCGATGGTTGAAGCAATCATGAATGCATGTGGTTTTCTACCTTTTCTGAAGAAATTCTCTGGGATGGACTGGGACGTGAATATTGCCTTTGCTTCCACTTGGGATAAAGGTGTTTTTATCATCCATGGAGTGGAGTTTCAGGTCGATGTCCACATCCTTGCTGAAATAATAGACCAACCGTTGGTGGGAAGAACTTTCTGCAGAGATAAACATAACTGGGACACAGAGGTCAAGGAATTTGATTCGAGATCAACTCTACACAAGATTATAAAACTGGTAATGGTTAGAGTGGATTTACCCACTCCTTGGAAGGAGGTCATAAAATTGATGATGGAATATATTTCAGTGGATGATCCATATTTCTAGCTCAAGAGTTTTCACATTGCCTTTGTGAATCACTTCAGGGATGTGAAACCTCTTAACATCCCTAAATTTTTATTTTTATCTATGTATTATTAAATCAAGTCAACTATATCGAAGAAATAAGAGGCTTGGCCCTCACACCAGGGGTTTTTTAAGGTAATCTACAACCATTTACTAGAGAAGTTTCCCAAGGAAAATATGGTTTCGCAGGAGTAGCAAGCTAATTCCAAGTAGACTATAAAGGAGGATACGTCCTTCACCCCATCCTAAAGTGTTTATGGGTCCAAGAAGAGGAAATCATAAGGAAGCTCTCTAAATATTGAGCAATCAGTAAAAAATGTTGATGTGGAGGATCACCCACCCTGACGAGAAGTTCCCAGTGTTTAAAGGATAAATTCATTCAGAATTAATGACAAATGCATGGTTCTGCTGAGGATGAGTTTGAGGATCCTACAGTTAATATTCTTTAAGAATACATTATAAAAACTACTACTACTACCATAGCCCAGATGAAAATTTCTATAAATGTAAGCATGGCGACCATTATCCAAATGAATGAGCACAAAAAATCTCTAAAATTACTATTTTTTTATGACAATTTCTTCGACGATAATCCGAAAAAGCACACTGCAGGAGCTAGAACTGGCGTCAAGGAGGATGATGTGGTGGAAATCACCAAGAAAGTGTTCAAGGAAACTCCTAAGGATGTCAAAAAGTACAACACCAAGGATAATACTAATGTATAACTATCTACAATTTATCTAGTGTTTCTAGGTTTGGTTTTGTCGGGACGTGTTGTTTCCTGTTTCGTCCGTTTGGTTTGTTTCTAGTTTGTCTAAAAGTCTTAGGATTTTTGTGGATGCCTTGAGGATTTTGTGGATGTTGCATCCTTTTTTCCTGCTTTTGTACTAAGGCATTAGGGTGCCTTTCAAATGCCCTCATCAATAAAATTTTGTTAACTTACCAAAAAAAAATATATGACATCAAAATCCCATAAAGAATATTCTAAACAAGAACAAAATGAAATATTGAGTAATAATCTCATGGTTATGAATAAAAATAATGATACATGTGAACTAATTTAGAGTGACACTAGGGACATTGCTCTTAATAATGTTAATGGAAAAAGTTGTTGCATTTGTATTAAAGATTCAAATAACTTTTATGTCAATCCTGTAGAAAATGTTTTTTAGAAAATAAAATTTTGTGATGGCCATTGATGGTCATAATGTTGACGATAAAAAGGATGGAACTAGATTTATTTCTATAGAGAATAATTATTTGAGGCATGTTGAGTTTCTTAGTGATAATTTCAAATGTGTTAAAACAAATACTATTGATAATGGTTTGAAGTCTTTAAATAATGATAGGGATAATAATGGTATAAGTCAGTAAGATATTGTCAATGATATTGATAAATATCATTATGATCTATGTTTTTTAAAATTTATCAACAATAAATATTTTTGTTATGACTTGTTGTATTCATTTGATGTTAGAAAACAATATGATGGTGAATGTATGATAGGAAATACAAATTTTATGACATGAAATGGTATGATAGATAAAAATTTGTGTAAAGTTAATTTGGGACAAGTATAGGTTATAGATATTATGGAAGATATTAACAAATGATAAATAATTTTTGGGAAAAAAGCAAATCGAGGAGAAATTACTTGAATAGAAATAGAGGTAGAGATTCAAATATGTCCAAGGAGTGACATCAGTATGAATTAGACCAAGAAACAATATAGAAAGGTAGAACAAATGAATATTATGAAATTTGTACCAAATAATGTAATACAATGGAATTTTGGAGAATATTACATTTTTTGGTACCTTATAAATAATTTTAGTTTCATGTAATAATTAGGTTTTGTCAATTATTAGAAGGTTAATAAAATATTTCCCCTATAAGAAATATAAAGAGTCATATCTCCTATGAGTTTGAGGATATGAAGAGATAGTTGAAGACAAAATGTCAAGAGACTCCATGTAAAGGATTTATGTAGGGGTTACAAGAGAGATTGTAAGTATTGAATTGTGATGCATCAATTGTACTATAATCCACTTTATTAGTTATCTAAATAGAGAGTGTTTGTTTCATTTGAATCATGGATTGAGTATATGAGTTATGTTTGTTTCAATTATATGTAACCTTGTTGTGAATGACCTTTGTCCAATAGATGTGAATTTATTATTGAATCCAGGCCTTAAGCTAATAAGATTATTGCAAAAGTTTCCATGGAGATGTAAAAAAAATTAATTTGGATTGCTTTTATATGACTACATATCACTTACTATTACTATTGTTCCATAATAACCCATGGTGATAGGACCATTCAATAAAAAATTGAACTTTAAATAATTATTTGGACTTCATTATCCACATTTAATTAATGATAACAAATGACAAGATTTTAGTAAAATTAAAAATAGTTTCATAAAAATAAAAATTCTATTTTAAAGACATTTATTTATTAATTAAATACTTTTCTTGTTATGATTGATAAGTTAAATTAGAAAATATTTGTGTTAAAATTTAAATCACTTGAATTATATTCTATACATATACTCTAAATAATATATATGTGGCTTTTATTGAGGCCACTTTGGTATCCAACATCCCTTTTATTATAGAGGTTTTTTTAATTTATAGCTCTATCAAATATATTAAATATCTTTATCAAAGTGCTATGTTTCCATAATTAAATCATTAACATAATTTTCATTAAGAAATAAAATCTTGTTCAACCAATTTTCTTCTAAAATTTGAATTTCATTAACACGAAGAATAATAACAGAATTGGCTAAATTTATTGCTACGTAATTTTCTTCTTTATATATATGCTTACATTTTAAGATATTACCTCCAATAATAGACAATGAATATTAACAATAATGTTATTTTTTATACAATTTCCATGTCCATTTTTATGGATAGCATTAATTATATTTTGTGAAACCCCTCAATTGAAATAGAAGAGAAGTTATTAGGATAAGATAATTTGGGAAAATATAGATGATGGAGAATTTTATGTCAAATCATCTTACAATCTACTTCTAGAAACTGATGAACCTTCATTCCCACACCAATAGGTATGGCCTAAACATCTTGTGCCTAAAATTTTTGTCTTTGTCTGGTCGGTAATTCAAAATAAAATTATGACTATTTACAACATGCTTAAGCGAGGGATATTGTTTCCTAACAGATTTTATTTGTGTCAAAATGGTTGCGAGTCTTTGCATCACCTTTTTCAATCATGTATGGTTTCTTCTTCTATTCTTCACAGCCTATTCCAAAATTTTCATATAGCCTGGGTTATTTCGGAATCCATATTGGACCTTTTTATCCAATGACCAAATCCATTTTTCAACAAACATCTTTACTTCCTCTGTAAAATCTGTCTCCATATTTTTTTGTTGCAGATTAGGCTTGAGAAGAACTGTCGAATGTTTTCCAACATTAAGTTGCCAAATGAGGTGATTGTAAAAAAAATCCTGATTTTTGCAAACAAGAATGCCATCCTTATTCCTTTATCTCCTCGAAAGCCTTTAGAATTTGAATAACAATTGGATGCTTCCTTAACTTTGGTCTTGGAAGAGAGTTTTCGTGCAAAGACTAGAAACAGACCGTTGGCAAGATGGACCCCACATCCTAAGGGATGGATTAAGCTAAATTTTTATGGATTTACTAAAGATAACCTAGGTAGAGTAGGAGATAGAGGAATCCTCAGGGATGATAGAGGTGAAGTCCTTTTTGCTTTTGTTGAATCCTTGGGGAACTAACTAACAACAGATGCAAAACCAAAGCAGTTTGGAGGAGTCTGGTGTTGGCAAAAAATTATCCTGACAATTTAATCATTGAAGGGGACTCTCTCATTACTATTAATTACTTTAAGCACAACAAGAAAGTACCATGGAGGATCCAAGATGATATTGAGGAAGCGAGGATCCTCATAAACAATCGCTAGGAAACTTTTATTCAACCTTCAGGGAGTCCAACAAAGCAGCTGAAATCTTAGCTAATGAAGGGGTGTCACTTGATGGGTTAACTATGTGGATAAGTAGTTTTCCTCACACATTAGACTTGATTGTGGAGGCTAAAAATTTTCAAAATGTACCTGATAATGATTTTCAATGAAAATTTGGAGTGTGATCTTTTATTATCGCACAATTATGAGAGCGTCATGCTTTTCCACCTGATAATGAATGCCTGGTGCTTGGGAATTATAATTATCAATGATAAAAATCATAAGGCACCCATTGTCGATGAATTTTGGCTCCCCTTTTCTTTCAAGTCCATTCATCCCTATTTTTTCTTTTATGTTGTGAGCTTGTCATTTTTGTTGTGTGTCAGATTCACTATTATGGAGAATACAGTCACAGTGGAGCCAAGCAACACGATAGTGGAGCCTACCAGTGTGGTGATGGAACCAGTGGCGGAGGTCATGTTCATAGAAAGGGGTTTTATGCCATTTCTTAAAAACATTTAGGCGATGACCGGGAAATCATGGTGGCCATCTTGGAGACCTAGGATAGAGTGAATAGTTTCAGGGGTAGGAGGACTCCAAGGGGGATGAACTTAATTCAAAAGCAGATGACAAAACAGAGGATGAAGACAAGAAGGTTGAAGAGGAGGTCAAGGATCCTTAGCTATCCTGTCTTAGATGTTTGGTCTATGGTTGCCCTGCGTGGAGCCTTAGTTTATTTCTATTTAGTGATAGGTTGCCTTGTGTGGAGCCATATTATGGTTTTTGAAGCATGGTTGCCCTATGTGGAGCATGTTTTTGGGTTTTTAATCTGGCTGCCCGGCGTGGAGACCTGGATTGCTTTCTTATTAAAGATTCTATGCTTGTGACAGTGGTTGTTTGGGGTAATCCTCCTAGGTCATTTGGTGGTAGCCATATTTTATGGGCAGTTTTGTTGCTTATGTAGAGAGGTTTTGGGTCATCCTTATAAAAACCGCATGCAATGAATAGTACCTAACTTACAAAATATGTATATATATATTTCCATTCTTTTCACTTGCATTATAATCCTTGTAATAGATTCCCTAGTCTTATAAAAAGCATTATTTGAAATTACATATGATTATGAGTAAGTGGAGAATTTTACCTTCATTATTTCAAAAATAACCACCACCACTAGCTGGTCCCAAATTTTCTTTAGAAGCACCATCGAAATTAATTTTGATAAACTCAATTTCTTGACATTTCTAATTTACCCTATATTGAAGTAGATCCTTTGTTTTGATATCATTATTGCAAATGACACTTAAATGTTGGTTCAAATTTTATACACAGCCTGTGAATAATGAGCATGAAAACCCGATAACACTTATAAGAGATAAATCCTACTCACTTTAGGATCTTGCTTATTATCCAAGGTGTGAGTTATAGAGTTGGGTCGAATGTCTATTCACTCTTTTTCACTTCTGAAATAGTTTCAAGTGGACTGTCTGTTACCTTACAATGGGTCCTGAGACTTCAGTTCAGTAATGTTTATAAGTTGTATCTTTGTGGACACTCAGATTTACAATCAGTTCTTTGATCTAGCTCTTTATGCTTTAGTAGATTTTGAAAGAAAATAAAAATAGATCATTCAATCAATAGAACAAAGAGAGTAGGGTAGGGCAGAAAGAGAAGTTTATCTAACTTAGCTGCAAAACCAAAACTACCAATTTTAATTATATTATTTAGCTTCACAATAGAACAAATCAAAGAGGAAGGTGTCTAGCTTTCTAAGATCACCTTCTACTAAGAGCATAAGACAGAGATGAAACAGATCTGAGAGAAAATCATAAACAGAAGGGAAGTAAGTTAAAATTAGTATCTCCCACCAGCAGCATAGCTCGCATAGTGAGGACAGAGCAGTTAGAACAGGCCTGAACCTTAAATCTGTAATTTTCCCTAGCATACAATACAAAGGATGAAGCCTAACAGCATAGTTAATATTGATAACACAGATTTGCAACCAAAATAAATAGAACCTTAACGAGACAAAAAATAGAAGAAGATGCACCTATCGAAATCTAAAAGAGATTAGGCTCCTGGCCATGCTATTATAGAAAAATAATTTCACACCAACCCCAGGTCTAGAACAAAGCATTCAAACAAGATTGCAAGAAATGTTCAAGTGTCTTGTATTCTAAGTTTTCACATCTGCATTTTTACATCAAGAGGAAGTATATATAGACTCAAGACAAACCCTGGTCTTTTCAGAAATATATTTTTCTCAAACCCTAAATCTTATCTTCAAAACCCTACTGCCTAGGTTTTACAATATAAGGCATTTTAATATATAATTTTGATAAACCCTAATTACTCTGAGAATCTTCGCAGGGATATTGCCATAAATGGAAAAGGCACAATCTAATCTTAGTTTCATCCACCTCTGACCGTGTGTAAATATCTTCATCTTGTTGGTGCGTATGTCGGGAGCATCTCATTAATTCCTCTGGGAAATTTGAATGAGTCACTAACTTCCCGGGCCTTCTATCCTCGTGCAACCACTTTTTGCTTGGTTCGAGTCAAAATTCTCTGCATGCCATTACTTTCACCATAAATTCTCCCATTAAATGCATCCATCGGAAAATTCTGGTAGCTGTGTATCGATATTTTCACTTTTCGACCGATCGTCGATATATCTCATTGAATGAGGCAGCTACGTGTAAAGGTATATTCATATTTCTATCTAACGGCCCTTGTTGGATCTGTGCCTATCTTTGTCTTTTTTGCCATTACTTCTACTATCATGCAACTATCGGATCGTTCTATGCAAAAGAAAAGCAAGGATTAGAGTTTTAACATTATTAAATTAAACCCTGATGTTCATTATATGTTGGATTGATTTCTTTTGACATGTGTCGTGATAACGCGACGCTTTCCTCAAGCTGCTTTTCATTTTGGCTCCTTTGTCGCGAAACCGTGACATGTCGCAAAATCGTGATGCCCTCTGCACTATGCATCTGCTGTGGCCTCTTTGTCGCAAAACAGCGACATGTCACGATTTCGAGACATGCTGCGAAATCGTGATGTCCTCTGCACCTTTTCTCTTTCTCAACTTCCTCGTCGCAAAACCGTGACATGTCACGAAAACGTGACATGTCGCGAAAACGTGACATGTCGCGAAAACGTGACATGTCACGAAAACGTGACATGTCGCGAAATCGCGACGTTTTCCCCTCACCTTGCCTTTGTCTCAACTGCGTCATGATTTCACGATGTTCTTATGCCTTCAGCTATTTCTTCCAAAACCCGTCATGATTTCACGACATTTTTGGGACTTAGACAATTCTTCCAAGACCCGTCGCGATTTCGCTACATTTCCAAAAATAGAAAGTGTCACGATATTGTGAATTTTCCAAAAATGGAAGTGTCACGATATCGCGACGTTTCCAGCACTTACCCTTTTCTTCCAATACCTGTCACGATTTAGCGAAATTTCCAAAAATGGAAAGTGTCGTGATATCGTGACTTTTCCAAAAATGGAAGTGTCGCGATATCGCGACGTTTCGGCACTTACCCTCTTCTTCCAAGACCCGTCGCGATTTCGTGACATTTCCAAAAATGAAAAGTGTCGCGATATCGTGACTTTTCCAAAAATGGAAGTGTTGTGATATCGCGACTTTTCCAACACTTACCCTTTTCTTCCAAGACCCATCGCGATTTCGCGACATTTCCAAAAATGGAAAGTGTCACGATATCGTGACTTTTCCAAAAATAGAAGTGTCGCGATATCGCGATGTTTCCGGGACTTAGCCAATTCTTCCAAGACCCGTCACGATTTCGTGACATTTCTAAAAATGGAAAGTGTCACGATATCACGACTTTTCCAAAAATGGAAGTGTCGCGATATCGCGACGTTTTCGGCACTTAGCCTTTTCTTCCAAGACCCGTCGCGATTTCGCAACATTTCCAAAAATGGAAAGTGTCGCGATATCGCGACTTTTCCAAAAATGGAAGTGTCATGATATCGCGACGTTTTCGGCACTTAGCCAATTCTTCCAAGACCCATCACGATTTCGCGACATTTCCAAAAATGAAAGTGTCATGATATCGCGACGTTTTCGGCACTTAGCCAATTCTTCCAAGACCCGTCGCGATTTCGTGACATTTCCAAAAATGAAAAGTGTCGTGATATCGTGACTTTTTCAAAAATGGAAGTGTCGCGATATCGCGACGTTTCCAGCACTTAGCCAATTCTTCCAAAAATTTGTAGTTTGACTCCAATGAATTCATCTGCATTCTGCATTTTTACATATTTAGTGAAAGATTTTCTTTACTCATAAATGACTCTAACATTTTAAAAATGAATTCTAAATTGAAATCAAAGCCATAGGCAAGCCTACTTGGATACTTTGATATAGAAAAAACTTGAATAATAAGGGGGCAAGCAACATTTGGAAATAAACCTGAAAAAAATCAAGAGGGTCTCTGCGGCAAAATGAAAGCCAAATATTTTCAAAGGATGGTATTTTCATTTTTTTAGTGGGGGTATGTTGCTTCTCAACAAATGGCGATATCTGCGGAGAAAATAGTAGCACTATTTTAGAATCCAGGACTCTAGTTTCATAACAATATAGACCATGTACTATGTTTTGCCACAAATATTCTTCAAAATACTTTAACTACTACCTGATAGTGTTAAAATTTTCCAAGGACATACTAGGTTGAATCACTTAAGGAAGATTTTTGATGTGCAATTATAAGCATATAAAAATTTCTTCAAGAATTACTAGGCCTTCGAATGTTGTACTCTGGATTGATCAAATTTTCTAGATTTGTGAAGGGGAAACCGAGTAGGGCTTTGTTTACTAGTTTAGCCTTTTACAGCCCCGACAGAGTTACTCTTTAGATTTTCATGACCCTGATCCACAATTATGAGGTGGTATCTACAGCTTGGTAAAAGAAAACATCTTCTGGATCTTTGGCTCTCTTTCATTACACAACTTCTTCTCTCCCCTTTTTTTTTTGTGTGGGAAATAAAAGAGTGCCAGTTTTATGTTGCCCTGCTCAATTTTCACCTTCTCTCTCTCTCTTTTGAAATATACCGAAATCTGGAAAGCCCTGCTAAAAACAAAATTTTTATTCTTCATCGATCTAGAAACTGCTTCAACCTGGGTACTGATAGCCTCTATGGACACTTAAATAATTTCATGAATCAGAGTCCCCTCTTACGACCAAATTTTCTTCGATTCCCTGGGAGTTCTTCAGCCAAACAGTATAGTAGCCTCTTTATAATTAAAATAATTATGGCAAACAAGACACAAAATCCAATTATCTTTCTACTGTTGTTATGAATAACAAAACAGTTCCACTGTTCAGTTTAAGCAGACTATCTCTTAATTAGAATAAAACAAAATGAACATAGGAGTTTGAACTCAGAATAAAACAATTTTTAAAAGCTGATCTGCTCCTCGCTGCCTAGGCAAAAAAAACTTAAACAAACAAAAACTAAAAGCTAAAGAGAAATTTGTACAGACCTCAAAAGATAAAACACATAACTTTAAAAACAAACAAAATAAAATAAAAACAAACTACTTCAAAGCTTATTTACAATATATACACATGTTACGTCTTTGTGATTTATTCCAACGATGTATTTTATGGAACAGCTGAGAAATAATGCTTTAGATATTGACCACTCACAGGAAGGTTCAAAAAATTACCTTCCAGGTCCTGTAAGCAGAAAGCATTATTACCTAGTGTCTCGACAATCTGGTATGACCCTAGCCACAGAGGTTGCAGATCGGTGTGTTTACGCTTCTTTTTATGGTCTTCGTCCCACGGAAACACCAGGTCTGCATGATTGAAGGCGCTCACCCCGGTCCTTTCATCAAGCCAGCGCTTGACTGTCTCTTGGTGTCGACTAAAATGCTCTACGGCTTGAAGTCGTCCACCCTGCAAATCAACCAAGTCCAACACACGAGCTTTCGTATCTGCATGATCAAAGTAATGTAAAGCAAATTTTAATCCTGGTACTAATGTTTCATATTCTACCAAATTATTCGTGCAGGGAAACTCCAAGGGATAAGACATAAAATCAGTTTGACTTTTTGGTCTTTTAAGAACAGCCCCTGTATCAAAACCTTGCTTATATTTAGCTCCATCAATATGAAGCATTCCAACTTCATTATCATGATCTTGGTGAGCTTTAACTGGTTTCTCTTTTTGAGTAGTTGTCAAATTATAAACCTCGATATAACAACCCTCAACAAGATTAACAGTCTCATTCTTGGCATTATATTCTGTGATCATGAGTTTATACCTTGGTTCTCTGTCAATTCTCAATTGATTTGCAAAACCATTCCAGGGTAACCACATATGCGAAAAATCAGTAGCCTAGTACCCATTCAAATATTTTGACCAATCCCTGCTCAGAAGCATTATGTATCCTACATGAATATCCACCACCCGAATGTCGATTTTGTGTTGTGCCCTCGGCTCAGATGCTAGCTGGATGTGTATGTTCTGAAGTTCACCTACCACTTTAACCTCAGACTTATCCAATTGGACGACTCTCATCTCGGAGTTCATAGGGGTCAAACCCAACTGTTGACAAATGGCCAAAGGCATAACATTGGCTAAAGCACCCGAATCTACCAGACAATTGTGTAAGTTTTTCCCATATATACGAACAGTTAGTAGGAAAGGCAAAACTTTAGTCTTTTCTTTGTACATGGCTAGATTTGCATTTGCCATCTTCTTTCCCTTTTCCAAAGTTTTGGTAGCAGATTCAGAGTATGTTTTGATCAAGTTATCTCTTTGTTCAGAAATTTGGGCCAACTCATGAAGAGTGATGTTGGCTTTGATCTTCTTCATGTCCTCCACTATATTATATCCCTTATTGAGTGGAGGGACAAATGCATCTGGTCCTCTCAAATTTCCTCCCTTGGGCGGAGGTGGATTATCGTTTGAAGGTGGATCTGGAGGTGGACACAATATTAGGCTCTGGATTTCTGTTCCTAAGGTTGTAGTTATCTCTCCTGTACTTTTTAAAGGCTTGCACTTCATCCATTGGTAGCTCCACAACATTCTCTAATTCTTTTGGGAAAATGAAATAATCTAACACCATAGCTACACTATGTTTGGATGAACTTGGAGCATCCGCAGTTCTTTGATGTTCAGGAGAAACCAACTCACCAGAAAAAGCTTCAAAGGCATTACAAAACTCCAAACAATCCAATTCCCCATGCTGAGATGTTCTGTAAATCCTGCACTAGTTAGGAAAAGCTAAGTCACAAATATTTACTTCATGCCCCTTACCCTTATAATCCTTGTTGGGTTCATATGGTGGTCTGGTGAATCTGTTTTGTTGATAAGGAAATCTATTTGGGTTTTTTCCGGTGGACACTTGCCTTTTGAAAGTCAAAAAGTCATTTGCCAACTTTTGGACCACCCTTGAAACTTCTTCAACTCTTGTGTTATCATATTCTTTCTTTAGACTCTATATATTTTCAGCAGGTGTTACAGCCAATGGATTTCCTGATGGTGGAGTTTGACATGCTGGCAACATCACTTGGTGTGGGATGGGATTGAAAATAGGGGTACCTTGTGTCATAAAAGGAGTTTGATGAGCATTCAGAGGTTGAGGTCCTAGTTGCCTTTCAAGAACCAGAGCTTCTTTATAAGCCTCTGTTAGATTAGTAATAGAGGCATCTCTTTTCAAGAAAACATAAGTCATTGGATCTAGAGAATTCCTAAAAATTTCTAATGCCAGATCTGCATTTGGCACATAATAACCTGTCAATCTACCATAAGCCTTTTGAAACCTGATATTATAAGATCTGACAAATTCATTAGTTTCTCTTTTAATACCAAAAAATTGTTGATATAATACACTAGGATTTATCACTTCACCAAATTGTGATACAAAAACCTTTTCCAAGTCATTCCAACTAGTAATAGAATCATTAGTGAGATTCAAAAACTAGTCGTATGCTCCCTCCTAGAGAGTGAACAGGAACAATCTGCAAACCACATCTTCATGCTGTACATTTAACAATTTTAGAGCATTCTTGAATGCTACTAGGTGTTCTTCTGTTGTTCTAGTTCCATCATGCTTGTATCCAGGAAGATATCTCTTAGGATTTCTGGGCATATCATGGGCTGCACCAGGGATATTTAAGGTAGTGGAACCCAACCAGTTGGCCATTACTGCTTGGTTGATGATGATATTTTTAGTTGTAGTTGGAGTAACTACAAGTGGTGACAAAACTATTTTAGACAACGACTTGGCCCTTCTGAGGCTGCTTCTTCTTGGGGTTTCTAACTCAGGCACAAAGAGCTCTCCAGATCTAGAGTGGGACCTTGTTACTCTATATGTAGAATCCAGCTTTTCACAAGCGACTTATAATCTTACAATCCTTAACAAACTACTGAACTTCAGGCCCTCCTTCTAGCGCCAGTTTTAAATGTTGGTGTGAGTTTTGTGGTTTAGATAAAAACTCAAACAAACAAGTTTTAAAAGGCTAGGGAGGAGAGAAAAAGGCTACCAAACTTTGGATAAAATACAATATTTGTTAAATACCACATACAATCATATTTCTCAATTAAAGCGCACTAAGAACATAAGTTTAGCCCTCCTTATAGCACCAGTTTTAAATGTTGGTTCGACTTTTATACACACCCTATAAAGAATGAGCATGAAAACACGATAACACTTATAAGGGATAAATCCCACTCACTTTAGGATCTTGCTGATTATCCAAGGTGTGAGTTACAGAGTTGGCTCGAATGTCTATGCACTCTTTTCTACTTTTGGAATAGTTTCAAGTTTACTATCTGTTACCTTACAACGGGTCCTGAGACTTTAGTTCAGTAATGTTTAGAAGTTGTATCTTTGTGGACACTCAGATTTACAATCAGTTCTTTGATCTAGCTCTTTATGCTTTAGCAAATTTTGAAAGAAAATAAAAATGGATCATTCAATCGGTAGAACAGAGAGAGTAGGGTAGGGTAGAAAGAGAAGTTTATCTAACTTAGCTACAAAACCAAAACTACCAATTTTATTATACTATTCAGCTTCACAATAGAACAAATAAAAGAGGAAGGTGTCCAACTTTCTAAGATCACCTTCTACTAAGAGCATAAGACAAAGATGAAACAGATTTGAGAGAAAATCATAAACAGAAGGGAAGTTAGTTAAAATTGGTATCTCTCACCAGCAGCCTAGCTCGCATAGTGAGGACAGAGCAGTTAGAACAGGCCTGAAACTTAAATCTATAATTTTCCCTAGCATACAATACAAAGGATGAAGCCTAACAACATAGTTAATCTTGATAACACATATTTGCAACCAAAATAAATAGAACCTTAACGAGACAAAAAATAGAAGAAGATGCACCTATCGAAATCTGAAAGAGATTAGGCTCCTGGCCACGCTATTACAAAAAAATGATTTCACACCAACCCCAGGTCCAAAACAAAGCATTCAAACAAAATTGCAAAAAATGTTCAAGTGTCTTGTATTCCAAGTTTTTGCATCCACATTTTTACATCCAGAGGAAGTATATATAGACTCAGGACAAACCCTGGTCTTTTCAAAAATATTTTCTTCTCAAACCCTAAATCTTATCTTCAAAACCCTATTGCCTAGGTTTTACAATATAAGGCATTTTAATATAGAATTTTGATAAACCCTAATTACTCTGAGAATCTTCGTGGGGATCTTGCCATAAATGGAAAAGGCACAATCTGATCTTATTTTCATCCACCTGTGACTGTGTGTAAATATCTTCATCTTGCTGGTGCGTATGCCAGGAGCATCTCATTAATTCTTCTAGGAAATTTGAATGAGTCACTAACTTCCCGGGCCTTCTATCCTTGCGCAACCGCTTTTTGTTTGGTTCGTGTTGAAATTCTCTGCACGCCATTACTTTCGCCATAAATTCTCCCATTAAATGCATCCATCGGCAAATTTTGGTAGTTGTGTATCGATATTTTCACTTTTCGGCCAATCGTCGATATATCTCATTGAATGAGGCAGCTACGTGTAAAGGTATCTTCATCTTTCTATCTGATGACCCTTGCTGGATCTGTGCCTATCTTTGTCTTTTTCGCCATTACTTCTGCTATCATGCAACTGTCGGATCGTTCTCTGCAAAAGAAAAGCAAGGATTAGAGTTTTAACATTATTAAATTAAACCCTAATGTTCATTATATGTCAGCTTGATTTCTTTTGACACGTGTCGTGATAACATGACACTTTCCTCAAGTTGCTTTTCATTTTCGCTCCTTTGTTGTGAAACCGTGACATGTCGCGATTTTGTGACATGTCACGAAATCGCGACGCCCTCTGCACTTTGCATCCGCTGTGGCCTCTTTGTCGCGAAACCACGACATGTCACGATTTTGCGATCGCGACGTCTTCTACACCTTTTCTCTTTCTCAACATCCTCTCCACGAAACCACGACATGTTGCAAAATCGTGATGTTTTCCCCTCACCTTGCCTTTGTCTCAACTGCATCGCGATTTCGCAATGTTCTTATGCCCTCGACTATTTCTTCCAAAACCCGTCGTGATTTCATGACATTTTTGAGACTTAGCCAATTCTTCCAAGACCCGTCGCGATTTCATGACATTTCCAAAAATGGAAAGTGTCACGATATCGCGACTTTTCCAAAAATGAAAGTGTCACGATATCGCGACGTTTCGGCACTTAGCCTTTTCTTCCAAGACCCGTCGTGATTTAGCGACATTTCCAAAAATGGAAGTGTCACGATATCGCGACGTTTTCGGCACTTACCCTTTTCTTCCAATACCCGTCGCGATATCGCGACTTTTCTAAAAATGGAAAGTGTTGCGATATCACGAATTTTCCAAAAATGAAAAGTGTCGCGATATCGCGACTTTTCCAAAAATGGAAGTGTCGCGATATCGCGACGTTTTTGACACTTGACCAATTCTTCCAAGACCCATCACGATTTCGTGACATTTCCAAAAATGGAAAGTGTCGCGATATCGCAACTTTTTCAAAAATGGAAGTGTCGCGATATCGCGACATTTTTGGCACTTAGCCTTTTCTTCCAAGACCCATCGCGATTTCGCGACATTTCCAAAAATAGAAAGTGTCGCGATATCACGACTTTTCCAAAAATGGAAGTGTCGTGATATCGCGACGTTTTCGACACTTAGCCAATTCTTCCAAGACCCGTCACGATTTCGTGACATTTTCAAAAATGGAAAGTGTCGAGATATTTCCAAAAATGAAAGTGTCACGATATCGCTACGTTTCCAGCACTTAACCAATTCTTCCAAGACCCGTCGTGATTTCGCGACATTTCCAAAAATGGAAAGTGTCGCGATATCGCGACTTTTCCAAAAATGGAAAGTGTCGCGATATCGCGACTTTTCCAAAAATGGAAGTGTCGCGATATCGCGACGTTTCCAAGACTTAGCCAATTCTTCCAGAAATTGTAGTTTGACTCCAATGAATTCATCTACATTCTGCATTTTTACATATTTAGTGAAAGATTTTCGCTACTCAGAAATGACTCTAAGGTTTCAAAAATGAATTCTAAATTGAAATCAAAGATATATGCAAGCCTACTTGGATACTTTGATATAGGCAAAACTTGAAGAAGAAGGGGGCAAGCAACATTTGGAAATAAACCTGAAAAACATCAAGAGGGTCCCTATGGCAAAATGAAAGCCAAATATTTTCAAATGATGAGATTTTCATTTTTTTAGTGGGGGTGTGTTGCTTCTCAACAAATGGTGATATCTACGAGGAAAATAGTAGCACTATTTTAGAATTCAAGACTCTAGTTTCAAAACAATATAGACCATGTACCATGCTTTGCCATAAATATTCTTCAAAATACTTTAACTACTACCTGATAGTGTTAAAATTTCCCAAGGACATACTAGGTTGAATCACTTAAGGAAGATTTCTGATATGCAATTATAAGCGTATAAAACTTTCTTCAAGAATGACTAGGCCTTTGAATGTTGTACTCTGGATTGATCAAATTTTCTAGATTTGTGAAAGGGAAAACCGAGTAGGGCTCTGTTTACTAGTTTAGCCTTTTACAGCACCGATAGAGTTACTCTTTAGATTTTCACGACCCTGATCCACAACTATGAGGTGGTATCTACAGCTTGGTAAAAGAAAACATCTTCTGGAGATTTGGCTCTCTCTTTCATTACATAACTTCTTCTCTATTTTTTTTTTGTGTGGGAAATAAAAGAGTGCTATTTTTATGTTGCTCTGCTCAATTTTCACCTTCTCTTTCTCTATTTTGAAATATACCGAAATCTGGAAGGCCCTGCTAAAAACAAAATTTTTATTCTTCATCGATCTGGAAACTGCTTCAGCCTGGGTACTGATAGCCTCTATGGACACTTAAATAATTTCACGAATCAGAGTCCCCTCTTTCGACCAACTTTTCTTGGATTCCTTGGGAGTTCTTCAGCCAAACAGTATAGTAGCCTCTTTATAATTAAAATAATTGTGGCAAGCAAGACTCAAAATCCAATTATCTTTCTACTGTTGTTCTGAATAACAAAATAGTTTCACTATTCAGTTTAAGCAGACTATCTCTTAATTAGAATAAAACAAAATGAACATAGGACTTTGAACTCAGAATAAAACAATTTTTAAAAGCTGATCTGCTCCTCGCTGCCCAGGAAAAAAAAACTTAAACAAATAGAAACTAAAAGCTAAAGAGAAATTTGTACAGACCTCAAAAGATAAAACAGAGAACTTTAAAAACAAACAAAATAAAATAAAAACAAACTACTTCAAAGCTTATTTACAATATATACACATGTTATGTCTTTGTGATTTATTCCAACGATGTATTTGATGGAACAACTAAGAAATAATGCTTTAGATATTGACCACTCATAGGAAGGTTCGAAAAATTACCTTCGAGGTCCTATAAGCGGAAAGCATTATTACCTAGGGTCTTGGCAATCTGGTATGACCATAGCCACAAAAGTTGCAGCTCAGTGTGTTTATGCTTCTTTTCGTGGGCTTTGTCCCATGGAAACACCAGGTCTACATGATTGAAGGCGCTCACCCCGGTCTTTTCGTCAAGCCAGCGCTTGACTGTCTCATGGTGTCGACTAAAATGCTCAATGGCTTGAAGTCGTCCACCCTACAAATCAACCAAGTCCAACACATGAGCTTTTGTATCTGCATGATCAAAGTAATGTAAAGCAAATTTTAATCCTGGTACTAATGCTTCATATTCTGCCAAATTATTCGTGTAGGGAAACTGCAAGTGATAAGACATAAAACCGATTTGATTTTTTTGTCCTTTAAGAACAGCCCCTGTATCAAAACCTTGCTTAGATTTAGCTCCATAAATATGAAGCATTCCAACTTCATTATCGTGATCTTGGTGAGCTTTAACTGGTTTCTCTTTTTGAGTAGTTTTAAAATTATAAACCCCGATATAACAACCCTCAACAAGATTAATAGTCTCATTCTTGGCATTATATTCTGTGATCATGAGTTTATACCTTGGTTCTCTGTCAATTCTCAATTGATTTGCAAAACCATTCCAGGGTAACCACATATGCGAAAAATCAGTAGCCAAGTACCCATTCAAATATTTTGACCAATCCCTACCCAGAAGCATTCCGTATCCTACAGGAATATCCACCACCTGAATGTCGATTCTGTGTTGTGCCCTCGGCTCAGATGCTAGCTGGATGTGTATGTTCTAAAGTTCACCTACCACTTTAACCTCAAACTTATCCAATTGGACGACTATCATATTGGAGTTCATAGGGGTCAAACCCAACTGCTAACAAATGGCCAAAAGCATAACATTGGCTGAAGCACCCGAATCTACTAGACAGTTGTGTAAGTTTTTCCCAAATATACGAATAGTCAGTAGGAAAGGTAGAACTTCAGTATTTTCTTTGTACATGGCTAGATTTCCATTTGCCATCTTCTTTCTCTTTTCCAAAGTTTTGGTAGCAGGTTCAGAGTATGTTTTGATCAGGTTATCCCTTTGTTCAGAAATTTGGGCCAACTCATGAAGAGTGATGTTGGCTTTGATCTTCTTCATGTCCTCCACTATATTATATCCCTTATTGAGTGGAGGGACAAATGCATCTGGTCCTCTCAGATTTCCTCCCTTGGGTGGAGGTGTATTATCGTTTGAAGGTGGATCTGGTGGTGTAGACATAGTATTAGGCTCTAGATTTCTGTTCCTAAGGTTGTAGTTATCCCTCCTGTACTTTTGAAAGGCTTGCACTTCATCCATGGGTAGCTCCACAACATTTTCTGATTCTTATGGGAAAGTGAAAGAGTCTAACACCATAGCTGCACTATGTTTGGATGAACTTGGAGCATCCGTAGTTCTTTGATGTTCAGAAGAAACCAACTCACCAGAAAGAGCTTCAAAGGCATTACAGAACTCCAAAAAATCCAATTCCCCGTGCTGAGATGTTTCGTGAATCCTGCACCAGTTAGGCAAAGCTAAGTCACAAATATTTACTTCATGCCCCTTACCCTTATAATCCTTGTTGGTTTCATATGGTGGTCTGGTGAATCTATTTTGTTGATAAGAAAATTTGTTTGGGTTTTCGCTGATGGAAACTTGCCTTTTGAAAGTCAAAAAGTCATTTGCCAACTTTTGGACCACCCTTGAAACTTCTTCAACTCTTGTGTTATCAGATTCTTTCTCTGGACTTTGTATATTTTTAGCAGGTGTTACAGCCAATGGATTTCCTGATGGTAGAGTTTGACATACTGGCAACATCACTTGGTGTGGGATGGGATTGAAAATAGGGGTACCTTGTGTCACAAAAGGAGTTTGATGAGCATTCAGAGGTTGAGGTCCCAGTTGCCATTCAAAAACCAAAGCTTCTTTATAAGCCTCTGTTAGATTAGTAACAGAGGCATCTCTTTTCAAGAAAATAGAAGTCATTGGATCTAGAGAATTCTTAAAAAATTCTAATTCCAGATCTGCATTTGACACATAATAACCTGTCAATCTGTCATAAGCCTTTTGAAACCTGATATTGTAAGATCCAATAGATTCATTAGTTTCTCTTTTAATACCAGAAAATTGCTGATATAATACACTAGGATTTATCACTTCACCAAATTGTGATACAAAAACCTTTTTCAAGTCATTCCAACCAGTAATAGAATCGTTAGTGAGATTCAAAAACCAGTCGTATGCTCCCTCCTGAAGAGTGAACGGGAACAATCTGCAAGCCACATATTCATGCTGTACATTTAACAATTTTAGAGCATTCTTGAATGCTACTAGGTGTTCTTCTGTTGTTCTAGTTCCATCATGCTTGTATCTAGGAAGATATCTCTCAGGATTTCTGTGCAGATCATGGGCTGCACCAGGGATATTTAAGGCAGTGGAACCCAACCAGTTGACCATTACTGCTTGGTTGACGATGATATTTTCAGTTGTAGTTGGAGTAACTACAAGTGGTGACAAAACTATTTCAGACAAGGACTTGGCCCTTCTGAGGCTTCTTCTTCTTGGGGTTTCTATCTCAGGCACAAGGAGCTCTTCAGCTCTAGAGTGGTACCTTGTTACTTTATATGTAGAATTCAGCTTTTCACAAGCGACATATAATCTTACAATCCTTAACAAACTACTGAACTTTAGACCCTCCTTCTAGCACCAATTTTAAATGTTTGTGTGAGTTTTGTGGTTTAGGCAAAAACTTAAACAAACAAGTTTTAAAAGGCTGGGGAGGAGGGAAAAAGGCTACCAGACTTTGGATAAAACACAGTATTTCTTAAATACCACATACAATCATATTTCTCAACTCAAGCACACTAAGAACGTAAGTTCAGCCCTCCTAGTGCCAGTTTTAAATGTTGGTTCGACTTTTATACACACCCTGTGAAGAATGAGCATGAAAACTCGATAACACTTATAAGGGATAAATTCCACTCACTTTAGGATCTTGCTGATTATCCAAGGTGTGAGTTACAGAGTTGGATCGAATGTCTATTCACTCTTTTCCACTTCTGGAATAGTTTCAAGTGGACTGTCTGTTACCTTACAAAAGGTCCTGAGACTTCAGTTCAGTAATGTTTAGAAGTTGTATCTTTGTGGATGCTTAGATTTACAATCAGTTCTTTGATCTAGCTCTTTATGCTTTAGCAGATTTTGAAAAAAAATAAAAATGGATCATTCAATCGGTAGAACAAAGAGAATAGGGTAGGGCAGAAAGATAATTTTATCTAACTTAGCTACAAAACCAAAACTACCTATTTTAATTATACTATTTAGCTTCACAATAGAACAAATCAAAGAGGAAGGTTTTCAGCTTTCTAATATCACCTTCTACTAAGAACATAAGACAGAGATGAAATAGATCTGAGAGAAAATCATAAACAGAAGGGAAGTTAGTTAAAATTGGTATCTCTCACCAGCAGCTTAGCTCGCACAGTGAGGACAGAGCAGTTAGAACAGACCTAAACCTTAAATCTGTAATTTTCCCTAGCATACAATACAAAGGATGAAGCTTAACAACATAGTTAATCTTGATAACAAAGATTTGCAACCAAAATAAATAGAACCTTAACAAGACGAAAAACAGAAGAAGATGCACCTATTGAAATCTGAAAGAGATTAGGCTCATGGCTATTACAAAAAAATGATTTCACACCAACCCCAAGTCCAGAACAAAGCATTCAAACAAGATTGCAAGAAATGTTCAAGTGTCTTGTATTCCAAGTTTTCGCATCCGTATTTTTATATCCAGAGAAAGTATATATAGACTCAGGACAAACCCTGGTCTTTTCAGAAATATCTTTTTCTCAAACCCTAAATCATATCTTCAAAACCCTACTACCTAGGTTTTACAATATAAGGCATTTTAATATAGAATTTTGATAAACCCTAATAACTCTAAGAATCTTCGTGGAAATCTTGCCATAAATGGAAAAGGCACAATTTGATCTTATTTTAATCCACCTATGACCGTGTGTAAATATCTTCATCTTGCTGGTGCGTATGCCAGGAGCATCTCATTAATTTCTCTGAGAAATTTGAATGAGTCACTAACTTCTCGGGTCTTCTATCCTCGCGCAATCGCTTTCTGCTTGGTTCAAGTTGAAATTCTATGCACGCCATTACTTTTGCTATAAATTCTTCCATTAAATGCATCCATCGGCAAATTATGGTAGCTGTGTATTGATATTTTCACTTTTCAGCCGATCGTCGATATATCTCATTGAATGAGGCAGCTACGTGTAAAGGTATCTTCATATTTCTATCTAACGACCCTTGCTGGATCTATGCCTATCTTTGTCTTTTTCGCCATTACTTCTGCTATCATGCAACTGTCAGATCGTTCTCTGTAAAAGAAAAGCAAGGATTAGAGTTTTAACATTATTAAATTAAACCCTGATGTTCATTATATGTCGGCTTGATTTATTTTGACACGTGTCGTGATAACGCGATGCTTGCCTCAAGCTGCTTTTCATTTTGGCTCCTTTGTCGCAAAATCGCAATGCCCTCTGCACTTTGTATCGCAATATCGCGACGTTTTCAGGACTTAACCAATTCTTCCAAGACCCGTCGTGATTTTGCGACATTTCCAAAAATGAAAAGTGTCACGATATCGCGACTTTTCCAAAAATGGAAGTGTCGCGATATCGTGACGTTTCCAGGACTTAGCCAATTCTTCCAGAAATTGTAGTTTGACTCCAATGAATTCATCTGCATTCTGCATTTTTACATATTTAGTGAAAGATTTTCTCTATTCAAAAATGACTCTAACATTTCAAAAATGAATTCTAAACTGAAATCAAAGCCATATGCAAGCCTACTTGGATACTTTGATATAGGCAAAACTTGAAGAAGAAGGGGGCAAACAACATTTGAAAATAAACCTGAAATACATCAAGAGGGTCCCTACAGCAAAATGAAAGCCAAATATTTTCAAATGATGGGATTTTCATTTTTTAGTGGGGGTGTGTTGCTTCTCAACAAATGACGATATCTGCAGGGAAAATAGTAGCACTATTTTAGAATCCAGGACTCTAGTTTCAAAACAATATAGACCATGTACCATGCTTTGCCACAACTATTCTTCAAAATACTTTAACTACTACTTGATAGTGTTAAGGAATATTTTCCAAGGACATACTAGGTTGAATCACTTAAGGCAGATTTCTGATATGCAATTATAAGCGTATAAAACTTTCTTCAAAAATGACTAGGCCTTTGAATGTTGTACTCTGGATTGATCAGCTTTTCTAAATTTTTGAAAGGGGAAACCGAGTAGGGCTTTGTTTACTAGTTTAGCCTTTTATAGCCCCGACAAAGTTACTCTTTAGATTTTCACGACCCTGATCCACAACTATGAGATGGTATCTACAACTTGGTAAAAGAAAACATCTTTTGGAGCTTTGGCTCTCTCTTTCATTACACAACTTCTTCTCTCCCTTTTTTTTTTGTGTAGGAAATAAAAGAGTGCTATTTTTATGTTGCCCTACTCAATTTTCACCTTCTCTTTCTCTCTTTTGAAATATACCGAAATCTGGAAGGCCTCGCTAAAAATAAAATTTTTATTCTTCATCGATCCGGAAATTGCTTCACACTGGTATCGATAGCCTCTATGGACACTGAAATAATTTCATGAATCAGAGTCCCCTCTTACGACCAATTTTTTTTGGATTCCCTAGGAGTTCTTCAGCCAAACAGTATAGTAGCCTCTTTATAATTAAAATAATTGTGGCAAGCAAGACACAAAATCCAATTATCTTTCTACTGTTGTTCTGAATAACAAAATAGTTCCACTGTTTAGTTTAAATAGACTATCTCTTAATTAGAATAAAACAAAATGAACACAGGACTTTGAACTCAGAATAAAACAATTTTTAAAAGTTGATCTGCTCCTCGTTGCCCAGGCAAAAAAACTTAAACAAACAGAAACTAAAAGCTAAAGAGAAATTTGTACAGACCACAAAAGATAAAACACAGAACTTTAAAAACAAACAAAATAAAATAAAAACAAACTACTTCAAAGCTTATTTACAATATATACACATGTTACGTCTTTGTGATATATTCCAATGATGTATTTGATGGAACAACTGAGAAATAATGCTTTAGATATTGACCACTCACAGGAAGGTTCGAAAAATTACCTTCTAGGTCCTGTAAGCAGAAAGCATTATTACCTAGGGTCTCGGCAATATGGTGTGACCCTAGCCACAGAGGTTGCAGCTCGGTGTGTTTACGCTTCTTTTCTTGGGCTTTGTCCCATGGAAACACCAAGTCTGCACGATTGAAGGTGCTCACCCTGGTCTTTTTGTTAAGCCAGCGCTTGACTGTATCTTGGTGTTGACTAAAATGTTCTACGGCTTGAAGTCGTCCACCCTGCAAATCAACCAAGTCCAACACATGAGCTTTTGTATCTGCAAGATCAAAGTAATGTAAAGCAAATTTTAATCGTGGTACTAATGCTTCATATTCTGCCAAATTATTCGTGCAGGGAAACTACAAGCGATAAGACATAAAACTGGTTTGATTTTTTGGTCCTTTAAGAATAGCCCCTGTATCAAAACCTTGCTTAGATTTAGCTCCATCAATATGAAGCATTCCAACTTCATTATCGTGATCTTGGTGAGCTTTAACCGGTTTCTCTTTTTGAGTAGTTATCAAATTATAAACCCCGATATAACAACCCTCAGCAAGATTAGCAGTCTCATTCTTGGCATTATATTCTGTGATGATGAGTTTATACATTGGTTCTCTGTCAATTCTCAATTTATTTGCAAAACCATTCCAGGGTAACCACATATGCAAAAAAAAAATAGCCAAGTACCCATTCAAAGATTTTGACCAATCCCTGCTCAAAAGCATTCTGTATCCTACAGGAATATCCACCACCTGAATGTTGATTCTGTGTTGCGCCCTCGGCTCAGATGCTAGCTGGATGTGTATGTTCTGAAGTTCACCTACCACTTTAACCTCAAACTTATCTAATTGGATGACTCTCATCTCGGAGTTCATGGGGGTCAAACCCAACTGCTGACAAATGGCCAAAGGCATAACATTGGCTAAAGCACCCGAATCTACCAGACAGTTGTGTAAGTTTTTTCCAAATATACTAACAATCAATAGGAAAGGCGAAACTTTAGTCTTTTCTTTGTACATGGCTAGATTTGCATTTGCCATATTCTTTCCATTTTTCAAAGTTTTGGTATCAGGTTCAGAGTATGTTTTTATCAGGTTATCCCTTTGTTCAGAAATTTGGGCCAACTCATGAAGAGTGATGTTGGCTTTGATCTTCTTCATGTCCTCCACTATATTATATCCCTTATTGAGTGGAGGGACAAATGCATCTGGTCCTCTCAGATTTACTCCCTTGGGCGGAGGTGGATTATCGTTTGAAGGTGGATCTGGAGATGTAGACACAGTATTAGGCTCTGGATTTATGTTCCTAAGGTTGTAGTTATCCCTCCTGTACTGTTGAAAGGCTTGCACTTCATCCATGGGTAGCTCCACAACATTTTTTTATTCTTCTGGGAAAGTGAAAGAATCTAACACCATAGCTACACTATGTTTGGATGAACTTGGAGCATCCATAGTTCTTTGATGTTCAGGAGAAACCAACTCCCCAGAAAGATCTTCAAAGGCATTACAGAACTCCAAACAATCCAATTCCCCATGATAAGATGTTTCGTGAATCCTGCACCAGTTAGGCAAAGCTAATTCACAAATATTTACTTCATGCCCCTTACCCTTATAATCCTTGTTGGGTTCATATGGTGGTTTGGTGAATTTGTTTTGTTGATAAGGAAATTTGTTTGGGTTTTTGCCGATGGACACTTTCCTTTTGAAAGTCAAAAAGTCATTTTCCAACTTTTGGAGCACCCTTGAAACTTCTTCAACTCTTGTGTTATCAGATTCTTTCTTCGAACTCTGTATATTTTCAGCAGGTATTACAGCCAATGAATTTCTTGATGGTGGAGTTTGACATCTTGGCAACATCACTTGGTGTGGGATGGGATTGAAAACAAGGGTACCTTGTGTCACAAAAGGATTTTGATGAGCATTCAGAGGTTGAGGTCCCAGTTGCCTTTCAAGAACCAGAGCTTCTTTATAAGCCTCTGTTAGATTAGTAACAGAGGCATCTCTTTTCAATAAAACAGAAGTCATTGGATTTAGAGAATTTCTAAAAATTTCTAATTCCAGTTCTGCATTTGGCACATAATAACCTGTCAATCTGCCATAAGCCTTTTGAAACCTGATATTGTAAGATCTGACAGATTCATTAGTTTCTCTTTTAATACCAAAAAATTGCTGATATAATACACTGGGATTTATCACTTCACCAAATTGTGATACAAAAACCTTTTCCAAGTCATTCCAACCAGTAATATAATCGTTAGTGATATTCAAAAACCAGTCGTATGCTCCCTACTGAAGAGTGAACGGGAACAATCTGCAAGCCACATCTTCATGTTGTACATTTAACAATTTTAGAGCATTCTTGAATGCTACTAGGTGTTCTTCTGTTGTTCTAGTTCCATCATGGTTGTATCCAAGAAGATATCTCTCAGGATTTTTAGGCAGATCATGGGCTACACCAGGGATATTTAAGGCAGTGGAACCCAACTAGTTAGCCATTACTACCTGGTTGACGATGATATTTTTAGTTGTAGTTGGAGTAACTACAAGTGGTGACAAATCTATTTCAGACAAGGACTTGGCCCTTCTGAGGCTACTTCTTCTTGGGGTTTCTAACTCAGGCACAAGGAGCTCTTCAGCTCTGGAGTGGGACCTTGTTACTCTGTATGTAGAATCCAGATTTTCACAAGAAACTTATAATCTTACAATCCTTAACAAACTACTGAACTTCAGGCCCTCCTTCTAGCGCCAGTTTTAAATGTTGGTGTGAGTTTTGTGGTTTGGGAAAAAACTCAAACAAACAAGTTTTAAAAGGCTGGGGAGGAGGGAAAAAGGCTACCAAACTCTGGATAAAACACAGTATTTCTTAAATACCACATACAATCATATTTCTCAACTCAAGCACACTAAGAACGTAAGTTCAGCCCTCCTTCTAGCGCCAGTTTTAAATGTTGGTTCGACTTTTATACACACCCTGTGAAGAATGAGCATGAAAACTCGATAACACTTATAAGGGATAAATTCCACTCACTTTAGGATCTTGCTGATTATCCAAGGTGTGAGTTACAGAGTTGGCTCCAATGTCTATTCACTCTTTTCCACTTCTGGAATAGTTTCAATTGGACTGTCTGTTACTTTACAACAGGTCCTGAGACTTCAGTTCAGTAATGTTTAGAAGTTGTATCTTTGTGGATGCTCAGATTTATAATCAGTTCTTTGATCTAGCTCTTTATGCTTTAGTAGATTTTGAAAAAAAATAAAAATGGATCATTCAATCGATAGAACAAAGAGAGTAGGGTAGGATAGAAAGATAATTTTATCTAACTTAGCTACAAAACCAAAAACTACCAATTTTAATTATACTATTCAGCTTCACAATAGAACAAATCAAAGAGGAAGGTGTCCAGATTTCTAAGATCACCTTCTACTAAGAGCATAAGACAAAGATGAAATAGATCTGAGAGAAAATCATAAACAGAAGGGAAGTTAGTTAAAATTGGTATCTCTCACCAGTAGCCTAGCTCGAACAGTGAGGACAGAGCAGTTAGAACAGGCCTGAACCTTAAATCTGTAATTTTCCCTAACATACAATACAAATGATGAAGCTTAACAACATAGTTAATATTGATAACAAATATTTGCAACCAAAATAAATAGAACCTTAACAAGACGAAAAACAGAAGAAGATGCACCTATCGAAATCTGAAAGAGATTAGGCTCCTGGCCACGCTATTACAAAAAAATGATTTCACACCAACCCCAGGTCCAGAACAAAGCATTCAAACAAGATTGCAAGAAATGTTCAAGTGTCTTGTATTCCAAGTTTTCGCATCTGTATTTTTATATCCAGAGGAAGTATATATAGACTCAGGACAAACCCTGGTCTTTTCAGAAATATCTTCTTCTCAAACCCTAAATCATATCTTCAAAACCCTACTGCTTAGGTTTTACAATATAAGGCATTTTAATATAGAATTTTGATAAACCCTAATTACTCTAAGAATCTTCGCGGGAATCTTGCCATAAATTGAAAAGGCACAATCTAATCTTATTTTCATCCACCTGTGACCGTGTGTAAATATCTTCATCTTGTTGGTGCGTATGCCGGGAGCATCTCATTAATTCCTCTAAGAAATTTGAATGAGTCACTAACTTCTCGGGCCTTCTATCCTCGTGCAACCGCTTTCTGCTTGGTTCGAGTCGAAATTCTCTGCACGCCATTACTTTTGCCATAAATTCTTCCATTAAATGCATCCATCGGCAAATTCTGGTAGCTATGTATTGATATTTTCACTTTTCAGTCGATCGTCGATATATCTCATTGAATGAGGCAGCTACGTGTAAAGGTATCTTCATATTTCTATCTAACGACCCTTGCTGGATCTATGCCTATCTTTGTCTTTTTCGCCATTACTTCTGCTATCATGCAACTGTCGGATCATTCTCTGTAAAATAAAAGCAAGGATTAGAGTTTTAACATTATTAAATTAAACCCTGATGTTCATTATATGTCGGCTTGATTTCTTTTGACACGTGTCGTGATAACGCGACGCTTGCCTCAAGCTGCTTTTCATTTTGGCTGCTTTGTCGCAAAATCGCAATGCCCTATGCACTTTGTATCCGCTGTGGCCTCTTTGTTGCGAAACCGTGACATGTCGTAATTTTGCGACATGTCACGAAATCGTGACGTCCTCTGCACCTTTTCTCTTTCTCAACTTCCTCGTCGCAAAACCGCGATATGTCACGAAATCGTGACGTTTTCCCCTCACCTTGCCTTTGTCTCAACTGCGTCACGATTTTGCGACGTTCTTATGCCCTCGACTATTTCTTCCAAAACCAATCGCGATTTCACGACATTTTTGGGACTTAACCAATCTTCCAAGACCCGTCGCAATATCGTGACTTTTTCAAAAATGGAAAGTGTCGCGATATCGCGACTTTTCCAAAAATGGAAGTGTCGCGATATCGCGACGTTTCTGGCACTTACCCTTTTCTTCCAAGACCCGTCACGATTTAGCGACATTTCCAAAAATAGAAGTGTTGCGATATCACGACATTTTCGGCACTTACCCTCTTCTTCCAAGACCCGTCGTGATTTCGTGACAATTTCAAAAATGGAAAGTCTTGCGATATCATGACTTTTTCAAAAATAGAAGTGTTGCGATATCACGACGTTTTTGACACTTACCCTTTTCTTCCAAGACCCGTCAAGATTTCGTGACATTTCCAAAAATGGAAAGTGTCGCGATATCGTGACTTTTCCAAAAATGGAAGTGTCGCGATATCGCGACGTTTCCAGCACTTAACCAATTCTTCCAAGACCCGTCACGATTTCGTGACATTTCCAAAAATGGAAAGTGTCACGATATCGCAACTTTTCCAAAAAATGGAAGTGTCGCGATATCACGATGTTTTTGTCACTTACCCTTTTCTTCTAAGACCCGTCGCTATTTCGTGACATTTCCAAAAATGGAAAGTGTCGCGATATCACGAATTTTCCAAAAATGGAAGTGTCGCGATATCGCGACGTTTTCGGGACTTAGCCAATTCTTCCAAGACCCGTCTCGATTTCACGACATTTCCAAAAATGGAAAGTGTCGCGATATCGCGACGTTTTCAGGACTTAACCAATTCTTCCAAGACCCGTCACGATTTTGCGACATTTCCAAAAATGAAAAGTGTCACGATATCACGACTTTTCCAAAAATGGAAGTGTCACGATATCGTGACGTTTTCAGGACTTAGCCAATTCTTCCAAAAATTGTAGTTTGACTCCAATGAATTCATCTGCATTCTACATTTTTACATATTTAGTGAAAGATTTTCTCTATTCAAAAATGACTCTAACATTTCAAAAATGAATTCTAAATTGAAATCAAAGCCATATGCAAGCCTACTTGGATACTTTGATATAGGCAAAACTTGAAGAAGAAGGGGGCAAGCAACATTTGGAAATAAACCTGAAATACATCAAGACGGTCCCTATAGCAAAATGAAAGCCAAATATTTTCAAATGATGGGATTTTCATTTTTTTAGTGGGGGTGTGTTGCTTCTCAACAAATGACGATATCTGCAAGGAAAATAGTAGCACTATTTTAGAATCCAGGACTCTAGTTTCAAAACAATATAGACCATGTACCATGCTTTGCCACAACTATTCTTCAAAATACTTTAACTACTACTTGATAGTGTTAAGGAATATTTTCCAAGGACATACTAGGTTGAATCACTTAAGGCAGATTTATGATATGCAATTATAAGCGTATAAAACTTTCTTCAAGAATGACTAGGCCTTTGAATGTTGTACTCTGGATTGATCAGCTTTTCTAAATTTGTGAAAGGGGAAACCGAGTAGGGCTTTGTTTACTAGTTTAGCCTTTTATAGCCCCGACAAAGTTACTCTTTAGATTTTCACGACCCTGATCCACAACTATGAGATGGTATCTACAACTTGGTAAAATAAAACATCTTTTGGAGCTTTGGCTCTCTCTTTCATTACACAGCTTCTTCTCTCCCTTTTTTTTTTGTGTAGGAAATAAAAGAGTGCTATTTTTATGTTGCCCTACTCAATTTTCACCTTCTCTTTCTCTCTTTTGAAATATACCGAAATCTGGAAGGCCCTGCTAAAAACAAAATTTTTATTCTTCATCGATCCGAAACTGCTCGACTTGGGTATCGATAGCCTCTATGGACACCGAAATAATTTCATGAATCGAGTCCCCTCTTACGACCAACTTTTTTTGGATTCCCTAGGAGTTCTTCACCAAACAAGTATAGTGGCCTCTTTATAATTAAAATAATTGTGGCAAGCAAGACACAAAATCCAATTATCTTTCTACTCGTTGATCTCAATAACAAAAGCAGTTCCATCGTTTAGTTTAAATAGACTATCTCTTAATTAGAAT
This sequence comes from Wollemia nobilis, assembly GCA_028583015.1. Classification (NCBI taxonomy): domain Eukaryota; kingdom Viridiplantae; phylum Streptophyta; class Pinopsida; order Araucariales; family Araucariaceae; genus Wollemia; species Wollemia nobilis. The sequence goes on along the minus strand of JAQPPZ010001900.1, from coordinate 896,960 downwards.
AAAACAAAATGAATACAGGACTTTGAACTCAGAATAAAACAATTTTTAAAAGCTGATCTGCTCCTCGCTGCCCAGGCAAAAAAAACTTAAACAAACAGAAACTAAAAGCTAAAGAGAAATTTGTACAGACCTCAAAAGATAAAACATAGAACTTTAAAATCAAACAAAATAAAATAAAAACAAACTACTTCAAAGCTTATTTACAATATATACACATGTTACGTCTTTGTGATTTATTCCAACGATGTATTTGATGAAACAACTGAGAAATAATGCTTTAGATATTGACCACTCACAGGAAGGTTCAAAAAATTACCTTCTAGGTCCTGTAAGCAGAAAGCATTATTACCTAGGGTCTCGGCAATCTGGTGTGACCCTAGCCACAGAGGTTGCAGCTTGGTGTGTTTATGCTTCTTTTCGTGGGCTTTGTCCCATGGAAACACCAGGTCTGCACGATTGAAGGCGATCACCCTGGTATTTTTGTTAAGCCAGCGCTTGACTGTATCTTGGTGTTGACTAAAATGCTCTACGGCTTGAAGTCGTCCACCCTGATGTTCATTATATGTCGGCTTGATTTATTTTGACACGTGTCATGATAACGTGATGCTTGCCTCAAGCTGCTTTTCATTTTGGCTCCTTTGTCGCAAAATCGCAATGCCCTCTGCACTTTGTATCGCAATATCGCGACGTTTTCAAGACTTAACCAATTCTTCCAAGACCCGTCGTGATTTTGCGACATTTCCAAAAATGAAAAGTGTCACGATATCGCGACTTTTCCAAAAATGGAAGTGTCGCGATATCGTGACGTTTCCAGGACTTAGCCAATTCTTCCAGAAATTGTAGTTTGACTCCAATGAATTCATCTGCATTCTGCATTTTTACATATTTAGTGAAAGATTTTCTCTATTCAAAAATGACTCTAACATTTCAAAAATGAATTCTAAACTGAAATCAAAGCCATATGCAAGCCTACTTGGATACTTTGATATAGGCAAAACTTGAAGAAGAAGGGGGCAAACAACATTTGAAAATAAACCTGAAATACATCAAGAGGGTCCCTACAGCAAAATGAAAGCCAAATATTTTCAAATGATGGGATTTTCATTTTTTAGTGGGGGTGTGTTGCTTCTCAACAAATGACGATATCTGCAGGGAAAATAGTAGCACTATTTTAGAATCCGAGACTCTAGTTTCAAAACAATATAGACCATGTACCATGCTTTGCCACAACTATTCTTCAAAATACTTTAACTACTACTTGATAGTGTTAAGGAATATTTTCCAAGGACATACTAGGTTGAATCACTTAAGGCAGATTTCTGATATGCAATTATAAGCGTATAAAACTTTCTTCAAGAATGACTAGGCCTTTGAATGTTGTACTCTGGATTGATCAGCTTTTCTAAATTTGTGAAAGGGGAAACCGAGTAGGGCTTTGTTTACTAGTTTAGCCTTTTATAGCCCCGACAAAGTTACTCTTTAGATTTTCACGACCCTGATCCACAACTATGAGATGGTATCTACAACTTGGTAAAAGAAAACATCTTTTGGAGCTTTGGCTCTCTCTTTCATTACACAACTTCTTCTCTCCCTTTTTTTTTGTGTAGGAAATAAAAGAGTGCTATTTTTATGTTGCCCTACTCAATTTTCACCTTCTCTTTCTCTCTTTTGAAATATACCGAAATCTGGAAGGCCCTGCTAAAAATAAAATTTTTATTCTTCATCGATCTGGAAATTGCTTCAGCCTGGGTACTGATAGCCTCTATGGACACTGAAATAATTTCATGAATCAGAGTCCCCTCTTACGACCAATTTTTTTTGGATTCCCTAGGAGTTCTTCATCCAAACAGTATAGTAGCCTCTTTATAATTAAAATAATTGTGGCAAGCAAGACACAAAATCCAATTATCTTTCTATCAAGTTGTTCGAATAACAAAACAGGTTCCACTCGTTTAGTTTAAATAGACTATCTCTTAATTAGAATAAAAAAAATGAACACAGGACTTTGAACTCGAGAATAAAACAATTTTTAAAAGTTGATCTGCTCCTCGTTGCCCGGGCAAAAAAACTTAAACAAACGAAACTAAAAGCTAAAGAGAAATTTGTACAGACCACAAAAGATAAAACACAGAACTTTAAAAACAAACAAAATAAAATAAAAACAAACTACTTCAAAGCTTATTTACAATATATACACATGTTACGTCTTTGTGATATATTCCAATGATGTATTTGATGGAACAACTGAGAAATAATGCTTTAGATATTGACCACTCACAGGAAGGTTCGAAAAATTACCTTCTAGGTCCTGTAAGCAGAAAGCATTATTACCTAGGGTCTCGGCAATATGGTGTGACCCTAGCCACAGAGGTTGCAGCTCGGTGTGTTTACGCTTCTTTTCTTGGGCTTTGTCCCATGGAAACACCAAGTCTGCACGATTGAAGGTGCTCACCCTGGTCTTTTTGTTAAGCCAGCGCTTGACTGTATCTTGGTGTTGACTAAAATGTTCTACGGCTTGAAGTCGTCCACCCTGCAAATCAACCAAGTCCAACACATGAGCTTTTGTATCTGCAAGATCAAAGTAATGTAAAGCAAATTTTAATCGTGGTACTAATGCTTCATATTCTGCCAAATTATTCGTGCAGGGAAACTACAAGCGATAAGACATAAAACTGGTTTGATTTTTTGGTCCTTTAAGAATAGCCCCTGTATCAAAACCTTGCTTAGATTTAGCTCCATCAATATGAAGCATTACAACTTCATTATCGTGATCTTGGTGAGCTTTAACCGGTTTCTCTTTTTGAGTAGTTGTCAAATTAGAGACCCCGATATAACAACCCTCAGCAAGATTAACAGTCTCATTCTTGGCATTATATTCTGTGATCATGAGTTTATACCTTGGTTCTCTGTCAATTCTCAATTTATTTGTAAAACCATTCCAGGGTAACCACATATGCGAAAAAAAAATAGCCAAGTACCCATTCAAAGATTTTGACCAATACCTACTCAAAATCATTCCGTATCCTACAGGAATATCCACCACCTGAATGTCGATTATGTGTTGCGCCCTCGACTCAGATGCTAGCTGGATGTGTATGTTCTGAAGTTCACCTACCACTTTAACCTCAGACTTATCTAATTGGATGACTCTCATCTCAGAGTTCATGGGGGTCAAACCCAACTGCTGACAAATGTCCAAAGGCATAACATTGGCTGAAGCACCCGAATCTACCAGACAGTTGTGTATGTTTTTTCCAAATATACTAACAGTCAATAGGAAAGGCGAAAATTTAGTCTTTTCTTTGTACATGGCTAGATTTGCATTTGCCATCTTCTTTCCATTTTTCAAAGTTTTGGTAGCAGGTTCAGAGTATGTTTTGATCAGGTTATCCCTTTGTTCAAAAATTTGGGCCAACTCATGAAGAGTGATGTTGGATTTGATCTTCTTCATGTCCTCCACTATATTATATCCCTTATTGAGTGGAGGGACAAATGCATCTGGTCCTCTCAGATTTACTCCCTTGGGCGGAGGTGGATTATCGTTTGAAGGTGGATCTGGAGGTGTAGACACAGTATTAGGCTCTGGATTTATGTTCCTAAGGTTGTAGTTATCCCTTCTGTACTGTTGAAAGGCTTGCACTTCATCCATGGGTAGCTCCACAACATTTTCTGATTCTTCTGGGAAAGTGAAAGAATATAACACCATAGCTACACTATGTTTGGATGAACTTGGAGCATCCACAGTTCTTTGATGTTCAGGAGAAACCAACTCCCCAGAAAGAGATTCAAAGGCATTATAGAACTCCAAACAATCCAATTCCCCATGATAAGATGTTTCATGAATCCTGCACCAGTTAGGCAAAGCTAATTCACAAATATTTACTTCATGCCCCTTACCCTTATAATCCTTGTTGGGTTCATATGGTGGTTTGGTGAATCTGTTTTGTTGATAAGGAAATCTTTTTGGGTTTTTTCCAGTGGACACTTTCCTTTTGAAAGTCAAAAAGTCATTTGCAAACTTTTGGACCACCCTTGAAACTTCTTCAACTCTTGTGTTATCAGATTCTTTCTCCGAACTCTGTATATTTTCAGCAGGTATTACAGCCAATGGATTTCTTGATGGTGGAGTTTGACATCCTGGCAACATCACTTGGTGTGGGATGAGATTGAAAACAAGGTTACCTTGTGTCACAAAAGGAGTTTGATGAGCATTCATAGGTTGAAGTCCCAGTTGCATTTCAAGAACCAGAGCTTCTTTATAAGCCTCTGTTAGATTAGTAACAGAGGCATCTCTTTTCAAGAAAATAGAAGTCATTGGATTTAGAGAATTTCTAAAAATTTCTAATGCCAGTTCTGCATTTGGCACATAATAACTTGTCAATCTGCCATAAGCCTTTTGAAACCTGATATTGTAAGATCTAACAGATTCATTAGTTTCTCTTTTAATACCAGAAAATTGCTGATATAATACACTAGGATTTATCACTTCACCAAATTGTGATACAAAAACCTTTTTCAAGTCATTGCAACCAGTAATAGAATTGTTAGTGATATTCAAAAACCAGTCGTATGCTCCCTCCTGAAGAGTGAACGGGAACAATCTACAAGCCACATCTTCATGCTGTACATTTAACAAATTTAGAGCATTCTTGAATGCTACTAGGTGTTCTTCTATTGTTCTAGTTCCATCATGCTTGTATCCAAGAAGATATCTCTCAGGATTTCTAGGCAGATCATGGGCTACACCAGGGATATTTAAGGCAGTGGAACCCAACTAGTTGGCCATTACTACTTTGTTGACGATGATATTTTTAGTTGTAGTTGGAGTAACTACAAGTGGTGACAAAACTATTTCAGACAAGGACTTGGCCCTTCTGAGGCTACTTCTTCTTGGGGTTTCTAACTCAGGCACAAGGAACTCTCCAGCTCTGGAGTGGGACCTTGTTACTCTATATGTAGAATCCAGCTTTTCACAAGCAACTTATAATCTTACAATCCTTAACAAACTACTGAACTTCAGGCCCTCCTTCTAGCGTCAGTTTTAAATGTTGGTGTGAGTTTTGTGGTTTGGGCAAAAACTCAAACAAACAAGTTTTAAAAGGCTAGGGAGGAGGGAAAAAGGCTACCAGACTCTGGATAAAACATAGTATTTCTTAAATGCCACATACAATCATATTTCTCAACTCAAGCACACTAAGAACATAAGTTCAGCCCTCCTTCTAGCGCCATTTTTAAATGTTGGTTCGACTTTTATACACACCCTGTGAAGAATGAGCATGAAAACCCGATAACACTTATAAGGGATAAATCTCACTCACTTTAGGATCTTGCTGATTATCCAAGATGTGAGTTACAGAGTTGGCTCGAATGTCTATTCACTCTTTTCCACTTCTGGAATAGTTTCAAGTGGATTGTCTGTTACCTTACAATGGGTCCTGAGACTTCAGTTTAGTAATGTTTAGAAGTTGTATCTTTGTGGACGCTCAGATTTATAATCAGTTCTTTGATCTAGCTCTTTATGCTTTAGAAGATTTTGAAAAAAAATAAAAATGGATCATTCAATCGGTAGAACAAAGAGAGTAGGGTAGGGCAGAAAAGGAAGTTTATCTAACTTAGCTGCAAAACCAAAACTACCAATTTTAATTATACTATTCAGCTTCACAATAGAACAAATCAAAGAGGAAGGTGTCTAGCTTTCTAAGATCACCTTCTACTAAGAGCATAAGACAGAGATGAAACAGATCTAAGAGAAAATCATAAACAAAAAGGAAGTTAGTTAAAATTGGTATCTCTCACCAGTAGCCTAGCTCACACAGTGAGGACAGAGCAGTTAGAACAGGCCTGAACCTTAAATCTGTAATTTTCCCTAGCATACAATACAAAGGATGAAGCCTAACAACATAGTTAATCTTGATAACACAGATTTGCAACCAAAATAAATAGAACCTTAACGAGACAAAAAACAAAAGATGCACCTATCGAAATCTGAAAGAGATTAGGCTCCTAGCCATGCTATTACAAAAAAATAATTTCACACCAACCCCAGGTCCAGAACAAAGCATTCAAACAAGATTGCAAGAAATGTTCAAGTGTTTTGTATTCCAAGTTTTGGCATCTACATTTTTACATCTAGAGGAAGTATATATAGACTCAGGACAAACCTTGGTCTTTTTAGAAATATCTTCTTCTCAAACCCTAAATCTTGTCTTCAAAACACTATCGCCTAGGTTTTACAATATAAGGCATTTTAATATAGAATTTTGATAAACCCTAATTACTCTGAGAATCTTTGCGGGGATCTTGTCATAAATGGAAAAAGCACAATCTGATCTTATTTTCATCCACCTGTGACCGTGTGTAAATATCTTCATCTTGCTGGTGCATATGCCGGGAGCATCTCATTAATTCCTTTGGGAAATTTGAATGAGTCACTAACTTCCCAGGCCTTCTATCCTCGTGCAACCGCTTTTTGCTTGGTTCAAGTCAAAATTCTCTGCATGCCATTACTTTCGCCATAAATTCTCCCATTAAATGCATCCATCGACAAATTATGGTAGCTATGTATCGATATTTTCACTTTCTGACCGATCGTCGATATATCTCATTGAATGATGCAGCTATGTGTAAAGGTATCTTCATCTTTCTATCTGACGACCCTTGCTGGATCTGTGCCTATCTTTGTCTTTTTTGCCATTACTTCTGCTATCATGCAACTGTTGGATCGTTCTCTACAAAAGAAAAGCAAGGATTAGAGTTTTAACATTATTAAATTAAACCTTGATGTTCATTATATGTCGGCTTGATTTATTTTGACACGTGTCGTGATAACGCGACGCTTTCCTCAAGCTGCTTTTCATTTTGGCTCCTTTATCACAAAACCACGACATGTCACGATTTCATGACATGTAATGAAATCGCGACGCTCTCTGAACTTTGCATCCGCTGTGGCCTCTTTGTCATGAAATCGCGACGTCCTCTGCACCTTTTCTCTTTCTCAACTTCCTCGCCGCGAAACCCCGACATGTCACGAAATCACGACGTTTTCCCTTCACCTTGCCTTAGTCTCAACTGTGTCATGATTTCGAGACGTTCTTATGCCCTCGAATATTTCTTCTAAAACCTGTCGCGATTTTGCGACATTTTTGAGACTTAGCCAATTCTTCCAAGACCCGTCACGATTTCGTGACATTTCCAAAAATGAAAAGTGTCATGATATCGTGACTTTTCCAAAAATGGAAGTGTCGCGATATCGCAACATTTTCGGCACTTACCCTTTTCTTCCAAGACCCGTCGCAATTTAGCGACATTTCCAAAATGGAAGTGTCGCGATATCGCGATGTTTTCGGCACTTACCCTCTTCTTCCAAGACCCGTCGTGATTTTACGACATTTTTAAAAATGGAAAGTGTCATGATATCGTGACTTTTCCAAAAATGGAAGTGTTGCGATATCGCAACATTTTCGGCACTTACCCTTTTCTTCCAAGACCCATCGCGATTTCGTGACTTTTCCAAAAATGGAAAGTGTCACGATTTTGCGACTTTTTCAAAAATGGAAGTGTCGCGATATCGCGATGTTTCTGGGACTTAGCTAATTCTTCCAAGACCTGTCACGATTTCGTGACATTTCCAAAAATGGAAAGTGTCACGATATCGCAACTTTTCAAAAAATGGAAGTGTCGCGATATCGCGACGTTTTCGGAACTTAACCTTTTCTTCCAAGACCCGTCACCATTTCGCGACATTTTCAAAAATGGAAAGTGTCGCAATATCGTGACTTTTCCAAAAAATGGAAGTGTTGCGATATCGCGACGATTTCGAGACTTAGCCAATTCTTCCAAGACCCATCACGATTTCATGACATTTCCAAAAATAAAAAGTGTCACGATATCGTGACACTTCCAAAAATGGAAGTGTCGTGATATCGCGACGTTTTCGAGACTTAACCAATTCTTCCAAGACCCATCGTGATTTCGCGACACTTTCTGACATTTTCAAAAATGGAAAGTGTCGTGATATCACGACTTTTTCAAAAATGGAAGTGTCACGATATCGTGACATTTCCAAGACTTAGCCAATTCTTCCAGAAATTGTAGTTTGACTCCAATGAATTCATCTGCATTCTACATTTTTACATATTTAGTGAAAGATTTTCTTTACTCAGAAATGACTCTAACATTTTAAAAATGAATTCTAAATTGAAATCAAAGCCATATGCAAGCCTACTTGGATACTTTGATATAGGCAAAACTTGAAGAAGAAGGGGGCAAGCAACATTTGGAAATAAACCTAAAAAACATCAAGAGGGTCCCTGCGGCAAAATGAAAGCCAAATATTTTCAAAGGATGGGATTTTCATTTTTTTAGTGGGGTGTGTTGCTTCTTAACAAATGGCGATATCTCGGGGAAAATAGTAGCACTATTTTAGAATCCAGGACTCTAGTTTCAAAACAATATAGACCATGTACCATGCTTTTCCACAAATATTCTTCAAAATACTTTAACTACTACCTGATAGTGTTAAAATTTCCCAAGGACATACTAGGTTGAATCACTTAAGGAAGATTTCTGATATGCAATTATAAGCGTATAAAACTTTCTTCAAGAATGACTAGGCCTTTGAATGTTGTACTCTGGATTGATCAGCTTTTTTAGATTTGTGAAAGGGGAAACCGAGTAGGGCTTTGTTTACTAGTTTAGCCTTTTACAGCCCCGACAGAGTTACTCTTTAGATTTTCATGACCCTGATCCACAACTATGAGGTGGTATCTACAGCTTGGTAAAATAAAACATCTTCTGGAGCTTTGGCTCTCTCTTTCATTACACAACTTCTTCTCTCCCCCTTTTTTTTTATGTGGGAAATAAAAGAGTACTAGTTTTATGTTGCCCTGCTCAATTTTCACCTTCTCTTTCTCTCTTTTAAAATATACCGAAATCTGGAAGGCCCTGCTAAAAAAAAAATTTATTCTTCATCGATCTGTAAACTACTTCAGCCTGGGTACTGATAGCCTCGATGGACACTTAAATAATTTCACAAATCAGACTCCCATCTTACGACCAAATTTTCTTGGATTCCTTGGGAGTTCTTCAGCCAAACAGTATAGTAGCCTCTTTATAATTAAAATAATTGTGGCAAGCAAGACACAAAATACAATTATTTTTCTACTATTGTTCTAAATAACAAAACAATTCCACTGTTTAGTTTAAGCAGACTATTTTTTAATTAGAATAAAACAAAATGAACACAAGACTTTGAACTCAGAATAAAACAATTTTTAAAAGTTGATCTGCTCCTCGCTGCCCAGGCAAAAAAAACTTAAACAAATAGAAACTAAAATCTAAAGAGAAATTTGTACAGACCTCAAAAGATAAAACACAGAACTTTAAAAACAAACAAAATAAAATAAAAACAAACTACTTCAAAGCTTATTTACAATATATACACATGTTACGTCTTTGTGATTTATTCCAACGATGTATTTGATGGAACAGCTGAGAAATAATGCTTTAGATATTGACCACTCACAGGAAGGTTCAAAAAATTACCTTCCAGGTCCTGTAAGCGGAAAGCATTATTACCTAGGGTATTGGCAATCTGGTATGACCTTAGCCACAGAGGTTGCAGCTCGGTGTGTTTATGCTTCTTTTCGTGGGCTTTGTCCCACGGAAACACCAGGTCTACACGATTGAAGGCGCTCACCCCGGTCTTTTCATCAAGCCAGCGCTTGACTGTCTCTTGGTGTCAACTAAAATGCTCTATGGCTTGAAGTCGTCCACCTTGCAAATCAACCAAGTCCAACACATGAGCTTTTGTATCTGCATGATCAAAGTAATGTAAAGCAAATTTTAATCTTGGTACCAATGCTTCATATTCTGCCAAATTATTTGGTCCTGCATGATCAAAGTAATGTAAAGCAAATTTTAATCTTGGTACCAATGCTTCATATTCTGCAAAATTTTAATCTTGTAGGAAACTGCAAGCGATAAGACATAAAATCGGTTTGATTTTTTGGTCCTTTAAGAATAGCCCCTGTATCAAAACCTTTCTTAGATTTAGCTCCATCAATATGAAGCATTCCAACTTCATTATCGTGATCTTGGTGAGCTTTAACCGGTTTCTCTTTTTGAGTAGTTGTCAAATTATAAACCCCGATATAACAACCCTCAGCAAGATTAGCAGTCTCATTCTTGGCATTATATTCTGTGATGATGAGTTTATACATTGGTTCTCTGTCAATTCTCAATTTATTTGCAAAACCATTCCAGGGTAACCACATATGCAAAAAAAAAATAGCCAAGTACCCATTCAAAGATTTTGACCAATCCCTGCTCAAAAGCATTCTGTATCCTACAGGAATATCCACCACCTGAATGTTGATTCTGTGTTGCGCCCTCGGCTCAGATGCTAGTTGGATGTGTATGTTCTAAAGTTCACCTACCACTTTAACCTTAGAATTATCCAATTGGATGACTCTCATCTCGGAGTTCATGGGGGTCAAACCTAACTGCTGACAAATGGCCAAAGACATAACATTGGCTGAAGCACCCGAATCTACGAGACAGTTGTGTAAGTTTTTCCCAAATATATGAACAGTCAGTAGGAAAGGCAGAACTTCAATATTTTCTTTGTACATGGCTATATTTGCATTTGCCATCTTCTTTCCCTTTTCCAAAGTTTTGGTAGTAGGTTTAGAGTATGTTTTTATCAGGTTATCCCTTTGTTCAAAAATTTGGGCCAACTCATGAAGAGTGATGTTGGCTTTGATCTTCTTCATGTTCTCCACTAAATTATATCCCTTATTGAGTGGAGGGACAAATGCATCTGGTCCTCTCAGATTTCATCCCTTGGGCGGAGGTGGATTATCGTTTGAAGGTGGATCTGGAGGTGTAGACACAGTATTAGGCTCTAGATTTCTATTCCTAAGGTCGTAGTTATCCCTCCTGTACTATTGAAAGGCTTGCACTTCATCCATGGGTAGCTCCACAACATTCTTTGATTCTTCTGGGAAAGTGAAAGAATCTAACACCATAGCTGCACTATGTTTGGATGAACTTGGAGCATCCGCAGTTCTTTGATGTTCAGAAGAAACCAACTCACCAGAAAGAGCTTCAAAGGCATTATAGAACTCCAAACAATCCAATTCCCTGTGCTGAGATGTTTCGTGGATCCTGCACCAGTTAGGCAAAGCTAAGTCACAAATATTTACTTTATGCCCCTTACCCCTATAATCCTTGTTGGGTTCATATGGTGGTCTGGTGAATCTATTTTGTTGATAAGGAAATTTTTTTGGGTTTTCGTCGGTGGACACATGCCTTTTGAAAGTCAAAAAGTCATTTTCCAACTTTTGGACCACACTTGAAACTTCTTCAACTCTTGTGTTATCAGATTATTTCTCTAGACTCTATATATTTTTAGCAGATGTTACAGCCAATGGATTTCCTGATGGTGGAGTTTGACATGCTGGCAACATCACTTGGTGTGGGATGGGATTGAAAACAGGGGTACCTTGTGTCACAAAAAGAGTTTGATGAGCATTCAGAGGTTGAGGTCCCAGTTTCATTTCAAGAACCATAGCTTCTTTATAAGCCTTTGTTAGATTAGTAACATAGGCATCTCTTTTCAATAAAACAGAAGTCATTGGATCTAGAGAATTCCTAAAAATTTCTAATGCCATATTTGCATTTGGCACATAATAACCTGTCAATCTGCCATAAGCCTTTTGAAACCTGATATTGTAAGATCTGACAGATTCATTAGTTTCCCTTTTAATATCAAAAAATTGTTGATATAATACACTAGGATTTATCACTTCACCAAATTGTGATACAAAAACCTTTTCCAATTCATTTCAACTTGTAATAGAATCGTTAGTGAGATTCAAAAACCAGTCGTATGCTCCCTCCCAGAGAGTGAACGGGAACAATCTTCAAGGCACATCTTCATGTTGTACATTTAACAATTTTAGAGCATTCTTGAATGCTACTAGGTGTTCTTCTGTTGTTCTAGTTCCATCATGCTTGTAACTAGGAAGATATCTCTCAGGATTTCTGGGCATATCATGGGCTGCACCAAGGATATTTAAGGCAGTGGAACCCAACCAGTTGGCCATTACTGCTTGGTTGACAATGATATTTTCAGTTTTAGTTGGAGTAACTACAAGTGGTGACAAAACTATTTTAGACAAGGACTTGGCCCTTCTGAGGTTGCTTCTTCTTGGGGTTTCTAACTCAGGCACAAGGAGCTCTCCAACTCTGGAGTGGGACCTTGTTACTCTGTATGTAGAATCCAGCTTTTCACAAGCGACTTATAATCTTACAATCCTTAACAAACTACTGAACTTCAGGCCCTCCTTCTAGCGCCAGTTTTAAATGTTGGTGTGATTTTTGTGGTTTAGGAAAAAACTCAAACAAAGAAGTTTTAAAAGGCTGGGGAGGAGGGAAAAAGGCTAATAGACTTTGGATAAAACACAGTATTTGTTAAATACCACATACAATCATTTTTCTCAACTCAAGCACACTAAGAACGTAAGTTTAGCCCTCCTTTTAGCGCCAGTTTTAAATGTTGGTTCGACTTTTATACACACCCTGTGAAAAATGAGCATGAAAACCCGATAACACTTATAAGGGATAAATCCCACTCACTTTAGGATCTTGCTGATTATCCAAGGTGTGAGTTACAGAGTTGGCTCGAATGTCTATTCACTCTTTTTCACTTCTAGAATAATTTTAAGTGGACTGTCTGTTACCTTACAACGGGTCCTGAGACTTTAGTTCAGTAATGTTTAGAAGTTGTATCTTTGTGGACACTCAGATTTACAATCAGTTCTTTGATCTAGCTCTTTATGCTTTAGCAGATTTTGAAAGAAAATAAAAATGGATCATTCAATCGGTAGAACAGAGAGAGTAGGGTAGGGCAGAAAGAGAATTTTATCTAACTTAGCTACAAAACCAAAACTACCAATTTTAATTATACTATTCAACTTCACAATAGAAAAAATAAAAGAGGAAGGTGTCCAGCTTTCTAAGATCACCTTCTACTAAGAGCATAAGACAGAGATGAAATAGATCTGAGAGAAAATCATAAACAGAAGGGAAGTTAGTTAAAATTGGTATCTCTCACCAGCAGCCTAGCTCGCACAGTGAGGATAGAGCAGTTAGAATAGGCCTGAACCTTAAATCTGTATTTTTTCCTAGCATACAATACAAAGGATGAAGCCTAACAACATAGTTAATCTTGATAACACAGATTTGCAACCAAAATAAATAGAACCTTAACGAGACGAAAAACAGAAGATGCACCTATCGAAATCTGAAAGAGATTAGGCTCCTGGCCACGCTATTACAAAAAAACAATTTCACACCAACCCCAGGTCCAGAACAAAGCATTCAAACAATATTGCAAGAAATGTTCAAGTGTCTTGTATTCCAAGTTTTTGCATCTGCATTTTTACATCCAGAGGAAGTATATATAGACTCAGGACAAACCCTGGTCTTTTCAGAAATATCTTCTTCTCAAACCCTAAATCTTATCTTCAAAACTCTACTGCCTAGGTTTTACAATATAAGGCATTTTAATATAGAATTTTGATAAACCCTAATTACTCTGAGAATTTTCGTGGGGATCTTGCCATAAATGGAAAAGGCACAATTTGATATTATTTTCATCCACCTGTTACCGTGTGTAAATATCTTCATCTTGCTGGTGCGTATGCCGGGAGCATCTCATTAATTCCTATAGGAAATTTGAATGAGTCACTAACTTCCCGGGCCTTCTATCCTTGCGCAACCGCTTTTTGCTTGGTTCAAGTCAAAATTCTCTGCACGCCATTACTTTCGCCATAAATTCTCCTATTAAGTGCATCCATCGACAAATTCTGGTAGGTGTGTATCGATATTTTCACTTTTCGCCGATATATCTCATTGAATGAGGCAGCTACGTGTAAAGGTATCTTCATCTTTCTATCTGATGACCCTTGCTGGATCTGTGCCTATCTTTGTCTTTTTTGCCATTACTTCTGCTATCATGCAACTGTCGGATCGTTCTCTACAAAAGAAAAGCAAGGATTAGAGTTTTAACATTATTAAATTAAACCCTGATGTTCATTATATGTCGGCTTGATTTCTTTTGACACGTGTCATGATAACGTGACGCTTTCCTCAAGCTGCTTTTCATTTTGGCTCCTTTGTCGCAAAACTACGATATGTCATGAAATCGCGATGCCCTCTGCACTTTGCATCCGCTATGGCCTCTTTGTCGCGAAGTCACGACGTCCTCTGCACCTTTTCTCTTTCTCAACTTCCTTGCCGCGAAACCGTGACATGTCGTGAAATCACGACGTTTTCCACTCACCTTGCCATTGTCTCAACAACATCGCGATTTCGCGACATTCTTATGTCCTCGACTATTTCTTCCAAAACCTGTCACGATTTCATGACATTTTCAGGACTTAGCCAATTCTTCCAAGACCCGTTGCGATTTCGTGACATTTCCAAAAATGAAAAGTGTCGCGGTATCGTGACTTTTCCAAAAATGGAAGTGTCGCGATATCACAACGTTTTCGGCACTTACCCTTTTCTTCCAAGACCCGTCGCAATTTAGCAACATTTCCAAAAATGGAAGTGTCATGATATCGCGACGTTTCCGGCACTTACCCTCTTCTTCCAAGACCCGTCGTGATTTCGCGACATTTCCAAAGATGGAAAGTGTCGCGATGTCGCGACTTTTGGAAAAATGGAAATGTTGCGATATCGCGACGTTTCCGGCACTTACCCTTTTCTTCCAAGACCCATCGTGATTTCGCGACATTTCCAAAAATGGAAAGTGTCGCGATATCGTGACTTTTCCAAAAATGGAAGTGTCGTGATATCGCGACGTTTCGGGACTTAGCCAATTCTTCCAAGACCCGTCGCGATTTTGTGAAATTTTTAAAAATGGAAAGTGTCACGATATCGCAAATTTTCCAAAAATGGAAGTGTCGTGATATCGCGACGTTTTCAACACTTACCCTTTTCTTCCAAGACCTGTCGTGATTTTGCGACATTTCCAAAAATGGAAAGTGTCACGATATCACGACTTTTCCAAAAATAGAAGTGTCGCGATATCGCGACATTTTCGGGACTTATCCAATTCTTCCAAGACCCGTCGCGGTTTCGCGATATTTCCAAAAATAGAAAGTGTCGCGATATCGTGACGCTTCCAAAAATAGAAGTGTCGCGATATCACGACGTTTTCGGGACTTAACCAATTCTTCCAAGACCCATCGCGATTTTGTGACATTTTCAAAAATGAAAAGTGTCACGATATCACGACTTTTCCAAAAATGGAAGTGTCGCGATATCGTGACATTTACAGGACTTAGCCAATTCTTCCAGAAATTGTAGTTTGACTCCAATGAATTCATCTGCATTCTACATTTTTACATATTTAGTGAAAGATTTTCTCTGCTCAGAAATGACTCTAACATTTCAAAAATGAATTCTAAATTGAAATCAAAGCCATATGCAAGCCTACTTGGATACTTTGATATAGGAAAAACTTGAAGAAGAAGGGGGCAATCAACATTTGGAAATAAACTTGAAAAACATCAAGAGGGTCCTTGCGACAAAATGAAATCCAAATATTTTCAAAGGATGGGATTTTTATTTTTTTAGTGGGGATGTGTTGCTTCTCAAAAAATGGCGATATCTGCGGGGAAAATAGTACCACTATTTTAGAATCTAGGACTCTAGTTTCAAAACAATATAGACCATGTACCATGCTTTACCACAAATATTTTTCAAAATACTTTAACTACTACCTGATAGTGTTAAAATTTCCCAAGGACATACTAGGTTGAATCACTTAAAGAAGATTTCTGATATGCAATTATAAGCGTATAAAACTTTCTTCAAGAATGACTAGGCCTTCAAATGTTGTACTCTGGATTGATCAGCTTTTTTAGATTTGTGAAAGGGGAAACCAAATAGGGCTCTGTTTACTAGTTTAGCCTTTTACAGCCCCGACAGAGTTACTCTTTAGATTTTCACGACCCTGATCCACAACTATGAGGTGGTATCTATAGCTTGGTAAAAGAAAACATCTTCTGGAGCTTTGGCTCTCTCTTTCATTACACAACTTCTTCTCTCCCCCTTTTTTTTTGTGTAGGAAATAAAAGAGTGCTAGTTTTATGTTTCCCTGCTCAATTTTCACCTTCTCTTTCTCTCTTTTAAAATATACCAAAATCTAGAAGGCCCTGCTAAAAACAAAAAAATTATTCTTCATGGATCTGGAAACTGCTTCAGCCTGGGTACTGATAGCCTCAATGGACACTTAAATAATTTCACGAATCAGAGTCCCCTCTTACGACCAACTTTTCATGGATTCCCTGGGAGTTCTTCTGCCAAACAGTATATTAGCCTCTTTATAATTAAAATAATTGTGGCAAGCAAGACACAAAATCCAATTATCTTTCTACTATTGTTCTGAATAACAAAACAGTTCCACTGTTTAGTTTAAACAGACTATCTCTTAATTAGAATAAAACAAAATGAACATAGGACTTTGATAGAATAAAACAATTTTTAAAAGCTAATCTGCTCCTTGCTGCCCAGGCAAAAAAAACTTAAACAAACAGAAACTAAAAGCTAAAGAGAAATTTGTACAAACCTCAAAAGATAAAACACAGAACTTTAAAAACAAACAAAATAAAATAAAAACAAACTACTTCAAAGCTTATTTATAATATATACACATGTTACGTCTTTGTGATTTATTCCAACGATGTATTTGATGGAACAACTGAGAAATAATGCTTTAGATATTGACCACTCATAGGAAGGTTTGAAAAATTACCTTCCAGGTCCTGTAAGCAGAAAGCATTATTACCTAGGGTATCGGCAATCTGGTATGACCCTAGCCACAAAGGTTGCAGCTCGATGTGTTTATGCTTCTTTTCATGGGATTTTTCCCACGTAAACACTAGGTCTACACGATTGAAGGCACTCACCCCGGTCTTTTCGTCAAGCCAGCGCTTGACTGTCTCTTGGTGTCGACTAAAATTCTCTATGGCTTGAAGTCGTCAACCCTGCAAATCAACCAAGTCCAACACATGAGCTTTTGTATCTGCATGATCAAAGTAATGTAAAGCAAATTTTAATCCTGGTACTAATGCTTCATATTCTACCAAATTATTTGTGTAGGGAAACTGCAAGCGATAAGACATAAAATCGGTTTGATATTTTGGTCCTTTAAGAACATCCCCTGTATCAAAACCTTGCTTAGATTTAGCTCCATCAATATGAAGCATTCCAACTTCATTATCATGATCTTGGTGAGCTTTAACCGGTTTCTCTTTTTGAGTAGTTGTCAAATTATAAACCCCGATATAAAAAACCTCAACAAGATTAACAGTCTCATTATTGGCATTATATTCTGTGATCATGAGTTTATACCTTGGTTCTCTGTCAATTCTCAATTGATTTGCAAAACCATTCCAGGGTAACCACATATGCGAAAAATCAGTAGCCAAGTACCCATTCAAATATTTTGACCAATCCCTGCTTAGAAGCATTCTGTATCCTATAGGAATATCCACCACCTGAATGTCGATTTTGTGTTACGTCCTCAGCTTAGATGCTAGCTAGATGTGTATGTTCTAAAGTTCACCTACCACTTTAACCTCAGACTTATCCAATTGGATGACTCTCATATCGGAGTTCATGGGGGTCAAACCCAACTACTGACAAATGGCCAAAGGCATAACATTGGCTAAAGCACCTGAATCTACGAGACAGTTGTGTAAGATTTTCCCAAATATATGAACAGTAAGTAGGAAATGTGAAACTTCAGTATTTTCTTTGTACATGGCTATATTTGCATTTGCCATCTTCTTTCCCTTTTCCAAAGTTTTGGTAGTAGGTTCAGAGTATGTTTTGATCAGGTTAACCCTTTGTTTAGAAATTTGGGCCAACTCATGAAGAGTGATGTTGGATTTGATATTCTTCATGTCCTCCACTATATTATATCCCTTATTGAGTGGAGGGACAAATGCATCTGGTCCTCTCAAATTTTCTCCCTTGGGCGGAGGTGGATTATCATTTGAAGGTGGATATGGAGGTGTAGACACAGTATTAGGCTCTAGATTTCTGTTCCTGAGGTTGTAGTTATCCCTCCTGTACTGTTGAAAGGCTTGCACTTCATCCATGGGTAGCTCCACAACATTCTCTGATTCTTCTGGGAAAGTGAAAGAATCTAACACCATAGTTGCACTATGTTTGGATAAACTTGGAGCATCCGTAGTTCTTTGATGTTCAGGAGAAACCAACTCACCAAAAAGAGCTTCAAATGCATTACAAAACTCCAAAAAAACTAATTCCCTGTGCTGAGATGTTTCGTGAATCTTGCACCAGTTATGCAAAGCTAAGTCACAAATATTTACTTCATGCACCTTACCCTTATAATCCTTGTTGGGTTCATATGGTGGTCTGGTGAATCTATTTTGTTGATAAGGAAATATGTTTGGGTTTTCGCCAGTGGAAACTTGCCTTTTGAAAGTCAAAAAGTCATTTGCCAACTTTTGGACCACCCTTGAAACTTCTTCAACTCTTGTGTTATCATATTCTTTCTCTGGACTCTATATATTTTCAGCAGGTGTTACAACCAATGGATTTCCTGATGGTGGAGTTTGACATGCTGGCAACATCACTTGGTGTGGGATGGGATTGAAAATAGGGGTACCTTGTGTCACAAAAGGAGTTTGATGAGCATTCAGAGGTTGAGGTCCCAGTTGCCTTTCAAGAACCATAGCTTATTTATAAGCCTCTGTTAGATTAGTAACAGAGGCATCTCTTTTCAAAAAAATAGAAGTCATTGGATCTAGAGAATTCCTAAAAATTTCTAATGCCAGATCTGCATTTGGCACATAATAACATTCAATCTGCCATAAGCCTTTTGAAACCTGATATTGTAAGATTTGACAGATTCATTAGTTTCTATTTTAATACCAAAAAATTGTTGATATAATACACTGGGATTTATCACTTCACCAAATTGTGATACAAAAACCTTTTCCAAGTCATTTCAACCTGTAATAGAATCGTTAGTGAGATTCAAAAACCAGTCGTATGCTCCCTCCTAGAGAGTGAACGGGAACAATCTGCAAGCCACATCTTCATGCTATACATTTAATAATTTTAGAGCATTCTTGAATGCTACTAGGTGTTCTTCTATTGTTATAGTTCCATCATGCTTGTATCTAGGAAGATATCTCTCAGGATTTTTGGGCATATCATGGGCTACACCAGGGATATTTAAGGCAGTGGAACCCAACCAGTTGGCCATTACTGCTTGGTTGACGATGATATTACTGCTTCTGAGGCTGCTTCTTCTTGGGGTTTCTAACTCAGGCACAAGGAGCTCTCTAGCTCTAGAGTGGGACCTTGTTACTCTGTATGTAGAATCCAGCTTTTCACAAGCGACTTATAATATTACAATCCTTAACAAACTACTAAACTTTAGGCCCTCCTTCTAGCACTAGTTTTAAATGTTGGTGTGAGTTTTGTGGTTTAGGCAAAAACTCAAACAAACAAGTTTTAAAATGCTGGGGAGGAGGGGAAAAGGCTACCAGACTTTGGATAAAACATAGTATTTGTTAAATACCACATACAATCATATTTCTCAACTCAAGCGCACTAAGAACGTAAGTTCAACCCTCCTTTTAGCACCAGTTTTAAATGTTGGTTCGACTTTTATACACACCTTGTGAAAAATGAGCATGAAAACCCGATAACACTTATAAGGGATAAATCCCACTCACTTTAGGATCTTGCTGATTATCCAAGGTGTGAGTTATAGAGTTGGCTCGAATGTCTATTCACTCTTTTTCACTTCTGAAATAGTTTTAAGTGGACTGTCTGTTATCTTACAACAGGTCCTGAGACTTCAGTTCAGTAATGTTTAGAAGTTGTATCTTTGTGGACACTCAGATTTACAATTAGTTCTTTGATCTAGCTCTTTATGCTTTAGCAAATTTTGAAAGAAAATAAAAATTGATCATTCAATCGATAGAAAAAAGAGAGTAGGGTAGGGCAGAAAGAGAAGTTTATCTAACATAGCTGCAAAACCAAAACTACAAATTTTAATTATACTATTCAGCTTCACAATAGAACAAATCAAAGAGGAAGGTGTCCAACTTTCTAAGATCACCTTCTACTAAGAGCATAAGACAGAGATGAAACAGATCTGAGAGAAAATCATAAACAGAAGGGAAGTTAGTTAAAATTGGTATCTCTCACCAGCAGCCTAGCTCGCACAATGAGGATAGAGCAGTTAGAACAGGCCTGAACCTTAAATCTGTAATTTTCCCTAGCATACAATACAAAGTATGAAGCCTAACAGCATAGTTAATCTTGATAACACAGATTTGCAACCAAAATAAATAGAACCTTAACGAGACAAAAAATAGAAGAAGATGCACCTATCGAAATTTGAAAGAGATTAGGCTCCTAGCCACGCTATTATAGAAAAATGATTTCACACCAACCCTAGGTCCAGAACAAAGCATTCAAACAAGATTGCAAGAAATGTTCAAGTGTCTTGTATTCCAAGTTTTTGCATCCGCATTTTTACATCCAGAGGAAGTATATATAGACTCAGGACAAACCTTGGTCTTTTCAAAAATATCTTCTTCTCAAACCCTAAATCTTGTCTTCAAAACCCTACTGCCTAGGTTTTACAATATAAGGCATTTTAATATAGAATTTTGATAAACCCTAATTACTCTGAGAATTTTTGCGGGGATCTTGCCATAAATGGAAAAGGCACAATCTGATCTTATTTTCATCCACCTATGATCGTGTAAATATCTTCATCTTGCTGGTGCGTATGCCGGGAGCATCTCATTAATTCCTTTGGGAAATTTGAATGAGTCACTAACTTCCCGGGCCTTCTATCCTCGTGCAACCACTTTTTTCTTGGTTCGAGTCGAAATTCTCTGCACGCCATTACTATCGCCATAAATTCTCCCTTTAAATGCATCCATCGGTAAATTTTGGTAGCTGCGTATCAATATTTTCACTTTTCGGCCGATCGTCGATATATCTCATTGAATGAGGCAGCTACGTGTAAAGGTATCTTCATATTTCTATCTGACGGCCCTTGCTGTATTTGTGCCTATCTTTGTATTTTTTGCCATTACTTCTGCTATCATGCAACTGTCGGATCGTTCTCTGTAAAAGAAAAGCAAGGATTAAAGTTTTAACATTATTAAATTAAACCCTGATGTTCATTATATGTCGACTTGATTTCTTTTGACATGTGTCATGATAACGCGACGCTTTCCTCAAGCTACTTTTTATTTTGGCTCCTTTGTCGTGAAACCGTGACATGTCTTGATTTCGTGACATGTCACGAAATCGTGATGCCCTCTACACTTTGCATCCGCTATGGCCTCCTTATCGCGAAACTATGACATGTCGCGATTTCGCGACATGTCACGAAATCGCAACGTCCTCTGCACCTTTTCTCTTTCTCAACTTCCTCACCGCGAAATCGCGACATGTTGCAAAATCATGACATGTCACGAAATCGTGACGTTTTCCCCTCACCTTGCCTCTGTCTCAACTGCGTCATGATTTCGCGACGTTCTTATGCCTTCGGCTATTTCTTCCAAAACCCGTCGTGATTTCATGACATTTCCGAGACTTAGCCAATTATTCCAAGACCCGTCGTGATTTCACGACATTTCCAAAAATGAAAAGTGTCGCAATATCGTGACTTTTCAAAAACTGAAAGTGTCACGATATCACGACGTTTTCGACACTTAACCTTTTCTTCTAAGACCCATCATGATTTAGCGACATTTTTAAAAATGGAAAGTGTCGCGATATTGTGACTTTTTCAAAAATGGAAGTGTCGCGATATCGCGACGTTTCCAGCACTTACCCTCTTCTTCCAAGACCCATCGCGATTTCGCAACATTTCCAAAAATGAAAAGTGTCACAATATCGTGACATTTTCAAAAATGGAAAGTGTCGCGATATCGTGAATTTTCCAAAAATGGAAGTGTCGCGATATCGCGACGTTTCCAGCACTTAGCCAATTCTTCCAAGACCCGTCGCGATTTCGCGACATTTCCAAAAATGGAAAGTGTCGCGATATCGTGACTTTTCCAAAAATGGAAGTGTCGCGATATCGCGACGTTTCCAGCACTTAGCCAATTCTTCCAAGACCCGTCGCGATTTCGTGACATTTTCAAAAATGGAAAGTGTCGTGATATCGCGACTTTTTCAAAAATGGAAGTGTCGTGATATCGCGACGTTTCGACACTTACCTTTTTCTTCCAATACCCATCGCGATTTCGTGACGTTTCCAAAATGGAAAGTGTCGCGATATCGCAACTTTTCCAAAAATGGAAGTGTCGCGATATCGCGACGTTTCGGGACTTAGCCAATTCTTCCAAGACCCGTCGCGATTTCGTGACATTTCCAAAAATGAAAGTGTCACGATATCGCGACTTTTCCAAAAATGGAAGTGTCGCGATATCGCGACGTTTTCGGGACTTAGCCAATTCTTCTAAGACCCGTCACGATTTCGCGACATTTCCAAAAATGGAAAGTGTCGCGATATCACGACTTTTCCAAAAATGGAAGCATCGCGATATTGCGACGTTTCCAAGACTTAGCCAATTCTTCAAGAAATTGTAGTTTGACTCCAATGAATTCATCTGCATTCTGCATTTTTACATATTTAGTGAAAGATTTTCTCTACTCATAAATGACTCTAACATTTCAAAAATGAATTCTAAATTGAAATCAAAGCCATATGCAAGCCTACTTGGATACTTTGATATAGACAAAACTTGAAGAAGAAGGGGGCAAACAACATTTGGAAATAAACTTGAAAAACATCAAGAGGGTCCCTGCGGCAAAATGAAAGCCAAATATTTTCAAATGATGAGATTTTCATTTTTTTAGTGGGGGTGTGTTGCTTCTCAACAACTTCCATGTATGTTCAAATATTACAACCAAGTTGTTACCACCCCTATTTTGACACTTAATACTTCCCATGATGAACACCATATCTATAAACATTATGCAAGAGATGCAATAAAATGGTTTTAAACTTAGGCTTGATCTTGAGATTTATTTTGAAAATTTTTGTTATTCCTTTCAATCCATAAATTCTAATAAATAATGATAGGACTAGTCCTACATAAAATACATAAAGCTTTAGATTTGAAATAATTAATTTAACAATTCACAACTCTTTCAATGTTGATAGAGCTACCCAATATATTTTTATCTTTTTTGAAAAGTTACCTCAAATGGTGTGAGAAAAGGGGTAATGAAGAAGTAAATGGTTTGATGTTTCCAAATCCTTCTCACACAAGTCACGTCTATAAGGTTCATTATATCCTCTTCCTTTGTAGATTCTTTCCTGTAAGAATCTTACTTTGAACTACTAACCAAAGAAATGTTCAGGCCTTAGGGAGAGCCTCTAATGACCAAACATTTTTTGATGAAAATTTTTAGGAGTAGAAAATTATGATTGCTCTAGATATTCATATCAAAGAGTATCAACCATATAATGATAGATTATATACCAACTCATTCTTTCATGTAATAATTGGTAAATAAAACTCTCGAAGTTCATCTATAATTTGTTTGAGTTCCTCTTGTTCAACTAGGTTACTAATAGAAATCCATGATCTAGATTTGTTGTTCACCTTAATACTCTCCGACCTTTGGATCTCTACAACATATGTATGCTTATGCCAATGGTTTCAATGTTGAATTAGAGATAAGAGGAAAAGGCTTCAACCAAGCATCAGACCAAAAATTTGCATAATTTCCCACATAATCAATTACAAAATACTTGATATGAAGTTCTATGTTGGAGGTCCTTCAAATAGGGTTATTTTCTTAAACAATTTTATTACATCAAAAAAATTTATATATATTTGAAGTAACATTTGCTTAATTGTCTCTTTGATCTCTTCCACCTAAGTTTTTCTCCTACAACCAAACTCATAGGTCTAAAATTTTGTAAGGCTATTCCACCAATATTTTTTACTTTGCAAACCCTATCCCACTTATGAAGAGGAAACCTAAATTTTTTCCTCATATATTTACCAATGAAAGTCTCTTTGAATTTTATCAATTTCTAATGCTATAATTATTTGCAATCTTGAAAGTGGCATCATATAATAGGGATGGATTTGAATGTAGTCATTATTAGTTGTAGCCTTCCCACCATGGTTAAGAACTTACATTTTTAACTTGCCAAACATTATACCCAGACAAGAGATCCAAATCTCCTATTTATTGCCTTTATGTATTGAAGAATACCCAACTAAGTTGATGGAAATTTTTCAATTTTAAACCCTACACCACCAAAAAAGAGCTTTAACAATGACTGAAATAAGATGATTTTTTATGGTGATAAAAAACCACTCTAATAGACCCTATGAAGGTGGTTCAAAACCATCTCTTAGGGTAAACCACCCTCTTAGTCCTTAAAAATCATGTAAAAGAATGCACAAAAGAGCGGGAAGGAAATTTTGATCTTGTATACGTGAAAGTGAAAATTTTAACTGAGGAAGCGAGAATTTTATATTTTCATTCTTCTTCACCCTAAAACTTATATTCCCTATTTTCTTCACCCTCGGGCAGTATGATATTGACTATTATTTTAGCACATTTGCTAGGGAACCGGAGAATGACATGGCGTCTAGTCATCTTGCTCGTTTCTACAGTGTTCTGGTAAGTTCTAGGTCCTCCATTGTAAGATATTTTTGCTTAAAAAAAAAAAAATTGAATACAATGTATTCAAGTCCTCCATTATAAGATATTTTTCCTGAAGATATTTTTCATTAGTCTAAATAATAGTATTTTTAAATTATTGAAATATTTGTTGGTGAGCTAACTTCAATTTAAATAATCAAGATTTTAATGATAGTCATGCTTTATTTCCTTTATTGCCTTTGATTTTTAAATCATTCCAATACGGTGTACAACCTTATCACACCGAAAATTCTAAAATTGTGTCTGCATCATCTTACAAAGGAGCTTTAATTTAGTTATGTGTTGATGATTGTAGATTAGACATGAATTAATATAGTTACCTTAATGTTTGATGTATTAAACTCTCTTTAAAATTATATTTATATTTATATTTATATATATGTATAATTTTAATCTCAGCATTGAATCCTTCGGAGAAGTGTGTGCAAGTTTCTGAACTCGCCACTGTTACATGCAATATCATGGAACTATAGTCTTTTAATTAAATATCTTTGACTAAAGATAAATGGATTTGCCTAGTTATGTTTCATAATCCTTGGTTTTAATATAATAATTGGTAATCCACGTCTTCCTTTGTGAAAATCAAGCCTAGTTTAAAGTTATTGGTTGCATAAGATTTAATATATCTTTTTACATTGAAGAAGTTGAGTCTTTATAATTACAAGATAGTGCACATTTGAAGTGTGTCTTAGAACTAAGAAAGGAAGCTATCATTGGATATGAGATTTGTGAAAATTTAATATTTTATTCATTTGAATTTTAAGCCTCAATTCTAGCCTAAATAGGTTTATATCCCTACTTTTTCCATCCCGAATTATATAATAGTTGCAGAATATGGAGTTAGTCTTATTATGTTACTAGCTCATATGTGAATAGCTAAGTTACCCAAGTGTAAAACAACGTTAGCAAGCCTAATTTTTCGTAACCGATGATGATGGTATTTTCCCTTGCTGAATGTCATTTAGTTTTTAGTTAGAAGCATGAGTGAATAATTTAATGCTTTCATATTTTACCTTGTTATTTTTCGGGTGTTCTTTAAGAGTTGCCATATGTGATTTAAGAAAGCATTAAGTTAACTTTATATTATGTAGAGTTAAATAAAATTATTTTATTATTAGTTTATAATTTCTAATCTTGGTTTCGATATTCGGTTAGTTAATTTAAAGTACATGATAGTTGTAATTGTATCATAAGTTTTAATATTTTGGCTAGAATATTTAATTATTTTGCCTACTTTATTGTTATGAAATATGAGTTGATAAAAAAACTATGAATCCAAATTTGAAAATTTAACATCCAACTCTATCAAAAGAAAAGATTGGAAACCTAGTCATTTCGTTACTTTGTACCAGCTAAAGGATGGTCAAGCCTATAAATAGAATAATATTATTTATGGTTAATAATGAATGGGCTGGTTCTGTGCGGAGGTTCCAAACAACACAATAAGAGATTAGTACACAGTAAAAGCTTGTCCTTCCCAACACTCATATATTGAGTACACCACTGGCAGCACCATCGCTGCACAGGTTTTTAAACTTCCTTATATATACATATAGTCAACCAGCTTTCAGTATTATCGTGTTGACATCCTTTTATCATCTGACAGTTTTTGGAAGAATAAAAGCGCCCAGAAGAATACGTTGAATATTGTGGTGGATAAAGGATTTGACATCGTGTTCATAGTTGGACTCATTGTAATAGTAGAATGTACAACAGGAGTGACACTACTCATTGCCATCTACCACGTGGGGTATATCTCTTGTTCTTATGTACATAAGAATAAATAAATAAATAAATACCCTAAACTGTAAATTGGACAAAAATCGATGATGACGTTCCGGTGATAGAAGGGTATTTCTTAGTTGTAAATATACATAATACTGTAAAAATATGCTGCAAATCTAGTTTCGCTGTGGCATGTAGAGATTTTGTCGTACCGGATAATTTTTCTGCAAAAAAAGTTTAATCAAAAGTGTTCTGCATTGGCAGTGTGGAAAGTGGGGAGCTAGTGCTTTTCTCTTCATGTTTATCACATCCATATTCCTCCACAAATTCAGGCGTTGTCATTTCTCCAAAATTTCTCTTCTGTAATGAATGTTTCCAAGGTAAACTAATCGAACAAAACTTCTTCAAATTTATAAGTTTGAACTTTGAGGTAACTTGACGGCTACGCTGTCAACGCGTTTCCAAGACAAAAGGCACGGTTTTAATTATATATATATATATATATATTTTTAAAAAGTCATCCTAAGAGGGTAGGTTTTAAATCACCTTTTTTGGTTTAAGAGGCAGTTCTTGTAGGGTAATTTAAGAGGGTAGTTTTTAAATCACCCTCTTAGGGCAGTTTAAAACCTTTAAGAGGTTGGTTTTAAACCGTCCCCTTAAACTTAATTTGGAAAACTTTTTGAGGTAATTTTTAACCATCATTGTATGGACACAGATGTTTTACAATGCCCTCATAGATAGAAACTGAATAACTGCCCTTAAATGTCTTTAAGGGCGGTTAAAAACCACCCTTAAAGGTATTTAAGGGAAGTTGAAAATAATGGTTAAAAACCACTGGTAAAGTCCTTTTTTGGTGTAGTGCTAAAATATCTATAATACTTTGTTGTAAATCTAGAAAAGTGTTAATGAAACAATCCTATTTTTGTAGTTTTAACCAACTATCCAGTAGAATTCTCATAGAATGATAATATTGATTTGAACTCCTTGGCCTTACTGACTAGGAAATGTCCCAAAGAAAAGTATCATTAATAATCTAGAGATGAAAATCAAAGGGATAATTTTTTACAACTTGAATACCTTTCACTTTCCCTTTCATTTTTGCCTTTGACAAAGCTCTCCCTAATGCCTCCACAAGAATAATGAATAGATAAGAAAATAGTGGATCACCTTGTAAGATTCCACAAGATGATTTAAAGTATCTATCAATAAAACCATTGATCAAAACAAAATATTTCAAAGTGTTATAACAACATTTAATCCATTCATACCAATTGTAATCAAAACCATTTTTTTTATAATATCATGTAAAAAACTCTAGGAAACCCTATCATATGCTTTGTTCATATCTAATCTCATAAGCATGCATATTTTTCATCAAATGAAGATAATGATCTCCTGTGCAATGATTACACCATAAATAATTTGTTTACCATGAACAAAACCAACTTGTTCATCTAAGATAATACAATCTAGAATGTCTTTCAACTTATTTGCCATAATTTTTAAAATGATCTTATAAAAATTACTATAAAGGCTTATTGGACAAAAATTATAAAAATAATTTTTCTTACCTTCTTTATGAACCAATTTAATAAAAGCAACATTGTTATCACTTATTATATCTTTCCCTTTTTAGGCCTCTTCAACCACAACCAACATATCGCTCTTCAATAAATCCTATTTTTTTTAAAATAAAGTTGCAATAAATCCATAAAGGTTAGATACTTTGTGAGGATGGAAAGAGAAAAATGCACCATGTAGCTTCTCTATACATATATTATTCATCAATATTTCATTTTATCCCTATGTGATAATCAATAGAATATATTTTACAAGCTTATTATGTGCCTCCTTACCTTACCAATATGAGACAAAAAAATTAAATAATTGATTGCTTCCTTTCTTATGTCTTCTCCTTAATGCTTTTCCATCTAGAGATAAAATATTTTTGAAATGATAAAATGATGGGGACCGGGAATTCACATAGTCAAAATATACATGCTTTTCATTAAAATCTTCGAAAAATTATACACACCTCCAAAATAAAACAGCCCGCAGGCTCTACAAGACCAAGCTCGGCTTCGGTCTCCCTAACTGTACTACTTCCCCTTCTCCGGTCCACCACCCCCACTAATACAAAAATTCGAGTTTTTATCGAGGCCTCGACCCTCTAGGCAATTAATGCCCCCACCTAACAAAATTTCAAATTCGTTTTCCCTCCGGCCGAGTTTTTCAAATTCTCCGCCATTAATGGGCAACTGCCCGATCCACCATGACGCTTGCATTGATGGCCTCCATTAACCTACATCGGTCGCTTTGTTCTGACCATCCTCTGCACTGTTGTCTCCTCCATAAAGCCATCACCTGTAATTACTGTGTTGCCAGAAATAATAAAAAAAAATGCGTGGCCGACACCTCCCTCACCTTTGTTTTCATACACGTAGCCAACCGCGTGTGAATCTGGCCATGCCTTCTCCATGTCGCAATATTTTTGATACACGTACCCTTCACAACTATTTTGATACACATGGCTGTCCACGTGTCAAATTCGACCTTGTTCGGGCGTCGGCTCATTCTATTTTGGTCTTGTTTTCTCCTAGCCACGATATCACGACAGGTCACGAAATTGTGACATGTCGCGATATCGCGACCAAAAGCGCCTCTCACTAGCTGAAGCCCTTTGGGGTCACGATTTCGTGACCCCCGCCCCCTGCCTTTGCCTTGTTCACTACCTCCTTTAACCTTTGATGCTGTTGGACAACATGCCACGTGTCGGCCTTCAACTGGCCGCGATATCGCGACGGCACTCTCCCTTCGCTTTAGCTTTGGAGCCTTGTCGCGATATCGTGACGTCGCGATATCGCAACGACTATAGCCTTTTGTATTTGCTTTGGAACCCTGTCGCAATATCACGACGTCGCGATATCGCGATGACTGTAGCCTTTTGTCTCCGCTTCGAAACCCTATCGCAATATCGCGACGTCGCGATATCGTGACGAAACTCGCCAAGTTACGTTGTAGCCTTTGGAGGTCGCGATTTCGTGACCTCTTCCCCCTTGCCTTACAAACTTCCTCCCAAACTAAAAATTGCTTTACAAAACTCTCCCCAAGCTGGAAATAAATAAAATAAAATGCAAAGTACTTAGAAAATCTAAAAAAAATTTGGAAGATGCACGATTGCTCTACTGTAGCCGGATGCTCCTGCATCAGACACCCGGGGTAAATGGAGAAGTGACCTTCACTTCTATGTTGTTCGGTCCGCGTCTTCTGTAACACCTCCAAACAGTCATCTGCCTTTGCAACCTGCTCAAATTCCGTCTCCTGGCAAAAAAAAAATTTGCCCTCTACCAGACAAATTCTGGCATTGCTGCACACCTTCTCATCCACTGTCTGTAATGGCTTCAACTTGTGCCGCACTCCATATTTCATCAAGGAGTACGTATTTGCATGACCATCATGCACTGCACTCCGATCAAACTGCCATGGCCTTCCCAACAGCAAATGACAAGCATCCATGGGGAAAACATCACACAGGACCTCATCCTGGTATCTCCCAATCTGGAACATGACTAAGCACTATTCACGGACCCATGCTCTGTGGTCCTTCCTCAACCACGCAATCCGGTATGGATGTGGGTGTCTCCTCCTTTCCAGCTGCAACTTAGCAACCATCTCCTCGAAAACTAAGTTGTTTGTACTCCCATTGTCTATAATAACATTACAAACTTTGCCTGCACTTTTGCACCGTGTGCGAAACAGGCTTCTCCTCTGCTCTGGTTTGTCTTCCCCAATATACATGGTTCTCCTCACAATCATTGCTTCTCCTTTCTCAGCTTCTTCAGAATGTTCTGAGTCAACATCTTTCGCTGCCACAACAGCTCTGGCAGGACCCACTTGTTTCTTGTTCACTCTCTCGGGGTGCTGGGGACACTCATATGCCCGATGCCCCTCTTCTCTGTAGTGGAAACATGTTCCTATAAACACTCCCCTTCCATACCCGCGTCCAGATCTACCTCTTCCTCTTGGGTAGCCATTGTTTTGAACTTACGGTTTGGGTTCCCCATCTTCTTTCAGATCCCGGCTGCTACTAACCTCTTCTTTCTTCTCTTCCTTTCCTTCCTCTTTTCTCCCACCTGTCTTTCCTCCAGGCCCTCTTCCCTTTTGCTTGCTCTCAAATCTTCTGTTCAATTTTTCTTCAACCTTCAGAGCAAACTGGTAAGCATCTTCAATGGTGCTCACCCGAACTAAGCTCAATTCTTCTTGAATACTGGGTCTTAACCCATTAATATAACGGGCCACCTTTTCCTTGCTTGCTTCTAAATGACCGGTTCTGATGGAGATTTTGTAAAATTCCTCCGTATATTCTTGGACAGTTTTATTCATCTGTCTTAAACCCTGCATTTTTCTTAGCAGATCCAGTTCATAATCTACGAGAATGAATTGTATTTTTAATTTTTCTACCATCCGTTCCCATCTGGTTATCCATTCCTTTCCTCTTCTATTCCGTTCCAGCTGTATCCCCTTCCACCATATGCTGGCATGACCTTTTAATTTGGTTTTGGCAAATCTGACCCGCTCGAGATCTTCAACTTCTTCATACTCGAAGTATTCTTCCAGGTCATTTATCCAATCAATCAATTCCTCCAGATTCAAGTTCCCAGAATATGTGGAAACTTCTATCTTCGGCCTCTTCCCGATCTGGGATATGGCCCTGTATAGCCTGGCTTGTGCCGGATCTATAGCTTCTTCTTCTTCTTCTTCAAACTGATTTTCTTCTTCATCCGCTTCATCTTCACTGTCTGCATCTCTTCTCGGTTCGTGTCCTCTGCGCAGTTCTTCTTGCAGGGCCTGAACTTGCCGCTGCAAAGCTCGAAAATCTTCGACCGGCACCACATTTCCTACTCCACCATGGTTTCTTCATGGAGGCATCTTCTCACTTTCTCACGAGCCTTCCCACAGATCCTGGTGTGACTGCCTCATGTCCGGTGGTCTGTCACACACTCAGGAACTCCCGCTCTAATACCACTGATGGGGACCAGGAATTCACACAGTCAAAATATACATGCTTTTCATTAAAATATTCAAAAAATTATACACACCTCCAAAATAAAATAGCCCACAGGCTCTACAATACCAAGCTCGGCTTCGGTCTCCCTAACTGTACTACTTCCCCTTCTCCGGTCCACCATCCCCACTAATACAAAAATTCAAGTTTTTATCGAGGCCTCAACCCTCTAGGCAATTAATGCCCCCACCTAACAAAATTTCAAATTCGTTTTCCCTCCGGTCGAGTTTTTCAAATTCTTCGCCATTAATGGGCAACTGCCCGATCCACCATGACGCTTGCATTGATGGCCTCCCTTAACCTGCACCGACCGCTTTGTTCTGACTATCCTCTGCACTGCTGTCTCCTCCATAAAGCCATCACCTGTAATTACTGTGTTGCCAAAAATAATAAAAAAAAAAATGCGTGGCCGACACCTCCCTCACCTTTGTTTTCATACACGTAGCCGATCGCGTGTGAATCTGGCCATGCCTTCTCCATGTCATAATATTTTTGATACACGTACCCTTCACAACTGTTTTGATACACGTGGCTGTCCACGTGTCAAATTCGGCCTTGTCTGGGCATCGGCTCATTCTCTTTTGGTCTTGTTTTCTCCTGGCCGCGATATCACGATAGGTCGCAAAATCGTGACATGTCGCGATATCGCGACCAAAAGTGCCTCTCACTAGTTGAAGCCCTTTGGGGTCGCGATTTCGTGACATGTCATGAAATCGTGACATGTCATGATTTTGCGACCCCCGCCCCCTGCCTTTGCCTTGTTCACTACCTCCTTTAACCTTTGATGCTGTTGGACAACATGCCATGTGTCGGCCTTCAACTGGCCACGATATCGCGACAAGTCACGATATCACGACCTGTCGCGATATCGCGACGGCACTCTCCCTTCGCTTTAGCTTTGGAGCCTTGTCATGATATCACGACATCGCAATATCATGACGTCGCGATATCGCGACGACTGTAGCATTTTGTCTTTACTTTGGAACCCTATCGCGATATCGCAACGTCGCGATATCGCGACGACTGTAGCCTTTTGTCTCTGCTTCGAAACCCTGTCGCGATATCACGACGTCGCGATATCGTGACGTTGCGATATCACGACGAAACTCGCCAAGTTATGTTGCAGCCTTCGAAGGTCACGATTTCACGACATGTCGCGATTTCGTGACCTCTTCCCCCTTGCCTTACAAACTTCCTCCCAAACTGAAAATTGCTTTACAAAACTCTCCCCAAGCTGGAAATAAATAAAATAAAATGCAAAGTACTTAAAAAATCTGGAAAAATTTTGGAAGATGCAAGATTGCTCTACAGTATCCGGATGCTCCTGCATCATAAAAAGAAAAAACAAGTGTTGTAATATACTTTTTTTGTATTTCTATCTCCTTCCTTGAACCATTTCTACCTAGATTTTTGGAACCAATATGACTCATTTTTCAATGCATTATGATAATCAAAAAGTAATTGATTTTCCTTCACATAAAAATCCTGATCCATTCCAATGATTTCTACTATCTCTTGTAAATTTTTAAGCTTAAATTCAATTTCCTTCTTTTCTTAAAAAAGGTTTCCAACATATCTGGCATTCCAAATCTTATTTGCTCCTTTAAATATTTCATATTTTATCCAAACCTATATCTATATGATCCTTCAAAAATTTGCTTCATCCCACCATAACATAACTATCTAGAAGATATTAGGGTCTTGGGGCCACATGGACTATAATTAAAATGCCTTTGAATTGCCATTACTAGGTAAATCACAATTCAGAAGAATGGGTTTGTGATTTGATCCTACTTGCAATAAAATATATGAAGATATTGTATACTATGTTTGCAACCATATGTTGGGTTATAACAACCTATTCAATATTTTAACTATATGATTTTTCCCAATGCATCTATTATTCTATGTATATTAAAAATTGAAGGACATACCAAAGGCCATTTGAATTGAGAAATGAAGAAAAATATTCCATTGACTTAGACCATCTTGGAGTTAGAGTTGTGTAGAATTCACTCCCAAGAATTCATCGATCACAATTATGAATAATTGTTGTGTTTGACAAAAATATGCTAAGACCCTTCCAATAACTTTCACAAGGAGTAACTATAGTTGAAATGTATACATTTATAACCTTAACTTTGATGTTTTCATCTTTCCTACAAAATAGTCTAATAACCCAATTATTTTTGCTTCTAACAATTATCCAACCCATTTGCATTTATCCCATATTGTTGT
Source organism: Wollemia nobilis (assembly GCA_028583015.1). NCBI lineage: Eukaryota > Viridiplantae > Streptophyta > Pinopsida > Araucariales > Araucariaceae > Wollemia > Wollemia nobilis. The sequence continues at coordinate 863,155 of JAQPPZ010001900.1, read as the reverse complement.
AATATCATTTAAAGATCCTATATAAGAAAATTTTCCATAATCACCCATCGTTCAAATGTTTTTAAAGGTATCCTTACATTCCTCACTACTTAATTTTGTTTTATTTTATTAAAATATACTCAATACTATAACCATGTATTAATTCATTATTAACTCTTTTTTAGGGGCCTTATTTACACCCCTAATAATCCATGATATCATTTATATCATCATTTGTTTCTTTATTATTGTACTTAGCCCCACTTCTTGTCAATGCCTATTTTATTTTAATTTATCTTCCCAAATTAATATCCTGTTTAACTTCCTTTTTCTTTTTTGATGCTTTGATGACATTTTCCTTTTTCCATTCTCACAAGCACTTTCATATTTATCATTCTCTTCTATTTTTTTATATTGTTCATAATGAGACTTATCTTCTAAATATTTATGTTATCCTATAGAATTTGAAAAGCATGGAATAGCCTCATAAATACATTCTTCTATATTTTTCCTAAAAAACCCTAAAGTGCAAGGATGATCCTCCATAGTAATTATTATCTTATGCTACCATGCAAGGATATCCTCCATATGTACTTCTTTCTTAGACTAATTTTTAAACCCTAAAGTGTAATGGATATCTCTATACTACTTTTATTTTTATTGCAAGAAGAGGATTTAATGCTACTTGAGAAAAATGAAGATGATTTACCAAGAATAACCTAACTTCCATCTCATTCACTTTAAAATTTGTTTTCCCATATTTTTTTTAATTTTTAACTCCTATATCTACATTTGTGCATTATACTTCCTCATCCCTTGTGTCATGTTTTCTTCTAATGGTTGAATTGAATGAACTATAATGGCCTTTGCCATTTGATGATGTATAGGGGTTTTACTTGCCATTTTCATAGGAGTGAAAAAACCTTTATTTGACCTAGCTTCTACAATTATATGATCTCTTTATATCATATTAAAGTTTATCTTGTGCACAAACCTTTCCATCTCTTTCTCCATAATTTTCACTTTACAATCTCTTACCATGTTTCTAGTCTCATGATATTTGTGATATTAGAATACAATATTTCATAATCCACTTTTTGATCCCATTCTCTTGATTAAGATTTAATCCTAATAAATTTCACTAAAGGGTTTAAAATATCCATGGCAACACATTTTCAAGTGCATACAAAATTTCTTATCATCTTAGTAATTGGTACCTCCTTGATGAAATCCACTAGGGTATTACCAATGTGTTGATAAGAAAGTCCAAAAAACCTAATCCACATCGAAGTCATTTTGATTGTATTTATCTCCACAAAAATAATCTCACTATATGTTCTTAAATATAATTTATTTTTAACCCTAAATTAAGGTCCACCATTCATAATTTTATCTCTCATTTATAAACTAGAGAAGATAATAAGGAAAAATCATTTTGAAAAAAAAATCATGTAGTATTTTTAATTTACTCCCCACATTCACTTTGATCTAATTTGAATCTAAGAAAAACCTAGCAAATTAGGAAGCAAGCTTTTAGGTGAAATGCCCTAATGGAAGCAAGTGAACCATGACCCAACCCCTCAAATGAGTGAATCATGGACAAGATTTATGCTCCATCCTCTCCTATGGGAGCATAATCCAATGGTTGTGAGTTTGGATTTCTCCCTATGTTTGGTTTTTATTGGTTGATTTACCTTGTGGGCCCCATTTTATCTCTAGGGTCCATTCTCCACTCCTCTCGTACTATCTAATCTTATACTTTTTCAAATAAAACATTTCTAAAAATACCTTGAGCAACGTTGCAATATTATAGAGCCATTATCCCACATGTATCCCATGATGGCCCAAATGGTGGTATATAAAGCACAACATCCATATAGAGCTTTGAAAATTAGGAAATAATATTTTAGGTGAAATTTCCTAGTGGAAGTAGGTCAAGCATGACCCAGCCCCTCAAACAAGTGAATCATGGCCAAGTTATATACTTCATCCTCTCCTATGGTAGCATTGCTTAATTGTGGTGAGTGTGTATTTATCCCCATGTATGCTCTAGGGTCCATTATCCACTCCTCTCGTACTACAAAATCACATACTTTCTTAAATAAAAAAATTCTAAAAATACCTTGAGCAACACTACGAGAGTCTTGAGCCATTATCCCACATGTATCCCATGATGACCCTCATGGTGGTATATAAATCACAACACCCACATAAAGCTTTGTAAATTAGGAAGTATGATTTTGGGTGAAATGCCCTAGTGGAATTAAGCCAACCATGATCCAACCCCTCAAACGAGTGAATCATGGCCAAGCTATATGGTCCATCCTCTCCTATGGGAGCATTGCTCGATGGTGGTGAGTGTGGATTTCTCCCCATGTGTGGTTTCTATTGGTTTATTTCCCTTGTGAACCCCATGTTATGTCAAGGGTCCATTATCCACTCCCCTCGTACTACCCAGTCTCATAATTTATCAAAAAAAAATTCTAAATATACCTTGAGAAACACTATGAGAGTCTTGAGCCATTATCCTACATGTATCCCATGATGGCCCTCATGGTGTTATATAAAGCATAGTACACACATTGATATTTATAAATTTTAAAGTAATATTTGAGTGAAATTCCCTAGTGGAAGTAGGCCAACCATGACCCAACTCCTCAAATGAACGAATCATGACCAAGCTATATGCTTCGTCCTCTCTTATGGGAGCATTGCTCTATGATGGTGAGTGTGGATTTCTCCCTATGTGTGATTTTTGTTGGTTGATTTCCCTTGTGGACCCCATGTTAGCTCTAGGGTCCATTCTTTGCTCCTCTCATACTACCCAGTCTCGTACTTTCTTAAATAAAATAATTCTAAAAATACTTTGAGCAATGTTATGAGAGTCTTGAGTCATTATCGCACATGTATCCCATGATGGCCATTATGGTGGTATATAAAGGACAATACCCACATAGATCTTTGTAAATTTGGAAGTAAGCTTTTGGGTGAAATACCCAAGTAGAAGCAAGCCAACCATGACCTAGCCCCTCAAACAAGTGAATCGTGGCCAAGCTATATGCTTCATCCTCTCTTATGGGAGCATCACTTGATGGTGGTGAGAGTGGATTTCTTCCCATGTGTGGTTTATGTTGGTTGATTTCCCTTATGGACTCCATGTTAGCTCTAGGGTCCATTCTTCACTCCTCTCGTACTGCTCAGTCTCGCACTTTCTCAAAAAAAATAATTCAAAAAATATCTTGAGCAACATTGCAAGAGTCTTGAGCCATTATCCCATATATCCCATGATGGATTTCATTCTAGTATGTAAAGCACAACATCCACATAGAGCCTTTTAAATCAGGAAGCAAGTTTTTGGGTGAAATGTCCTAGTGGAAGTAGGCCAACCATGATCCAACCCCTCAAATAAGCGAATCATGGCCAAGTTATATGCTCCATCCTCTTCTATGGGAGAATCACTTGATGGTGGTGAGTGTGGATTTCTACCCATGTGTGGTTTTAGTTGGTTGATTTCCATTATGGGCCCCATATTAGCTCTAGGGTCCATTCTCTACTCCTATTGTACTGCCCTATCTCATACTTTATCAAATAAACAATTCTAAGAATACCTTGAAAAACATTATGAGAGTCTTGATCCATTATCCCACATGTATCCCATGATGGCCTTCATGATAGTATATAAAGCACAACACCCACATAGAGATTTACAAATTAGGAGGTAAATTTTTTGGTGAAATTCCCTAGTGGAAGCAAGCCAACCATGACCTAACCCCTCAAATAAGTAAATCATGACCAAGCTATATGCTCCATCCTCTCTTGTGGGAGCATCACTCAATGGTGGTGAGTGTGTATTTCTCCCCATGTGTGGTTTCTATTGGTTTATTTCCCTTGTGGATCTCATGTTAGCTCTAGGGTCCATTATTTGCTCCTTTCGTACTACCCAGTATTTGTTAGAAATGTTGAGTTGTCATTGATGTCAAAGGTAAAATTGGAAGGATAATTTAATTATAAGTATGCTCATGAGTTTTGGCAACATCATGTTTTGAATTACAAGAATATGCTTTAATATTTAAATTAAAGATTTAAATATTAAAGTTATAAAAAATATTATTACAAGGTTAAACCTTATAATATTTAAATATTATAAAGTTAATGTTTCATAATATAAAGTATATGGGTTGACCTTGTGCATAAATAAAGGTTGTGTATATATAAAAGGTTGAAATTCATTTGAAAATGAAGTAGAGGAAATTGATGCCTTCGAGTTACTTGTGCAAGAGATCAGTCTACTACGGTGAAAGTTTTTTAAGTGGTAGAAGCGAGTTCACATATGGCGATAGGGCAACAAAGGTTGAATGTGAGGCAGTGATGAAGAAGAATAAGGGTAGATGAGCACATGAGTGCAATTGTAAAAATAAACTGGCACAACAAAGTGTGGAGTGGAAGAACTTGTGTGCATCTTCGTATTCCATAAATTGATTGGGTGGTGTATTCCTTTTGTGACAATTATTTTGTTGATACGCTCAAGTTAGGGAAGTTGACGCTATAGAGCAAAGCATTCATCTAGATCTTGAAAGGAGATGCTAACAACACTATGATAGGATTGTTGTGAGGTCTTGCTTTCAAATCCCTGGACTGTTATTAATACAAAACCTTGGTAAATGTAGGTTTAATCAGAACACGTAGACAAATCTTAAGAGCACACGAGTTTCAAGACCTTTGATGAAATATAGTTAAGTGGTGATAGAAATCAAAACCTACGAAAAGAGTCACTAGCTGGAAGAAAGGAGAGAGCCCAAATTTAAGGAAACATAGGACACGATATTATATACAAACTTGTTTAGGAGATAAGAAATCTACTAAGAAGAAAGCACCTCAATAAATATTGAGAAGGATGTAATCTTTCAGCACTCGGTTCATAGGACTAAGATAAGATTAGAAATGGATCTGGAAAAGATTTAGAATAAGAATAAACCTATTTTAAGACTTGAGTAGCACTAAATGAGTGAAAACCCTTTTAGATCATGTGGTCAAATACCTTGTGAAAGTTCTATGTGTGAAACAGAAAGCTACTGATGAGCTCTATGCAGACACGATTTATGTGGTATGTATATTTCGTTGTGGTAAAGTTCTGAAGCATTAGAATACAAATAAGATATTTTTCAATTTTTTAGTTCCGTCGAGTGCTCCAGCTCAGATGATTACCATCGACAACGTTAGGCTTGTCTAGCAGGACGTCCTGGTTTCAAATCCTCCCAATCCATTGGGACTCAAAATTTTGAGTTGGTTTATTTTTACAAAAATTATGATGGCCACGACTTCAAGTTGAAGATCATGAAATTACTTCCCATCGGATGGTGTATCCAAGGTGGCTCACTTTTTGTTGGTAAAGGTGGTAGTTGAGAGACCTAGGTTCAAGTCACATGCATGATATTTTGGCAAAAGAATGGCAATAGAGATTCCAAAGGTGAAAGGTTCATTTGACATTGGTAGCCATTGAGGTATAGTAAGATAATGTTTTTTAAGGTGGTATTATTATAATTATTGATAAAGTGGGAGATATAAGGAGTCATTTTGTTTTTTAATAAAGGTTATATTTTGTAAGATTTATTATTGGAGTGATAAGAGTGTTTGAATTGAAATTTAGATAAAGAAACAAAAAGAAATTATATAGCAGATTTGGAGTGCACATACAAAAGAAAGATCAATATTTTTGTTGAGGTAGATTTAGTGTCACATACTAAAAGGATTAATGCACATCTTCACCCAAGCATCCAATTAAAAATGAAGGACATTTTAGCTATCTACAAGAAGGAGAGGTGCACAAGATAGTTACAAATCAGCATTTACAAGGTCAGTTATCAAGTGCTAGACTAGAGCTACCTTTAAAATGAAATAAATGTGAGACATGTGGAAGTGACAGAATTAATGAATGTAAAGAATAGTTTGGTCATTTGAAGCTTCCTACAAAAGTACATCATCTATATGTTCAGGAGGTTAAAATAATTTTGGGTAGAATATATTTTTGTTTGAAGAAAGTAAACTCAAGAAAAGAGAATTATTTGTTGTTTGATATCCAAGTGCATTGAAGAAAGAAAACTCTAAAATAGATCATATTTATAAGAAGATTTTTCCAATGGTTATTACAAGATTTGTGAGCAGATTTGAGCAAGTTTTTGTGATCAATTTTGGTGCCATGAACTTGAGCAAGGTGATTGGTGTCTCCTATGGATTGGTGTCCACAAACTTGTATAGGGGATTGGTGTCTCCTGTGGATTGGTGTCTATGAACTTGTATAGGGTATTGGTGTCTCATGTGGGTTGGTGCCCATGAAATTTATTGAAAAAAATATATAAGCAATATTTTGCCATGGTTTTCTCTCGAGAGGGTGTTTCCACGTAAAATATTTGTCTCTCATGTGTATGGTAATTTGTACATTGTTTCATTATTGCATTCATATTATTTGAAGTTATTTATTTGGAAAGAAATGATAAAAATTTTATCTTATACTATTCACCCCCCTCTCAGTATAAGCTTGTGTTCTTCAATTGGTATCAGAGCAAGTTCCTTCGTGAAAGCCTAACCGCTTGAAGGAAGATCTTACAAGAACACACATGGCTCACTAAGAAGGTTTTTCATCAAATAGGGCTCCATTATTTTATGGAACTAACTATACTTTCTAGAGTGTGAGGATGCGAACTTATTTGATGGCACATGGCTATGATATATGGCAATCCGTTGAGGATGGGTTCACACCACCTACAACTCCTCCCATGGATAAAAATGGCAAGAAACCATTTGAAAACAATGCCAAGGCTATGAATGCAATATTAAGTGGGTTATGTGAATCAGAGTTTGTGAAATTCATGCAATGCACCTCAACAAAAGAATTATGGGACAAGTTACAAAGAACATATGAAGGAGACAACAAGGTTAAAATGGCAAAACTTGAGGAAGTTTGAATACTTGAAGATGAAATATGAGGAAGATATTGCCAAATATATACTCCATTTTGATGAATCTTTCAACACCATTCATGGACTTGGAGAAAGTATTGAAGACTCTAAGATTTTTCAAAAAATTTTAAGGTTACTTTCCATGAGTATGATGCAAAGGTCTCGACGATTGAAGAAATGAAGGATCTTAAAACCTTAAGCATGGATGAGCTACATGAAATTATCACAACCTATGATATGAGGATTGAGAAATATCAAACATCCAAATGGGAGGTTGCATTTAAATCTTCAAAGAAGACAAAGAATAAAGAACCAAATTCAAGTGAATAATCAAGCAACGGAGAAGAAGCTAACTTTGTGCGAAGAAATAAGAAGGGTCCAAGAAAACACAAAGGTATGTATTTTGTGAAATATTTTAATTATGGTAACATTGGTCACTATGCATCTAATTTCCCACAAGCTAGAAGTAGTAGAAATGAAGAAGAAAAAGAATACAAGAAAAATAAAGAAATAAAATTTTATCATGAAAAGAAAAACAAGCATGGTCAAAGCAAGCATGAGAAGAAGATCTTTCAAAGAAATGAGAAGAGCTTTTATGTTGAATAAGAAAGCAATTCTTCCAATAGCAGTGATGAAAGTCTCTCTAATAGTGAAAAAGAAGAAATCCTATTTTTGGCCATAGAAGAGGAAGAAGATGCTCCTATTATCGAAAACCAAGAAGAAGAGAAAGATCCAGAAGATGAAGAGGAAGCCATAGTTGACATAGAAAAGGAAATTGTTGTTAATCTTGAATTGTTGAAAAGGCTTAGAAAGAAAAACTCAAGATTGAAGGTTCAAGTACAAGAGGATGAGGAGACAAAGGCAAAGCTTTCTCAAGATCTCACTGATTTAAAAGTGAAAATTGAAGAGGTAAAGCAAATTGAAGAAGGTATGGCTGAGTAGTTAAAGGCAAAAGAGTTGGAATGTGAAAAATTGGAACATGAGGTTATCTCTCTAAGGAAGGAAGTTGAAAAATATAATGATAAGCTAAAGTAAAATATCAGGTTTTAGAGAAGCATAGAAATATTGGATGATATTATCAAGACACAGAGATCTTCGATTATAAATACTGGACTTGGTTTTGGAGAAGGTCAAAAGAAACCAAAATGGGGAGTCAAGCTCAAAATTAAAAGAGGCATCAAATAAAATAATTAAAGAAGAGCCTAAGACCTATGCTGATGTGTTGAGAAGTGGAAGCATCAAGGAGGAAGAAAATAAAGCATCATCAAGGAACGAAGTCCATCACATAAACAACAATGAGAGAACCATGCGGTAATATCCTCCAAGGCAATCAGATAGGTTTCAATATTTCTTCCATGGTTATTGATTTTCATGTCACAAATTTGGTCATAAAGCTATAAATTGCAGGGTCCATGGTAAGAATAATTTTGGCTTCACCAAGAGGAATTTTAGTTCATTTACACCTCTCGTGGACTACAACATCATTTGTTACAAATGTAATAATTTTGGGCATACAACTAGATGGTGTAGAACGGTGTTCCCTAAACTTTCAAAATCAAGTAAGAAGGAGGATGGTCAAACTGTTCAAAAGAATATGACCTCCAAAGTTTGGAAAAAGAAAATAGAACAAGAAAAGGAGCAGAGTAATTTGGGAGTTTCACTCCCATCTCATAATTGATTGTCTCAAGAAGAGCAGGTAGAAAGGGGGCATTGTCAAGTGTCTTATATTTCAGCCCCAAGGAGCCTTTGCCATTGATGTCAAAGGGGGAGAATTTTAGTAAGGGGGAGTAGCTAGTCAGGGGGAGCAGTTTGTGATCATGTTGTAGTAAAGGACAGAATATTTGTAGGGTTTCCATCAATAACAAAGGGGGAGATTGTTAGAAATGTTGAGTTGCCATTGATGTCAAAGGAAGAATTGGAATGATAATTTAATTATAATTATGCTCATGAGTTTTGGCAACATCATGTTTTGAATTACAAGAATATGCTTTAATATTTAAATTAAATATTTAAATATTAAAGTTATAAAAAATATTATTACAAGGTTAAACCTTATAATATTTAAATATTAAATCTAAATATTATAAATTTAATGTTCATAATATAAAGTATATGGACCGACCTTGTGCAAAATTAAGGGTTGTGTATATATAAAAGGTTGAATTTCATTTGAAAAGGAAGTAGAGAAAATCTATGCCTTTGAGTTACTTGTGCAAGTGATAAGTCTACTCTAGCGAAAGGTTTTTAAGCTGTAGAAGGAAATTCACAGACGGTGAGATACAACGAAGGTTGAATGTGAGACAAAAATAAAGAATAATAAGGGTATATGAGCGCATGAGTGTATTTGTGAAAAGCAACTAGCACAACAAAGTGTGGAGTGGAAGAACTTGTGTGCGTCTTCGTATTCCATACGTTGATTGGGTGGTGTATTCCTTTCATGAGAAAGTTGTTTTTTTGATACGCTCAAGTGAGGGAAGCTAGCACTATAGAATAAAGTATTCATATGGAGCTTGAAAGGAGGTGCTAACAACACTATGATAGGATTTTTGAGAGGTCCTACTTTTGAATCCTCAGACTATCACCAACGTAAAACCTTTGGCAAACATAGGTCCAATTCAGAACATGTAGACAAAGCTTAAGAGCACACGAGTTTCAAGACCTTTGATGAAACAAAGTTAAGTGGTGATAGCAATTGAAACCTACGAAAAGAGAGTCACCAGCTGGAAGAAAGGAGAGAGCCCAAATTTGAAGGAAACATAGGTCACAATATCGTATATAAACTTTTTCAGGAGATAAGACATCTACTAAGAAGAAAGCACCTCAGCAAATACCGAGAAGGAGGTAATATTTCAACACTCGATTTAGAGGACTAAGATAAGATTATAAATGGATCTAGCCAAGACTTGGAATAAATTCAAACCTATTTTAAGACTTGGAAAGCACTAAATTAATGCAAACCCTTTTAGATCATGTGGTCAAAGACCTTGTGAACGTTCTATGTGTGAAACAGGTGGCTGAAGATGAGCTCTGTGCAGATGTGATTCATGTGGTATGTATATTTCGTTATGGTAAAGTTCTAAAGCATTAGAATAAAAATAAGATATTTTACAATTTTAGTTTCATCGAGTGCTCTAGCTCAGATGGTTACCATCAAAAGTGTTAGGCTTATCTAGCAGGACATCCTAGTTTTGAATCGTGCCAATCCGTCAAGGCTCAAAATTTTGAGTTGGTTTACTTTTGTAAAAATTATGATGGCCACAACTTCAAGTTGAGGATCATGAAATTACTTCCCATTGGATGGTGTATCCAAGGTGGCTCACTTTCCGTTGGTAAAGGTGGTAGTTGAGAGACCTAGGTTCGAGTCACGTGCATGATATTTTGGCAAAATAATGGCAATAGAGATTCCAAAGGTGAAAGGTTCATTTGACGTTGGCAACCATTGAGGTATAGTAAGATAATGTTTTTTTAAGGTGGTATTATTATAATTTTTGATAAAGTGGGAGATATAAGGAGTCATTTTGTTTTTTAATAAAGGTTTAATTTTTTTTTTTTTGGGACACGAAAAGGTTATATTTTGTAAGCTTTATTATTGGAGTGATAAGAGTGTTTGAATTGAAATTTAGATAAATAAGCAAAAAGAAAATTATATAGCATATTTGGAGTGCACATACAAAAGAAAGATCAACATTTTTATTTAGGCAAATTTGGAGGTGTCACATACTAAAAGGATTAATGCACATCTTCACCCAAGCATCCAATTGAAAAGGAAGGACATTTCAACTATCTACAAGAAGAAGGAAAGGTGCACAAGATAGTTACAAATCAACATTTACAAGGTCAGTTATCAAGTACTAAACTAGAGATACCTTTAAAATGTAATAAATGTGAGACATGTGGAAGTGATAGAATTAATGAATGTAAAGAATAGTTTGGTCATCTGAAGCTTCCTACAAAAGTACATCATCTATATGTTCATGAGGTTAAAAGAATTCTAGGTCGAATATATTTTGGTTTGAAGAAAATAAACTCAAGAAAATGGAATGCTATATTGTTCGATATCCAAGTGCATTGAAGAAAGAAAAATCTAAAATAGATCATATTTGTAAGCATATTTGTACATTGGTTATTACAAAATTTATGAGTAGATTTGAGTAGTATTTGTGATCAGCTTTGGAGTCAAACTTGAGCAAGGGGATTGGTGTCTCCTATGGATTGGTGTCCATGAACTTTAGCAAGGGGATTTGTGTCTCCTGTGGATTGGTGTCCACGAACTTGTATAGGGGATTAGTGTCTCTTGTGGATTGGTGTCCATGAACTTGTATAGGGAATTGGTGTCTCATGTGGGTTGGTGTCCTCGAACTTGTATAGGATATTGGTGTCTCCTATGGATTGGTTTCCACAAACTTGTATAGGGGATTGGTGTCTCTATTGGATTTGTGTCCATGAACTTGTATATGGGATTGGTGTCTCCTGTGGGTTGGTGCCCATGAAATTTATTGAAAAAAATATAGAAGCAACATTTTGTCTCGGTTTTATCCTAAGAAGGTGTTTCCATGTAAAATATTTATCTCTCATGCGTGTGGTGATTTGTGCATTGTTTCATTATTGCATTAATATTATTTGAATTTATTGCTTTGGAAAGAAAATAGAAAAATTTTATCTTATATTGTTCACCCTTTTATTGAATACTTCTATGTTATACTCTACTTCCTGGAGCACTTATGCTCATCTCTCAGTATAAGCTTGTGTTATTTAATCTTGTACTTTATCAAATAAAAAAAATCTTATTTGCTCTTCTAAATATTTCATCTTTTTGCCAAACCTATATCTATATGATCATTCAAAATTTGCTTCATCCCACCATAACATAACTATCTAGCAGATATTAGGGTCTTGCAACCACATGGACTAGAATAAAATGTGTTTGAATGGCCATTATTAGGTCAATCACGATTCAAAAGAATGGGTTTGTGATTTGATATAAGTTGCAATAAAAGATGAAGAGATTGTATACTATGTTTGCAACCGTATGTTGGGTTATAAGAACCTATTCAATATTTTTACTATATGATTTTCCAATGCATCTATTGTCATATTTATATTAAAAAATTGAAGGACTAACATCCCAAAGGCCATTTGAATTGAAAAATGAAGCAAAATATTTCATTGAGTTAGACCATATTGGAGTATCAAGCTTCTTTTCCAAATGATATAGAGTTGTGTTGAAGTCACCCCCAAGAATTCATAGATCACAATTATGAATAATTGTTGTGTTTTACAAAAATATGCTAAGGTCCTTCCAATATCTTTCACGGAGTAACTATAGTTTAAATATATAGCTTTATAACCCTAACATTGATATTGTCATATTTCCTACAAAATAGTCTAATAACCCAATTATTTTTGCTTCTAACAATTATCCAGCCCATTTGCATTTGTCTCATATTGTTGTAATACCACTTGAAGATCCTATAGAAGAAAATTCTTGATAATCACCCATCGTTCAAATGTTTTTAAAGGTATCCTTACATTCCTCACTACTTAATTTTATTTTTTTTATTAAAATATACTCAAGACTATAACCACGTATTAATTCCTTATTAACTCTTTTTTAGGGGTCTTATTTACACCCCTAATAATCCATGATATCATTTATATCCTCACTTTTTTTCTTTATTATTGGACTTAGCCCTACTTCTTGTCAACACCTATTATATTTTAATTTGTCTTCACAAATTAATATCTCTTTTAGCTTATTTTTTCTTTTTTCATGCTTTTATGACCTTCTCCTTTTTCCATTCTCACAAGCACTTTCATCTTCATCATTCTCTTCTATTTTTTTTATATTGTTTGTAATGAGACTTATCTTCTAAAGATTTATGGTGTCCTAAATTTTTTGAAAAGCATGGAATAACCTCATAAATGCTTTCTTCTTTATGTTTCCTAGAAAACCCTAAAGTGCAAGGATGATCCTCCATAGTAATTATTATCTTATGTTACAATGTAAATCCTAAATTTTCATGGATATCCTCCATATGTATTTATTTTTTAGGGTAATATTTAAACCCTAAAGTGTAATGAATATCTCTATACTACTTTCATTTTTATTGCAAAGAGAGGATTTAATGCTACTTGAGAAAAATGAAGATGATTTACCTAGAATAACCTAACTTTCATATCATTCACTTTAAAATTTGTTTCCCCATATTTTTTTGAATGTTTAACTCCTATATCTAGATTTGTGCATTATACTTCCTCATCTTTTGTGTCATGTTTTCTTCTAATGGTTGAATCGAGCGAACTGTAATGGCCTTTGCCATTTGATGATGTAGAGGGGTTTTACTTGCCATTTTCATAGGAGTGAAAAACCTTTATTTGACCTAGCTTCTACAGTGATATGATCTCTTTATCTCATATTAAAGTTGATCTTGTGCACAAATTTTTCCATCTCTTTCTCCATCATTTTCACTTTACAATCTCTTACCATGTTTTTAGTCTCATAATATTTGTGACATTAGAATACTATATTTCATAATCCACTTTTTGATCCCATTCTCTTGATTCATATTTAATCCTAATAAATTTCAGTAAAGGGTTTAAAATATCCATGGCAACACATTTTCAAGTGCATACAAAATGTCTTCTCTTCTTAGTAACTGGTACCTCCTTTATGAAACCCACTAGGGTATTACAAATATTCTTCAAAATCTCCTTATTAATGTTATGATAAGAAATTCCAAAAAATCTAATCCACACCAAAGTCATTTTGATTGTCTTTAGCTCCACAAAAATAATCTCGCTCTTTACCCCTAAATTAAGGTCCACCATTCGTAATTTTATCTCTCATTTATAAACTAGAGAAAATAATAAGGAAAAGTCCTTTTGAAAGAAATATCATGTAGTAATTTGAATTTAATCCCAGCATTCACTTTGATCTAATTTGAATCTAAGAAAAACCTAGCAATTATCCATGAAACTTATATATTAACCCTTTTGTTTTAAGAACCATTATATCATGCTCAATCATCTTGCCCTTGATAATCACATTATGTACTATATGCTACCTAGATAGGGTTTGCCATAAGTTTGCTCTTCCTTTTATTGCTAACTAGTACATCCTTACTTCCAACTAAGGCATCTTTACTTTCATAAATGACTTTCCTACCATGTTATATAGATTTTTTTTTCAAAAATCCTTTAATTTTTGAATATATCTTAATATCTAGAACAAGAAGAAGTAATGCTCATTGCTTACTTTCACTTTACTTCTCACTTCTTATTTTTTTCTTATTCTTAACTCTTAACTCGAATTTCGAACTTGCTTAAATTACATATATTTATTATGATAAAAACTATTTTTATTTTATTTTATTTTTAAATATAATTATAACATGGATGTGATGGTGGATGAATATATATTAAACATGCTAAAATGTAAGTATACAATATTTAATTTACAATTATAAATAATATAGTTCTGAACAACTACCTGTCAACCAATTACCACTCTAACCCATTGTAATCTTTTTATTAAACAATAAATGTGGTTGATATGGTAAACATATGAACCTAGGTTAAAGACATAAATATGATGGTAAACCCGCGAACCACCATTAAATAGGTTAATATATAATGTTTAATATTTAAAATAATATTTAAGTGGAAGTGATTGTGATAGGAATCATCGTATTGGTGTTGCAATTATTTTAAGCTATTCTTTTTTAACAAAACTTAATTTCGCCGCCAGAGAAGAGGCCACAAAGCTGGATAGTCCACAACCACTGGAGTACAATATCACTTGCTTGAAAATTTGATATATTGAAGACCACTTAGTACAAAACCATATTTCCATAACCGCCAGTTTGATGGGTCTGGAGGACGTGGGTGGGGAGATGCAAAAGTTCATGATGATCATAGACACACGGATGGCTGGAGATGAGACCGTAACCTGGACGAGCATCACACACACTTCTGATCATTACTGATTGCATGCATGTTTTACTGTATATTTGATTGAGGTTTTCTAGACTCTGATGAATTCTGGCTTGTAGTTTCCCAACCCGTGGTTAAGGTTGGTTTGTTTCTTCTAGAGGTGTGATCATTGCCACCCGCCACATTTTACATGTTAAACTTTATTATTAATATAATTTAGATTTTCATAAAAAAAAATATTTCCATAAAATTTAGTTTAATGGGTTTTATTAATATCTAGTATTATAACAGTATACCAATAGATATTATATATGTATAGCTTGATAATATTTAAGTTTAGGTTTCTTCTTTGAAAGTGAAGAAACTTAACTGATATGATACCATTTGGTCAAGTCAATTAAACAATATCTAACTTGTCTTTTTATCAAATTGTATTTTTTATTTTCCTCTAACTCTTATGTTCTCACAGTCAATTCCTTAGTATCTTTTTTATTAATAGAAAAAAAATTATTTGACTATTTACCTTTTTAAAATTTGAATTTAGATAAAATTTTATTTGGCTATTTACCTTTTAAAATTTGAATTTAGCCAAGGTGAATATTAACACCACAATTGTCAAAATTATCTTCTATTTAGTTTCCTTCTTTATAAAAAAAAAAAATTGCCTCCAACAATAGTTGATGAAAATCAACAATATTGTTATTTTCATCCGCTCTCTATATTATATTTTTTCTTTATATAATAGTAATGATAAATTACGAATCTTTCTCAATTGAAATATATATTTTTTAAATTATAATTTTAATCTATGTACTAAGTGTCCTAGCCACTATGTAGTTGTTTATTGAAGTTTTATATAATTTTGAGTAAATAAGCAGACTTTGTTATTTTAAAGAAGACTACCTCTCTTTTCCTAGATGTGTTTTATAAACAGCATCAAAAATAATTTTGATAATTTCAATTCTTAAAAATTTTCATTTTACCATAGATGAAAGTAGATCATTTGTGTTAGCTTTATTGTTACATATGACTCTTTCATGTATACTAAATCTTATAGCCAATAGGCTAAGAACTCTATTGCACTTGAGACTTTTAATGATGAGCATTATGTCTATAAATATTCTATAAAAGAGGTAATGACATGGTTCCAAACTTGAGCATGATTTTAACATTTATTTTTATATATTCTATTATTTGTTTAAGCTATAAATTTTAACAAATAATGATATGACCAATCCTTCACAAAATGGAACAGATAATACTTTAGTTTTAAAATAATTCTTCCATCATTTTATCAAAGTTTTCAATTTTTATGGAGCTACGAGATATATTCTTCTATTTCTAAAAATTCCCAAATGGTATAAGCAAAGGGATGGTTAAGAAGTAAATGATCCTATATTTCTAGATCCTTCTTACACAAGACACACCTAAAAGGCCCATGATATCCTCTTTGTAGACTACTATGAAATGCTATATTTTTTAAAAAAGGTTACAAGTGGCTTCTATTGGCAACCACTTCCATGAAAAGACCAAAATATGACATTTGTTGCTAGATCAATTAAACCATATCCAACAAGCCTTTCTATCACAATTTTTTTTATTTCTTTTTCTATTAAATATATTCTTCATCTTCCTCAAAGTGATATGTTTTCACAATTATCTCCATGATATCATTTTCATTAAGAGAAAAATCTCACTTGGCCAATTACCTTATAAAACTTGAATTTCACCAAGATGAAGATCAACACCATGATTGGCTAAATTATTTGCTAACTGATTTCCTTATTTACAGATATGCTCACATCTAAAATAGATTACCTCCAATATAGATGAAAAACATCAATAATATTATTATTTGTATTCAATCCCCACATCCATTTTTATTGATAGCATTAATGATAATTTGTGAATCCCTCTCAATTGAAACATATATTTATACTGTTTTTCAATTATAATTTTAATCCCTATAACAAGTGACCTAGCCTCAACATAATTGTTATTTGAAGTTCCACATTATTCTGATAAAACAAGGAGAATTTTGACTTCACTATTTTAAAAATTTACAGCATCACTAGCTTGAGGAGCACATGTTAGCATAAAATCTACCGAAGAACATGTTATTAAAAATTTTATCATATTTCCTTTAGAAGCGCTTGTTAGCATAAAATATACCTAATCCTATGAAGTGCACCCTAGAATTTAGCCAATATTGGATGAATTGGATTCTTCTCAATCCACCCTCTAGAGAAGGACAACTCCTTGAAATATTTATAGAATTAAAACAAGGGTTTAAGATAAAATTAATAAATTAGAGGGTTAGAAAGGAGTAAGGGTTTAGATTAATGACTAAATGATGGATGAGATATAGCGTAACAACATTGGATGCATACTACATAAAACCTAATACAATTAACTTGTAATGACACTTAACAGACTAACCATTATCAAATGCATAACAAAGCTAATTTAGATAAAATTATATTCTTTAATCATTCCAAAGACTTTAATAAAAAGCAATCCAATAGTGATCCAAAAAGTAAAATTTTATTTAATAGAATAAACTAGTCATAAAGTGTAACAGAAATGACTTAAAACACAAAACTCATTCATAAAAATCTAAAATAGCAATCACAATGGAGGCCAAACAACTATAGGTTTTCATTAATGATAACAAAAATTACATAGCATGCATCTAGGAAAATGTTATAGAGTTGACCCTCATTGTGAGGTAAATTTAAATATTTAAAGGTTACCTATGAATCTTGCAGTGTATAATTTATAGTTATAGGTTTGTTAGACAAATAGATGGGCATAAAGATATCTTAAGAGCTTGCATTGCTGAGGTGGCTTATCCATATTTTTCTTTGAATTTTAATTCAAATGTAGTTGTAATTTTCTCCATATATCTTAAACCATCTCTTAAAAATGGTTGAATTATTGCAAATGACTATCATAGATGTTGCTATCAACTCCAATGATCCTAGCTGAAATAGCTAGAAGACACTAATTTAGTTGTAGTGTTGGAAAAGATATTTTAGGTAGGTGTGTATCAAGGCCATTCCTTAGATAATATCAAGCTTTTTATTGCTTGAATTTAGTCCTTTGGGATGGCCATATGATGC
The DNA here is from genome assembly GCA_028583015.1 of Wollemia nobilis. Lineage (NCBI taxonomy): Eukaryota > Viridiplantae > Streptophyta > Pinopsida > Araucariales > Araucariaceae > Wollemia > Wollemia nobilis. The sequence goes on along the minus strand of JAQPPZ010001900.1, from coordinate 845,166 downwards.
TATCATCTGTTAAGCTCTGATTTTGTGCCATTCCTTGTTGATGTCTCATCCCTTTGACCTTATTCATTTTTAGGATTTGGAGTAGGATTAACAACATTATTATTAGAAATTATCAAGTTTCATTCCTCTCCATATTTTAGTGAATGGAAATATCTTGTTTGATATTGGAGTTATGTTGCTTCTTATTTAGAAATTCTAGCTTTATTTTGTTCTTCATGTGCTTACATGTTTTTGGACTTTTTGGACGAAATATAGGTCTTTAGGATATCTGTGACTCTATGGGTAGTTGTTTGATTTATTTCATACTTTTCTAAACTCCTATTGAAGTCACTCATTACAAGGATCCAAAATTTATCAATTATATATTTGCACACTTGGAGTTTTCAATTGACATTAGATTTGATTTTGAATAATATCAGGCTTACGTGATGTCAAAATGTTTTGAGACTTATCCATATTCAAATTTTTTAATGCTTCCAATCTATTTTTTCTAAATTTTTTTGAACACCTTTGAGTATAGTTAGTATTGTGATGTATTCAAGTCTTTATGATGAATTTTTTGAGATTACCATGATGGCATTTTTTACCTACATTCTTGGTGCCTCCTAGGGTTTTTTGCTTGTGGTAAAATATAAATATTGATAGCTTTATATATTGGGTATGGAATTATAAAGAGATAATTAATCTAGAATATATTCTAACAAGAATGAAGGACTTAGGGAGTGGTATAGCTTAAAATATTGGCAAGTGGAAATATTTCAAAATATGAAACTAAGGAAAGAATACTATAAGAAGTAAGAAAAACAAGGGCATTGTGAAACATATTGGAGATTATGAAGAGATATTCAAGTATATAGGGTACGTATGAGTGGGAAAAAATGGAATATGGGAAGGAAATAAGAATGGATATGGATTGGAAAAACCAAAAATTTGGTATCTCCTACAAAAATGGTACTTCCATGAGCATAGTATATCATAGCTAAAAGTTGCTTTAGATCTAGGTAAATTGCCTTAGGTAAATATTCCAGGCACTCATGGGCTAGAACCTTCCCTTGAATCATGCATTTCTTTCCTTTATGAAATTTGGCAAGAATTTATTCTCCCCATTGTGAGCGTTAGCATAGCGTCTCAAGGATTTGAAGATACACATGGATTTTACTAGGAGATATACTCTTGGCTTTGTATTTTTTTCTAGTCTTGCATTTATTAATATAAAATTGAGGATGGCTATGTTAGCTAATCACTGCAATAATTATGTGATGTCATCTTCTTTATCTAGTATTTTAAAAAAAAAAATAGTAGCTTCTATGGAAATTTTTCTTGCATGCTTCTTCTTTCACACATTTAATTGTTTATCTCTAGTTAGGAAATTTTGACTTAAACATTTTACATCTCTCTTCATCATTGATAATATGAAATATCATGTAGCATACTTTACATGTCATCTCTTGATCCAACATGTTCCTTTTCATTGCATCCAAGTACCCTTCTACTATCTATCAACTCTACCAAACTTATCTGTGTTGGACATTTTGAGTTCATTTAGTTTTCATTGATGTCAAGGTGAAAAGTCATCATTAATACCATGGAGCACACCATCAATAGCACCAGGAACAATGCGAAGAGTTGAAGAGAAAATTGGCAAAATAATATTTTATGAGGGTTTATGGTAAACCCATGGTGGAAGATTAAATGGTTTTATTAAAATCATTATGAGGATATAAAAATCTCCTCACACATTGATATGGCAGTTAAGTTTTTAAAAGACCCACGGTGGAAGAATATTTTACAAGTTAAAGGTTTAAGTTTAAACCCAAGGAAGGCTTTAATCTCTTTAAAGCTAAAGTTTATAAATATAATTTATAAAATTTAAATTCCTTAGAATTTAAATAATTTATAAATTATAAAGGTGGGAGCACCGACGTCATCAAAAGTGGGAGCACCAACGTCTAAGAAGCAAAGGGATTTTCGTGTATAAATAAATGCCAAAGAGGCATTCAAAACTTACCCCTCGACATTATTTTTTTCATGCGATATAGTGAAACGTTTTCGTGCATTTGTTATTCATTGAGGAAGAAGACAAGAATTTCACTTGTCTTTAGCGCCAGGTAGAAGAGATAAGGGAGAGTGCAGATTGTTTGAAATGTAAAGGACACGGTGGTCCATTGGCAGCGCACATTTTGCAAAGGCATTGGGAGTTGAGAGGCACGTGATCGATTCATGTGGAGTGGTGTGTCTTGAGCACCAAGGGAAGTTCTTTTTGCACATGCCTTGGTTTTTGTGTGCCAACCGAGGACAAAGGGGACAAAGAGTACTTAGGCTCTTAACTGTGCATCTAGCGCATGCGGTGGTCAAAGCCGTGGCTAGAGCGCTCATGGAGGCAGAGATCGTGGGTTCGAAACCCACTAAGAGGCAAAGGTAATTTTTGATAATTAATTTTTTGCCTAAGGTTTTTCTAAAGGATAATGTGGAGTAATAAGGGTTTGTGAAAAGTTGTGTGTTTGATTTATATTATTGTTGGAGTTATAAGGGTTTGAGAAAGGTTGTTGATTTGATAATTGATTTTTATTATTGTGGAGTAATAAGGATTAATGAGAGGTTGTTTTATTGATGAGTGATTTATATCATTGGAATTATAAAGAAAGTTGATTTGATTTTTATCAAAGTTTCTCTTGCCATTAAATTAAATTAAAGAGGTTTGAGTTAATTTTTGGTGGATGTTAAGTCTATTTTAGTTGGGAGTTTATAAGGTGTTATTGGATAAATATTTTATGTATGTTGATGGTTGTTTTTGAAAGGTGGAGTGATAAGGTGTAATTAAGTATTTACATTATATTGTGAGAAATATTTATCTTCTAACCTCTTTGAGATTGGCATAGAAGTGTTTGTGGTTGTGACAGATTTATGAGATCCCTTCATCTTCAATAAAAAGGTATGAGCACATTCTTCCATAAGTTGAGTTGATTGATTGGTTTTCTAGAAAATAAGTTTGGAGTGAAAAGGACTTGATTAGGGTTTCCTTTTGAGAGTGTTTGAGTTAATGCTTCAAGGTTTTCTGGAATAAAGAGTTGTTGTTAAAACCTTGTTTGATAAGCATTGTTGTTGAAGCCATTGGTTGTGTGAAGAACTTGAGTTAGAGTTTTGCAAAGATCATGAGTATCATTGTTATGTGAAGATTGTTTTATAAGCATTGTTGTTGAAGTGAGTTGTTGTACAAAGAACTTGAACTAGGGTTTGAAGAGAACATGAGTATCATTGTTATGTGAAGATTGTTTTATAAGCATTGTTGTTGAAGTGAGTTGTTGTACAAAGAACTTGAACTAGGGTTTGAAGAGAACATGAGTATCATTGTTATGTGAGATTTGTTGTTGAGCATTGTTGGAAATATTTTGAGTTGGTGGTTATATGCTTGGACTAGGGTTTGTGAGAAAGAAGTGTTTCATTGAGTGATTGGTTGAGTAGAGTTGATTGAGCCTAGTCAAGTGGTTGTGTGAAGTGATTGTTCAAGTTCCATAAAATAAACTAATCTATATTCTGATTTGAGTTGAGAAAGTGATTGAGCATTGAGTGTAGAACATATTGAGTCTCTAACAATTCTCTTTATGCTTCTATGATATTTGGACAAGTTCTGTGTGAGATTTGTTGAGCAGATTTGAGCAAGTTCTGTGTGGACTTTTTGAGTAGATTTGGATAAGTTCTATGTGGACTTGTTGAGCAGATTTGGACAAGTTCTGAGTGGACTTGTTGAGCATATTTGAGCAAGTTCTGAGTGGACTTGTTGAGCAGATTTGGATAAGTTCTGAGTGGACTTGTTGAGCAGATTTGAGCAAGTTCTGAGTGGACTTGTTGAGCATATTTGGGCAAGTTCTGTGTGGACTTGTTGAGTATATTTGAGCAAGTTTTGAGTGGACTTGTTGAGCATATTTGAGCAAGTTCTGAGTGGACTTGTTGAGCATATTTGAGCAAGTTTTGAGTGGACTTGTTGAGCATATTTGAGCAAGTTCTGAGTGGACTTGTTGAGAATATTTGAGCAAGTTCTGAGTGGACTTTTTGAGCATTTTTGAGCAAGTTTTGAGTGGACTTGTTGAGCATAGTTTGGTAATTTTGAGTGACTTGTTGAGGTAATTTGATAGATTTGTGCTAGACCGAAGGACTGTGTTTAGTGTAGATTTGAGATAGATCTTTGGAGGTGATAGAGTAGAGAGGATAGTAGTCTCTAGTGGATAGAGATCCATCAGCCAGGGTAGTGAGGACAGGTCTTCTGAGTGGGGACAAGAGTCTTCAGTGGAGAGAGATCCACAAGCCAGTGTAGTGGAGGTAGTAGTCTTCTAGAGGAGCACCAACCAGAGCAGAGGAGAAGGAGTTCTCCTATGGATAGAGATCCATGAACTTGATTTAGGGGATCAACATCTCCTTTGGATAGAGGTCCATAAACATTGTAATAGGGAAAGGATTCCCAAGAGAATTGATTTGAGAAAATTTAGTAAGAAATATTTTCTCCGTGGAGGTAGCCCACATTGGGTGAACCACGTTAAATTGGTGTCTCTATTGTGTGTGGTGATTTGTGCATTGCTTTGATTACTGCTGTTGATATTGCTATCTATACATTGCATAATATTGATTTGGAAAGAAAAGTAAAAAGTGGTCTTATACTGTTCACCCCCCTCTCAGTATAAGCTTGTGTTCTTCAATTGGTATCAGAGCGGGTTCCTTCAGAAGAGTTTAACATCTTGAAGGAAAAGCTAACAAGAACACAATGGATTCTAAGAATGGGTCCTCAGATAATTTAGCACCAGTATTTGATGGAAGTGACTATATGTATTGGAGCATGAGAATGAAGATCTACCTAATGGCACTTGGCAATGAAATTTGGGAAGTAGTTGATCTTGGTTATGATCCCTTAATCAATCCTCCTATAGATAAGGAAGGTAAGCTCCTACTGCACTACAATTCAAAAGCAATGAATGCACTTTTGAGAGGTTTGCATAGAACAGAGTCTATGAAAGTTATGCATTGTAAAACTGCAAAAGAAATGTGGGATAAATTGCAAAATATATATGAAGGAGATAAAAGTGTCAAGAAAGCAAAGATGCGAAATCTCAAAGGACAACTTGAAGCATTAAGAATGAACGAAGAGGAAAATATTAGTGCTTATCTAATTTGAATTGATGAGGTTGTTAATGATATGCAAGGACTTGGAATGAAGATTGATGAATCAAATGTTTGTGATAAAGTCTTAAGAACTCTTCCAAAAAGATTCAGTGAATAGGTTTCTGCTATAGAAGTGTCAATGGATGGTGATACTTTGACAAGAGATAAGTTTCTTGGTATGCTTACAACTTTTGAGATAAGAACAAAATATCCCATTCCCTAGAAGGAAGCAACCTTCAAAGCAATCAAAAAGGCAAAAGGTAAGAAGTCATAATCAAGCAATGAGTCATCCAGTGATGAAGAAGCTAATTATGGTAGAAAAGATAAAGATTCTAGAAGATCCAGAGATCTAAGAACTGTTAAGTGTTTCAATTGTGGAAAGTATGGACATTTTGCAATAGATTGTCAAGAACCCAAGAACAACAATGGTGAAGAAAAACAGGATCACAGGAATAGGGAATCAGAAAGATACAGGCATCAAAATAAAAGCAAGGATGGACAAAACAGACAAGGAAAGAAGTTCTTCCAAAGGCAAAAGAGGAGCTACTATGCGGATAAGGCAAGTAAGTACTCAAGTGATAGTGATGCTAGTTTTTTAGACAATGATAGAGATGAAGTCTTATTTATGATTGAAGAAAAAGAGCAAGTTAAGAAAAGGACTCCAGTAATTCTCAAGTGTTTTAGATGTGGTAACTTTGGACATCTTGAAGATGATTGTACAAGGGATGGTTATAGTTTTAGTGATGATGAATATGAAGATGCACTTGAAAGACCAGATGAAAATATTCTAATGGCATTAGAAGAAGAAGAAAGTGATCCTATAGAAGACAAGCCAATAGAAAATAAATATGAGGACAAAGGTAAACAAATAGAGGAATATTTAGAAAAGAATGGTTATGATCTCAAGGGAGAACTTATTTATGCCCTTGACATGGTAAAGAAGGTAAGAAAGCAACACTCTAAACTTGAAATTTAGTTTCAAGAATGTGATGAAGAGAGAAGATTGCTTATAGAGGATTTAGAAAAATCAAAGGCTAAGGCAAAGAGGTTCAAAGATAAGTTAGAAGCAAAGATCTTGGAATGTGAGAAGTTAGCACAAGAAGTGGCACTACTAAGAGAAGATTTAGAAGACTCCAAGGTCAAGATGAAAGGGTTCAAAAATAGCTCAAAGAACTTGGATAAGTTCATCAAGATACAAAAGCCTACATCAAGAAAAACAGGTCTTGGATTTGAACAGGTTCAAAAGAAATGGGAAGGAGAGTCAACTTCAAGTTTTGGAGGAGAAGAAACTTTAGATGAAGATACTTCAGAAAAATATAGTGTAAAAGATAGTGAGACATCTGAGGATGAGTTGGACAATAGAGAGTTCAACAAAAATAAGAATAATGCACAAAGAAGATACAGATGGAACAACAATCAGAATAGGTCAAGAGAGACCAAGAGACCAATGAGGTCAAGACAAGGAAAATTTAATGGAAGATGCTTTTCATGTCACAGGTTTGGGCACATGGCTTCACAATGCAGGACACATGAAAGATAGGAATATGGGAATAGATAACTTTTCCATGGGTATTGCTACTCATGTAATCAGTTTGGTCATAAGGCAATGAATTGCAGGGTTCATGATAGAAGAGGATATGGCTTCACTAGGAGAAATCCTAAGATATTTGCACCTCCAAGGAATAATAACATTAAGTGTTATAAGTGCAATAATGATGGTCACACAACAAAGTGGTGTAGAGCAGACATTCTAGAAATAGGTATGAATAGGAATAGGAATAGGAATGGATATGAATAGGAACAAGAACAAGAACATGAATATGAATAGGAACGAGAACAGGAACATAGACATGAACAAGAACATGAATATGAAGAGGAATAGGAACAAGAACAAGAACATGAACATGGATATGAATAGGAATAGGAATAGGAAAAGTAACATGGATATGAATATGAACATGAATAGGAATGTAGACATGGACATGGATAGAAACAATGAGAGGAATCAGAAAATTCAGATAAGAAGAAAAGAGGATAAAGGTAAAGAACAGTGGTTTTTGGGAGTAGAAATACTCCCACCCCAGAATTAACCACCTCAATAGAAGGTGGGGGAGGGGCTAAGCTAAGAGGCTCATTCTTAGCCCCGAGCCCCAAAGGTGACCCTTTGCCATTGATGTCAAAGGGGGAGAGATTTGATATTTGAGAGAGCATTGAGCTAGGGGGAGCAATGTCCCAGGGGGAGCAGAACAAAGGAAAGGTCAAGTTTTTAGTAAAATGAAATTGGGTTGCCATCAATGACAAAGGGGGAGATTGTTGGAAATTTTGAGTTCATTTAGTTTTCATTGATGTCAAGGTGAAAAGTCATCATTAATACCATGGAGCACACCATCAATAGCACCAGGAACAATGCGAAGAGTTGAAGAGAAAATTGGCAAAATAATATTTTATGAGGGTTTATGGTAAACCCATGGTGGAAGATTAAATGGTTTTATTAAAATCATTATGAGGATATAAAAATCTCCTCACACATTGAGATGGCAGTTAAGTTTTTAAAATACCCATGGTGGTAGAATATTTTACAAGTTAAAGGTTTAAGTTTAAACCCAAGGAAGGCTTTAATCTCTTTAAAGCTAAAGTTTATAAATATAATTTATAAAATTTAAATTCCTTAGAATTTAAATAATTTATAAATTATAAATGTGGGAGCACCGACATCATCAAAAGTGGGAGCACCGACATCTAAGAAGCAAAGGGATTTTCATGTATAAATAAATGCCAAAGAGGCATTCAAAACTTACCCTCGACATTATTTTTTTCATGCGACATAGTGAAACGTTTTCGTGCATTTGTTATTCATTGAGGAAGAAGACAAGAATTTCACTTGTCTTTAGCGCCAGGTAGAAGAGATAAGGGAGAGTGCAAATTGTTTGAAATGTAAAGGACATGGTGGTCCATTGGCAGTGCACGTTTTGCAAAGGCGTTGGGAGTTGAGAGGCACACGATCGATTCACGTGGAGTGGTGTGTCTTGAGCACCAAGGGAAGTTCCTTTTTGCACGTGCCTTGGTTTTTGCATGCCAATCGAGGACAAAGGGGATAAAGAGTGCTTAGGCTCTTAACCGTGCGTCTAGTGCACACGGCGATCAAAGTCGTGGCTAGAGCGCTCATGGAGGAAGAGATTGTGGGTTTGAAACCCACTAAGAGGCAAAGGTACTTTTTGATAATTAATTTTTTGCCTAAGGTTTTTCTAAAGGATAATGTGGAGTAATAAGGGTTTGTGAAAAGTTGTGTGTTTGATTTATATTATTGTTGGAGTTATAAGGGTTTGAGAAAGGTTGTTGATTTGATAATTGATTTTTATTATTGTGGAGTAATAAGGATTAATGAGAGGTTGTTTTATTGATGAGTGATTTATATCATTGGAATTATAAAGAAAGTTGATTTGATTTTTATCAAAGTTTCTCTTGCCATTAAATTAAATTAAAGAGGTTTGAGTTAATTTTTGGTGGATGTTAAGTCTATTTTAGTTGGGAGTTTATAAGGTGTTATTGGATAAATATTTTATGTATGTTGATGGTTGTTTTTGAAAGGTGGAGTGATAAGGTGTAATTAAGTATTTACATTATATTGTGAGAAATATTTATCTTCTAACCTCTTTGAGATTGGCATAGAAGTGTTTGTGGTTGTGATAGATTTATGAGATCCCTTCATCTTCAATAAAAAGGTATGAGCACATTCTTCCATAAGTTGAGTTGATTGATTGGTTTTCTGGAAAATAAGTTTGGAGTGAAAAGGACTTGATTAGGGTTTCCTTTTGAGAGTGTTTGAGTTAATGCTTCAAGGTTTTCTAGAATAAAGAGTTGTTAAAACCTTGTTTGATAAGCATTGTTGTTGAAGCCATTGGTTGTGTGAAGAACTTGAGTTAGAGTTTTGAAAAGATCATGAGTATCATTGTTATGTGAAGATTGTTTTATAAGCATTGTTGTTGAAGTGAGTTGTTGTACAAAGAACTTGAACTAGGGTTTGAAGAGAACATGAGTATCATTGTTATGTGAAGATTTTTTTATAAGCATTGTTGTTGAAGTGAGTTGTTGTACAAAGAACTTGAACTAGGGTTTGAAGAGAACATGAGTATCATTGTTATGTGAGATTTGTTGTTGAGCATTGTTGGAAATATTTTGAGTTGGTGGTTATATGCTTGGACTAGGGTTTGTGAGAAATAAGTGTTTCATTGAGTGATTGGTTGAGTAGAGTTGATTGAGCCTAGTCAAGTGGTTGTGTGAAGTGATTGTTCAAGTTCCATAAAACAAACTAATCTATATTCTGATTGTTGTACTTAGTATGGCACTGAGAGGGGGGGTGAATCAGTGTATCTCTTTAAAACATGAATTTATAGCTCTTAAAATAGCAGCAATTAAAACTTTAAAATAGATACAATAATAATAGCAACAGAGCATCACACAACACAGGATTTTAACGAGGTTCACCAAAATGGCTACTCCTAAAAAAGAATGACTGCTTGGACTACCATCCAAATCCAGCCTTTAGCAAAGCACCAACTTTACAAAATATTTACCAGCACCCATTGGAAGGAGCTACAGCCCTTTATTTATCTACAACAACAAAAAGGAGCACCAACCCCTGGTTTACCAGCACCAACTGGAAGGAGCTATAGCCCCTTATTTATTTGCAACAACAGAAAGGAGCACCAACCCCTGGTTTACTAGCACCAATTGGAAGGAGCACCAACCCCTGATTTACTAGCAACAACTAGAAGGAGCACCAACCTCTAATGCCAAGCTGCAACCTGGACTTCAATTCTGAATGAAAATGATTGACAAGAAAAATACCTTCGTTTTCATAAGACCCTGACTGGTCTAAAGCTCACTCGACCTCTCTCACAGTTCATAAGATACAGACATCTACAGTACTACTACAGCCGAACTCAGCAATTTGACTTCTCTGCTTGCTTTGTGCATTCACTGCTATAGCTAAACTCAGCAATTCAACTTCTCTACTCAGTTTGCACATTCACTGCTACAGCCGAACAAAGTAATCAACTTTTCCCTTTGCACTCTTTGCACACTCTACTTTCTCTATGCACACGATTCACACACTCTGTGTTGTTCCACGCTCTGCTCTCTGTATGCATTCGCAATCACACTTCAAACAACTCTACACAACTTGCTCACATCATGCACTTTGCCATCATCTCATCGGTTTTGCACTATCTGCGCTCTTACGATCGTATATTGCACATACAGATGCTCACTCAGATCAATTTTGTAATTATTCAAATAGCCCTTCTTATATACTAGAGATTTCAAGATGAAAACCCTAATTGTAGTTGGCTGATTATGCAAATGCAAACCCTAATATTGGTCGGCTCAGATTCAACTTTGTCGGCTTCAACCCTAAAGATCGTCGGCTACAAAACCCTAAATTCCATCGACTCAGATCAACTTTGTCAGCTTCAACCACCTCTACCACCTCTTTCACTTTCCTGTAGCTTCTACCGTGAACCTACAACATGTCACGATATCACGACACCTTTTACATTTGTACGCCTTCTTATCCCTTCTATTGTGAAATCATGACACTTTTGGCCTTAGTCTACTTTGACAACGTTTTTGTTACGAAATCGTGACACTTCGAACTATTGCTGACGTCATCCTTACTTCTGTCGCAAAATCATGACCCTTTTTGCTTCTAGGCCTTCTTCTCCATTTTTGTCATGAAATCGTGACACTTCTAACTTTCGCTGACGTCATCATCACTCTTGTCATGAAAACGTGACCCTTTTTGCTTCTAGGCCTTCTTCTCCATTTTTGTTATGAGATCATGACATTTCTGACATCGTACAGTCTCTCTCCTCCTAGAGTCGCGAAACCATGACATGTCACAAAAATGCGACATCTTCATCCTTCTAGCTTCTTCACTTTTGCCTGTTGCAAAATCACAACACTTTTTCCATCCGTACATTTTCCTTTCATCCTGTCGTAAAATCGTGACACTTTTTGCCTCTTTGTCCTTTTCTCAGCTTGCACCCGCGAAAACGTGACATGTTGCAAAATCGTGACATACTTGCCTTTGTACATTCTCTCTCCTCTTCGGGTCGCGAAAACCTAACATGTCACGAAATCGTGACACTTTTCCTCCTTGGCACTTTTTCTTCGAATATGTCATGAAATCGCGACAGTTTTCTTCCTTAGCGCTTTTCTCCAAACATGTCACGAAATTGTAATAGTTTTCTTCCTTAGTGCTTTTTCTCCAAATATGCGTGAAATCGTGACCATTTTCTTCCTTAGCACTTTTTCTCCAAACATGTCACAAAATCGCGACAGTTTTCTTCCTTGCCTTCTCTGCTTCCAACATGTCATGAAATCACGACAGTTTTCCTTGCGCCTTCTCTCTCCTTGGCCATGTCGTGAAATCATGACAATTTTGTTTGTGCTTTCTCTCTCCTCTAATATGTCACGAAATCACGACAGTTTTTCTTGCCTGCTAAAAATGTCACGATATCGCGATACTTTTCTTACTTGTCTTTTTCTTTGATTTTTTGCAAATAGGCAACTATGGTCATCTTGGAAACTCACTGTCCATGCTCTGAATAACATTTGAACTTTTGTCCTCTGCATCTGAAGGACTTCTGAACTGCCTGTCCACTGCATCATTAGAACTAACTGCCTGTGTTGACAACAATGACAAAACTCTTGCTGCACCTTGCACAATAATCTCTCCCTTTGGAATTGTTGACAACACTCATGCATTTTCCTGAAATTCTTCTCCCCATTTGACAATAATACCAAAGGGTTGCTGCAGACTCCCCCTGAGTTTATGCACACCATTCTCAGATACACATAGATATAGATAGCAAAAATCATGAATATGAGCAAATAAGATAAACAAATGCATAAATGCTCCCCTTGAGAATTTGATCCCGATGGCTAATCAAATCTTAGACTATTCTTGGGAAAATGTGACCACTTCAATTCACGTTGTCTTCTAAGCCTCAACCCTCTATTGCTCTGCAATCTCAAACTTGTCCACTGTTTTAGTGAAAGCATACACTGATCGTTTATAAATCCAATTTTTTGTTCTGTAATGCAAGCAGCATTTGCATATACATCCTGGATATTCTCAACAAGCTTGAACCTACTGACAGCTGATTGTCTTTCTCTGCAGTGAGAATTTAGTAGACTACCTCAATTCTTTATGAGAGCACCTCAAACATTCATCACCAGGCTGGAAATCATCTGGCTACACATTATAAAATTTTTATTCAATCTTCCCATTCAACATGCTAATTTCACCTTCTGTCAATAGGATTGACAAGTGACTCACACTTGTACCAATTTTTGTCTAGCACTATAATTTACTGCCAACTCTGTGCAAGCATCAAACACTGTACTGCAGCACGGCCACATTCCCTTTTATATATCCACCTAATCTGAGTTTTCTACAGTTACTGCAAATCACACCTTACTTTCAACTGTGCATATCGGGAGAAGACATTTTGTCAAATACTTTATGGCCAACCGTAGAGCACCTTACTTAGCCTCAAAACTTCTTATCCTTGGATTGGCATTTTATCACAATTAAAACAAAACTGTTTGTGAATTAATTATATTCACCAAGGTGTTATGAAAGATATGACAATCTTTGCATCAAAGCATCGAACAAAACACGCTGCTATTATTGAAACACAAATACGCAGCTAGGGCAGGCATTCTTTCAATAAACAAAACAATCTAAACTATTATAATCCATAGCTATAAACAGTGGCAGTAAGAACCATCAACAGAACAATAATGACACTACCAATGGTGATGATTCTTAATTCAAACACTACATTTCACGGAACTTCCACTCATAACTACATGAACTGACACCACACTTGACAATAATACCACAATAGCCTGAATTTTGGTATTTCATCCTCAGATACCCATACAAATATATAGGAGCATTAAAATAAAAACTTTAATATTGCTCCCCCTGAGGATGTGCTTCATGGAGTTGCTTAGTGCAAAGGAGTAGTCTCCTTCAATCCAAGGAGACATGATTTTCTCTCTTCTTTCTTTATCCAAACTTTCTTGAACACGGGCTTGTATTTCTCAACTACCTCCCTATTTTGCACCTTTGCGTGAACTCGAATATTTCTCTGGTGTGGTTGTCTCTTATGCATCCATGATGAATGATTATTTTCCTTTCTTCTATGAACCTGATTTATTCCCTGTCTATGTTGCGTTCTTTTCATCTAATGAAATATACTATTTTGCCTTAGATTTGATACAAAAGCGCTTGGACAAAACCTTGCTATGTGCCCATGACCATTGCATTGAAAACATTGTACATAGTGTTCACTCAGATATGCAGATGTATTTCTATCAGCATAACTCTTTGATTTATTATTCAATCCATAATAAGTTGCCTTGTGACCATACTGGTTACATCTGAAACAATAGCCATTAAAAGTGTTAGTATGAAAAGAGTGAGAGTGGTAGAACCTCTTTTGTTGTGGCTACTTTGCTGTAAATTTCCTTTGATATTTTATTTCTTTTGAAGATACAGCTTTAACCTTTTCTTGCTCCGACCCTTCAACAGTGAAATTTTTCTTCTCTGTAGAGTTGGATGATGAAGGTTGTTCAGCTTTAGACTTTTTATGCTTTGATCCTTCAACGGTGAGCTCCTTTTTCTCTACATATTTGGACGATGGGGGTTGTTCAGCTTCATATCCAAGACCATGCTTATCCGTGGAGCTTCTTTGATGACTTATCATTTTATCTAGCAATTCTGTGCTCTTCTCGAATTTAAGATTTGTATTGGCCTCTTCCAGTTGTTTTTTCAAAGAACCAATTTCTTCTTCTTGTTTGCAGCAAACAGTCTCTTTCTCATTAATCTGAGACCTGAGAGTTTCTTCAATCCTTTTGAACTCTTCTATTTGCAGCTTCAGATTGCTAACAATTTTGTTGGAATCTTCTTCATGTTTGCTACATACATCAACTTTCTTATTCATATCTTCTGTCTGCATTCTTAGACCGTCAATCTCTTCTTCTAGCTTACTGTAATACTCTATTTTCATGGTTAACTGCATTTTGAGATCTTCAAAAAGTTTCTTGTATTCTTCTATCTGTACTTTCAACCTGGTTATGATTTTGTTTGTATCATCAAGCTTTTCTAAATTTTTCTTATTCTTCTTTCTTGAAGCTATAATTTGATCTTCATTCCAATTTGCTTCTGTATTCATTTCATCTTCATTACTTTCCTATTCTGATTCTGTTTCTTCTTCATCGAGTATCATGTAAGGACCTCCATCTATTTCCTTTTCAGAATCATCCTCTAGGACTTCAATTTTGAGAGTATCATCTTCATCTTCACTGCTACTAAACCCATGGCACTGACGTCCATTATGCCCGAGTTGACCACAAACAAAACATTCTAAACCTTGTGAACCTTCATCATGACCGAGTTGACTTTTGGCCTTTTCTCCATTGTTTGATTCATCTCTTGAATCTATAGTAATAATGAATTCATCTTTGTTTTCTTTTATGACCCTATGTGATATTTTCTTCTTGTGTCTCATGGTTCCATTCTTGCCTTTCTTTGCCATTAGAGAATTAATCCAAGATCAACCCTAGCTGATTTAGCCTTTAAAGGGAACTTGGCTCTGATACCAATTGTTGTACTTAGTATGGCACTAAGAGGGGGGGTGAATCAGTGTATCTCTTTAAACCATGAATTTATAGCTCTTAAAACAACAGTAATTAAAACTTAAAAATAGATACAGTAATAATAGCAACAGAGCATCACATAACATAGGATTTTAACGAGGTTCACCAAAATGGCTACTCCCCAAAAAAAATGGTTGCTTGGACTACCATCCAAATCCAGCCTTTAGCAAAGCACCAACTTTACAAAATATTTACCAGCACCCGCTGGAAGGAGCGACAGCCCCTTATTTATCTACAACAACAGAAAGGAGCACCAACCCTTGGTTTACCAGCACCAACTGCAAAGATCTACAGCCCCTTATTTATCTACAACAACAGAAAGGAGCACCAACCCCTAGTTTACCAGCACCAACTGGAAGGAGCACCAACCCCTGATTTACCAAAAACAACTAGAAGGAGCACCAACCTCTGATGCCAAGATGCAACCTGGACTTCAATTCTGAATGAAAATGATTGATAAGAAAAATACCTTCATTTTCACAAGACCCTGACTAGTCTAAAGCTCACTCGACCTCTCTCACGGTTCACAAGATGTAGACATCTACAGTACTACTATAGCCAAACTCAGCAATTTGACTTCTTTACTCACTTTTTGCATTCATTGCTACAGCCAAACTCAATAATTTGACTTCTCTGCTCGGTTTGCGCATTCACTGCTACAGCCGAACCAAGCAATCAACTTTGCCCTTTGCACTCTCTGCACACTCTACTTTCTCTGCACACACGCTTCGCACACTCTATGTTGTTCCATGCTCTGCTCTTTGTACGCATTCACAATCACACTTTGAACAGCTCTACATGAATTTCTCACATCACACACTTTGCCATCATCTCGTCGATTCTGCACTATCTGCTCTCTTACGACCACATATCACACATATAGATGCTCACTCAAATCAATTTTTTAATTCTCCAAATAGCCCTCCTTATATACTAGAGATTTCAAGATGAAAACCCTAATTGTAGTTGGCTAATTATGCAAATTCAAACCCTAATCTTGGTCGGCTCATATTCAACTTTGTCGGCTTCAACCCTAAAGATCGTTGGTTGCAAAACCCTAAATTCCATTGGCCCAAATCAACTTTGTCGGCTTCAACCGCCTCGACTGCCTCTATAACTTTCCTGTAGCTTCTACCGTGAACCTACAACATGTCGTGATATCATGACACCTTTTACATCTGTATGCCTTCTTATCCCTGCTGTCGTGAAATCGTGACACTTTTGCCCTTAGCCTACTTTGACAATGTTTTTGTCCCGAAATCGTGACACTTCGAACTATTGCTGACGTCATCCTTACTTTTGTCATGAAATCGTGACCCTTTTTGCTTCTAGGCCTTCTTCTCTGTTTTTGTCATGAAATCATGACACTTCTAACTTTCGCTGACGTCATCATCACTCTTGTCGCGAAAACATGACCCTTTTTGCTTCTAGGCCTTCTTCTCTATTTTTGTCATGAAATCATGACATTTCTGGCACCATATAGTCTCTCTCCTCCTAGAGTCACGAAACTGTGACATGTCACAAAAATGCGACATCTTCATCCTGCTAGCTTCTTCACTTCTGCCTGTTGCAAAATCGTGACACTTTTTCCATCCGTACATTTTCCTTTCATCCTGTTGCAAAATCGTGACACTTTTCGCCTCTTTGTCCTTTTCTTGGCTTGCACCCGCGAAAACATGACATGTCGCAAAATCACGACATACTTACCTTTGTACATTCTCTCTCCTCTTTGGGTCGTGAAAACCCGACATGTCGCAAAATCGCGACACTTTTCCTCCTTGGCGCTTTTTCTTCGAATATGTCGTGAAATCACGACAGTTTTCTTCCTTAGCGCTTTTCTCCAAAAATGTCACGAAATTGCAATAGTTTTCTTCCTTAGCGCTTTTCTCCAAACATGTCACGAAATTGCAATAGTTTTCTTCCTTAGCGCTTTTTCTCCAAACATGTCGCAAAATCGTGACAGTTTTCTTCCTTAGCGCTTTTTCTCCAAACATGTCACGAAATCGTGACAGTTTTCTTCCTTGCCTTCTCTACTTCCAACATGTCGCGAAATCACGACAATTTTCCTTGTGCCTTCTCTCTCCTTGGCCATGTCATGAAATCATGACAATTTTGTTTATGCTTTCTCTCTCCTCTAATATTTCGTAAAATCACGACAGTTTTTCTTGCCTGTTGAAAATGTCGCGATATCGCGATACTTTTCTTACTTGTATTTTTCTTTGATTTTTTGCAAATAGGCAACTATGGTCATCTTGGAAACTCACTGTCCATGCTCTGAATAACCTTTGAACTTTTTTCCTCTGCATCTGAAGGACTTATGAACTGCCTGTCCACTGCATCATTAGAACTAACTGCCTGTGTTGACAACAATGACAAAACTCTTACTGCACCTTGCACAATAATCTCTCCCTTTGGAATTGTTGGCAACACTCATGCATTTTCCTGAAATTCTTCTCCTCATTTGACAATAATACCAAAGGGTTGATGTAGACTCCCCCTGAGTTTATGCACACCATTCTCAGATACACATAGATATAGATAGCAAAAATCATGAATATGAGCAAATAAGATAAACAAATGCATAAATGCTCCCCTTGAGAATTTGATCCCGATGGCTAATCAAATCTTAGACTATTCTTGGGAAAATGTGACCACTTCAATTCATGTTGTCTTCTAAGCCTCAACCCTCTGTTGCTCTACAATATCAAACTTGTCCACTGTTTTAGTGAAAGCATACACTGATCGTTTATAAATCAAATTTTTTGTTCTGTAATGCAAGCAGCATCTGCATATACATCCTGGATATTCTCAACAAGCTTGAACCTACTGACAGCTGATTGTCTTTCTCTACAGTGAGAATTCAGCAGACTACCTCAATTCTTTATGAGAGCACCTCAAACATTCATCACCAGGCTGGAAATCATCTAGCTACACATTATAAACTTTTTATTCAATATTCCCATTCAACATGCTAATTTCACCTTCTGTCAACAGGATTGACAAGTGACTCACACTTGTACCAATTTTTGTCTAGCACTACAATTTACTGCCAACTCTGTGCAAGCATCAAACATTGTACTGCAGCACGACCACATTCCTTTTTATATATCCACCTAATCTGAGTTTTCTACAGTTACTGCAAATCACACCTTACTTTCAACTGTGCATATCGGGAGAAGACATTTTGTCAAATACTTTATGGCCAACCGTAGAGCACCTTACTTAGCCTCAAAACTTCTTATCCTTGGATTGGCATTTTATCACAGTTAAAACAAAACTATCTATGAATTAATTATATTCACCAAGGTGTTATGATAGATATGAAAATCTTTACATCAAAGCGTCGAACAAAACACGCTGCTATTATTGAAACACAAATACGCAACTAGGGCAGGCATTCTTTCAATAAACAAAACAATCTGAACTGTTATAATCCATAGCTATAAATAGTGGTAGTAAGAACCATCAATAGAACAACAATGACACTACCAATGGTGATGATTATTAATTCAAACACTACCTTTCACGGCACTTCCACTCACAACTACATGAACTGACACCACACTTGACAATAATACCACAATAGCCCGACTACTGGTATTTCATCCTCAGATACCTAGACAAATATATAGGAGCATTAAAATAAAAACTTTAATATTGCTCCCCCTGAGGATGTGCTTCATGGAGTTGCTTAGTGAAAAGGAGGAGTAGTCTCCTTCAGTCCAAGGAGACATGATTTTCTCTCTTCTTTATTTCTCCAAACTTTCTTGAACACGTGCTTGTATTTCTCAACTACCTCCCTGTTTTGCACATTTGCGTGAACTCGAATATTTCTCTGATGTGGTTGTCTCTTATGCATCCATGATGAATGATTATTTTCATTTATTCTATGAACCTAATTTATTCCTTGTCTGTGTTGCGTTCTTTGCGTCTTATGAAATCTACTATTTTGCCTTAGATTTGATACAGAAGCGCTTGGAAAAAACCTTTCTATGTGCCCATGACCATTGCATTGAAAACATTGTACATAGTGTTCACTCAGATATGCAGATGTATTTCTATCAGCATAAATCTTTGATTTATTATTCAATCCACAATAAGTTACCTTGTGACCATACTGATTACATCTAAAACAATAGCCATTAAAAGTGTTAGTATGAAAAGAGTGAGAGTGGTAGAACCTCTTTTGTTGTGGTTGCTTTGCTGTAAATTTCCTTTGATATTTTCTTTCTTTTGAAGATACAGCTTTAACCTTTTCTTGCTCTGACCCTTCAACAGTGAAATTTTTCTTCTCTATAGAGTTGGATGATGAAGGTTGTTCAGTTTCATACATTTTATGCTTTGATCCTTCAACGGTGAGCTCCTTTTTCTCTACATATTTGGACGATGGGGGTTGTTCAGCTTCATATCCAAGACCATGCTTATCCGTGGAGCTTCTCTGATGACTTATCATTTTATCTAGCAATTATGTGCTCTTCTCGAATTTAAGATTTGTATTGGCCTCTTCCAGTTGTTTCTTCAAAGAAACAATTTCTTCTTCTTGTTTATAGCAAACAGTCTCTTTCTCATTGATCTGAGACCTGAGAGTTTCTTCAATCCTTTTGAACTCTTCTATTTGCAGCTTCAGATTGCTAACAATTTTGTTGGAATCTTCTTCATGTTTGCTACATACATCAACTTTCTTATTCATCTCTTCTGTCTTCATTCCTAGACCATCAATCTCTTATTCTAGCTTACTGTAATACTCTGTTTTCATGGTTAAATGTATTTTGAGATCTTCAAAAAGTTTCTTGTATTATTCTATCTATACTTTCAACCTGGTTATGATTTTGTTTGTATCGTCAAGCTTTTTTGAATTTTTCTTATTCTTCTTTCTTGAAGCTGTAATTTGATCTTCATTCCAATTTGCTTCTGTATTCATTTCATCTTCATTACTTTCCTATTTTGATTCTATTTTTTTTTCATCGAGTATCATGTAAGGACCTCCATCTATTTCCTTTTCAGAATCATCCTCTAGGACTTCAATTTTGAGAGTATCATATTCATCTTCACTGCTACTAAACCCATGGCACTGACGTCCATTATGCCCGAGTTGACCACAAACAAAACATTCTAAACCTTGTGAACCTTCATCATGATCGAGTTGACTTTTGGCATTTTCTCCATTGTTTGATTCATCTCTTGAATATATAGTAATAATGAATTCATATTTGTTTTCTTTTATGACCCTGTGTGGTATTTTCTTCTTGTGTCTCATGGTTCCATTCTTGCCTTTCTTTGCCATTAGAGAATTAATCCAAGATCAACCCTAGCTGATTTAGCCTTTGAAGGGAACTTGGATCTGATACCAATTGTTGTACTTAGTATGGCACTGAGAGGGGGGGTGAATTAGTGTATCTCTTTAAACCATGAATTTATAGCTCTTAAAACAACAACAATTAAAACTTAAAAATAGATACAGTAATAATAGCAACAGAGCATCACACAACATAGGATTTTAACGAGGTTCACCAAAATGGCTACTCCTCAAAAAGAACGATTGCTTGGACTACCATCCAAATCTAGCCTTTAGAAAAGCACCAACTTTACAAAATATTTACCAGCACCCACTGGAAGGAGCGACAGCCCCTTATTTATTTGCAACAACAGAAAGGAGCACCAACCCCTGGTTTACCAGCACCAACTGGAAGGAGCTACAACCCCTTATTTATCTACAACAACATAAAGGAGAACCAACCCCTAGTTTACCAGCACCAACTGGAAGGAGAATCAACCCCTGATTTACCAGCAACAACTAGAAGGAGCACCAACCTCTGATGCCAAGCTGCAACCTGGACTTCAATTCTGAATGAAAATGATTGACAAGAAAAATACCTTCATTTTCACAAGACCCTGACTAGTCTAAAGCTCACTCGACCTCTCTCATGGTTCATAAGATATAGACATCTGCAGTACTGCTACAGTCAAACTCAGTAATTTGACTTCTTTGCTCACTTTGTGCATTCATTGCTACAACAAAAATCAACAATTTGACTTCTCTACTTGGTTTGCGCATTCACTGCTACAGTCGAACCAAGCAATAAACTTTTCCCTTTGCACTCTCTACACACTCTACTTTCTCTGCGCACACACTTCGCACACTCTGTGTTGTTCCATGCTCTGCTCTCTGTACGCATTCGTAATCACACTTCGAACAACTCTACATGAATTTCTCACATCACGCACTTTGCCATGATCTCATCAGTTCTGTGCTATTTGTGCTCTTACGGCCACATATCACACATATAGATGCTTGCTCAGATCAATTTTTTAATTCTCCAAATAGCCCTCCTTATATACTAGAGATTTCAAGATGAAAACCCTAATTGTAGTTGGCTGATTATGCAAATTCAAACCCTAATCTTGGTCGGCTCAGATTCAACTTTGTCGGCTTCAACCCTAAAGATCGTCGACTGCAAAACCCTAAATTTCATCAGCCCAGATCAACTTTGTCGACTTCAACTGCCTCGACTGCCTCTGTCACTTTCTTGTAGCTTCTACTGTGAACCTACAACATGTCGTGATATCATGACACCTTTTACATCCGTATGCCTTCTTATCCCTGTTGTTGCAAAATCGTGACACTTTTGGCCTTAGCCTGCTTTGACAATGTTTTTGTCATGAAATCGTGACACTTCGAACTATTGCTGACGTCATCCTTACTTTTGTCATGAAATCGTGACCCTTTTTGCTTCTAGGCCTTCTTCTCCGTTTTTGTCACGAAATCATGACACTTTCTAACTTTCGCTGATGTCATCATCACTCTTATCGCGAAAATGCGACCCTTTTTGCTTCTAGGCCTTCTTCTCCATTTTTGTCATGAAATCATGACATTTCTGGCACCGTACAGTCTCTCTCCTCCTAGATTCACGAAACCGTGACATGTCACGAAAATGTGACATCTTCATCCTGCTAGCTTCTTCACTGCTGCTAGCTTAATCTATATTCTGATTTGAGTTGATAAAGTGATTGATTGAGTATAGAACATAATGAGTCTCTAACAAGTCTCTTTATGTTTCTCTGAGTTTTAGGACAAGTTCTGTGTGAACTTGTTGAGAATATTTGGACAATTTTTGTGTGGACTAATTAAGAAAATTTGGATAAGTTCTATGTGGACTTATTGAAAATATTTGGATAAGTTTTGTGTGGACTTATTGAGTAGATTTAGATAAGTTCTATGTGGACTTGTTGAGTAGATTTGAGCAAGTTCTGAGTGAACTTGTTGATAAGATTTGGATAAATTCTATGTGGACTTGTTGAGCATATTTGAGCAAGTTCTAAGTGAACTTGTTGAGTAGATTTGGAAAAGTTCTATGTGGAATTGTTGAGCAGATTTGAGCAAGTTCGGAGTGAACTTGTTAAGCAGATTTGAGCAAGTTCTAAGTGGACTTGTTGAACAGATTTGAGAAAGTTCTAAGTGAGCTTACTGAGTATATTTGAGAAATTTTTGAGTGGATTTGTTGAGCATATTTGAGCAAGCTCTGAGTGGACTTGTTGAGTATATTTGAGCAAGTTTTGAGTGGACTTGTGGAGCAGATTTTGGTGCATATTCAAGGATAAATTTGTGCCAGACCAGAGATAGATATTGAGAAAATTTGTGCTAGATCGAAGGATTGCATTTAGTGTAGATTTGAGATAGATATTTGGATGTGATAGAGCAGAGAGGACAGTAGTATCTAGTAGATAGATATCCATCATCGAGGGTAGTGAGGATAGGTCTTCTGAGTGGGAATAAGAGTCTTTAGTGGAGAGAGATCCATAATCCAGTGCAATAGAGGTAGTAGTCTTCTAGAGGATCACCAGATTGAGTAGAGGAGTTCTCCTATGGATAGATATCCATGAACCTGATTTAGGGGACCAACATCTTCTTTGGCCAAAGGTCCATAAACATTGTAATAGGGAAAGGATTACTAAGAAATTGATTGAGAAAAATTAGTGAAATATTTTCTTTGTGGATGTAACCCACATTGGGTGAACCACATTAAATTGGTGTCTCTATTGTGTATGGTGATTTGTGCATTGCTTTGATTACTTTTGTTGATATTGCTATCTATACATTGCATAATATTGATTTGTAAATAAAAGTAAAAAGTTGTTTTATACTGTTCACCCTCCCCCCATCTTAGTATAATCTTGTGTTCTTAAATCTATTGGGCTATGGAGTCATGAATGTATGATGGAAGATAAAAAATTTAAGAAATAATCAAGGAATAGAGGTGAAGGACAAAGGCAAAGAACTAGGACTATCAAAGGCGATGGGGTGAGAAGTAAAAATAATAATGGAATATGAAGGGTTGTTGAAGAATATGGAGAGATAAAAATAAATTGTGAACAAAGCAATACCTTCATAATGAATACCTCTAACTTCTCCTACATCACCTAGCATTATATTTCAGTGATTGGTTTACATTTTTACCTTCTTGTTGTTTGTTGTAATGATTTCAAATATCAAGAAGGCAAAAGAGGTAAACCATTTTCTCCTTGACTAAGGGGGTTCTATATTTTTGCTCTTTATTTTCCTTGCTCTACCTTGATAGACTCCATGAATTGAAGGGCCTACAAGTATTCACTTTTCCTTGACAAGCTTATTGAGAATTTGAAACTCCATGGCTTATCGAGCTTACTGACATCTTGGATTTTTCATCTTCTTTTATTTTTTTTTTGTCCTTGGAATTCACCCTTTTGACATAATTTTAGTGTTCTTGAGAGAAAAATCCAATTATCAATAGATTGTGATCATTTCCACTAGACTTCATCACAGGCCAAGAGGAGTACAAACACTATCAATGGAGAAGCATATCTAGAAAATGCCAAGATAATTTTAGTTAACACTGATATTGCTATTGGGATGCCATCAATTAAAATACCTACCTTAGATAACACCAAGAAGGCTAATATTGATCATCCTTTACCTCTAATATTTTACTAGTTCCTTTAGGCATGGGTATTTTTAGGCTTATTTCTAGCTTCTTCCTAGGGCCATTCCTTATTTCCTTTTCTGTCATTTTACAGTGGCTTATCCACAATGCACATTTAGGATGGTCTAATCCTTAGGGATAATATGGTGGGAAATAAGGAAAATTGCCTTATATAGCCTCTTATTCTCGAATACGTAGTCACTTGATTTACTGTGTTAGTCCTATTTTTCCATAACTTAACTATATCCAGCTTCTAATAAAGAATATTTATCTATGCAACCAAGTCTGCATTTTGTGTAATTTGGTACAAACTGTGATATACTTAGTATGAATTCTGATATTTTTGATATCTTCTAGAATAGATTCTTTATTCTCTACTTGTATTTAGATTTTGTTTATTTACTAACCTATTTACACAAAATTATGGTGCATCTCTACATGTTGGTGGCACTTAGTATTTATAAATTTCATTGGAATCTATAGTGACTTGACTAAATAGTGCTAAATCTGAGACTTTCTATTTGGTATGTCTTGGAACTTATGACTAATACCAATTGGACCTTGAATTCAACCTGGATCAAGGGATAACTCATTTCCAAAGATTAAATGATACAAAATATTGAATATTATCATAGGTGATTTATCTAGATAAAATAAGTCATAAAGTTTCAATTTTTGGTGTGTCAAACTAAAAATAGTCATTTTTAGAGATTCAATAAGCATGTCTATAACCAGTTATAACTTTATGATATCATATTATTTTGTTGTATGGCATCTTTCTATTGTCTTCTCTTGATATTCTAGCTAAGCTTGCTTCAACCTATGATTTTCCAAGTTTTGTAAAGTATTGTGATAGGATTTTAATTAGATTCAGTTGTACTTCTAGACTTGAAAAATTTATTTTGAAATTTCTATTACTTTGTCAATTTTTACCACATTTTGTTCTATCTTTATTTTTTCCAATAAACTATCTCTATATGTGCATTTGTGTAAACTTTTCTTATTGGATTTACCCTTTGTTCCTCATATATTTTTATATGGTATGGTTTGAGCCCTTTAATAAATATTTAGATCAATTTTTGGATGTAAGGAATGGCCACATGGCTAATGTATTAGAGTAGATATATTCTTAATCACTTCACAAATTCCTTAGATAGACACATCCTGAATAGGGGTGGTATATCTACAATTACCACATTCTAAAGTACTACAAGGTCTAGACACTCATATAACAATATTGGGGCTCTTTTTATGAGACAAGATGCTCTTATTTGTGTCCTATTAAAATATAATGTCTTGGGCTTCCATTAGATGTAATCTAATTTCATATTATTACAAATTTCTTGGGGCATAACTATGATGTTCATTTTTGAATTTGCAATACAATTATGCAATATACAACCTTCCAAGCAAAGAGATAAATAGAATGGTGGAAGCTAATAATATTTCATGCTTAACAATGGTTGTTTAATTGCTGGATTTGAGGGGCTATTCTTTTCTTCTGATCCTTTCAATGCTAGTTTGACAAAATCCACCTATTTTTATATCAAATATTTCCTTAGACCTTCTACTCTTTTTGTAGAATCATCTAATAATTCTAGTTTTGGGATAGAGGACTTGAATAGACTTTGGTATTGTTTAGCTACATCCACTCTTTGTGTCTGAGTCATGGCCATAAAATACAACTTTTAGTACACTTTACTCCTTTGTTGATTCAATTACCTTATTCCCAAAATTGATTTTTTAGCATAAGGCTCTAGATCTCCCTTTTTTTGACTTTTTGTGAACATGATGTTTTTCTCTCTCATCTTGTTCTTCATTTTCCCATTTTTGTGATGTTCTGATCATGATATGATGTAGGGATATTATCACTCTCCTTGTTCATATCATTCGAATCAATTTTTTAATTTGGTATGAATTGTCCTAAATTTATTGTAAGAGTTATCACATCTTCCATTATTGGATTCATCCTTGATTGGAAATATAGTTGGCAACTCTTATCTCCATAACTTGTGTCGAATAGTGAAGGGTTGCATGTAGTGTTGGACATTTTGATTCCTCTAATTCAAAGTTGTCATTGATGTCACCTGATAGAGTTATCACTCATATCAAGGAATTCAGCAAAAAATAAAGTCGTCAAAGGTTGTCACTATCATCTAGAAAAAATCTTCAACAGTGCAAAAGTTAAAGGCAAAAAGGCTCCATAATATTTTAATATTATTGTGAGCATAGTTTAAGTGATTGGTTCATAAAAACCCAAGAAGGGTTATTGCAAAGGTTAAAAATGAGGTCCAATATTTATTTTATAAATTATTTAAATTCACAAGGAGTTTAAATTTTATAAATAAATATTCGTTACAAGGTTGTGCAATAAGACAAGGCTCCAAGGTTTAATTAAGTTAAAGCCTAAGGTTGGTTTGATTTAATTTATACAAAATATTTAAAATTATTTTTTTATTAAATTTAAATACCTTATAACCTAATAAACCAATCCAACATCAAATTAAATCAATGCACCGACATGATTGCATGGAAGACAAATGGCACTATATATAATTCCTAAAAGACATTGATTAATTTATCTTTGCTCAAAATAAGAAAAGGCATACAAATTGGTGGCTAAGCTCATGAGAAATAGTGAACATATTTGAAGGACGGTGATCAAAATAAAGGAAAGCGCATTAAAATCCTCAATCCAGCTAAGAAGCGTGGTGTAGTGGCAAGGAGACATTGGTTAAGTTTTTGTGGTAACGTTGAGCTGTGTTCAAATCCTGGAAAGATGCATTTCGCTTGGTGTGTGGAACACCAAAGCGCTGTGCATGTTTTTATTTTTGCTGACAACATAAGGAACTTAGATCACGTGGTGCTCTCAATTCTTCAAGAGAGCACTTAGCTCATGTGGCAATAGATCCATGACTAAGGTGCAGGTCATGGGCAGAGTTAGGGGTTCAAATCCCCTCCAAGGCAGAGGTAATATTTTTGTTGAGCATTTGAATAATATTGCCTATGTTGATGATTAATTACTTTTAGCAAAGTGGGAGTTAAAAGGTTTTTATTATTTGGAAGATTGCTAGCTAAGAATTATTGATTGGAAATAAATTTAGGAGGCATAAGCAGTTTAGGGTTTATTTAATTAAATTCTTGAATAATAAATTTTGGATATTTGTAAAGTAAAAATTTCATAGAGTTGATATTTTTGTGAAAGAGATATTTGCCAAGGATATTATTTTTGAAAATATATTGAGTGCTAATTTATAGATGGAGTGATAAGGTGTATTTTGGTTGATATTATTTTGTGTTGTGATTTATTGAGAAAATAAATATCCTCTAACCCTTATTAAGTTTGTCAAAGAACTAATTGTGAGTGTGGCATATTTGCAAAGACAACTACTCTTCAAGAAAAGGTATGGGTAAAATTCTTCTTTGCTGAGTTAGGTGATTGACTTGATTGAAAATTAAGTTTGGAGTGAAAAGGAATTGATTAGGGTTTCCTTTTAGAAAGTGGTTGGTTTAATTCTTCAATGTTTTTTTATTTGTGAGTTGTGATTAAAACCTTGTTTCATAAGCATTGTTGTTGAAACCATTGGTTGTATGAAAAACCTGAGTTAGAGTTTGAGAAAAACATGAGTATCATTTTTAGATGAAGAATGTTTTATTAGCATTGTTGTTGAAGCCAATTGGTTATGCAAAGAACTTGAACTTGAGTTAGAAAAGAACATAAGTATCATTGTTATGTGAGACTTGTGTTGGGAATTATTGAAAACATTTTGAGTTGGATGATACATGCTTGGACTAGGGTTTGTGAGAAAGGATTGTTCCTTGAAGTGATTGGTTGAGTAGAGTTGATTGAGCCTAGTCAAGTGATTGTGAAGTGGTTGTTCAAGTTCCATGAAACAAACTATTCAATATTCTGATTTGAGTTGAGATTGAGTTTTGAGAATAGAACATATTGAGTCTCTAACAATTTTCTTTATGCTTCTATGATATTGATTTGAGTTGAGATTGAGTTTTGATAATAGAACATATTGAGTCTCTAACAATTCTCTTTATGCTTATATGAGATTGATTTGAGTTGAGATTGAGTTTTGAGTATAGAACATATTGAGTCTCTAGCAGTTATCTTTATGCTTCTATGAGATTGAGTTGAGAAAGGGATTGAGATTTGAGTATAGAACATATTGAGTCTCTAAAAATTCTCTTTATGCTTCTATAAGATTGGACAAGTTTTGTGTGAACTTGTTAAGCTGATTTGAGGTAAGTCTTTGAGAAGACTTTTGGACTAATTTTGTGTGAGCTTTTATGGAAGTTTATAATACAGATTTGAGCAAGTCCTAGAGAGGACTTGTTAAGCATATTTAGACAAGTTTTGAGTGAGGTTGTTGAGCATATTTGGACAAGTTCTGAGTGATATTGTTGAGCATATTTGGACAAGTTCTGAGTGAGCTTGTTGAAAATATTTGGACAAGTTCTAAGTGAGATTATTGAGCAGATTTGAGTAGGTTCTGAGTGGACATGTTGAGCATATTTGACTAGGTTTTGAGTGCACATGTTGAGCATATTTGAGTAGGTTTTGAGTGGACCTGTTGAACAGATTTGAGTAGAATCTAAGTAGACTTGTTGAGCAGATTTTAGAAGGTTATAAGTGGACCTATTGAGCATATTTTAGCGAGTTCTAAGTGAACCTGTTGAGAAAATTTGAGAAGGTTCTGAGTGAACCTATTGAGAAGGGCTTTGAAGGTGATATAATAGAGAGGATAGAGTCTCTAGTGGATAGATATCCATCATCCAAGACATTGAGGATAGGTATTATGAGTGAGGGCAAGATTCTTCAAGTGGAGAGAGATCCACAATCAGTGCAGTGGAGGCAATGTCTTCTATAGGATCACCAGCCAGAGTAGAGGAGAAGGAGTTCTCCTATGGATAGAGATCCACAAACAAGATTTAGGGGATCATCATATCCGTTGGATAGAGGTCCATAAACATTGTAATTGGGAAGGATTCCCAAAGGATTATTTGAGAAATATTTAGAAGAAATATTTCTTTGTGGAGGTAGCCCACATTGGGTGAATCACGTTAAATCTGTGTCTCTATTGTGTATGGTGTTTTAAGCATGGCTTTTATTACTGCTATTGATACTGCTATCTATACACTACATAAAATTTATTTGAAAATAAAAGTAAAAAGTGGTCTTATACTGTTCACCCCCCTCTTAGTATAATCTTGTGTTCTTCATGTAGCCAAAACATGAAATTGCTTGTCTATTCATGACATTGTTGCACATTAGCTTATATTCTAGGATATACTTGCTTGGATATTTTGTTCTAATATTTATCTTAATTTGTTGCTCTTCAACTTTATTAATCTCTTTAGTCATATTATGAATCATGAATTTTAGTTCTTGTGTTGTCCAAGATTATGACATAGGTATAGTTCAAGTACACTTAACCATGGATGGGGAGAATGAATATGACTCTAACATCTTATTGTACATAGGAAAGTGTGCTTGTAAATTGGACTTATGGATTTCTTAGATTATTTTGATAGGGTTCCCATCTAGTGGTTCTAGGAGGAATCTTTTGGCTATGATAAGCATATTTTTCCACTATAGCCTTTTGGAAATATATGGGAATATTTTTTCTTTGGCATATTGAATTAGAAGACTCAAATCAAGGTTAAATACATGGATGTAGTAAATATATGCTTGAGCATGGGATGACTAAATTTTTTGTGGGATACTTTTTCAAGTCCCTTTGAACCAGATATTAAAATCAATAATGCTTTCATGGGGAGCTCTTTGGATAGAGAAAAATTGGGTGAGTAGTAAAAATGTGTCTCTAAGGTTATCAAATTTTGATATGAAATATTTGGCTATTTCTACTTAGGTTCTAATGCTTTTGTCTTTTAAATAATGATACCATGTTAAAAAAATATCTTAGAGGGATTGAACTAGTAATGTGATCATTAAATATTCAAATATAATGTTATATGTGGTGGCTAAGGTAGCTACATCTTGACAATGCTCGTAAGCCATTTTTTAGTACCATTTTATATGGGAAAATATTTTAGGTTGGCTTCAGGGATTTCATGGAGGGTTGGGATATTGAGAGGACTGGAACTATTCCAAGCTAAATATATTTTTTTAGCCATGATTAATTGTACATGAACCTCTTTATGATAGTGATGTTTGTTTTTTCTCTTTAGGTGATCCTAGATTAGATTGCTAGTGAAGTTATTGTTTCTCAAGTTTTTTATCAGTGAAGTCACTAGATGAACATGCATTATCTACTTATGAGATCAAGAATATTCAGTAAATATTGAATCCTCCAGATAAATGATATGAATGGAGAGGATCATCCCATCGAGCATGCCAAAAACTATTGGTATAAAATTACCTAAGCCTGTGAAATGTGCCCTAGACTTTAGCTAGTATTGGATGAATGAGATTCGTCTTAGTTCACCCTCAAAAGAAGGTTGGATCCTTTAAATATTTATAGAATTAAAACAAGGGTTTTTTAGTCAAAAAGTGCCTAACTACAGAAAAATAGCTGATGCACCTTTTTTGCATATTTCCCAAGAAGACCAAAGTGGCCCATATGCTAAAGATCAAAGAAAAAGCAAAACACCGCAAGGAGGAAAAAGTGTCGCGATATCGCGACATGTTGCATTTTCACGGCTAAGAGCAACAAAAAGGAGCAAGGGGAAAAAGTGTCGCGATATCGCGACATGTTTCATTTTCGCGGCTAAGAGCAGCAAAAGAGAGCAAGAGGCAAAAGTGTCGCGATATCGCGACATGTTTCATTTTCACGGCTGGAAGCAGAAAAAGGGAGCAAGAGGCAAAAAGTGTCACGATATCGCGACATGTCTCAGTTTCATGGTTCACAACGAGGAGAAAGAGCAAAGGGCAAAAAGTGTCACGATATCGTGACATGTCTCAGTTTCGTTCACAGCGAGGAGAAAGAGCAAAGGGCAAAAAGTGTCGCGATATCGCGACATGTCTCATTTTCGTGGCTAAGAGCAAGAGAAAGAGCAAGGGAAAAGTGTCGCGATATCGCGACATGTCTCAATTTCAGTTCATAGTGAGGAGAAAGAGCAAAGAGGCAAAAGTGTCACGATATCGTGACATGTCTCAGTTTCATAGCAAGGAGAAAGAGCAAAGAGGAAAAAGTGTCACGATATCGTGACATGTCTCATTTTTGTGGTTGGAAGCGGCAGAAGAGCAAATCAGAGAAGAATGTCATGATTTCGCGACATGTCTCATTTTTGTGGCTAGAAGCGAAGAAAAGCAAAGC
This sequence comes from Wollemia nobilis, assembly GCA_028583015.1. Taxonomy (NCBI): domain Eukaryota; kingdom Viridiplantae; phylum Streptophyta; class Pinopsida; order Araucariales; family Araucariaceae; genus Wollemia; species Wollemia nobilis. Next base: position 814,037 of record JAQPPZ010001900.1, on the reverse strand, counting down.
AAGGAAAGAATGTCACGATTTCGTGACATGTCTCATTTTCATGGCGGGAGGCAGCAAAAGAGCAAAGGAAGAGACGAATGTCATGATTTCGTGACATGTCTCATTTTCACGGTGGGAAGCAGCAAAAGAGCAAGGGAAGAGACGAATGTCGTGATTTCATGACATGTCTCATTTTCGTGGCTGGAAGCAACAAAAGAGCAAAGGAAGAGATGAATGTCACGATTTCGTGACATGTCTCATTTTCACGATGGGAAGCAGAAAAAGAGCAAAGGAAGAGACGAATGTCACGATTTCGTGACATGTCTCATTTTCATGGCTGGAAGCAGCAAAAGAGCAAAGGAAGAGATGAATGTCACGATTTCGTGACATGTCTCATTTTCATGGTGGAAGCAACAAAGGAGCAAAGGAAGAGACGAATGTCATGATTTCGTGACATGTCTCATTTTTGATGGGAGGCAAAAAGGAGCAAAGGAAGAGACGAATGTCATGATTTCGTGACATGTCTCATTTTCTGGAAGCGACAAAAGAGCAAAGGAAGAGATGAATGTCATGATTTCATGACATGTCTCATTTTCATGGTGGGAGGCAACAAAGGAGCAAAGGAAGAGATGAATGTCATGATTTCATGACATGTCTCATTTTCATGGTTGGAAGCGATAGAGGAGCAAAGCAGGAGACGAATGTCATGATTTCATGACATGCCAGCTGTAAAGGAATAAAGTATATTTTTGGCAACTGGAGATGAGCACTGACATCAGGTGCTAATTTTTGAAGAATGGTCTATTGATTATAACCTAGCAGGTCTGCTGGATGATTGCCAATCTATCCAATCTATGGGAAATCCGTTGTGTATTGTTAGAAACTGTAGATTATTGCTTGTAAAATAAGTAAGATGTACTTAGGAAAAGATACTCTTTTAGGGTATATATAGGGGTGAGCGACTCCAAAAAAGGGTCGGCTCTTGGACGTTTACAAGCTTGATGCGCATGTACTGGATTACAAGCAATAAAAGATTTCTTCCTCTAGCTTTCAAAACTTCTGTGTGCTTGTATGTATCTGGTGTTTTAACTTTTATTCACTCTGAGTTTTATAAATGTATCTATTCTAAAATCTGGACTATGCACGTATGAATCTTGTTTCTAGAGTTGAACATTAATAGATATTTACATGCTTTTTAGATGAACATCTAAAAGTCACATTCAAGAATTCATGTTTTCTATAAAGAAGAGTTCTAGCTTTGTTGTTGTCTAAACTGCATCATCAATGTTTGTTGTTGTCTAATCTGTACCATGAGAAAAGTTCTAGCTTAGGCTATATTTCCCTTATCTCTTGTTCCCCTTTTCTCTAAAAAACTCAAAGGAACCAGCCTTCTCTGGAGACTAGACAGATGATCTCAAGCAAGATCTGTCTATTCAATGTTGGCAAAGTCTAAGGCGCAACACTATCAACCGAAGGCAGATTTTGTTCCAACAGTTTTTGGCATGCCCGGTGGGACCAACAATCCCATAGTATTGTATAAGTTTTGGTGTTTTACCTTCAGAGCCTTTTGTTTGCAAAATCTCAAGAAAAAATCACCTGGCGACTCCGTTGCATTTAGACCATAAAAGAAAGACCTTGTCTAGAAGCCTTCTAGTTATATAGCCATATGATAACCAGATCCCGAGCTAGAAACTCTGAAGAACCTATCAAGTTTTTTGAACTACATCTCGAAAGCCTAAAAGCACACCCTGTGCTAGCCACAAGATCAAATCCTCCCGACACCATTAGCACCTCTTTAACACCCACTGTAGGAGCATCTGCAAGCAATCCCATAGCGGTTGTAACTCCTTTAGCAATCATGGCAGCCACCCCTACCCCAACACATCTTGTATGGAATCAAACTGGCCCTTTGAACTTGGGAACACACCACCAAATTCCACAAGCTGCACTAAAAGCATTGTCGAGCTTCGACGAAATAGGAAAAATAGTAGATGAGCACTGTTTGGATGTATCAAAGCTAGCATCTATTTACAACATCACTGAGGAAGATGTAATGGTCAGATTGTTGATCATATCTTTGAAAGGAAAGATGCTCTATTGGTACAGAGCGCTTCCCGTTGGATCCATTACTTCTTGGGCAGCACTGGCCGACCGTCTGGTCGATGAATTCAATATACATGCGGATCCTTTCACATTGCTGAATCAATTCACTATCATTGAGAGGCATCCACAAGAAGAGATCCAAGATTTCAACATCAGGTTTACCAGAACTCGTGATAGAGTACCGCAAGGCCTAAAGCCCATGGAAGAACAAGCTATATGCTATTATCTAAGGGCTTTTGATTCAGAACTCAGTATGATAATAAGGCAATCCCGTGTAACCACTTTTCTTGGGATCTATGTAGAGGCAACAAAGGGCGAAGCTGATCTCATCGCTACAAAAAGATATCCATCAAAGACTCTATTGCCAATTTTACCAGAGTTTTCCCAAGCATCAATCTCTAAACTGCCTGCACCCCCATCAATGCAGGCCCTCCCAGCTATAGTTGCACCTCCTGCATTCCGTGCATTACCAGCCACACCCCTTGCATCAGCTCCCCCCAATGATCAATACACAACCATAATTGATACCATGAAGACGTTGTCAAATGAAATGGCATCCATGAAAAAGAGAGAGGCAGAAAGGAATATTCAAGCAAGAAGATTTCCACAGATACAAAAGGAAGCTGCTTCGACAAGTGGAAGGGTACAAGAAAGAAAAAATGTAGTGTATGCAAATGAGACAGGAGATAATGGAGAACCCGCTAATTCTGATTACTGGTGTACCACTTGCAACGATCCTCATGGAGAAGATTCATGCATGATTCATCAACACCATGTGCAAGCAGTTATTAATGAAAGAGCCAAGGAGACCGACAAGGGACAAGTGAATATAATCAGAGAAGTTCACCATAATTTGGCAATGCCATCCATGGAACAAGTCTCAGTCCTGATGAGGTCGAGAAAAAAGTCATTGCAAACTGACCCTAAGGAATTCCAACCACAAGGTTTTCCTCCTGCCCCCAGGGCAACTCCACAGAAAAACCAATCCGATGAGAAAGGACGTTCTGATCCTCCTCAGACTTCTACGACTATACCAAGAAAAGAATTTCCTCCTAGAAAAGGGAGCGAAGCTCAAGAGCAAGCGAAGGAAAGACTCAGATTTCCTTCATTGACAAAAAGGCAAAGAACAAAAGCTACGCAGGTCTACAGAGACAGATATGACGCATCGACTAGTGGAAGGGAGAAAAGTGCTGAAGTATCCCCAACTGCAACTCTTTCGTTCAACATTGCAGAAGAAATGAAGAGGACCCCCTCCAAAATAAGCATGTATGATGCACTGCAAATTCCTGGTCAGATTGACCTCCTCCAAGAATCTTTAACTTTAAAGAATAATACCTCTTCCTCAAATGTCATACAAGCAAATGTTGTGTCAACCTCTGGAAAAAATAGACCGCCCCCATTCTATTTATCTTTGCAAATGGAGGGGTGGATAGTTCACAATTGCATGATTGATTCAGGGGCCACAACTACGGTAATGCCGAAAGCCGTATGTGACATAATGGGGATGGAATATACTCGAAGTCATCCTGGTGTGTTGCAATTGGATGGTACTCCAGTAAAAACTATCGGGGTGATCAAAGATATACCTATTCAACTCCACAGAATGCCAGAAGCAGTCGTAATACAAGAAGTAGTCGTTGTAGACTTGGAACCATATTTCGGTATGTGTTTATCCAGAGAATTCATAGCCAAACTGGGAGGTTATCTGTCACTAGATTATTCGCATTTGGAGGTACCTTTCAAAGGTAAAAGAGTCAAGATCTACAATGAGAAACCATCTACTTTTCATGTGGAAAGACTAGAAGAAACAACTACTATCAACATGATGTCCGAGGAATTTGAGAATATTGATTTAATGGAAGAAACCCTGGAGGAACTCCAATCTGAAGACCAGTTTTCAATGAAAGACTTCAATGCTATGATAGAGACAGAAATGGGAAGCTATTCCATTGAGAAACCAAAAAATCTCCCTATTGTTGTCCCTAAAATAGATGATTCAGTCAACTAGTTATGGAAGTTGTACTTTGATGGGTCAAGGTGCAAAAATGGAGCAGGAGCTGGGATCGTCCTGATTTCACCCACTGGAACAGAAAAAGTCTTTTCGTATAGGTTGACATGGAGTTGCACCAATAACGCAGCTGAGTACGAAGCCTTGTGTTTGGGACTCAAGAAAGCTGAGAAACTGGGTGTAAAACAGCTGCTGATCTATGGAGATTCAGAGCTGATCGTTAAACAGGTTATTGGCAAGTGCATTTGTAAGCAACATTACCTAAGAGCTTACAAAAACAAAGTGTTAGATCTTTTGGAAAATTTTGAAGCACTAAACATGAAATCCATTTCCAGAGAGAAGAACACACATGCAGACTTGTTAGCATCAGTAGGATCAAATTTTTGCCCAGTCAACAATGTTATTCAGAAGTCTAAAATAGTTAGACTTATATACAGGCCTTCAGTGCCCGACAAAGACATTTTTTGGCAAGTATTCAAAAACGATGAGCAGATCCTAGATTTTCTGATTCATGAGATGAATTGCTCTACAGATAGAGCGTTACAAGAAGAGGACGAAGAGAGCCTTATTCAACTGAAAAACAACCATATCCCCAGGGGACTGATCACCCTGGAGAGCCTTTTCGACAATAGCGACAGAGCTGTAGGCCGAAGGATCAAGGTAGATGAACGTCGGTATAAAGAAGTAGAACTAGAACCGGGCAAAATGATCAAAGTAGGGACCGATTGTACAGTGGTAGAACTAGAGGAAATAAAATAGTTATGTAAAGAGTATCCAGATATAATAGCCTGGACTTATAGTGATCTGAAAGTGTACAGGAAAGAGGTCATTCAACATACCATTGAACTGGAGGAAGGAGCTAAACCTTTCAGGCAGAGGCAGAGGCCTGTGAATCCCAAGATTGAAGCCTTAATGAAACAAGAGTTGTTAAAACTCTTGCAGGCTAAGATAATATACCCAATCAAGCACTCTACCTGGGTGGCAAATTTAGTTCCAGTCCACAAGAAAAATGGAGAAATACGACTATGCATCGATTTCAAAAATTTGAATAGAGCCTCTTTAAAGGATCACTATCCTTTACCCCAGATTGACCCAATCCTTCATACTGTGGTGGGAGCAGAAAGGTTTTCTCTGTTAGACGGCTTTTCTGGTTACAATCAGGTTTGGGTGAGAAATGAAGATCAATACAAGACTGCGTTCACCACTAAGTGGGGAACATTTGCATACCAAAGGATGCCCTTTGGATTATCTAACGCAGGAGCAACTTTCTAGAGAGCCATGGACGTAGCTTTTGGGGAGCTTGCGAACAAAATTATTGTCGTCTATTTAGATGACATGACAGTTTTTTCTCACAACAAAAAGGACCATGCCACTCATCTGCAGCAAGTGTTTGAGAAATGTAGGGAATTTGGGATATCACTAAACCCTACAAAATCTATTTTTGCTGTAGAAGAAGGAATACTCCTTGGGCATGTTATTTCTAAAGTTGGGCTGTCAATTGATCCTGATAGAGTAAAGGCGCTTCTTGAGTTGTCTCTCCCAGTTAACAAGAAAAGTTTGCAGTCTTTCTTTGGGCAAGTAAATTTCGTCAGAAAATTCATTGCAGATTTTGCCCAAACAGTTAAACCAATGACTGAGTTATTGAAAAAGGATGCTCCTTTTAAATGGATAGAGCCAAGGAAAGAAGCTTTCCAAAAAATTCTAGAAGCCATCGCTCAAGCTCCTATGCTAGTCAACCCTGACTATTCTCGGGATTTCATACTATATGTTGTCGGAGAGCAAAATAGTTATGCTGCAGTTCTCACTCAAAAGGAGCAGATGACGAAGAAAGACCCATAGCCTTTCTGAGTTCCACCATGCACAAACATGAGGAAAGGTACAGACTTCATAGAAAAACAAGTATACGCAATTATGAAGTCCTTGAATAAGCTAAAACACTTCTTATCTCAGAGTCGGACGATGGTGTATGTTATTCATCCCGATGTAAGGAACTTCATAATTCAAGGAGAATTGGGTGAAAAAAGAGTTGGATGGGTGACTCACATCCAAGAGTATGATGTAGAAATACATCCTACTAAAATAGTCAGAGGGAGAGCTTTGTGCCAGGAATTGGCCAAGCAAGCTGCAAGTGGATATGGGGAGAGCCACCCCGTCATGGCAAACACAGAGCAACACCAAGACAGAGCAAGTTCAGGTTGGATCGACGACTTTGTGAGGTATTTTCAGATTGGGTCATGTCCTGAGGATATGAGCGCTTCCCAGAGAAGGAGATTCAGGACCCAAGCATTGAAATATACCCTTCGAACAGAGGGGTTGTACAGGATTAACATTGATGGTGTGTTGTTAAAATGCGTTCCCGATAATGAAAAGCAGAAAGTGTTAGATGAATTTCATGGGGGTTTTTCAGGGGGACATTATGCAGGTCGAACTACAGCTTTGAAGATCCTTAGAGCTGGATGTTATTGGCCTTCCATCTTCCTAGATGCGTACAGAGTGACCCAAAAGTGTGAACAGTGTCAGAGGTATGTGGGAAGAAACAGAAATGCACCCATGCCCTTAAAGCCTATTCAAGTCGAGGAACCATTCCAGCAGTGGGGGTTGGATTTCATAGGGATAATAGAGCCAAACTCATCATCAGGCCACAAATACATTCTCACTGCCACGGACTATTTCACCAAGTGGGCAGAAGCAGTGCCTACGAAGAAAGCTGATTCAGAGGTGGTGATAGAATTCGTCGAAAGTCTAATCACAAGGTTTGGCATACCAGATTCTTTGGTTACGGACAATGGATCCCCTTTCACTAGTGCAAAGATGATCGAATTCGTCAGTAGATATGGAATTTACCCGAAGACTTCCTCTAATTATCACCCACAAGGTAATGGATTAGCTGAGTCTACTAATAAGAATCTTTCGAGAATTTTGAAAAGAACATTAGAGGACAATAAGAGGAACTGGCACTCACTCCTGAATCAAGCCTTGTGGGCCGACAGAATCTCAATAAAAAAATCAATCAATACTTCACCATATGCTTTGGTTTATGGTAAAGAAGTTGTTCTGCCGATTCATATGGAAATACCCACGTTGAGAATGCTAAACCAAGTCAACGAAGATGAAGGCCATCCAATGGACGCCCGACTGATGCAACTTCTGCAGCTTGAAGAATCTAGGGAACAAGCCTACGATCATCATCAAAGGCATATGGTAAAAATAGTCGGGTGGTTCGATAAGAAAACCACTTTCAAGAAATTTAAAACAGGTGACCTGGTATTAAAATGGAATGTCAAGAAAGCAAAGCCAGGACATCATGACAAGTTTGATGCATTCTGGGAGGGGCCATTCGAAATTGTTTCAGAAAAGCAATTCAACGCCTTCCAGTTAAAATATCAAGATGGACAGGTTCTACCCATCACGGTGAACGCTTTTCACCTAAAGTTGTATTTCCAGTAAAACTACAGATCACCATTATATGTACAGTATATTATAAGTTTTGAAGTTTTGTAAATATTTCCCTTTTTTACGGCCTAATATTTCCAGAAGACAATAAGAAGGATTGACGCTCACTCCTGGGAGGAAGTTTCCCTATTGGAATCCTTTCAAGCAAAGGAAATGGTCATTCTTCTGCTCCCGAAGTGTTCCAGCCACCTAAGAAATCCCAGCTCCCAGAATTGAATTTTTGTGTTCTTCAGACAAAGGTTAAATACCTAAGCGGTAAAAGAAAGGTTTTGATAAGGTGAAGATCACTTGTTCTCCAAAGTGCATTATTTTTCTTGTGTTTTTTTGCTCAAAAATTTACTTTTCGCAACTGTGCTGGTGACTCCGTTTCCCAATGGATAAAGGCCTGGTCTCTATTTTTGCAAGCAAAAATTCCCCCGGAAGGCGCCAAGAATGTTAGTCAAAAAGTGCCTAACTACAGAAAAATAGCTGATGCACCTTTTTTGCATATTTCCCAAGAAGACCAAAGTGGCCCATATGCTAAAGATCAAAGAAAAAGCAAAACACCGCAAGGAGGAAAAAGTGTCGCGATATCGCGACATGTTGCATTTTCACGGTTCAAGAGCAAGAGAAAGAGCAATGGGAAAAAGTGTCGCGATATCGCGACATGTTTCATTTTCACGGCTAAGAGCAGCAAAAGGGAGCAAGAGGAAAAAGTGTCGCGATATCGCGACATGTTTCATTTTCACGGCTAAGAGCAGAAAAAGGGAGCAAGAGGCAAAAAGTGTCACGATATCGCGACATGTCTCAGTTTCATGGTTCACAGCGAGGAGAAAGAGCAAAGGGCAAAAAGTGTCATGATATCGCGACATGTCTCAGTTTTGCGGTTCACAGTGAGGAGAAAGAGCAAAGGGCAAAAAGTGTCGCGATATCGCGACATGTCTCATTTTCACGGCTAAGAGCAAGAGAAAGAGCAAAGAGGAAAAAGTGTCACGATATCACGACATGTCTCATTTTCGTCAAGCGAGGAGAAAGAGCAAAGAGGAAAAGTGTCGCGATATCGTGACATGTCTCATTTTCATGGTTAAGAGCGAAGAGAAAGAGCAAAGAGGAAAGAAGTGTCGCGATATCGTGACATGTCTCATTTTTATGGTAGAAGGAGAAAGAGCAAAGTAAGAGACGAATGTTGCGATTTTGTGACATGTATCATTTTCATGGTCGGAAGCGACAAAAGAGCAAAGGAAGAGACGAATGTCATGATTTCGTGACATGTCTCATTTTTGTGGTGGGAGGTAGCAAAAAAGAGCAAAGGAAGAGATGAATGTCATGATTTCGTGACATGTCTCATTTTCATGGTGGGAAGCAGCAAAAGAGCAAAGGAAGAGACGAATGTCATGATTTTGTGACATGTCTCATTTTCAGGTGGAAGCAGCAAAAGAGCAAAGGAAGAGACGAATGTCACGATTTCATGACATGTCTCATTTTCACGGTGGGAAGCGACAAAAGAGCAAAGGAAGAGACGAATGTCACGATTTCGTGACATGTCTCATTTTCATGGTGGAAGCAAAAAAAGAGCAAAGGAAGAGACGAATGTCATGATTTCATGACATGTCTCATTTTCATGGCTGGAAGCAGCAAAAGAGCAAAGGAAGAGACGAATGTCATGATTTCATGACATGTCTCATTTTCACGGGGAAGCAGCAAAGGAGCAAAGGAAGAGATGAATGTCACGATTTCGTGACATGTCTCATTTTCATGGTTGGAAGCAGCAAAGGAGCAAAGGAGGAGATGAATGTCATGATTTCATGACATGTCTCATTTTCACGGTGGGAGGCAACAAAGGAGCAAAGGAAGAGACGAATGTCACGATTTCGTGACATGTCTCATTTTCGTGGTTGGAAGCGATAGAGGAGCAAAGCAGGAGACGAATGTCATGATTTCGTGACATGCCAGCTGTAAAGGAATAAAGTATATTTTTGGCAACTAGAGACGAGCACTGACATCAGGTGCTAATTTTTGAAGAATGGTCTGTTGATTATAACCTGGCAGGTCTGCTGGATGATTGCCAATCTATCCAATCTACGGGAAATCCATTGTGTATTGTTAGAAACTGTAGATTATTGCTTGTAAAATAAGTAAGATGTACTTAGGAAAAGATACTCTTTTAGGGTATATATAGGGGTGAGCGACTCCAGAAAAAGGGTCGGCTCTTGGACGTTTACAAGCTTGATGCGCATGTACTAGATTACAAGCAATAAAATATTTCTTCCTCTGGCTTCCGAAACTTCTGTGTGCTTGTATGTATCTGGTGTTTTAACTTTTATTCACTCCGAGTTTTATAAATGTATCTATTCTAAAATCTGGACTCGTGCACGTATGAATCTTGTTTCTAGAGTTGAACATTAACAGATATTTACATGCTTTTTAGACGAACATCTAAAAGTCACATTCAGGAATTCATGTTTTCTATAAAGAAGAGTTCTAGCTTTGTCGTTGTCTAAACTGCATCATCAATGTTTGTTGTTGTCTAATCTGTACCGTGAGAAAAGTTCTAGCTTAGGCTATATTTCCCTTATCTCTTGTTCCCCTTTTCTCTAAAAAACTCAAAGGAACCAGCCTTCTCTGGAGACTAGACAGATGATCTCAAGCAAGATCTGTCTATTCAATGTTGGCAAAGTCTAAGGCGCAACACTATCAACCGAAGGCAGATTTTGTTCCAACAGGGTTTAAGATAAAAATAATAAATATGAGGGTTAGAAAGGAGTAAGGGTTTAGAGTAATGACTAAATGATGGATAGGATATAATGTAACAATATTAAATGCATACTACATAAAATATAATACAAATAACTTGCAATGATACTTAATAGACCAACCATTATCAAAGTTAGAACATAGTAGATTCAGTTACAATTATATGCCTTAATCATTCCAAATACTTTAATGAAAAGCAATCCAATAATGATCCAAAAAACAAAAATCACTTTAATAGAATAAACTAGTCATAAAGTGTAATGGAAATGACTTAAGATATAATATTCATTCATAAAAACTTGAAATAGCAATCATAGTGGAAGACAAATAGTTACCACTTTTCCTTAATAAATTACATAGCATGTGTCCAAAAAAATACTATAGCATGTGTCTACAATACCATTGTGAGGTCTATTAAAATATTTATAGGTTACCTATGAATCTTGAAATATAATATTTATAATTATAGGTATTTTAAACAAACAACCTGGTAGAAGGATCTCTTGAGATCTTGCATTGCTGAGGTGGCTAGTCCAAATTTTGCTTTTGCATTTGAATTTAAATGTAGCTATGATTTACTCCATAGATATTCAAATATATTTTAAAAATGGTCAAGTTGTTGCAACTAATTGTTAAAGGCATCACCTTCAAGTCCAATTATCTTGGTTAAAATAGCTTGAAGGCACCAGGTTAGTTGTAGTGTTGAAAAAGATATTTTAAGCTATGTGTATTAAGGTCGGGCATTTAACAATATCAATCTTTTGATTTATTGAATTTGGGACTTTATGATGGACTTATGACATCATTTTTTGTTGAGCTCTAGTTTTATGGCATTCCTTTTTGATATCTCATCCCTCTAGCCTTATGCATTTTGGATATTTGGAGTAGGATTGTTGGCATTATCATTATAAATTACCCAGCTTCATTCCTCTCTATATTTGAGTTAACAGGTGTTTCTTGATTGATGCCAGAGTCACATTGCTTCTTTGAAAAATCTGGATTTATTTTATTCTTCACACATTTGCACATTTTTAGAATTTATAGATCAAATTTAGTCCTTTGGGATATCTCTGTGAGAAGTTGATTGATTAATTTTGGACTTTTTTGCACTCTTGCCAATGTCACTCATTACAAAGATCCAAAATTGATCAATTTTGGACTTGCACATTTGGATTTGTTGGATGGCATTAGGTTTTATTTTGAATAATATTGGGCTTGTGTGAAGTTAAAACTTTTTGAGATAACCACCTTCACATTTTATACTGCTTCCAATATTTTCTGTTTTCTAAAAAAATTGTACTAATATATGAGTTGGGTCTATGAGTAGAACTCAGAGTGGATGGTCTTAGGTCATCAAATCCATCAAAAAAATCTCCTCCATATTCATCAAAATGAGCATCCTCTCTCTTAAAGGCTTCATCATCATCATCAAGCAAGAAAACAACATGTTCTTTGTCAATAGTACATGGCTTAGAAGAAAAGTGCACTCATTATTATCATAAAAAATAAAATATCTATTGATATACAAAATCTTAGTCTCAAGATCCATGAGACAATTTTCCTTTGACTCACTACTATATGTAATTAAGATACATAAGTTGGATTTTCCCTCTAACTTCATTCATATTTTCTTTGGAATGTGCATGAATGCAATGCACACAAACACATGGATATGTGACACAAAATGTTTGTCTTTTGTTCATACCATTTTAGGTGTGACACCAATCAATGGAAGTGTGGGTGCATAGTTTAGTAGGTACAAAATAGTACAAACAACTTTTTCCCAAAATGCTAGCTCTAAATTGGCACTGCTTAGCATACATCACACCATATATTGAATAGTATAATTTTACCTCTCTAAAACTCTATTTTGTTAATGTGTGTAGGATTTTGTTAGCTATAATTTAATGTTATGTTTCTTTAGGAAAGAAAAAATTTTATTACTAGTGTATTCCCCCTTCATCTAAGTGGAGTGTATGAATGGGATAAATAAAAATCTTCTCCACATGAGCTTTGAATTCTTAGAAACAATGGAAAGCTTTCTCATTTATCCATAGGAAAAACACACATATTCACCATGTATAATCATCAACTAACAATTAAAAATATCTACAACAATAGAAACTTAAATCCATGGACCCACATATATCAGTGTGCACCAAGTTGAGTGGACTAGTTACTCTATGGCTACTTAAGATAAATGTATTTCGATGGTAAATTTTATCCAAAAAAATCATAAAAAGGTAATGAGGGTTTATCAAATATGGAAGTCCACATACCATGTAATTATGTAGGAGTGACATCAAATGGCCAAAGCTTACATATCCAAATCACCCATGCCATAATAAGGCAACTTCATCTACTTTTTCTAGCAATGCTTGGTTGTCTTGCATTACAACCACAACTTGAAACATATTGCCTATGCTAGTAGCATGATCATTTATCATAAAACCTCTATATTTACCTCAAATTACAATGTGTTTCTTTGCACCTATTGTCAAAAATTCAACTTAAAAATTGTGACCAAGTATTTTATTCATAAAAATGAATTTCTTTGTGAGGTAAAGTATGTGGATAACTTGAGTTAGGTAATAGGTGCACTCTCTAAAGTACAATAAAACATCATTTATTATAGCTATTATGTATGTTGAATCATTTCCAATTGTTACTTGCCCATAATAAGATGAATTCATAAGGCTCATGAACCTTCCCTTCTAGTCTATCATGTGTGCCTGGTAGATCTTTAATCAATGTTCTAAACTAGGTTTGAGTTATAGATAGATCAAAAATTTGAATTCATCATAGTCTTGTCCTTGAATATTTTAATGCTATGTAGAAGAGACAAAGGAACCTCTACTAGCTTGCACCAAATATTATGAGATTGAATACCAAATAATATGGTTGGAATTATTTAATTTATTGTAGCAATAACATGGACTAAAAAATCAGAAATCAATGGATGAATCCATAGTAAAATTAAACCTATAAAGTACAAAGATTATACACCACAAATGGTAGCGAAATCTTATACATCCAATAACTGATTCAAAAACTGTAATTTTAGAAGAGCTCCAACACACAAAATGTATGGGAACTATGACAAAAATATGATAGTATTTTTTTCTCCACTTATTTTTTTTTGGTATAAGGTAGAGGTGGTTATAAGGTCCACAAACCTTTTACATAGTCAAAATGCTCTGGTTCTAGCATCAAGCCCATATAATCAAAATACAAAATGGATCTATCTAAGACCCACATTAAGCCATACTTAGAGTCCACAGTTCTATACTTGTTGCTTGACTATTCAGGATAAAACAAAAACCAAACAACACCTAGCACTTACTAATACCACTAGGCTGTTGTATTGTACACTTGTCACCTCTCAGGCCCCAAAAAATGGGATGCCTTTTGTACCTCTGCCTAATTCCATCTGTCGGATTACTCATCATCAATCCCTCTGATCTCCTAATGCTCTAACATGTTTGATATTAGCTCTTCTCTATAAGCCAACACCAATAGTTCTTGAGGAAAGTTATCCTTCCAAATTTGCATCTCCCCAATAGAAACTATAATATTTGCCATTAGATCCGCCACCTGGTTCCCTTCTGTGAAGGTGTGTTGGATTCGGGCATTAACAAAATGAGATTTATGAATCTTTGCTTCTAGGATAAGCTCCAAGATGGTCCAACTAGGGTCTTTATCCTCCTTAATTGCCTTGATTATATTAAGCGAATCCCCTTCAAAGATAACTTCCTTATAACCCTCAAATCTGGCAATTCTCATTGCATGCATGTAGGCACGGGCTTCTACAAAATGATTTGTTTGAGTTCCCAAAGGCTCTATAAAGGCAAGGACCACTTTTCCTTCCTCATTTCTCAAAACTCCTCCTGCTCTTGCAGCCCCCGAATTTCCTTTGGCTGCCCCGTCAAAATTAAAATTAACCCACTTTTGTGTGGGGGGTATCCACTTGACACCATCCCATGGGGGTATCCACTTTGGCAGACCCAATCTATCTAAAATTTGGACAGGATCATTTAGAAGACTGTACAAGAAAATTCACAAGTAAGAAATATATGACTTATAGATTATATCGCTTTCTCACACAAGATACATCGATTGATGAATTGGAAACCTCTCCTTTGCAGATTATCTGTTGTCAAAATCTTATTTTGAATTGCCAACCAAAAGAAGAAAGCAATTTTTGGGGTTAAATTATTTAACCAAATATTAGAAGTCGGAGTCCAGCCATTGAATCCTGAGTGGATTAACTTATAGGCAGTTTTTACTGAATAGATCCCACTTGTAGTTTTGCCCCAAATTGCCTTGTCTCTTCCTTCCCCAGGAATTATTCGGAACACCCTTAAAGCATCATTGATTTTGGTTAGGGCCACCTTCTCTTGCTCTGACAGATTATGAACTGTGATTTTCTTCCAAGAGGAAGTTTCCTGTGCTACAGTAATAAAATTCCCTACTTTTCCTCCCATTTCCTCTGAAATTTTATGTTGGAGGACCTGAAGGTCTAAGTTATCTTTCAGAGGGGCCTCTTCCAACCATGGGTCTTGCCAAAAGTCCACTTGTATTCCATTACCAATTCTCTGTCTGATGCCTTTCCTGACTACCTCCCGACATTCGAGCAAACAATTCCAGAAATAGGATCCTCTAGGGAGATTATCATATTTCAGGAAGTCTTGATTATTTCTGATATATTTTGCCTTAAGAAGTTTTACCCATCCCAATTGATCATTATTGATAAATCTCCATACCTGTTTGCCAATCAGATCTTGATTCATTTCTTTCATTCTCTTTAGCCCCAGGCCCCCCTGATCTTTGCTTGCACACACCTGATTCCATGCTACCAACGGAATTCTCTTTCTCTCCTCCGAACCTGACCACAAGAAGTTGCATTGAATTTTCTCCAAAGTAGATTAGACCTTTGCAAACATTCTAAATAGAGACATGCAGTAAATTGGAATGCTCTGTAAAGTAGTTTGAACTAATAAGGCTTTTCCTA
This sequence comes from Wollemia nobilis, assembly GCA_028583015.1. Lineage (NCBI taxonomy): Eukaryota > Viridiplantae > Streptophyta > Pinopsida > Araucariales > Araucariaceae > Wollemia > Wollemia nobilis. The sequence continues at coordinate 798,750 of JAQPPZ010001900.1, read as the reverse complement.
CGGAGCTGAGAAGGCTACCCTTCCATCTTACTAATTTTTTGGAGATCTTGCCAATGACTGAGTTCCACAATGTAGCCTTCATTCTTCCTTCGAACATAGGCATGCCTAGATAAGTTGCTGGTAGAAGCTCCTTTCCACAACCGAAGAGGTTAGCAATTCTTTCCTCCCTCCCACCAAGCATGTTAAAGAAATAGATGCTACTCTTCTTATAGTTTATGTATTGTCCTACTTCTGTATCATACTTGGTTAGAATTCTCTTCAGCTTCCTAGCCTAAGGCACCGAGGCTTTGGACACAATGATCGTATCATCCACAAACTTTTGGTGAGACACTGGCTCTACTGTTGAGGCAGGTTTGAAACCTTCCAATCGACCATCTACCATCGCTACTAAAATATTCCTACCCAATGCTTCCACTAAAATAATAAACAAGTAAGGAGACAAAGGATCTCCTTTTTGCAACCCCCTTTCACTCTTAAAGTAATCGGAGGGTGACCCATTCACCATGACAGAAAATATTGTAGTAGAGATACAACTAAAAATCAACTTAATCCATTGGGGATAGAAACCAAACTTACCCAAAATCTTGGTGAGGAACCGCCATGAGACCCGGTCGTAGGCTTTATTCATATCAAGCTTTAGTAACATACCTGCTTCCTTACTAGCCACCATTGAATGAATAACCTTATGAATTGTGATGATACCATCCAGTATTTGTCGCCCTTTCATAAAGCCTCCTTGGTTCATATCAATGATGAAAGGAAGGATAACCTTCAGACTCATCTCAGAAGTGGTAGTGTGAGCAGTCTTAACCGTGGCACTTCATATGTCTATGAGCTCCCTGGTTTGATAATTTAAATGTGAGAGCTGTGACATATATAGGAAAAACTTAACCAGTGTTTTGCTCCCAACATGGACTACAAAGAATATCTCAAGTTCAATATGATTTGGTCTGGCCATTGCATATTCACTGGATGATTTCCAAGGTGAGTCATTGGTTGTGGTATACCAATTGCACTACAATTTTGTGTAAATAAGCTTTTAAATAAATAAATAAATGTGTAGGAAGCATGTTTCCACGTAATAAATAAAATAATCTTGTACCAAGGAGACCCAAGATGAAAAATTCAATAGGATATTCTAGAAAGTTCATCATTTTTGAAGCACTCCCCCTCGTAGTCTATGTTTTTTTAATTTATTTTGTTGTTGTGACCCCATTACCCAATGGATCAAGGCCTCAAATTCAGAGATAATTTCATGCAATCCTTATAAAATACATCTTCTACATATGCCAATAACAAGCATGGTGTTGCATGATCACAAAAAAAAATGGGTAAGCTCTCGATCCACCCAAATCACTCACATCAAACCAAATATTTTGAAAGTAGTGCCCACTCCTCGATTGAATGGGAAATTTGATCTATAAATAGCATCCCAAAAGGTGATAGTAGTATGTGTTGTGTAATATGAAGCTGAGAATGATGCTACAACTAAATATTCCCTAGAGGAGTGGTAATGAGCAAATGAAGTTTTTACTTGATTGCTTTAGAAAGAAGTATTGCATTAGGACTGGTAAATGGCCATGGTATTTTGATTGTTCTTAAATGGAATTTGGTCTTTGGTGGGGTATTTTTAAGGGAGCATGATCTGTGGGGGTGTCCCATGAATCACATTCCTTTTTGGTATTGTTATTTTTCTACATTATTTATTTCTTCTCTTCCTCATGCGTATTTGTTGATACTAACTCCCTTAGTTAGTATCAACCCTGTCCTTACCTTTATTGCTTCTTGTTTCTTCCTCCATTTAATCATGCCCTCTTGTTCTCTTTACTTAGTTTTTCTTGTTGTTTCTACTCTTGGTTCCCCTTATTTTCTCCCCTTCTGCCATATTATACCTTGTTTTACATTTACCTTTAACCACCTTCCTCCTTTGTATTGCAACCTTTGTTGGTTGACTTTGTTTGTGCCTTATTTGTCCCCTCCTCTTCCCTATTTGAAAGTATTTTTTCCCAAATGATGGCCTATTGGATTCTCTTTCCCACAAGTGGAAATACCCTATAAGTCACCAAGAATGTGGGTGAGATTTTTCATCCCTTCACCCACTCTTTCTTTTTTGCATACAAGATGATGATCCATAAATATGGCCAAGTTTTGAGGTTTGGCTGATGAGATCTTGCATTAATTATGGAGGTGGATGTACATGTTAAAGGTGTATGGTATTCATGCTGAATGCAATAGGGAAAAAGCAAATTTTGAATGGGTGGATGAGTCAGTTGTATCTTAAGTGGGGAGAAATCCCATAACCTTACCCTTTGATCGGGCCATAAAATGTGGAAGGTTCGTGAATGACTATAGTAGATAAAATCTAGTTAAGACTGAGGTTGAGAAAATAATTGTGTAGGTAAATGCTCAAAATAGATCTTGAATCTCTGCCCTAGTCTCCGAGTGGAAGAATGAGATCCTAAATATCCATCCAAAATATGGGAAAAAGAATGAGACAATGGTACATTGGTCCTTGATCCTAAATTTCCATATAGCCTGAGAGAATAGAAGGGAATCCAGTATTGTTCATGAGACCTCTCAAAAGGATCATCCTAGCTAGGGTGAATTTTCTAGGAGTTGGCATGGGATGTTCTATGCTCAAATATCCACCCTCCTTAGACTGGCAGGTTGGGAAAATTTTTGGGACATAGCAATTAAAAATCAATCTTGATTCCCCACTCTATATATAATGTCATGATGGGTAGAAATTTAGGATATTGATAGGAAGAGAATGAGCCCTATCATCCATTCCATACTAGAATTACCACCCATCAAAGGAGAACATTAGGAGTCCCATAAGGAAATCATTAATGATTACAACTACCAAGGTACGAAGAGATAATGGGCATGAAGGTGGTAATTCAAATACACGGTCCTAGAGGAAATCTACTATAGCCCACCATATGAATGAAGGGTTAATGTAGATGAACATTTATGACCCAACAATAAATGTCAAAATTATCAAGGTATAAAATCTATGTAGAAGCACCTAACTCTTTCGTGCAACCACCATTCTTCCATAGTTCACAATACCAGTCGAGCTTCAACAGTGCCTTCCTGCCTAGCACCATTAATGCTTGTTTTAAAAATTATTATAAATTTCTATAAATACTGGGATGTTGGACATTCTAGAGGGCGGATATTTAGCTATTACAATTCACGTGTAAGGTATTTTTCATTATGTTAATCCAAGTTTACTACTGTTTGGTCTCCAAATTAACTCTCAAACATATGTTTCTATGTTGTGAGTCTATTTCTACTAATGCTTGTTGAATGAATATGCAATTAAATTTGCTATTTGGATTTCCTATATTTTATTCATAATTTCTAGAATTCACTTGAACTTAGCATGATAAATAGTAATCGAGGGTAAGGTTGGTTGATCTGTTAGGTGTAGGCTTGTGTTTTTAGTAGTGGCATATTCTTGTCCTACACATGTCTTGATGCGGCTATAACATGTCCTTGTGAATTTTAGCTATGGCCTATTTTTTATTATTATTCTTGTTCCCTCTCCCTTTCCCACCTCTAGGTGTAGGTATCTAGGACTTGAGGAACCGATATTCTCTAGAGATCAACTGCGAGGCCCGCTCGACCCAGTGGTCATTCAATGTTGGTCAACGTTTGCAGGGTGTGAAAAACTTCAGATTCTCCTCCTTCCCCATTATATGTGGATTTACAACCAACATTTTCCTTGCTAGAGGTCCCAATACAAGACATATTGGTTTCCTGCCATAAGCCAACCCTATCCCAGTAGACATCTCTACATGCATCTTCAAGGCCTTGTATATTCTTTTGAAAGAGTGTAATTTTAAGTTCTTACATTATAATATGAGATTCAGGCTTAGACAGATTGGCAAGGTTCAATTTACCATAAGTCTTAGAATAGAAACCAAAGAGGTATAGAATTTGAAAAATATATATAAGAAAACTAAAACTTGTATTTCACAAGGAGTCTGTTATGTCAATAAGTGCCTTGGCTAACTTTTTTGGAGAGATACCCAATTCAAATATAGGAAATATCAATTTGAGACCATGCTAATAGAATAACCACTCATGGTTGGCACTATTATCTATTAAAGGTAAATTTATTTCTTCCATGTTGGAAAATTCTCTGATTTGCATAACTATTTATGCTCCAACTTCTTTGGAGGAAAAGAGAAGACACTGGAAGGATATCAGTTATATTATCTCTCATTTTATGAATCTTGGATATTGATAGGAGGATATTTCAATACCATCCTCTCTCTAGATGAGAAAATGGAAGGGAATAGAAATTTGGATAGGAGCACTGGCCTCATGAATGAATATATTGCAAACCTTCATTTTGTGCACATCCAGTCAGATAATGGCCTTATGACTTGGTCTAATAAAAGGCAAGGCTTAGCTTGTATCATGTAGAGATTGGATAGGTTCCTACTCTATGATCATTTCTTAATCCATTGTCACATTTCTAAAGTGAAGACTATTAACAATGCTGGTTCAGATCACTGGTCAGTCATGGTGAAAACTTGGACAACCAATGTGAGTTTCTCTCCTTTTCAATTTTAGTTAATGTGGCTTAGATATAGTTCCTTCAGACCTCGAGTGCAACAATGGAGGAAGGAAGGTAAACCAAGATATAAAACTAAGATGTACTATTTTGCCAAAAGGTTGTAATATATTAAATCCAAAATCAAGACTTGGAACTGGAAGGAGTTTGGGGATGTTCAACAAAAAAACATGAATTTATTGCTCAAATTGAAAATTTGAATAAGAAAATCCATTTAGATGGCCTCACAGAGAGTAGAAGTATAGATGAAATTAGACTCACATATCAGTTAGAGAAATGGGAAAAATATAACTCTTATGGAAGCAAAAATCTAGAATTCAATGGCTCAAAGAAGAAGATCAAAACACAAATTTCTTCCACAAATATCTTCTAGCTCGAAGATCTCACAACTTCATGTCTTCCCTAAATTCAGATTCTGGAGAGTTTTTCTACACTTGGGATGACATGAAATCTATTGTTGTGAATAACTTTTCCAATTTTTTTGCTGCTACTCCTCATGACTCGGCTTCTCAAAAAAATGTTCTTCAAGTGATCCCTTCTCTTATTGTTAGAATAAATCTTTAGTTCTCTTAAGTTCTACTAGGATAGTATAACTTGAGTTACCAATCTTCCATGAGGTAGGTGAACTCTTAGTTTAGACTAGTTCAAATTTGTTGAGTTGCTGTAATCCAACGACTCACATTGATCAACTTTTCTATTTATACAAAGTTGATCCCATGGAATAATCAATCAGTTCTTGATCTTTTCAAGTAATGCTTTGCATATCTAGTTTCCTAATTTTCAATATTGTCTCTCAATATTTCAACATGGTATCAGAGTAGGGTTAGATTTTACGAGCATTCAAGTTCTTCATAGATCTGGTTCACCTTGTCCTTTTCTTTGGATAAGCCTTTTTTTTAACTTCTTTGTCAGGTTAAGATTAAAGCTTACGTTATGAAGGACTAATGTTATCTTACTTCAAGCTTCTATGACCATAATTTTTAGTCATTATCAGATTGATATTCATCTATGAAAGGCCATTGGAGCAGTTGTTTTTATGAATCCTTTGTTTGATTCACAATACCCTTTTTCTTTCGCTTTGGAAAATCATCAGTTTTTAGAAGCTTGACCAAGAGTTTTTGAAGTCATACAAAATTGTTGTATTTTTTAAGATAAAATCTGATTTCTTCACAAAAAAAAAAAAAAAAAAAAATCTTTATCATTGCTTATGACATTTTAAAATATTTTTTAGCATGCTCACTTTATTGTTTTAGTGGCATCTTAAAAATCTTTCTTCCCAAACTGTTGAAACTGGGAACTTTTATAGATCGTGTGAGGCGCTGTGACTCAGGTGTTGAGAATATTTGATGTAGTCAACATGTCACAATATTTTTTTAGTTTGCATACTGCGTGGGACTCCTGTCTCACAATTATTTTGTGACGTACCAAATTTTATTCGAAACCAGTGCATCTAATCGTCTTCCTTCAGTGCGCATCAGAGATGTTACGGGTAGTCGTTCATCATATTTTTGCATCCAAATATGACTAGAAGTTGGCGAAGAAAGGCTCTATCATAGCATCAATGCACATCAAAGATGTTATGTATAGTCGTTTGTCCTTTTTTGGCATCTGAATCTCACTGCTCATTGGAAAAACAAAGTGCAATCAAGGCAATCGGCGTTCTCTAGTTGTTGGCATAACAAGGTATGATTTTTTGCCACGCTTTAACTGTGCTAGAGATATATCCAGGAGAACTACCGCTGCTCCTTGAAATTTGAGTAAAACACGGGGTAATATTCTTATATATACTTATTTTTTATCGCTTAAATCATCTAACTCGAAGTAATGGTGAAGCCTTCGTGCCCTTGACATTCATTGAAGCTTTGAATTGTACTGAAGCAAATTGCTGTGATGACGGCCTAGGAGGAAGTGCGACTACACGGTACGGATCCATTACTTGGAGAAGAGCTTGGGAGTCCAAAGAAGTGAACTATGGGTTTTTTAGAGATTGAAATATCTCTTCCCAGCATGATTTGTTGTCTTTTTAGAGATCAAAATCTCACTCTGCATAGCCTGGAATGTAGCAATAGCTCCTCCAATACCTGACAAAATGAAGCTCACTTGATGTGGTTTGGGAATTACACCAGGATGTTCATAGACTGACGTCTCACTCACAACTCTGCCAACTCCTCATTGGTTGTCACTGTTATCATTGCAGAACCAAAAGTCCCTGCCTCATTATTTGTCGATCTCAATCATATTTTTTTGTAGTTTCATGGTTCTTAGGAGTCTTGTTCGCTGGTTCACTAATTCGAGCTTGTTTTTTGTTGCTGCGTCTTTGGTTCATCGTTTACGCTCATCACTTGGGTGACATCGCCAGCCCCTTGATGTCATTGGAAGGCACCCTTTCTAATCACAGTCTTTGGTTTTTTTCCTTGAGCTCGCTGAAAGTTTTCTTCTATCATTTTTTTAAAAGCCTCTCTAAAGAATTTAAAACAAAAGGAGTGATTGTTTTTTTCATAAGGGCTAGCGAAGGATCATTTCAAATGAAGAAGAAGATTTTTATTATTTTTTAAATATTATAGTGCAGAGAAAGTTTCTTCAGAGATATTTTCTTTCAGAAAATTTCATTTTTTGTAACCTTCCTCCATATCTCTTATTGGACTTTACATTTATTCTGTTCCTATTCTATGAAGGTACTCTAAAAGTGATAAGTTCATTTGTAATTTTCATAAATACAAACTTTTTTGGGGGAAGGTTATTGGTGTTTCTTCTTGCACAACTGTCTTGGCTTTGTTCAGAGGGTATAATTGTTGTAATGTTTTTGAGACACTTCTGAAGGGGGTTCATAACTACTACTGTTGGAGTCTTTTTGTGGAACTCTCTTTGCCACTTGGTGTTTGTTGCTTGCATCTCCTTCTTTGAAATTATTCTACATATTATGGTGACTATTTCATTTAATTGGGGTTACTAAATAAGAAAGAAAACACAATCTCATGGAGCACATCAAACTTTGGCACAAATTCCTTAAAAGAAAGCACCTTTTTTATAATTGCCTATGTTCCACATATCAATCTCCTCATATACCTATAGTCTCCCTCATGTAAGGGTGGTTCATTGAGAAGTTTGGTATAAATATCTGGTAAATTATACTAGTTTCAAAACTCCTATGTTCCACGTATCGATCTCCTCATATACTTACAGTTTCCCTCACGTAAAGGTGGGTATATTGAAGAGTTCAGTATAAAGGTATGATTTTTGCTACCTTGATTCAAAGGGGATTTTCTGGTGCTGCTACTTCTTGCTAAATTATTTTTTGGAAAAGGGGTTGGCAATTATCTCTGGGTAATATGAGTTCAATCAATATAATAGACCCATTCACTCACTATAATTATCATACATGGAAACCCAGGATATTAAATCTTATATCTCAAAAAGGTCTCACACATTTGTTAGAAGAACACAAACCTACAATTGATAAAGAATATAAAATCTTTGTTCATAAAGGAAGGATGTATGAAACAATGGGTATAATAACCAAAAATATAAGTGAAAGCTTATGGTTTCACATATTTGATTGTAAAACTCTATTTGAGAGTTGGGAAAAGCTTAAAAACTTGTTTGGTAAAGTAGATCAAATAAGGTCAATGCAACTAGAAGCAGAGTTAACAACCATATCTCCAGAAGACTTCAACACTATTGTTGATTTCCTCACAAAGTTCAAGGAAGTCCTCACTGAATTAAAAGGTAGTGGCAAGAATAAAGTAGAAGAAGAATGCATCTATATTATTCTTTCCAAATTAAATGGAGCATTCCAAATTCTTGCAACCACTTTTTTGTCAACAAAATATGCTCTTGGAACAAGTTTTAAAATGCCCACTTTAGAGGAATTTTGTGATTGGCTAACTAGAAAGGAAATGAAACTTTCAAAATATGAGATCTCTCCCTCCTCCTAAAAAGCCTTAGTAGCTTACAACTCCAAAAATAAATTCAAAAAGAAAGAAAAAAAACCTATACCTTGTACTCATTGCAAGAAATATGGTCATTCTATGAGTAAATGTTGGAAGAGACTACAACAACTTGAGGCAACAATGAAGGATCACAAAATAGAAACAAAGAAAACCAATGGAAAGACCTTAAATATTTAAGGAAAATCTGCTAAGACTTCATCAAAATCTTGGGTTATAGATTTAGGAGCAACTCATCATATGACATATTCAAAAGAGTCATTTAATTCTCTCTCCTCAAGCACCACTTGCAACATTGAAGTTGGTGACTCATATTTTATCCCTATCAAAGGAAAATGTGACATAATTATTGATGATGTTTATATAAATAATGTTATCTAAATTCCCAATATTGCTATAAATCTTCTATCTATATATCAGATTTGTACCTCTGCACAAGGGAAAACAATTCTATTTTCACCAGCAGGAGTTGAGATAAGAGACCTTCAAGAACCATACTTCCTAATAGAAAAATGTGATATTGATCATAAATCTAGCCTATTTCACTTAAAGGGATTTAAAGATTCAAAAAAAGCATCACGTTTTGTTGCTCATGGAGACCTTGAAAACAAAATTTGGCATGAAATATTTGGACACCTTAGTTATAACTATTTAAAAGAGTTGAATACTCATGAAATGGTAATAGGGTTGCCAAAAGTCTCTACTATTGATGGAGTATGTCCTGGATGTGCTCTAGGGAAATAACATCAAGATCCCTTTCACACAAGTGGTTCAAAAAAAGGTTCATTCCCACTAGAGTTAATCCATAGTGACTTGATGGTCTTCCCAGAGCCTTCTTTCAAAGGAGAAAAATATGCATTAACCTTCATTTATGATTTTTCAAGAAGAACTTGGGTTTACCTTCTAAAATACAAGAGTGATGTTCTATCCCACTTCAAAAGTTTCAAGGCCTTAGTTGAAAATCAGGCCACATGCAAAATCAAGCAGATTCGTACTGCCAATGGGGGGAGTACTTCAACAATGACTTCTCAACATTCCTCTCAACTCATGGTATAATTCATCAACACTCAATCTCCCATAATCCACAAAAAATGGCATAGCAAAAAGGAAAAATAGATCTTTGAAATAAATGACAAACTGTATGCTACACTCAAGGGATATTCCAATAATTTTTTGGGCTGAAGCAATTAACTATGCTAATTACATTCAAAACCACACACCTCACAAAGCTCTTAGTCATTTGACTCCCGAGGAGGCATGGACTGGCTCAAAACATGATGTATCTTTTTTTAGAGTTTTTGGGTGTGCTTCTTGGGCCCACATCCCAAAGAAAAAGAGAAAGGCTCTAGACAAAAAAAGCAAGAAACTTATATTTTTTGGTTATTGTGAGGATATGAAAGCCTATAGGCTCCTTGATCCTACCACTCATGAGGTATTTTTTCATAGAAATGTTTAATTTGATGAAGCATTTCCTTCTAAATATCCTCATCCATGTTCTACCAACCTTGATTCTCTTGAGCCATCACCAATTTTTGAGCCCCAATATGATGAAGAACCCATCCTTGAAATAAACGCTCAAAATGAGGATCCTGACATTCAAACTCCAACTCAAATTACTTTCGCACCCATTACTCCTTCCACTATCCAAAAATGGTCCCGTACCATTGTTCAAGAAGCCACCCCTTATATCCAAAATCTTCATTCATCAAGGCTAAGTCACTCCATGGGTTCAGGTATTTTTTGTCAATCAATTTCTATTAATACTAAATAATTTAAGGAAGCTAGTGGGATTAAAGAATGGGATGATGCAATAGAAAATGAATTTTCATCCTTGGTAAAAAATAATACTTGGGATTTAGTCCCTCTACCCAAAGGAAGAAAATTATTTCATTGCAAGTGGATTTACAAAACCAAATATGCAACTGATGGCACAATTGATAAAAACAAAGCTCGCTTGGTAGCTAAAGGTTTCTCTCAAGTTGAAGGCATTGACTATTTTGAAACCTTTGCCCCTATTGCAAAAATGGGTTCTGTTCGGTTGGTCCTTGCACTTGCTACTTCACAAAAGTGGCCTATTTTCCAGATGGATGTTAAAAGTGCTTTCTTGCATGGAGACTTAAAGAAAGAAATATTTATGGAGCAACCGACTGGTCTCAAAAAAGATCCTAGAGCTTGGTATGAAAAAAAGGGACTCCTTCCTTCTTTCCTCAAGATTTTCTAATTGTGAGTCTGATGCAACTGCCTAAATTTGGAGAGATGAAAGAAAAATCACCATACTTGTTCTCTATGTTTATGATATTCTACTTTTTGGTAGTGCCATTTCTCACATCCAGACTGTCAAACACTCCCTTTCTAATAAATTCGAGATGGATGATCTGGGTTTAGCTCATTAATTCATTGGGTTTTAGATAACTCAAATAGATGCAAGGATTTTATTATGTCAATAGAAGTATACTCTAGATATTCTTTAGTGGTTTAAGATGAATGATTGTAAGCCTTCTTCTACACCCTTTCAATCTGGAGTCACTCTAACTACTTCTTGCAAATCCCCTCAATGTGATTCTACTCTCTATAGATAGCTTGTAGGAAGTCTATTGTACCTCACTCATACTCACCCAGATATTTCCAATGTTTTTGGATTAATATCTAGATTCTTCCATAAACCTCATTTTAGCCATTGGCAAGCAGCAAAGATAATGCTCCACTACTTGCAGGGAACCACTCACTTTGGGCTCTTATATGAGTGTGGATCCATGGATATCATTGGTTACACATATTTTGATTGGGCAGGTTCATTTTATGATAGATTTTCCACCTCTGGATATGTTTTATACCTTGGTTCTTCACCTATTTCTTGGTCATGCAAAAAATAACAAGCAGTAGCATTATCATCTACATAGGCAGAATATAGGGCAATAATTTTTAGCCGATCAGAAAGCTCTTTGGCTTTGACATATAATAAGGGAATTTGGATTTTTTCCATGAAAAATCTATTACTCTTTGGAGTCTTTTTGTGGAACTCTCTTTGCCACTTGGTGTTTGTTGTTTGCATCTCCTTCTTTGAAATTATTCTACATATTATTATGAGTATTGCATTTAATTAGGGTTACTAAATAAGAAAGAAAACACAATCTCATGGAGCACATCAAAATTTGGCACAAATTCCTTAAAAGAAAGCACCTTTTTTATAATTGCCTATGTTCCACATATCAATCTCCTCGTATACCTATAGTCTCCCTCATGTAAGGGCGGGTCATTGAGAAGTTTGGTATAAATATCTAGTAAATTATACTAGTTTCAAAACTCATATTTTCCACGTATCGACCTCCTCATATACTTACAGTTTCCCTCACGTAAAGGTGGGTATATTGAAGAGTTCGGTATAAAGATATGATTTTTGCTACCTTGATTCAAAGGGGATTTTCTGGTGCTGCTGCTTCTTGCTAAATTATTTTTTGGAAAAGGGGTTGGCAATTATCTCTGGGTAATATGAGTTCAATCAATATAATTGAACCACTCACTCACTATAATTATCATACATGGAAACCCAGGATATTAAATCTTATATCTCAAAAAGGTATCACACATACATTTGTTAGAAGAAACACAACCTACAATTGATAAAGAATATAAAATATTTGTTCATAAAGGAAGGATGTATGAAACAATGGGTATAATAACCAAAAATATAAGTGAAAGCTTATGGTTTCACATATTTGATTGTAAAACTCTATTTGAGAGTTGGGAAAAGCTTAAAAACTTGTTTGGGGAAAAGCTTAAAAACTTGTTTGGTAAAGTAGATCAAATAAGGTCAATGCAACTAGAAGCAGAGTTAACAACCATATCTCCAGAAGACTTCAACACTATTGTTGATTTCCTCACAAAGTTCAAGGAAGTCCTCACTGAATTAAAAGGTAGTGGCAAGAATAAATTAGAAGAAGAATGCATCTATATTATTCTTTCCAAATTAAATGGAGCATTCCAAATTTTTGCAACCACTTTTTTGTCAACAAAATATGCTCTTGGAACAAGTTTTAAAATGCCCACTTTAGAGGAATTTTGTGATTGGCTAACTAGAAAGGAAATGAAACTTTCAAAATATGAGATCTCTCCCTCCTCCTAAAAAGCCTTAGTAGCTTACAACTCCAAAAATAAATTCAAAAAGAAAGAAAAAACACCTATACCTTGTACTCATTGCAAGAAATATGGTCATTCTATGAGTAAATGTTGGAAGAGACTACAACAACTTGAGGCAACAATGAAGGATCATAAAATAGAAACAAAGAAAACCAATGGAAAGGACTTAAATATTCAAGGAAAAGTTGCTAAGACTTCATTAAAATATTGGGTTATAGATTCAGGAGCAACTCATCATATGACATATTCAAAAGAGTCATTTAATTCTCTCTCCTCAAGCACCACTTTCAACATTGAAGTTGGTGACTCATATTTTATCCCTGTCAAAGGAAAATGTGACATAATTATTGATGATGTTTATATAAATAATGTTATCTATGTTCCCAATATTGCTATAAATCTTCTATCTATATATTAGATTTGTACCTCTGCACAAGGGAAAACAATTCTATTTTCACCATCAGGAGTTGAGATAAGAGACCTTCAAGAACCATACTCCCTAATAGAAAAATGTGACATTGATCATAAAGCTAGCCTATTTCACTTAAAGGGATTTAAAGATTAAAAAAAAGCATCATGTTTTGTTGCTCATGGAGACCTTGAAAACAAACTTTGGCATGAAATATTTGGACACCTTAGTTATAACTATTTAAAAGAGTTAAATACTCATGAAATGGTAATAGGGTTGCCAAAATTCTCTACTATTGATGGAGTATGTACTGGATGTGCTCTAGGGAAACAACATCAAGATCCCTTTCACACAAGTGGTTCAAAAAAAGGTTCATTCCCACTAGAGTTAATCCATAGTGACTTGATGGTCTTCCCAGAGCCTTCTTTCAAAGGAGAAAAATATGCATTAAACTTCATTTATGATTTTTCAAGAAGAACTTGGGTTTACTTTCTAAAATACAAGAGTGATGTTCTATCCCACTTCAAAAGTTTCAAGGCCTTAGTTGAAAATCAGGCCACATGCAAAATCAAGCAGATTCGTACTGCCAATGGGGGGAGTACTTCAACAATGACTTCTAAACATTCCTCTCAACTCATGGTATAATTCATCAACACCCAGTCTCCCATAATCCACAAAAAATAGCATAGAAAAAAGGAAAAATAGATCTTTAAAATAAATGACAAACTGTATGCTACACTCAAGGGATATTGCAATAATTTTTTGGGCTAAAGAAATTAACTGTTCTAATTACATTCAAAACCACACACCTCACAAAGCTCTAAGTCATTTGACTCCTGAGGAGGCATGGGCTAGATAAAAACATGATGTGTATTTTTTGTGAGTTTTTGGGTGTGCTTCTTGGGCCCACATCCCAAAGAAAAAGAGAAAGGTTCTAGACAAAAAAAGCAAGAAAATTATCTTTTTTGGTTATTGTGAGGATATGAAAGCCTATAGGTTCCTTGATCATACCACTCATGAGGTATTTTTTCATAGAAATGTTCAATTTGATGAAGCATTCCCTTCTAAATATCCTCATCCATGTTCTACCAACCTTGATTCTCTTGAGCCATCACCAATTTTTGAGCCCCAATATGATGAAGAACCCATCCTTGAAATAAATACTCAAAATGAGGATCCTGACATTCAAACTCCAACTCAAAGTCCTTCCACACCCATTACTCCTTCCACAATGCCAAAATGGGCCCGTACCATTGTTCAAGAAGCCACCCCTTATATCCAAGATCTTCCTTCATCAAGGCTAAGTCACTCCATGGGTTCAGGTCTTGTTTGTCAGTCAATTTCTACTGATCCTCAATAATTTAAGGAAGCAAATGGGATTAAAGAATGGGATGATGCAATGGAAAATGAATTTTCATCCTTGATCAAAAATAATACTTGGGATTTAGTCCCTCTACCCAAAGGAAGAAAATTAGTTCATTGCAAGTGGATTTACAAAACCAAGTATGCAGCTGATGGAACAATTGACAAACACAAAGCTCGCTTAGTAGCTAAAGGTTTCTCTCAAGTTGAAGGCATTGACTATTTTGAAACCTTTGCCCCTATTGCAAAAATGGATTCTGTCAGGTTGGTCCTTGCACTTGCTGCTTCACAAAAGTGGCCTATTTTCTAGATGGATGTTAAAAGTGCTTTCTTACATGGAGACTTAAAGGAAGAAATATTTATGGAGCAACCCATTGGATTTATTCAAGACTCCTCCCTTGTTTGTAGACTAATGAAATATCTCTATGGTATCAAAAAATATCCTAGAGCTTGGTATGAAAAAAATGGACTCCTTCCTTCTTTCCTCAAGATTTTCTAATTGTGAGTCTGATGCAACTGTCTAAATTTGGAGAGATGAAGGAAAAATCACCATACTTGTTCTCTATGTTTATGATATTCTACTTTTTGGTAGTGCCATTTCTCACATCCAGACTGTCAAACACTCCCTTTATAATAAATTTGAGATGGATGATCTGGGTTTAGCTCATTAATTCATTGGGTTTTAGATAACTCAAATAGATGCAGGGATTTTATTATGTCAATAGAAGTATACTCTAGATATTCTTTAGTGGTTTGAGATGAATGATTGTAAGCCTTATTTCGCACCCTTTCAATCTAGAGTCACTCTAACTACTTCTTGCAAATCCCCTCAATGTGATGCTACTCTCTATAGATAGCTTGTAGGAAGTCTATTGTACCTCACTCATACTCACCCAGATATTTCCTATGTTTTTGGATTAATATCTAGATTCTTCCATAAACCTCATTTTAGCCATTGGCAAGCAGCAAATATAATGCTCCGCTACTTGCAGGGAACCACTCACTTTGGGCTCTTATATGAGTGTGGATCCATGGATATCATTGGTTACACATATTTTGATTGGGCAGGTTCATTTTATGATAGATGTTCCACCTCTGGCTATGTTTTGTACCTTGGTTCTTCACTTATTTCTTGGTCATGCAAAAAATAACAAGCAGTAGCATTATCATCTACAAAGGCAAAATACAGGGCAACAATTTTTGGCCAATCAGAAAGCTCTTTGGCTTTGACAGATAATAAGGGAATTTGGATTTTTTCCATGAAAAACCTATTACTCTTTGGTGTGACAATCAGAGCACAATTCATATTGCTTGGAATCCAGTTGAGAATTAATGCACCAAGCACATTGATATTCACATGCACTTCATTTGGTAGCATATTCAGCAAGGGGATCTAAGATTGGAGTTCATTCCCATAGATAATCAAATTGTAGACATCTTCACCAAGTTATTTGCTTCTCCACGTTACATTTATTTTCGTGATAAACTTGGGATAAGGCAATTGCATTAAGAGTATGCATAGAGGTTTTCACCTCTCCACTATTCTTCTTATTCTCCTTAATTTTTGAATATGGTTTTTTCCCATGTGGTTTTTCACCATATCTCCAAAATGTAAGTTATTTGTACATGAGTACCTAATAAGACCTTTTTTCTAGGACTCATTTTTTGGGGTAACACCAGTATTGTACATGAGTACCTCATCAGGCCTTGTTTCTGGGACTCATCTTCTGCTCTTACTTTCACCCCTAGTATCACTTAAGGGGGGGTGTTAGAATAAATATTTAGTTCTCTTAAGTTCTAATAGGATAGTCTAACTTGAGTTACCACTCTTCTATGAGGTAGGTGAAATCTTAGTTTAGAATAGTTCAAATTTTTTGAGTTGTTGTAATTCAATGACTCACATTGATCAACTTTAATATTTATACAAAGTTGATCCCGTGGAATAATCAATCAGTTCTTGATCTTTTCAAGTAATGCTTTGCATATCTAGTTTCCTATTTTTCAATAATGTTTCTCAATATCTCAATACTTATCACTTCTAAGGAGAACTCTATTTTGAATGCTCATGTTACTATTAATGAACTTCAACAAGTGGTTTTTAAAATGCAAAAAGGGAAAACTCCAGGTCCTGATGGTTTTCCCATTGAGTTCTACCAAGAGTTCAGGGATATCATTCATGCTGATTTATTAGAGGTGGTGGAAGAATCCAGGAAGTCCAAAGAAATTTGGAAGGTTATCAATAAAAATTATATAATTCTTTTATCAAAATCTCAAGAGCCTTATCATATCTCGGCTTTTAGACCTATTTCTTTATGTAATGTTCTTCTAAAAATTATTACTAAGATCATGGCAAAAAGGTTGAAGCCTCTTTTGCATAAGATTATTTCCTTTGAACAAGGAGGTTATGTGGAAGGGCATAAAATAGAGGATGAGATAGTTCTTGATCGGGAAGCCATCCATTCCATGGAAATGTAAAAATATCCTTCTATGTTCATTCCTTTAGACTTATCCAAAGTTTATGACACAGTGGAATAGCACTTCCTTATCAAAGTTTTGATGCAATTTGGTTTCTCTCAAGATTGGATGGACTAGATTATGGGTTGTATCTCTTCAATATCCTACTTAGTTCTTATCAATGGTAGGCCTTCACAATTATTCCTAGCTTATAGAGGTATTAGGCAAGGTGACCTCCTCTCACTTTATTTATTCATCATTCTTGCTGAATGCTTGGATAGGATTATAACAAAAAATACAGACAATAAAACCCTTGATGGAGTTACCATTGCTCATGAAGCTAGGCCTATATCTCACCTTAAATTTATTCATGACTCTACTCTGTTAGGTAAAGCTACAATTAAGGAAGCTTCTAAAATTAAGTAGATCATTAGATATTTTTCTAAGGCTACCAGGAAATTGATCATTGAAGATAAGTCTAAAGTCATTTTATTTCACTACTCTACTAGACAAGAATCCATGGTCTTGGATAAATTAAGATAGAAGAAGACCTTATGATCACTTATTTAGGCATCCCTATAAATAATCAAAGATAGAAAAATAAATACTGGAATTGGTTGTTGGACAAAGTTAAGAAGAAAATTAGAAAGTGGACCAATAGGTGGCTTTCTTTTAGGGGTAAAATTACCTTGGTAAAATTTGTCCTTCAAGCTATACCTATATATGTTTCTACCATGTTGAATATCCCAAAGGCTATTCTTATAGAATTGGATCACATTAATAATCTGTTCCTCTGGAGTGGTACTAAGGAGAAACGAAAATGGGCCTTGGTGAAATGTGACACTTTATATCTTCCTAAGAATGAAAGGGAGTTAGGATTTCGGTCTACTAGTTATAACAATAAAGCTTTAGCTGCTAAATTATATTGGAGGATTTTACATAACCCTAATGCCCTTTGGGCCAATAATCTTTGTGTTAAATATACTGAGAATAAAAGTCTTGAAGACCTTGTTTGCTATCAATTACCTACCAAAGGTTCTCCCATTTGAGTGGTTTTCAATACTGGTAAGGTTTTGATTAAAACACATTATTTTGGATCATTAATAATGGTCAGAAAAAAAATATTTGGATAGATTCTTGGGATGGTCACTAGCCTTTGATAACTTGGTTTCCTTGTTGGATGCCTTTGATGGAGGAGCTTCAAAAATATAATTGGATAAAGGTGGCTAATTACTATCAATACCATACTGGTAATTCAAAGGTTGGTAGATATTGGATTCCTATTGAGGACTGGCCTATTCAAATTATAGAAATTCAAAGACAAGACATCCAATGCATCCTGCGTATGAGATCTCTCTCTTGGTCCCATGATAAATATTATTTTAGATGGAGCAACACTACTAAGGGTGAGTATTCAGTTTCTCAAGGTTATTTGGACTTATGCCATAATAATCCCAACCAATTTTATGACATATTTTCTCAGTTGTGGGCTCAAAATATTTGGCCTAAGGTGAGGTTCTTTACTTGGATTTTATTGCATTGTAGGGTGCTAACTAGTGAGCAACTTATGAAATGTGGTTTTCATGGCCCTTTTAAATGTGAAATTTATGGAGAGAATGTGGAAACTCTTAGCCATATTTTATTTAGTGTACCTTAGCCTCTGATCTATGGAGGATAATGGCCATCTTAATTGGATTATAGTGGTACAATTTTTCTACTTTTGAACAACTTTGGAGGGATTGGCCTAATCAGGAGGGTGTTGATCATTTCATTAGGTAATTAGTCTGGATGGGTTCTACCATTTTACCTTGGAATATCTAGAATGAAGGGAAAAACTAGATTTTCAATCGAGAAAGAAAGGATATTCACTATATATGGCAAAAGGCCATTGCCAACTTAGTTGAATCAGTCCAACAACTCAATCACCCCAAAAACTCCCACCAAATATGGGATCAAGTGATGCAAATATTGAATATTAACTCTTCTAAGGGCAACCATATTAAATGGAATGTGAGTGATTGCAAGATGAAAAGAACAAGGAATTGGCAATATCCTCCTAAGGATTTTGGAAAAGTCAATACCAATGGAGCCTCTAAGGGGAACCCTAGAAAATGTAGTGTAGGAGGAATTGGTAGACTTTTAGATGGTTCCCTGGTTTTCACTTTTGCTGAGAATTTGGGTATCCTTTCCAATAACATTGTTGAGGGGTATGGTATCCTCAGAGGCCTTTAAGAGGCTATTAAGGTTGGATGGAAAAGGTGTTGGTTGAATTTGACTCCCAAATCATGATTAATCTTCTTAATATTTCTTCTAAGAATCATAAGGTTGATTGGAGAATAAAAATATTTTTTGAGAAGATTCAATAAATCTATATGGGATTTTTGAAAGTGGATTACAATCATATGGTCAAAGAAAAAAATAGAATTGCTAATGCTTTAGCTAATTGGGCATTGGACACAAGTGATCTTACTTGCTATGGCCACCCTCCCAGATGGTGGACTTCACAAATAAAGGAATCTTTGCTTTTTATCCTTTCTTTGGATGGATATAGTACTAGAGGTACCTAGTTCCTTTTTGCTTTGTTTATGCTTCTCTTTGGTTCAGTTTGGGTATTTTAGTTCCCTAGATTAGATTTATCTTTCTTATGTTTCCTTTGTTGAATCTTGCCTTAATAATATTTTGGCCTAGAAAGGTCGTAGTTGTGTTTTATTTTTTTTTAGTTTTTTGAGGGGGGTGTGTTTTTTTTTGTATTGTTTTGTTTTTGTGTTGTTTTAGTTGTTTTTTGGTGTTTTTGTTGTTTTTATGTTTTTTTTTTTTTTTTGTGTTTTTTCCTTTTTTTGTGTTTTTGTTGTTTTTCATGTTTTTGTTTTTTGGGTTTTGTATTTTTGTTTTTTTTTTTTTTTTATGGTATTCTTATGTGTTTTGTGTTTTGTTGTTGTTTTTTATTTTATTTTATTTTTAATTTTTTTTTTTTTTTTTTTTTTTGAGTTTTTTGTTGTTTTTATGCTTTTATGTTATTTTTGTTTGTTTTGTGGTTTTTATTTTTTTGTTTGGTTGGTTGGTTGTCCTTGTTTTTTGATGTTGTATTTTTTGTATTCATTTGTGGTTCTGTGTTTTTTTGTTATTGTTTTTGTTGTTTTAGGCATGCTCATTGAGTGTGTTGAAGGGGGAAGGCCAGTTGCGAGCCTTGGGTATTTTTGATGGAATGGACTTATCCAAAAGTTCCCATTTGGGGTGTTTTCCACAAAACAAAATGTTGGCAAATTCTCAGGTTTGAATTACCACTGAAATCTAGCCTCTCATTAGGGTTTTCTTATTGGTATTAATAAAACTAAAAACTAAAGGAAGACCAAATGAAGCTCTAAATGAAAATAGAAAGAACACCCAAATATAAAATCTAGCCTCTCATTAGGGTTTTCATATTGGTATTAATAAAACTAAAAACCAAGAGAAGACCCAACGAAGCTCTAAATGAAAATAGAGAGAACACCCAAATACATATACATAGTAATCAAAAAATATATTCAAATATCTACTTGTCACAACAATTTTTTTTTTAGATCAAATGGTATAAGATCAACTCTTATATTCAAGTTTAAATTTTGTGTACCAAAATATATAAGTTTATATTCAATTTTAAGCCCTAGCTCTACTATTCTCGAAATCCCTCTATCATGCACTACTGAAATGCTCAAATCCCTAGCTCTACTATTCTTGTGGTTCCTATATCACATGCTATTTAAATTATCAAATCCCTATATTTTATATTCTCATGGTCCCTCCATCACATGTTGTTGAAATGCTCAAAGCCCTAGATTTTCTATTCTTATGGTCCATCCATCATGGGCCATTGAAATGTTTAAAGCCCTAGATCTACTATTCTTGTGATCCCTCCATTGTGCACTATAAAGTCCCTCTGCTACATGCTACTAAAATGCTCAAATACCTAGCTCTACTATTCTCATGATCCCTTCATCATGCACTACTAAAATGCTCAAATCCCTAGCTCTACTATTCCTATGGTCCCTCTATCGCATGCTACTAGAATGCTCAAAGCTCTAGCTCTGCTATTCTCGTGGTCTTTATATATTTTTGATTGATACCCTAAGAGGGTGGTTACAAAACATCCTCTTATGGTTTCCTAAGCTACCCTCTTAGACCTAAGAGGATGGTTTAAAACCGCCCTCTTAGGTCAATCTAAGACAACATTTTATAACCACCGTCTTAGAGTGACCTAAGAGGGCGGTTTTAAACTTCCCTCTTAGGTCTAAGAGGTAATTTATAAACCACCCTCTTAGGGTGACCCTAAGAGAGCGACTATGTAAGAGGGTGGTTCTTAACCACCCTCTTACGATCTATTTAGACAATTTTTTACTGCCATAAAAAAATACATTACTTTAGCTGTCATTAAAGCCATTTTTTGGTGTAGTGATTATTTGTCTTAGGGTGGAGTAGGAATAAAAAAACCATTCAAAAACACCATATAAGTCAAATTAGTACAAGAATTGAGCTTGTTATTCAACTTAGGATGGAGTAAGCATCAAAATAAGCCATTTGGTTCATTGAACATAGAAGTACAATCACACTCATTATGAATACATACTAGGTTTGATGTAAAAGAGGCTTAAGGGAGAAGTGAGAAGAAAAAAAGTCTAAGGCTTAAGGTAGAAGCAACTACAATAATTAAAATATTATAGTAGTCTAAACCATAGCATTCCACATAGAGCACTATTACAAGTGCCATCAACTTGCAATCCAAAAAGAAGAAACTTAATAAAAAATACCATGTTGAAACAAGTAAAATACATGTTGGACTAGTATACTCTAAAGTGCAATGAAATTAAACCAGAATTAAGAAAAATGTTGCTTAGGAAGAAGGTAAACCAAGTACCTCGTTAGAAATTGAAGAGAAAGAGGATTCAACATCTAAGTGTTTGAGTGCCAAGCATTGAATAATCAATTACTTTACAGTTGGAAATCAAGTTCCAAGCAACAAGGAATCATTGAGGTTCATTCATAGGAAAACAACGTAACAATTGAACATTATTAAATATGGTGTAAGGGATGTTACAATAAGAGCATAATGCCAACCGAGATCATCAAAAACAATAACAAGTGCCACTCTTGCATAAGGTTTGATCATGCATTGAGGAGAAGAGAAAGGATTCACAAAAAGTAATGGTGTAGCATGGGGAATGCCAGTGCAAGTTGAGAATAATAAAGTAGTAGGAGCTCAAGGTAATATTAGGATTTTACAAAGCATTTTTAATTTCTTGAATAATATAAGGTTTGTTTAAATCATATGGAGTGATAAGCAGTATTACTAAGTGTTATTAATTTGTTTAAGAATTAAATTTTTAAGTTCATTTGGAGTGAAATATTTGTTTAGAATAATTTAATGTTTTGATAGATTAAAATAATTATTGAAGTTTGATTTATTTTAAGGTGAGGTATTAAGGTTTTCAACTAGGATATTTATTTTTGGTATGGAGTGATAAGAATTAAATTAGTTTATTTGTTTTTTAAAGCTTTCAAGTATTTTGAAATATATTTGGTTTTCTATTTTAAAAAATATTTAAAAATAAAAATTTAATATTTGTAAATTTAGTTATTTGGGATTCAAAAGGTATTCAACTTGAAACTTAGGAAAACATAAATTTGTAAAATTATTTTTTAGTTTCTAGAACCTAGGAGTTATAAGGATGTCTACTTCAAAGGAATCAAAATATACAAAATTTATGGATAAAAATATGGAGGCTATGATTAGAAAAGAAAAAATTAGATGTCATAAAATTTGGAATTAAAAATTTGATTGAAAAATCTAGAGGAAAAATAGATTTAGTTTCAAAACTAATCTATAGTGAAGCCATAGAAGAAAATTTTGAAATATTTGAATACTATTTACATGCAAGAATTTTTGAAGCAATTGATGATGGAAAATATAGTATTATGATACATTTAGATATTGGTAGCATAATGTATATGGTATTGCTTACACTTAAGTTTTATAAAGAAGAAAATATGAAACAAAAGGAGTTGATTGAGTCTCTTAAGAAGAAATTGAAAGAGATGAATCATTTTTATAGTTTTTTGTGCATTGGATTTTTTGGGTATTTTATATGCCTTTACTTCTCTTCATTATTGTAATAGAGATTTCAAAATATAAGTGGAGAGAAAAAATACTATCATATTTTTTCCATATTTCCCATATAGTTGGTGTGTTGGAGCTCTTCTACAATTGTAATTTTATACATTACACTTGTAGTTTTTGATTTAGCCATTGGATGTACAATATTTATCTACCATTTGTGATTTATTATCTTTGTACTTTGTAGGTCTGATCATATTATGGATTCATTCATTAATTGCTGATTTTTTAGTCCATGTTATTACTGCAATAAAGAAGAAATTTTAGTCATCTTATTTTGTATCAATCTCATAATATTTTGTGCAAGCTAGTAGAGCTTCCTTTGTCTCTTCTACATAGTATTAATATATTCATTTGGCATCAAAGCCAATATTTCTATTGGGTTATATAAGTTTTCTTGTTATCATGGCACAAAATGGGACTGATACTATTCCTCTTTACATTTCCATGTTTAAGGGTAAAAAATTCGAATATTGGAGTATTTGCATGAAGAATTTTTTGATTTCACAATATTTGTGGAGTTTTGTATCATACGGATACTCTAAAACAGAATATGAATAATATTATATTGTTATTTTTTTATATGTTTATGGCATAATATTCTTGGACAACTCCACCAATTTGTTGAAATAGTTTAAAAGGTCCATGATGAATGACTTTGAGATTAGTGATTTGGGCAGTATGAATTACATACTTGGTGTGAAAATAATGCAATTATCTAAAGGTATTTTTATTAATAATCCAAATATAGTGATGATATTTTGGTAGGGTTTTCAATGAGTGATTGCAAGCTAGTTAGTACTCCAATAGTTGTGGGATACAAGTTTGGTGAAGGAGGATTCTACTCCTCTTGTGGATGCAACACTATATAGATCACTAGTTGGTAGCTTGATGTATCTTACCTCTAATAGAATGGATATCATGTTTTTTGTTAGCTTGGTATCAAGATATATGCACTCTCCTCATTAGTATCATTTCAAGGAAATCAAGATAATCCTTAGATATGTGAATGGTACTACGTATTTTAGTTTATGCTATTTTGCTACTAAATCTTATGGTCTAGTGGCCTATATATATGTAAATTGGGTAGGATTTCTTGGTGATAGAAAAAATGCTTCTAGATATGACAGCTTCTTTGGAGCCAAGTTAGTTTCTTGTAGTATTAAAAAGCAACAAATAATTATTTTTTCTACTATTGAAGTAGAGTATATGGCTACCTCTTCTATTTGCACTCAAGCTATTTGGATGACAACACTCTTTGAAGAGTTTGGAATGAAGATTGCTTCCTCCATAAAGATTTAGTTTAACACCACCTCCATCATATCCATGAAAAATAATCCGGTGTTTCATAGGAGGAGTAAGCACATTCATACTTGACATCACTTCATTTGTGAATTGATATAATATGGGTTCATTACTTTTGAGTTTTGTAAATCATAAGATCAACTTACAGATAATTTGACCAAGACATTGGACAAAGAAAAAAATTAAAAATTTAAGACCTTGATTAGTGTTGGAACCATTGAATTCAATAGAGAGAATGAAGAAAAAATTATGTCTAAATGCTTCACACCATGTTTTTTAGAGAATTTAAGTATTGTGGAGCCATATCCTACATTTGAGGGGATAATTTCCTCTATTTTTTGGAACATTTTATTAAATGAGAATTTAATTAATATATTATTTATTAAATATTCCTCCAATATTGGATGGTCATATTTTAGGAGAATTTATTCATTGTTTAAATCCAAAAAATTGCTCCTTTAACCAATCCTAAAAATCAGGAGCTTTTTTAGTTGACTAGCCATAGTGGAAATTGTGATGCACAAGTTGCTCCCAATAATTATCCTAAATTATCCTACGCACATGTAGATGATTTAATTTAGGAATTAAATCATGCACCTACACATGCTTTATTTTTTACTTTATTTTTTTAGCATATCCAATAAAACATCTTGCATGATGCTCATAATACAAGCTTTTTTGTGCATTGGATTTTTTGTGTATTTTATATACCTTTTCTTCTCTTCATTATTGTAATAGAGATTTCATAATATAAGTGGAGAAAAAAAGTGATTATTAAAAAGTACAAATCGGTAAGAAATGGACGATGTCTGAGCACCCGCCACTATAGAAGCCTACGATCTGTAGCAGCCCGTGCACTGTAGCGGTCGCAAAATTTTTGGCCCTAATAATAATAATAATAAATGGTAGATTTTGGAGGCAGCAAGTTGTGGCGGATGGAGCAGCAAGGAGGAGGAGCGGGAGGTATAGGGGTGACAAACCCTAGGTGTGGGGCATCGAAGGGTAGATCAACAGATGCAGTAGGTTGGGGATCTAGTGAGATAGCAGGCCCCCAGGTAGAGGATGTGGACAAGGAAGTTCTATTGGAACAGGTCCAAGGGCATTGGGTGGATGCGGTTGAAGATATCTCTGAGGGGGACAAGGAATCTGTGCATCAGGATCAAAGGAAGACCTAGGAAGGAGACAAAGAGAAATCTGGAAACTGGAGACCTTCATATCTTAATGCTATTTGCGGGAAGCAAAAATTATTCGACTCTTGTTTTAATCTAAAATCTGTCAATGGTAGGTTGCACGTCCTGGATACCTTAGCTCAACATGTGGCTATGGAGGGCAGAACATCTCTGGTGGTGAAATTTATGGGGGTGAGGCCGGACTTGGAAGTCATAAGGAGATGGGCCGTCCAAAAATGGTAGCCAAGGGCCGATATGATGATTAAGGATTTACCTAAGAGTTTTATTTTGGTGACATTTCAATGTGAACAGGACATGGAAAGGACTCTTCAAGGATGTCCTTAGTTTTTTGGGAAAATGGGCTTGTATCTGAAGTGTCGGTCCCCTAATTTCAACCCCTAGACTCAGGTGCTGGATTTGGCTCTGATTTGGGTTAAGATGCCAGGATTACCTCTGCTTTTCTGGAATGAACAAATCTTGGCTGGGATAGCTATAGATATTGGGGAACTAATAGCTATTGATCCTCCAACCTTGATCAAATCAAGACTTCTTTCTGCTCACATGTGTGTGTTGGCGGACCTGAGTAAAGAGCTCCCTAAATCCATTATATTGTCTTCTATGTTTGGCCTTCACACTCAGGTCTTTGAATATGAAAATATCTCTTTTAATTGTAGTGTTTTATGGAAGGTAGGGCACCAGGGTATCCACTGCATTTCCAATAACCAGCCCCCACTCCAAAATACTACTCCTCAAACCCAGAATAATATCCCTCCCCCACAGATCTCCATTCCTACACAACATGGGCCTCAAGGATGTGGAGCTCAAAATTTGAATATCAGAGACCCTGTTCGCCCTATTGTAAGCAAGAGGCAATGTTATAACCCTCCTCCAAAAAATATCTATGCCCCAAAACCCTCTCACAGGGGATATGGTCCCTTTGATGGGAACCCTCAAGCTCAACCTGCTCCTAAGATGATACAACAAGCCTCAGAGCCAAATCACAAAGGAAATAACCCCATAGATCAATGCCTTGGGGCAAGTAAGTTTGATTGGGTAATACGGGAGACCTATGGAGGCTCGATGGAAGTGGTCCCATGTACTACAAAGGAATTTATGGGAAGAAATTCCAAGGAGATCAACATCCTAGTGGAGAACAGTTTTGATGCATTAAATCATCTGAAGGGAGATCAGATGGATAGCCAAGAAGTGGAATCTGAGGTAGAGGAGACTCAAGAGAAGGATTTAGAGGAGAAAAATTAGATAAAGGAGCAAGAAACTAATAATACAGGCAAGGATACTCAGGAGGAAGAGTTGAACCACCAAGATTAGTGGAACCCCAAAGTAGGGAAAAAAGAATCTACTAATCAAGAAGCTAAGAGCACGGAATCTTCTCCACTGTCAGAAAGATCAGTTAACCTAGAAAGCCAGATTGTTACCCCAAAGACCAAGACTGACCTATCCAAGATGGTTACTAGAAGCCAAGTGAATCCCAAGGAACCCCAGCCTAGAGCGGATGTATGGGGATATGGTTCGGTAGGAAGAGGGAAACCTAGCAATGCTGCCTTAAGGTAGAAAGAAGCAGAGCGAGGAGTGGCTGATAGCACTTAAGAAGTATTGCTCTTTGGGGAAAAGGCTCGAGGATCCAAAGCCCATAAATGAATATTATTTCATGGAATATACGTGGGAGTAATCCTGCAAAAATAAGAGCTTTGTATGCTCTTAGATAATAACACAAACCAAATATGATTTTACTGCAAGAAACTAAAATGGAGGAGAGTAGAGTTATTCCTTTTAAGAATAGGACTTTGCGAGAAGCTGAAGTTTTAGGCCAAGAGGCCACTGGAACAACATGAGGGTTTCTGGTTATGTGGAATAAGAATGTGATTGATAGTAGAGTGATTTTGATGTCTAGTTGGTTTATTGTCTCTTATGTGTGGATAAAACCACGCAGGAAGAGTGGATCTTAACGAATGTATATTCTCTAGTTAGATAGGGACTAAGAAGGGTTCTTTGGAGTCATCTAGCTGAATTGAGGGAGACGGTCCCCAAATACCCTTGGATTGTGGCGGGGGATTTCAATTGCTATCTTAATCCTACAGATAAATTAGGGGGCTCTTAAAGAATAACTGCTGATATCTATGAGTTTAGAGATTTTGTTGAGCAACATGAGCTAATGGATGTGGACCTGCGTAGATTCTCCTATACATGGTCTAACAAAAGACTGAAGGAAAACCAAATTCAGATCATATTAGATAGGTTTCTTCTTTCTCAAGAATGCCTAGAGAGGTTTGGGGACTCTTCATTAACGACACTCCCAAGAATTGGGTCTGATCACAACCCAATTCTATGGGAAACAGGGGAGGACTCTAAGAAAAGATACATCAGACCCTTTCGATTCGAACTTATGTGGTTCCAACATCAGGATTTCAAGGATCTGGTTGCCCAATGGTGGGACAAAAAGTATAATGGTTAAAAATTGGCCCAAGTGGCATGTAAACTAAGGAATGTGAAGGCTAACATTAGAGAGTGGAACAAAACTTCCTTTGGCAATATTTTTGTTAAAAATGCAGAACTAAAAGACAAGATCAATGAACTATAGGAGAAGCTAAAGTCAGAGCAGCTTATAGAGGATCTGAGAAACTAGGAGAGGGAGTTGTTAGCTGAATACCACACGATGCTAGGATTTGAAGAAACCTTCTGGAGGCAAAAATCCAGACTGCATTGGTTAAAGGAGGGTGACAGAAATACTAAGTTCTTCCATGTCTCTACTCTTCGCCATAAGAGTTCTAACAAAATTAAGGATATCAAGATGGCCGATGGGTCTAACACCAAAGATATGGAAGACATAAAGAGGGAAGTAGTTGTGTACTTTAAATCATTGCTAGAAGATGTAAATTCAACTATTGAAGAAGAGTAATCTCTGTTGGCGGCCATTCCTCCCCTCGTAACTGAGAATCTTAATGGATTCTTACTTAGTACTTTCACAAAGGAGGAAATCAAGAAGGTGGTTTTTGACATGGATGGTAACAGCTCCCCAGGACCGAATGGCTTCCACGTAGCTTTATTTTAGAATTTTTGGGATATCCTAGGTAATGATGTAGTGGAAGCTATAATTGAGGCTCAAAGGACATGGAAATCCCAGAAGGAGTTAATGCTACATTTTTAGTCCTCATCCCTAAACTAGTGGGAGCAATGGAATTTTCTAGTTTTTACCCTATCAGTTTATGTAACACTCTGATGAAGATTCTCACAAAAACAATCACCAGATTCATATGCACAAATAAAACTTATGCATAATAAAACACGTGAAAGTAAACACACCACACTAAAATTGGTAAACACACTTGTGTAATTTAAAAGGCACACCACACTAAAGCAAGTCTAGGAAATAAACACACTATATTGCATATTTAAATATATGAAAATAACTAGAAAGTAGAGGAGGAATATTGGCTTGGAGTGGGCCCGAGATCTAGTAGATCCCGCTCAACAAATCATGAAGACAATACGCTAATGAAGGAACTCTCAAGATTTTATTGATAGTATAGTGCAATGTTACATGTGATATTATTCTCTTAAATATTTCCTCCTCTTTTCAGATAAGTCCTTGTGTTTATATAACACACACAGGACTTTATGTTACAGTTTTGTTACAACAGGCGACCTAGTTACAGTCTAAACTAGGATAGTTTAGTTACTATAACAGGTGCACGATAGATAGCTTTTCATATTTTCCTAGAGATAGTATGATCTCTTCATTATTTTAGTTTTGCTAAATTGAGTGGTTATGTGTTTATCCACTATGGCTAGGACAACTCATTCATTCAATGGTTTCCCATAGATGGCCAACGTGATGTGGAACTAAAGGTTTATTATGGTAAATGGGATCATTCTATAGTTGTTCAATCAACGTGCATAATCATAGTGTAAGGTACCTCCTTGGCACTTTCTTGAGTAAGGTTCCTGATTGGCGCCTACTTGAGTAAGGCATCTGGTTGGTGCCTACTTGAGTAAGGTGTCTGCTTGGCACCTAATTGATTAAGGCACCTACTTGAGTAAGGCACCTGCTTGAGTAAGGTGCCTACTTGAGTAAGTCACCTGCTTGAGTAAGGTGCCTACTTGAGTAAGGCACCTTCTTGAGTAATGCGCCTACTTAATATACCTTAGACCAATGAAGTAGAAGCATACTAGGTCCATGTAGGACCTCGATTGAGAAAAAGATGACAAAATCAGTGAATAACTACACAAAACACACTTCACACACAAATTAGATAATGCACATAATTTCATTAAATAAATACATAATGATTCATAAAAATATACAACTCATATTATATTGTTGTGCAAAAACCATTGGTACTCATACAAAAATATGAGCATATTTGATGCTCATCATCCCCCCATGCCTAATATGTGCCATGCCCTCGTGGCACCTAAAACCGGTAATCACCTCCTTCTCATAGGCCACATCTTTCTATTTCCTTTTCTTACTGGTGGCCTTAGATTTCTCTTCATTCTGAGGCTTTCATTTCTACTAAGGGAAATTGATTTGCTATGGGGTATTTTTGGGTTGCACTGGCCTTTAGCTACACTAGCTTCTGGCTATGTTGGGTTGGCCTTCATCCTTTAGCTGTGTTGACTTCCTATTGCACTGGCTACGCTTCCCTGTCCTGCTCAACCAAACACCTGTGTTAGGTGTCACAACCACAGATCTCTAGAATGTCGTCTCTGCTTCCTACCATAGATTAACATGTTGAGGGCATAATTCTCTGAGTGGAATATCAAAGTCATCCCACTTTTTAATGACCATGCTGATCTTGTATGGCCAAATTTCCTCAGGGGTGAGGCCAACATTTTATTTTGAAATCACTACCGCTTCTACCTCTAGTCTGAATACTCCCGTCTTTCCAACTATTTCTTCATTTTGGAGGGCTGACCCTATGACGAACCATATATCTCCTAGAATTGGTCATCCATAATAGAGTCCACATAGATGTTAGGCCCTCTTTCAGCCTTCTTGGTAGCTTTTCTAGCTACCTTTGTCACCTCAAAATATTCACAAAGTTTTTCATATTTTTCTTTTCGCTTAGTGAAGGCCTGCATGCCTTCTTTCCATTCCTCATTTTACTAGGGGTTCGAAACAGTGAACGTAACTCTGGACTTTCTCTTGGACCTCTTCTATGATATATGAGGTGCATTCTCCTTTTGCATCTTTGGTATTGTGGTAGTTTGCATGGGGATATCTTCCTTTCCCATGGGATATGCTTCCATGTTAGAGAATTCAGGAATCTCCCTTGTTTTTTGATCACTCAATGATTGCTCCTTGGGTTATTTAGGTATTGGTCCCTCAATTTTGGGTACTTTGTGCTTCTAAGAGTCCTTCTTGGTGTCAGGTTTAGGGCCTTGCTCGTGGCTCTGCCCAGAATGCTCCTCATCATTGTTAATGTTAATTACAGGGGTTTCTATTTGAAAAATAGTATTCCCCTATTCCTCTACAGTTACTCTATCAGAGGCACACGAACCCTCTCTTACTTCTACTTAATTTTGGGCATCTGATCTGACCACCCCATATGATATTACACTCTCTAGCAAGGTTGGAGAGTTTGTGGGCATCTCAATTGCCCAATATTTTTGGGTAGAGGCATCTTGTATTTCGATCGCCCTGGCATACAACTATTGATTTTCTATCCTGAGCTACCAAATTAGTTGCTATAGTTGGGCTACGGTGGCCTCCTACCTCTAAATTTTCCTCACAGTCATCTCCTTGAATTCATCAAACAAAACCTACATTGTGAAGTTCTCACTCTGCCTAGTGATATCCTCTTTCATTGACACCTTGGATTGTTGTTGCAGGTCTACTAAAGACTACGGATCTTGTGGACTATGAGCGGCCAAATTATGCAAGGTGTAGACTACAAATATAACCTTCGTGTCTTCTTCTTCTTCCTCACTCAACAAAATTAGTCATTGTAGGTGTATCCAACCGCATATACACTCTATCAAATGATTTTTTGGTTCAGGTCTAGAGGAATTTGGCCTATCTTATGTATAATCAGGTAGATAACATTGCATTTCTTTTGCAACATCCAGTGAGGTTTGGGGTTGTCGCCCTTCTTCTTCAAATATTTTCTACAATTCAGCCTTGTACCCTACTTTGGTCATCGCCTGCTCCTGCGTATCAGAATATTCAACCCTTTATTATTTGACCACTTCTCGTAATTCGTCCTCCTACCCTACTTTAGCTACTGCTTACTCCTACGTGCTAGAATTTTTGGCCCCTACTACCAACAAGCCCCTATATGTTCTTCAACATATCGTATTAGGGTTGTAGCCCGTTATGGGTTAGGGCAAAGACCACTCCTCTTTGGTATCATGATACCTCATCCTTTAGGGCACTTGCCAAATAGAATGATATATTAATTTCTTGCTCATGCACTAGGTGGTTTAGGAATTGCATTTGGTTCCCATTCAGGTACGATTACTTCCTTGTGCATGTGAAGTATCTCACAACCTGTTCGAAGATCTTCCTCCAGTGCATCAAAAGTCCTTTTGGGAGCCCTCCATGGTCAAGTCATACATTTCTCTATCTGAGCAATAATTTTATGCATTGGATCATCATTTCATCCTTGTATGTGCATTCACTAGTGAGGGGGAGGCCAGTGACATGAGTGATGTGCTCAGGGGTGACTAGAATCTTTAGTCCGTGTGGTTGGGTGACCTATCTTCTCATAGTGATAGTAAACTCTTTTTATGCCTCCATGTCCTAGTTTTGGCTTATTAGGCGATAGTAATCCATCCACTCGGCTGCCTCAAAATGATTATGGACTTGTCCTCTAATCCCCTCATTGTCACTAGGCTCATGCTTTTTGAGTGCATGGTTCTTTGATCGGCCTCCCATGGTGAATTCTCTATTTTTTTCTACTGGGTTGATGCCTTATTCATAGTAAGGAGCCTACTTATATATTCTGGTGTCTAACCTTAGAAATTGCTTCTGCATTGGGGTTGATAGGGTACACCACCTAAATTGATTTTTGGCATGACGTATTAGGCATGAGGGGCCAATTCAATTCTTGCATCGACATTATTTTTAGAGAAGCATATCTTATGAAAAATTATGTATATATTTAAAAAATCATGCGCATACCTGATTGGTCATTTCATGCTTCGTGGAGTATACTAATTTTGTAATCTATGGTAATGGTGATAGTATATTTACCATGTGTTGATTATGTCACCTTGGTTACTACAATTCTAGTTTGCTCGATGTCCCATACTAAAAATGCGATGGATCCTATTGATTCATATTGGGATGCATATTTCCTCTTACGGTTGGTCTTGGGATGTGCATAAATTCTACCCAATGATTTTGAAATATTTTTGGGTGCCTTCAGATTTCCATCACATGATGTGATGATGTTGGATTTGGCCACTCCACATACCACCAATTTGCGTATGTACTTTTGATTCAATCGATGCGCCTACTTGAGTAAGGCACCTGTTTGGCACCTTCTTGAGTAAGGCACCAGATTAAGGAGTCGGAGTAAGGTGTCAGAGTAAGGCATCAGAGTAAGGCACCATAGTAAGGTGCCAGAGTAAGGCTCTATATTAAGGCACCTGCTTGAGTAAGGTGCCTACATGAACACACACATCTTTTTTTTTTGCCCTTGATGCATAACATCTAGGGGCCTCAAATTTTTTTTTTTTTGAATGAAGGAATGTCGGGCACCTCCAAAGTAAGCTGCCTACTTCTAGAGTAAGGCACCTACCTTCAGAGTAAGGTGCATGCCTATGGATTAAGGTTACAAAGTAATGTGCCCAAGTAAGGTACTATAGTAAGGCACTAGAGTAAGGCACCTAATCGAACACACATTTTTTTTTACCCTTGATGCATAACATCTAGGTGCCTCAAATTTGTTTTTTTAAATTAAGGAATTTCGGGCACCTCTGAAGTAAGACGGCTACTTCTATATTAAGGCACCTACCTTCAGAGTAAGGTGCCTACCTCTGGAATAAGGTGCTAGAGTAAGGCATCGGAGTAAGGTGCCCGAGTAAGGCACTAGAGTAAGGTGCCTACTCGAACACATTTTTTTTTTAGATTTTTCAACCGTAGTCAAACGCCTCTATTGATTGGCATGAATAAGGTGCCCTTTAGAGTAAGGCACCTACCTTCAGGTATAAGGCACCTCTCTTCTATAGTAAGACACTAGAGTAAGGCACCTCATTTTCAAATTAAGGCATCGGAGTAAGATGCTATGATTGTGGAGGACCACATTATTCCAACTATTTCTTGTATAAAGCAAGACTGAGTTCAAAGGGAAATGAACCCGCTTACAAAGAACCTATGCACAAGGAAACTGCTCATAAGATCTACGTAGTAAAAATAAGTCTAAATTTAGAATAGAAATATACTCTTTTACTTATAAAGGGTAATATTTTTGGTAAGGATGTCAAAATTCTAATAAATAGTGCTTTGTTTCAACTAGTTTGATCAAGGATGTAGCGAAAATGCTACATATCTTAGCACATGGGTGGAAGGTTGAGTATGGTTCTAGAAAAAACTACTCTATGGATACTTGGTATCCTATAACTAAAATTACCTTACCTAGTGGAACAACCATTGGATGTCTTTATGTAGCAACACTACATGCTTTTGATGTAGTCATAGGGATGGATTGGCTACAAGCCTATAGGGCCGTGATCAATTTCCAAGAAAGGTAGACTGAATATTTAGATATTAGAAATAAAATACAAATATTCTATAGCTCAAAAAGTAATTTCCAACCTTAGATACTTTTTGTGATGAAACTTAAGAAAATTATTAGGAAGGGAGGAATAGTTTATGTAGTTAAGCTTAACGAATTTGAAGAGGAAAAGAGGGAAGACGTGTTTGGAAAACACCTAGTACTATAGGAATTCATGGATGTGTTCCCAAAGGACTTATCTAGACTCCCTTATAAATGTGAATTTAATTTTACTATTGATTTAAATCTAGGAACATGGCCTATTCATAAGTCTCCTTATAAGATGAATCCCATTGAGATGCAAGAGCTAAAGGTACAACTACAATGGTTACTAGAGAAGGTATTGATTAGGCTGAGCGTGTCACCATGGGATTCACACATGTTTTTTGTTAGGAAGAAGGATGGTTCTTTATTATTATGCATATATTACAAGATGCTTAATAAGACAACCATCAAAAATAGATACAATCTACCCAGAATTGAAGATCTCTTTGACTAGCTAAAGGATGCTACTATCTTCTCTAAGATTGATTTAAAATTTGGATATCACCAATTGATAATCCATGAAGAAGATACCCACAATATGGTATTTAAAACATGATAAGGACACTATGATTTTATAATCTTACCTTTTGGACTGACGAATGCTCTATAACATTCATGAACTTGATGAATAGTGTATTCGAAAGCATTTGGATTGATTTATCCTTATATTTTTGGATGATATTTTGGTATATTCTTGAAATAGGATGGAGCATAATAGACATCTCAGAATCATGCTAGGGTTTCTAAGGAAGAATCAACTATATGGAAATCTATCTAAGATCAACTTCTATGTGTCAAAATTATAGTACTTAGGACATATAATGCCATTGAAAAGCATTGTAATGGATCCCAAGAAGATAGAGCTATACTAAATTGGTCGATGCCCACCAATGTGACTAAAGTACAAATATTCATGGGATTGATGGGTTATTATAGGTTCTATGTGAAGGATTATTCTATGATAAGCCTACAATAACTAATATTCAAAGGAAGGGGAAGGAATTCAAGTGGTCAGATAAATGTGAGGTAGCTTTAAAGTTTCTTAGATAAAAACTCACCACATCTCCCATATTAAAGATTCCAGACCCTCAAGGTAACTTCTTAGTATGCATGGATGCATCTTTGTAAGGTTTGGGTGGTGTGTTTTCATTGGATGAGGTAGTTGTAGCATATGGCTCAAGGAAAATCAAGAGATATGAAGTCAACTATGCTACTCATGACCTAGAATTGGTAGCAGTTGTATACGCTCTCAAAATATGGTGACATTATCTAGTGGGAATATCCTTCAAATTGAGGATCAACCATCATATATTGAGGTATATATTTACTCAACCTTTGCTTAATATCAAGAAAATAATATGGATTGATTTTCTCATCGAATATTATTTTGGGATCGAATACATCAAAGGAAAGGAAAATAATATTGTTGATGCTCTAAGTAGGAGAAGACACATTGTTGTTTTGACCTGCAACCATGTATATTTGATGGATAAAATAAAAATAATGCAATATTAGAATGTATATTATAACCAAATATGGGTAAATATGTAAATAAAACTAAGGAAAGCAAGGATTTTGGCATCAATGATGGTTTTCTATGCTTCAAGGATCGGGTAATAATTCCTGAGGCAAGTGATCTTGTTAGAAATATATTATATTACAAAATTTGGGTCATGTAAATGTACCTTCCTAGGTACATACTTAGGATATTATATTACTTTAGGGGGAAGTTATCTAGTTACTTCATGCAATGTAATAAATGCACAAGTGTCAATGTGTAAGTTGTATATGTGCAAGGTGTCCCTTGCACAACTAGGTAGAGTGTTGGGCAAGGAACCTATCTTCCTATATAAAAAGGGCCTCATTGTAACAAGCAAGATATATAGAAGCTTAGAGCATATTCATAGGTAGTATCATAGTGTTGTGTATATCACCATATTGGTGATGGGTGCAATGTAGTCTAGTAGCTTTGTTCATGGAGTGTCCATTTCCTCCATAGCTACATTGTATTCATTTCCATAATTTCTATTTATAGCATATTTTAGTCATCTCACATATTTATTTTATTTCATATTATTCTAAATTTTGTGATTGTTATCTTCAATTGCATACTGCATTAAAATCTAACAGTAGTATCAAGGCCACGATAGATCTAGCCATAGTAGATCAATAGGAAAATCACCATTACCATTGAGCTTAATTTTTTTGTCAACCTGACGCATTGCTAGACCAAAAACTATCAAAAACTCTCAAAATAGTCTATGTGGTAGAATTAGGGAGAGCCACAAGTGAGGACTAAAATAAATCTAGATTCTAGAAAAATTGAGATTACATTTGGCTAGAGTATTTCCATAGAGTTGTACGAAAAAACTTGTGAAGACTAGGACTCAGCATTCAATCCACTAGAATGACAAATCAACTAGTAAATATAATTCAATATATCTATAATTTATTAAATATTAACCAAAGTTTATTTTATTGTAAAAAAATAATTCTCAGAAGATTAGAACACCTCTTAAAACAGAAATATAGGAGACCTCAACTTCATTGCCCAAAGATCGGCATGCCTTCATAGTGTAGATATTAGTTCCTTGTGAAAGAAAAGAATACTATGGAAGAAGACTTCTGGAGAAGAGTCATGGTGAAGTTAGAAGACTGGAGATCTCCATTGCTATATTGAGAACTTCACAGAAGAAGAAAATACCATAAAATCCTTATTCTTGAAGAAAAGGCCAATAAAGCCTTGATATTGAAGAAAAGACCACAAAAACCTTGATCCTGAAGAAGACACTAGAAGAGAGTATCTGATTTAGAAGCATATTAAGATGTTGTAGGGAAAGGAGATTCAGTGAGTTGGGAAACTATATACAAGAAAGTTAGGAAGAGTATATTCTTCAAAATCAATCCAACACCTGAAGCAAAATTTAAGATAAAGATATCAGGAGAAGATATCATTGAAGAAATTCTAGTCTTGGAAGAAGAAGGACTAGGAGACTCCTACTCAAATCCAGAAGTAGTAGAATCAGAAATCCAGAAGAAGATCTCACCACCAACACTTCTAGGAGTAGAAGGTTGAATAAAAGGTCTCAAGAAAGACTAGAAGAAGTTGCAAGATCAAATACCTTAGAGATGTCTTAATGAGCATCCAATAAAAGGCTTGGAGGGCCTTACTGAAGAAATCATCAAAGGAGAACTCATTGGATAAATTCACTATAGAAGATAGTGAAATATTTGGGACAATTTTCATCATCCAATAACAAGCCCAAAAGAAGAAGAATATTTTGATAAGGAGTGCCAAATCTTAGAAGACCTCAAGACATTTAGAATCTTGAGAAGAAGATCCTACTTGAAGTCAAAAATTGACAAGAAGAATTGAATACAGTAGAAGCCTACCAAATACAAGAGGTTTGAAGATTACCTCTCACAACAAGAAGGCACAATTTATAGAAAGGAGTTCTCTGAATCTACAATAGAAAGGAGAATATTGCAAGAAGGATAAAATCGCCAAACCCTAGTCTCATAAAAGAAAATTTGAGACCATATTTTGGTGAAAAGAGTAGACTAAGACAACCTACAAAGAATATGTGAGATCCTACACAAGACAACAACTTGGTGCTTCATTTACAAAAGCTACATCATATATAAAACCTTTCATAAAAAAGTAAGCAACTATTGGTGTAAGTAGATTCATTAATTGGATTACTTATTAGATTCATTAGAGCACCTTATTTGGATTAAAGTTGCAATAAGGAAAATTGGATTACGGTCTTCAAAAGTGAAAAAAAGAGAAAAGCTTATTTTAAGGTTCATTTACACATTAGGAGTTTATTGGATTTAAGAATTACAATTACCTATCATCTAATATGGAAAGAAAAGAAGACTAGACCCTACAACTGTTGAGCAAGGTGTAGCAACAAATATTGTCATTGTTGTCAACACAGTCATATAGATCTGTTGATGCAGTGGACGAGAAGTTCAAAAGCTAGTCGGATGCAAAAAACAAGAGTTCAAAGGTTACTCAGAGTATGTACAGTGATTCTCCAAGAAGACCGAAGTGGACCACTTGCAAAAGGTCAAAGAAAAAGACAAGTAAGAAAAGTGTCGCGATATCGCGACATATACAGCAGGCAAGAAAAACTGTCGCGATTTCATGACATGTTAGAAGAGAGAGAAGAAGAAAGAAAAACTGTCACGATTTCGTGACATGTTGGAAGAGAGAGAAAAAGAAAGAAAAACTGTCACGATTTCGTGACATGTTAGAAGAGAGAGAAGAAGAAAGAAAAACTGTCACGATTTCGCGACATGTTGGAAGAGAGAAAAGAAGAAAGAAAAACTGTCACGATTTCGCGACATGTTGGAAGAGAGAGAAAAAGAAAAACTGTCACGATTTCGCGACATGTTGGAAGAGAGAGAAGAAGAAAGAAAAACTGTCGCGATATCGCGACATGTTGGCAAGAAAGAAAAACTGTCACGATATCGCGACATGTTGAGAAGCAAGAAAAACTGTCACGATTTCGCGACATGTTGGAAGAGAGAAAGGCAAGTAGAAAAAGTGTCACGATTTCGTGACATATTGCAAGGAAGGTTGTACGGATGAAAAAGTGTCACGATTTCGTGACATATTGCAAGGAAGGTTGTACGGACGAAAAAGTGTCACGATTTCGTGACATATTGCAAGGAAGGTTGTACGGATGAAAAAGTGTCACGATTTCGTGACATATTGCAAGGAAGGTTGTACGGATGAAAAAGTGTCACGATTTCGTGACATGTTGCAAGGAAGGTTGTACGAGAGAAAAAGTGTCGCGATTTCGTGACATGTTGAGGAGAGAGAAAAAGGTGTCAGATAGAAAAATGTGTTCGATTTGTGACATGTAGAAGAG
Source organism: Wollemia nobilis (assembly GCA_028583015.1). Classification (NCBI taxonomy): domain Eukaryota; kingdom Viridiplantae; phylum Streptophyta; class Pinopsida; order Araucariales; family Araucariaceae; genus Wollemia; species Wollemia nobilis. The sequence goes on along the minus strand of JAQPPZ010001900.1, from coordinate 759,565 downwards.
AAGAGAGAGAGAGAAAAAGGTGTCACGATTTCGTGACATGTTTTTTTTTTGTCAAAGCGAAGAGAAAGAGTAGAGAGAAAAAGTGTCACGATTTCGTGACATATTACAAGAGAAAGAGCTAAGGAGAAAAAGTGTCGCGATATCGCGACATGTCGGTTTTCGTGACCCGAAGGCAAGGAGGAAAGCGCTAAGGAGAAAAAGTGTCGCGATATCGCGACATGTCGCGTTTTCATGACCCAAAGGCAAGTTAAAGCGCTAAGGAGAAAAAGTGTCACGATATCGCGACATGTCGCATTTTCGCGACTAAAGGAGGAGAGAGAAAGTAAGAAGGCAAAAGTGTCACGATTTCGTGATAAAAGTAAAGAAGGAGAGTACGGAAGAAAAAGTGTAGCGATATCGCTACATGTTGTATTCTCGTGGGCCAAAGCTAAGAGAAAGCGTACGAAGGAAAAAGTGTAGCGATATCGCTACATGTTGTATTCTCGTGGGCCAAAGCTAAGAGAAAGCGTACGGAGGTGAAAGTGTCGCGATATCGTGACATGTGTTTTCATGACAACAAATAGAAGAGTTACAGAGGCAGTTGAAGCCGACGAAGACCGATGTTAGCCGATGAAGATTAGGGTTTGCAGTCGATGAAGATTAGGGTTTGTAGCCGACTAAGATTAGGGTTACAGTCGACTAAGATTAGAGTTTTTCATCATGAAAATGTTGTTATAAAAGTAGGGCTATTTGGAGAATTGAGTGTTGTCAAAGATATCGTCGTATAAGTGTCGAAGCGAGAAATGTGGTCGTAAGAGCGTAGAAAGCGTAGAAGCGGCGAGATGATGGCGAAGTGCACAAAGTGAGCAAAGAAGTCGAATCATGCTAAGTGTGAAATTTGCAAAGGAAGCAGAGTGTGCAAAAGGGAGAAGACGATCATGAAGCTCGACAGTGAAGCAGCAGATTGTGCGAAGTGATTGTGCAGAGAGAGCAGAGTGCGTAGAGAATGCAAAGGTGAAGCAGACCAGTTAGGGTCTTGTAAAAGCAAAGGTATTTTATCATCAAACTTATAGATTCAAAATTGAAGTCCAGGTTGCAGTCTGGCATCAGGGGTTGGTGCTCCTTCCAGTAGGTGCTGGTAAATCAGGGGTTGTTGCTCCTTTCTGTTGGTACAGATAAATCAGGGGTTGATGCTCCTTCCAGTGGAAGCTGGTAAACTATTTGTAAAGTTGGTGCTTTGCAAAGGCTGGATTTGGATGGTAGTCCAAGCAGTCATTCTTGAGGAGTAGCCAAATTGGTGAACCTCGTTAAAATCTTGTGTTGTGTGATGTTCTCTTGTTGTACTTGTTGTATCTGTTTATAAGTTTTTAATTGCTATTGTTTTAAGAGCTATAAATTCATGATTAAAGTACCACACTGATTCACCCCCCCTCTCAGTGCCATTGTAAGACTAACAATTGGTATCAGAGCCAAGTTCCCTTATCAGGCTAAATCAGCTAGGGTTGATCTTGGATTAGTATGCAATGGGTAAGAAGAATAGATCTTCCTCCAAAAGGGCATCTCAGTCAGTTTCAGTTCCTGTGGAAGAGAAAATTGAACCAGATGAGGTTGAAGGCTTTTTATCAAACAAAGCACCTTTGTTTGATGGAACTAATTACATGACCTGGAGAATCAGGATGCAGGCATATCTTTGTGCTTTGGGATACTACGTCTAGGATTCAGTAATCAATGAATACACAATACCCATCACTCCTCCAACCGATGTTGTCGATAAGAATCTGTTTGAAAATGACTCAAAAGCAAGGAATGCTATCAGGTGCGGATTAGTAGACAGTGAACTGGTAAAGATCAAGAGTTGTAAAATGGCAAAAGAAATATGGGACAAACTGAGGAGTATTCATGAAGGAGACGATGAGATCAAGGAGGTCAAGTTACAAACACATCAAGCTCAGGTCGAAGCTTTAAAGTTGAATAACGATGAGAACATAGAGGTATATATGCTGAAAGTTAATGAAGTCCTAGAGGATGATTCTAAAAGAGAAACAAAAAAAGAACAGAAATGTGATGAAGAAGAAATTGATGCAGAAATAAATTTGAAAGAGGAACTAATTGCAGCTCTGGATGAATTGAAGATAGAAAGAAAAAGGAATAAGGAAATCTCAAGAAAGCTTGATGATGCAAATGAAATAATAACCAGAGTTGAAAGTACAGGTAGAAGAATTCAAAAGGATTGAAGAAACTCTCGAGTCACAGATCAATGAGAAAGAGATTGGTTGCTGCAAACAAGAGGAAGAGACTGTTTTATTGAAGAAACAACTAGAAGAGGCCAATACAAATCTCAAATTCGAGAAGAGCACAGAGTTGCTAGATAAAATGATAAACCAACAAAGAAGCTCCACGGATAAGCGTGGTCTTGGATATGAAGTTGAACAACCTTCATCTTCCAACTCTACAGAAAAAAGGAAGTTCACTGTTGAAGGATCGAAGCAAGAAAAGTTTGAATCTGAATCTTCAAAAGGAAGAAAATATCAAAGGAGATCTACAGCAAAGCAACCACAACAAAAGAGGTTCTATCACTCTCACTCTATTCATAATAATACTTTTAATGGCTATTGTTTCAGATGCAACCAGTATGGTCACAAGGCAACTTATTGTGGATTGAATAATAAATCAAAGAGTTATGCTGGTAGAAATACATCTGCATTTTTGAGTGAACACTATGTACAATGTTTTCAATGTAATGGTCATGGGCACATAGCAAGGTTTTGTCCAAGCACTTTTGTATCTAATCTAAGGCAAAATAGTAGATTTCATCAGACGCAAAGAACACAACACAGACAGGGAATAAATCATGTACATAAAAAAAAGGAAAATAATCATTCATCAAGGATGCACAAGAGACAACCACACAAGAGAAATGTTCGAGTTCACGAAAAGGTGCAAAACAAGGATGCAGCTGAAAAATCCAAGCCCGAGTTCAAGAAAGTTTGGAGAAAGATAGAAGAAAGGAAATCGTGTCTCCTTGGACTGAAGGAGACTACTCCTCTATTGCACTAAGCAACTCCAGGTAGCACATCCTCAGGGGGAGCAATCTTGAAAGTTTCATTTTAATGCTCCTATGTATTTGTTTGGGTTTCCGAGGATGAAAAGCAAGTAGTTAGGGGAAGTTGTTGTATAGTTGTCAAAGTGTGTTTTTCTGTTCATGTAGTTTGTGGAAGTGCCGTGAAGGGTGGTGATTAAATTGAGAGTTGTCATTATTGGTAGTATTGCTATATGTCATTGTTGTATTGGTGATGATTCTTACTGCCACTGTCCAAAGTTAAGGATTATAACAGTTCAGATAACTTGGTTAGTAAACGAATGCTGCCCTAGCCGCATATATGTGTTTCGATAAAAGCAGTGTGTATTTGAACTACACATTGATGTGAAGATTGTTAGATCTATTATGACGTTGTGGTGAAAAATATTGAAGTCTGATCATTAACTCATGGTTAGCCCATCAAGATGAGCAACTTTGCTTTGTGAATCATACCTATCCGAGGTCCAGAAGTATGAGTTTGAGTAAGGTGCACTTTAGTTGGCCGTAAAGTGTTTAACAAAATATTGTCTCCTGATTCGAACAGTTGAAAGTAAGGTGTGACCAGCGGTGACTATAGAAAACATAGACCAAGTTGAAAATATAAAAAGGGATTTGGTTGTGTTGTGGTACAGTGTTTGATGCTTGCACAGATTTGGCAGTAAAATTGCAGTGTTGGTACAGTGCTGAACAAAAGTTGGTACAAGTGTGAGTCACTTATCAATTTTGTTGACAGATGTGAAATCAGCATTTTGAATGGGAAGCTTGAAGAAGATGTTTATATTGAGCAGCCAGATGGTTTCCAGCTTGGTGATATTCCCAACTTGGTTTGTAAGTTGAAGGTATATGGCTTGAAACAGGCACCCCGAGCATGGTATGCAAGGCTAGACAACTATCTCACTCAACAAAGGTTTGAGAAGGATCTATGATTGGAAGCTTACTGTACCTGATAGCTATCAGACCAGATATCTTGCAGGCAGTATGCATGGCAGCATGATTCCAGGCTAATCCCAAGGAGACTCATATGACAACATTATGGTGGTTGATTTCTGAAATATCATCGAAGGGAAAATAATTGTGTGTGACAGTGGTTGGTTGAATGCATCAAAGTTTTCTGAATTGAGAGTTGTGTTTAAGCCTTGTGTTATAAGCATAGTGGCTTAAGCCCATTTGTTGTGAAAGAACTTGAGTTAGAAAAGAACATGAGTATCATTATTATGTCATATTTGTGGTTGAGCATTGTTGGAATTATTTGAGTTGGTTGATACATACTTGGACTAGGGTTGTGTGAGAGATGATGGGTTGAGTTGATTCGATTGAGCCTAGTCAAGTTATGTGTGAAGTGATTTTTAAAGTTCTATGAAGTAGATTTGATTTGAGATCGCCGTTCTTTTTGAGTACTACTTGAGCATGATTGATTGAGCTTTTGAGAAGGCCTTTTGGAAATATTTGAGGACAATGCTGGGACAGATTGCTAGAGAAGATTCGAACAAGTTTTTAGAGAGCTTGGTGGAGCAGATTTGGACAGGTTTTGAATGAGCTAGTTATTCAACATTGGACAAGTTCCATGTGAGCTTGTTAAGCAGGTTCTATGTGAGCCTATTGAGCAGGTTCTTAGTGAGCCTATTGACTGAGCTTTGGAGGTGACTGAGTACAGAGGACAGAGTCTCAATGGATAGAAATCTAGCAGCCAACACAGTTGAAGATAGACCTGAGTGAGGATTCTTCAAGTGAAGAAGAGGTCCACCAGTCAGTGCAACAGAGAGAAAGAGTCTTCTATAATATCACAAGGGTACTATGGAGTATGGGTTATGGTATCCAAAAGATGCAGATTGGGTAGGATGTGTAGATGACAGAAAGAGTACCAGTGGAGTGCATTCTATCTTGGGGACAGATTGGTCACGTAGAACAGTAAGAAACAAGAGTCAGTTTCCTTATCCACAACAGAGGTAGAATATATTGCAGTGACAGCGTGTTGTACGCAGGAGAAAGTTGCAGAAAGTGAGGTTAAGTTGGATTTTCATTCCAACAATATATTGTGGAGTGGTCACGTTTCCCAAGAATTGACTAGCTATAGGGATCACATTCTCAGGGGGAGCATTTCAGTATTTGTTTATCTTTTTGCTCATGTTCATGATTTTTGCTAAATATAATAAATTTTGGCTGAGAATGTTGTGCATGGACTCAGGGGGAGTCTGCAGGAGCCCTTTGGTATTATTGTCAAAGGGGGAGAAGAATTACAGGAACATTGCACATGTGTTGCCAACAATTCCAAAGGGGGAGATTGTTGAGCAAGGTGCAACAAACAGTATTGTCATTGTTGTCAACACAGTCAGACAGATCTATTGATGCAGTGGACAGGAAGTTCAAAAGCTAGTCAGATGCAAAAAACAAGAGTTCAAAGGTTACTCAGAGTATGTACAGTGATTCTCCAAGAAGACCGAAGTGGACCACTTGCAAAAGGTCAAAGAAAAAGACAAGTAAGAAAAGTGTCACGATATCACGACATATACAACAGGCAAGAAAAACTGTCATGATTTCGTGACATGTTAGAAGAGAGAGAAGAAGAAAGAAAAATTGTCACGATTTCGTGACATGTTGGAAGAGAGAGAAAAAGAAAGAAAAACTATCACGATTTCGCGACATGTTAGAAGAGAGAGAAGAAGAAAGAAAAACTGTCATGATTTCGCGACATGTTGGAAGAGAGAGAAGAAGAAAGAAAAACTGTCACGATTTCGTGACATGTTGGAAGAGAGAAGAAGAAAGAAAAATGTTGGAAGAGAAGAAGAAAGAAAAACTGTCGCGATTTCGCGACATGTTGGAAAAGAGAAGAAAAACTGTCGCGATATCGCGACATGTTGAGAAGCAAGCAAAACTGTCACGATTTCGTGACATGTTGGAAGAAAGAAAGGCAAGTAGAAAAAGTGTCACGATTTCGTGACATATTGCAAGGAAGGTTGTACGGACGAAAAAGTGTCACGATTTCGCGACATATTGCAAGGAAGGTTGTACGGACGAAAAAGTGTCACGATTTTGTGACATATTGCAAGGAAGGTTGTACGGAGAAAAAGTGATTCGCGACATATTGCAAGGAAGGTTGTACGGAAAAGTGTCACATGATTTGTGACATATTGAAGAGGTTTACGAGATGAAAAAGTGTCACGATTTACGCGAATGTTGTAGGAGAGAGAGAAAAGGTGTCACGATTTCGCGACATGTTGGCCAGAAAGAAAAGCTGTCGTGATATTGCGACATGTTTGAAGAGAAAGAGGAGAGAGAAAAAGGTGTCACGATTTCATGACATGTTAAAAAGAAGAGAAAGAGAGAAAAGGTGTCACGATTTCGCGACATATGACAAGAGAAAGAGCTAAGGAGAAAAAGTGTCACGATATCACGACATGTCGGGTTTTCATGACCCGAAGGCAAAGAGAAAGCGCTAAGGAGAAAAAGTGTCGCGATATCATGACATGTCACGTTTTCATGACCCAAAGGCAAGTTAAAGCGCTAAGGAGAAAAAGTGTCGCGATATCGCGACATGTCGCATTTTCACGACTAAAGGAGGAGAGAGAAAGTAAGAAGGCGAAAGTGTCACGATTTCGTGACAAAAGTAAAGAAGGAGAGAATGAAAGAAAAAGTGTAGCGATATCGCTACATGTTGTATTCTTGCAGGCCAAAGCTAAGAGAAAGCGTACAAGGAAAAAGTGTAGCGATATCGCTACATGTTGTATTCTCACGGGCCAAAGCTAAGAGAAAGCGTACGGAGGTGAAAGTGTCATGATATCGTGACATGTTGTGTTTTCATGGCAACAACAATAGAAGAGTTACAGAGGCAGTTGAAGCCGACGAAGACCGATGTTAGCCGACGAAGATTAGGGTTTGCAGCCAATGAAGATTAGGGTTTGCAGTCGACTAAGATTAGGGTTACAACCGACTAAGATTAGAGTTTTTCATCATGAAAATGTTGTTATAAAAGTAGGGCTGTTTGGAGAATTGAGTGTTGTCGAAGATATCATCGTATAAGTGTCGAAGTGGGAAATGTGGTCGTAAGAGCGTAGAAAGCGTAGAAGCGGTGAGATGATGGTGAAGTGCACAAAGTGAGCAAAGAAGTCGAATCGTGCTAAGTGTGAAATTTGCAAAGGAAGTAGAGTGCACAAAAGGGAGAAGATGATCGTGAAGCTCGATAGTGAAGCAACAGATTGTGCGAAGTGATTGCGTAGAGAGAGCAGAGTGCGTAGAGAATGCAAAGGTGAAGCAGACTAGTTAGGGTCTTGTAAAAGCAAAGGTATTTTATCATCAAACTTATAGATTCAAAATTGAAGTCCAAGTTGCAGTCTGGCATCAGGGGTTGGTGCTCCTTCCAGTAGGTGCTGGTAAATCAGGGGTTGTTGCTCCTTTCTGTTGGTACAGATAAATCAGGGGTTGATGCTCCTTCCAGTGGAAGCTGGTAAACTGTTTGTAAAGTTGGTGCTTTGCAAAGGCTGGATTTGGATGGTAGTCCAAGCAGTCATTCTTGAGGAGTAGCCAAATTGGTGAACCTCGTTAAAATCTTGTGTTGTGTGATGTTCTCTTGCTGTACTTGTTGTATCTGTTTATAAGTTTTTAATTGCTGCTGTTTTAAGAGCTGTAAATTCATGATTAAAGTACCACACTGATTCACCCCCCCTCTCAGTGCCATTGTAAGACTAACAATAACTTTATTTGTAAATAAATTGCTGAATAACTCTTGAAGGTTCATTTCAGATTATTCTTGATTAGCTGCAGTAAATTGATTAAGTGCATTTATTTTGAGAGTTGATTGGAGTGATAAGGTAAAATTTTTAGTGCATTAAAAGTAAAAGAATATTATATTAAATTGAATTATTCTATTACTCTAAAAAATATTATTGTTTGTGTTCTTGAGAAGGGCACAAAATCATAATTTAATAGTGTCTAAAGACACTATTAGTGCATAAAAATCTGCAACACATAGTGGCCAAGTAAAGCCACCAAAATAGGTTAGAATCCTCCAAAACTTGGAGAAGAAGACAAATAACCAAAATTAGAAATAGAAGCTTCAAATATTGAGACTTTGAGTCTCAAATCCAAAGCATTACAGGGTTAGTTGCAAGGAGAAAAGTGCATAAAATTGCATCAAATAAGGAGATTCTATCTACTTCTATCTAAGCTTGGATTTTTCATAAAAGTATCCAAGAAAAAAGGTAAAGGTGTCTAATCAAAGAGACAACCTCAAAACCCCTACATTACATTCAAAAATATGCCACAAAATCAAAAAATCATATCTGCAAAAAGGAGTGAAATAAAGAGTGCAATAAAGGCATCTTATTTATAAATATTGTTATATTGTACTGCACTTATCTAATTTGTTCTAGGAAGGAAAGAGGTCAGATTTGAAGGTGTCTCAAAGGCATAAAATTTCCATGGTAAACCCAAAAAAGGTGTCCAAACGCTAGAATTATCCAAAGAATAGCAAAAGAGACACTTAAGAAGGCTCATATTCTTCATATCTTGTACGGTCAAACCTTCAAAAGATAAGGCACAAAGCAAGGGAGAAATAGCATTACATTAAAAGCAACATAATAGGTTCAAAAGGGAGAAATTAAGTAGCGTATAATCAAAGGAAATCACATCAAGAAAATTAGAATCATACATCCAATCAAGGATAATTAAATACCATCATTGGAGAATCAAGAGGTCTCCACCAAAGTGCTACCATTCGAACTCCATTCAATAGCCACCAAATCTCTTCTAAATATCCCCCAAAGCTCCACCATAAGCATTGCTTGGCTGTAAATATCTCAACACCAATAAATTATAGTAAAGAACAAGGTGGAAAAATATGTTGAAGGGCTTACAAGAAGGTATTGATAAGACAAGGTCATGCAAGGGAAAGAAGGTGTCACTTGTCATTCTCCAAAAGAAACCTAAAATTCCCAAAAAAGAACTTTAAATTTCACACATGTGAAAGGAGATGTTGCAACATTATTTTTGTACTCATATTCCATGTGGAAGAGGAGTTACTTTCAACCAAAATTGTTACAGTAAGACGCCTCACATACGTTGAAGCAGAGAAGCCACTTGAATAGCACACAAATAGGGAATAAAAATATTCCAAGCAAAGGTGATACTTGTAACAGGTGTTAGAACAAAGTTGGTGACTCCACCAAGTGTCCAAAGCATCCTTGGAGCATTAAATGAAACCACTATGACACTTGTCACTCATAAAAATATTGACCACCTATTAAAAGTGCCTTGGACTAGGGAGAATGTAGCATTCATAAGCATTCACACATCCACATTCAACACTCCACAATCTTCATGCACAACATCGAGTTGCAATGTGGAAGCAAGGTGAAAGAGCCTTTAATGATTTTTTCAAAGGAGGTCAAAGGTATAGATTAAAGGTATCATAGTTGAATAATTAAATCCAAAATTTCCATTGGAGGGAAAATTCAAAGCAAAGACACTCACATTGCATCCATATCACATCCAAAAACAACATCGATTATTGCGGTATTCAAATATTGCAAGGTGATATTTATTCTCTACTTTAATGTGTTGTCATTTAAGGGAGTTATAAGGTTGATAAATCAATGTCAAAATTAGAATAAATTAACCATATTTAATGTAAAGCATCAAAGGGAATAATTTATCAAATTAATATAATATTTACAATATTAACCATAGGAGAAATATGAATTTCTATTGGAAACTGATTTTGCAAATATTATTGTGTCCCTAATTTTCTATATTTGGGAGCTATAAGGATTACAACACAAAATTAGGTTATTAAAAATTAGAAACACTAAAATAAAATTCTAAGGGATATTAAAAGAGGTTATTAAGGTTTTTGCTAAGGTTGGAAATTTATAATATTCTTGTCTCAAAATTTCTAAAAAGGGACAAAATAAATCCAAGATTAAACATCTTCAAAATTGGAAAAGTTCTTAGTTCAATAGAAGTAATAAGGTGTTAGAAAAGTTGAATTTTTATATTTCCAAAACTTTACAAAATCAACCAAAAATTTAACTACATTTTACAAGAGCACTATATCATATTCTAAAATCACCAAGGATTCATAAGGCATTTTACAAAACTTGATAATAATAGAATCTACCAAATATTATCAAGTTCTATATTATTGGGAAGATATAAGCTTTCTACAAAACCTAAAATTCCATCAGGTGTATATACTCTCATTACTAGGGAGACATAAGGAAGCCTAAAAACCTAAGTATTAATAAAGGTTTTATCAAATCAAGCTTATATACTTCAAATCATATATCCTATTATAGGGAGTCATAAGGTAGACTACAAATAAAATCTAATCTCATTTCTTCAATTCTACTTATTCAAATAGGAAAAGGAATTTCATACAGTGAATGTAAAATTTTCTCTAATAGGAACCAATCTACAAAATATGAAAACATGTGGTACATTAACTTAGGATCCAGCCATCATATGATAGGAAATATACAATGGTTTGACTGCCTTGAAGTTGTTAAATACTATAGACTAAGAATTGCAAATAGCCAAACTTATCCTATACATGGATATGTATGTGTAACACATAGCAAATCATTTCCAAATATTATACTATAAAAAGTATTGTATGTTCCTGAATTAACATTCAATATCATTTCAGTAAGCATGTTAGTAGAAAACAATTATATGATCAAATTCAAATATATGGATGGAATCAATACATGTCTCATCATGAATCAAGGTGAAATAAAAGCAACAGGATCAATCCATGGAAATATATATATCTTAGACTCAATGAAAATCTCACAAGATATTGTTGTGTTTCAAAATGATGCTAACATATTTTGAAGAACACAAGCTTATACTGAGAGGGGGGGTGAACAGTATAAGACCTATTTTTACTTTTTCCTTTATACTTAAAAATAGTAAATCAATATACCCAAAGCAATATCAAAGTAATGCACAATATCATCCACAAAGAGACACCAATTTTAACATGGTTCACCCAGAATGGCTGGGCTACGTCCACAAAAATTTTCTCTAAAAGTTATCTCAAATTTCTTTTGGAATCCTTCCCAATTACAATTTTTATGAGCCTCGGCCCAAAGGAGATACCTTCCCCCAAACATAATTTATGAGCCTCTGCTCAAAGGAGATACCTTCCCCTCTGCTCTGGAAATGATCCCTCATAAGATCAACTACCTCTTGCCAGCACATGGAACTCCTTTCCACAAAAGACCTCCTGTCCTTATTGCTTAGCCTAAGAGACCTCTGCCTTCTATGATCACGTCCACATCAGCTCAGCAACCTGTACCAAACACAGTCAGTATATCTAGTACAAGTCTTCCTATGTCTATCAGATCTATCCAACACTTGAACAAATCAATCCTCTGCACATAGGTTGCACTGTCTTCACACACTTTGCGCCCTTATAGTAGCACTCCAAATTTGACTTTGCCCTTTGTGCTCTCTACACCCTCTGCTATCTCTGTGCACTCACAGCCACACTTGGTTGAACTTCAACCTTTGCACTATCTGCACAAACACAGCGGCACTCATAACAATTCATCACGACTCTTCGCTCACTCAGCACACTTCGATCGAATTTCGCACTCTGCTCTCGGTGATCAAACTTCTCACTTTGCACTCTATCTATGAATGTCACTACTTTGATTGCCTCCAACTATTCAAAATAGTCTGCCTTTTATAATAACACTTTTCAATATCAAAACCTTCATTTTAGTCAGCTGCACAACCCTAAACTTTGTCGGCTTCAAATTTAACTTTGTCGGTTTTGTAGCTTTTGCCATGAAACTATAACATGTCGCGATATCGTGACACCTTTGCAACCGTACACTTTCTTTTGGATTTTGTCACGATATCGTGACACTTCAGCCTTTTTCGACGTCAACTAAGTTCTTGTCGTGATATCGCGACACTTCTCCCTTTACCGACCTTTTTTCTGCTTTTGTCACAAAATTGTGACACTTCTGCCTCTGTAAACTTCATCTTCACTTCTATCGTGAAATCACGACACTTCTGTCTTCATAACCTTCCTCTCTGCTTTTTTTGTGAAATCGTGACACTTCACCTATAGAAGACCTGCTTTCAGTTTCTGTCGTGAAATCACAACACTTTTGCTTTCGTCTGCTATCTTTTCTGCCTGTCATGAAATTGTGACACTTTCTACATTCGTACATATTCTCTTCAACCTATCGTGAAATCGTGACACTTTCTTCATCCATACATTTTTTGCACAACTTGTCATGAAATCGTGATAGTTCTCACTTCAAAACCTTTCCTTTTCTACATGTCGCAAAATCACGATAGTTCTCACTTGGAACATTTTCATCGGCAGCATGTCACAAAATCATGATGGTTCTCACTTTGAACTCTACAGCATGTCGTGAAATCATGATAGTTCTCACTTCGAACTTTGCAGAATGTTGCAAAATTGTGACACTTTTTGTATTACTTTCTCTCTCTTCGAACTTGTCGCAAAATCACAAAAGTTCACACTGTGGACTCTCTCTTTTGCATTATGTCACAAAATCGTGACACTTTTTCTTTTGGAATCTCTCTCCTACAATATTTCACGAAATCGCGACCCTTTTTCGTCCATACAACCTTCCTTGCAATATGTCATGAAATCGTGACACTTTTCCTTCTCTGCCTTCCTGCTCTTTTCAAGTCGCAAAAATGCGACATGTCGCGAAATCGCGACACTTTCCACCTGGCTCTTTTTCTCTACCAACATGTCACGAAATCACGATAGTTTTTCCACTTGCCTTTTTCTCTTCCAACATGTCACGAAATCATGACAATTTTTCCTGCTTCTTCTCTCTCTTCCAACATGTCGTGAAATTGTGACAGTTTTTCCTGATTCTTCTCTCTCTTCCAACATGTCACGAAATCGTGATAGTTTTCCCTGCTTCTCTCTCTTCTGACATGTCATGAAATCGCGACAGTTTTTCTAGCTCTTTCTCTCTCCTCTAACATGTCATGAAATCATGACTGTTTTTCTTGCCTGCAAAATATGTCGTGATATCGTGACACTTTTCTTACTTATCTTTTTCTTTGATCTTTTGCAAATGGGCCACTATGGGCTTCTTGGAAACTCACTGTCCATGCTTTGAATAATCTTTGAACTTGTCATGCCGTAACCTTCATCAAAACAAATTATTTGACATTAAATCAAATTCCTTCAAGAGCTTCTTGACATCAATGACAACTTATACATTTGAGCAAAGGCAATGTACCCAAAGTACCCAAAATTTCCAACAATCTCCCCCTTTGTCATTGATGGCAAACCTTTACTGAAAACACTTCTCAAGAGCCAAAACTGAAACCAATTGTGCTAACAACTGAGAATATTCCTTTGAATTTTTTCTCCCCCTAACTTGAAGCTTTCCTCTTCACTTGAAGCTCTCCCCCTTACTCATATCTCTCCCCCTTTGTCATCAATGGAAAAGGGTCACATTTGGGGCTCGAGACTAAGAATGAACCTCTTAGCTTAGTCCCTCCCCCTCCTCATGATGAGGTGATTAATTCTGGGGTGGGAGAAAAACTCCCATTAGGCACTGATCATCATCAGCATCTATAACTTCCTTGCTGGGCCTTATCTTGAACTCTTTGTCCATCTTCCTATTCTTGTCACTGTTCTTGTTCTTGTTCTCATCCCAGTTCTTGTCCATGCCTTGATCCTTGGACCTGTTCATACCACTGTTCCTATTTCTATACCTTGGAAGTTCAGCTCTACACTATCTAGCTGTGTGACCATCATTGTTGCTCTTATAACAAGTAACAATGTTATTTCTTTTAGGCATACCTGTTCTTTGAATCCACCAGTTCTGACCAAACCTGTTCTGACCAAACCTGTTCTGGCTAAACCTATTCCTGTTATTTGTCTTGCAATAAATTGCCTTATGCCCAAACTATTGACAAGAGTAGCAATACCCTTGAAAGAAACTAGCACTTCTAAAATTGTTGTTTACCTTCTTCATTTGAGCCATGCAATGTGAAGCCATGTGACCAAACCTGTGACACGCAAAACATTTGCCTTGAAATTTTCCTTTCTATGACCTCTTGGGTCCCGAAAACTTCTTCTCATTCTGAATTCTATTTTCTATTTTTGTGCATCTATCATTCAAGAACTCATGATCTGAAATACTTTCCTCATTAGAACTTTCTTCCTTTTGGAGTCTTTTACTAGACTCTCCAACTTGTTCCTTGTGCGGCTTAACAAAACCAAGGCCTATTTTATCTGTTGTCTTTATTTGACCTTTGATGAGTGACTTAACCTTTTTGGAGCTATCTTGAAACTTGTAAAGCTTATCCTTGTACTCTTTAGTTTCCTCTTTCAAAGAAGCCATTTTCTGTTCTAACTCACTAAACTCAAGAACCTTAGACTCATCCTTGAGTTCTTGTGTCTTAGCCATAGAGAAGTCAAGACTTTCTATAAGATCATCTCTCTCCATACAAAATTCATCTAACTTATCCTTGAGTCTAGCATTCTTATTTCTTTCCTTTTTCAAAGAACTAAGAGCACTAATAAGTTCACTTTCAGGATCCTTTATTTTATTGTTTTTTGAATCATCAAAGCTTTTTTCAGATTTCTTATCACTAGAGGTGCTACCCTTTTCAAAAACCATACATGCATCTTCCTTATAGTTTTCTAAAGCATCCTCATACATACTAGAAACCAATTCATTATTTGTGCAATCATCCTCAAAGTGACCAAATTTTCCACATCTAAGACATTTCATGATAATGAATCTATGTTTCGGTTCTTCCTCTTTTTATGATATGAACAACATCTCATTTTCATTATCACTTGAAGAACTTTCACTATCACTACTAGAACACTTACTTGCTTTGTCTAGGTAGAAACTCTTCTTGTGCTTGTGAGAATACCTCTTTCCTTGATTGTTGTGCTCATATTTGATCTTCCTGTGATGCTTGTGCTTTTCAGAATCCTTGCTCTTAGAACCCTGTTTATCTTCATTACTTTCATTCTTGGGAACAGTACCGTTAGTAGCATAATGACCAAACTTTCCACAATTGAAACATCTTATATTTTTCATACTTTTGTGTTTTCTAGAGAACTTGCCTTTCTTGCTGGAATATGCCTCTTCATCACTAGAAGACTCATCACTCTCTTGAAGTTGTTTACCCTTGTTTCTTGGTAGCCTTGAAAGCTGTCTCTTTCTTGACATCAACCTTCACTTGAGTTCTCAACTCAAATGCTGCAAGTATACTATGGAGCTCATCCTTTTTCAACTTATCCAAATATTTAGCTTCCTCAATAGCAGAAATATTTTCACTAAATCTATTAGGAAGAGATCTTAAAATCTTATCACAAACATCATTTTCAGCAGGCTCAAGACCTAAGTCTTTCATGGAATTAACAACCTCATCCATACGAAGCATGTAGTCACTAATATTTTCATCATCATTCATCTGGAGTTATTCAAACATACATTTGAAGTGTCTCAACTTGGCTTTTCTGACATTTGTATCACCTTTATGAACCACCTTCAACTGTTTCCACATTTCACTAGTTGTCTTGCAGTGAATCACTTTGGTGAGATCTGCTTTCTATAAGCCTTTCAGGATTGCATTCATTGCTTTTGAATTGCTATGATGTAGGAGCCTATCTTCTTTAGTATAAGGACCATGTTCAGGAATAGTGTACTCATCTTCAATCACTTCCCAAACCTCATTCCCAAGTGCCATTAGATGAACCTTCATCCTTGCACTCCAAAGACCAAAATCTGATCCATCAAGAATAGGTGCTGCATTGCCACTTGAATAATCCATTGTGTTCTTTACTAGCTTTTCCTTCAAGCTGTTAAACTTTTTGAAGGCACCCGCTCTGATACCAATTGAAGAACACAAGCTTATACTGAGAGGAGGGGTGAACAGTATAAGACCTCTTTTTACTTTTTCCTTTATACTTAAAAATAGTAAAGCAATATACCCAAATCAATATCAAAGCATTGCATAATATCATCCACAAAGAGACACCAATTTTAACATGGTTCACCCAGAATGGCTAGGCTACGTCCACAAAACTTTTCTCTAAAAGTTATCTCAAAGTTCTTTGGGAATCCTTCCCAATTACAATTTTTATGAGCCTCGGCCCAAAGGAGATACCTTCCCGCAAACAAAATTTATGAGCCTCTACTCAAATGAGATACCTTCCCCAAATCTGATTTTATGAGCCTCTGCTCAAAGGAGATACCTTCCTCTCTGCTCTAGAAATTATCCCTCAGAATATCAACTGCCTCTACCTCTTGCCAGCATGTGGAACTCCTTTCCATAGAAGACCTACTTTCCTCAATGCTTAGCCTAAGAGACCTCTGCCTTCTATGATCATGTCCACAGTAGCTCAGCAACCTATACCAAACACAGTCAGTCAGTCTAGTACAAGTCTTCCTCTGTCTGTCAGATCTATCCAACACTTGAACAAATCAATCCTCTGCACATAGGCTACACTGTCTTCGCACACTCTACACCCATATAGCAGCACTCCACGTTTGACTTTGCCCTTTGTGCTCTCTATGCCCTCTTCTATCTCTGCGCACTCACAGCCACACTTGGTTGAACTTCAACCTTTGCACTGTTTGTGCAAACACAACGGCACTTAGAACAATTCACCATGACTCTTCGCTCACTCTGCACACTTCGATCAAATTTTGCACTCTTCTCTCAGCGATCGAACTTCTCACTCTGTGCTCTATCTGTGAATGTCGCTACTTTGATTGCCTCCAACTCTTCAAAACAACCTACCTTTTATAATAACACTTTTCAAGATCAAAACCTTAATTTTAGTCGGTTGCACAACCCTAAACTTCGTTGGCTTCAAATTTAACTTTTTCAGCTTCAAATGCCTCTGAAACTCTTCTGTAGCTTTTGCCACGAAACTAAAATATGTCGTGATATCACGACACCTTTGCAACCATACACTTTCTTTTGGCTTTTGTCATGATATCGTGACACTTTAGCCTTTGTCGACGTCAACTAAGTTCTTGTCGCAATATTGCGATACTTCTCCCTTCGTCGACCTCCTTTCTACTTTTGTCATGAAATTGTGACACTTCTGCCTCTACAAACTTTGTCTTCACTTCTATCGTGAAATCGTGACACTTCTGTCTTCATAACCTTCCTCTCTACTTTTGTCATGAAATCGTGACACTTCACCTATAGAAGACCTACTTTCAGTTTCTGTCGTGAAATCGTGACACTTCTGCTTTCGTCTGCTATCTTTTTTGCCTGTCGCAAAATCATGACACTTTCTGCATCCATACGCATTCTCTTCAACCTGTCACAAAATCATGACACTTTCTTCATCCGTATGTTTTTTGCACAACCTGTCATGAAATTGCGATAGTTCTCACTTCAAAACCTTTCCTTTGCTACATGTCACGAAATCATGATAGTTCTCACTTGGAACATTTTCATCTGTAGCATGTCATGAAATCATGACGGTTCTCACTTTGAACTCTGCAACATGTCATGAAATCGTGACAGTTCTCACTTCAAACTTTGCAGCATGTCACAAAATCGTGACACTTTTCGTGTTACTTTCTCTCTCTTTGAACTTGTCACGAAATCGTGACAGTTCACACTACGGACTCTCTCTTCTGCATTATGTTGCAAAATCGTGACACTTTTTCTTTTGGACTCTCTCTCCTATAATATGTCATGAAATCGTGACACTTTTTCATCCATACAACCTTCCTTGCAATATGTCATGAAATCGCGACACTTTTCCTTCTCTGCCTTCCTGCTCTTTTCAAGTCACAAAAATGCGACATGTCACGAAATCGTGATACTTTCCACCTGGCTCTCTTTCTCTGCCAACATGTCACGAAATCATGATAGTTTTTCCACTTGCCTTTTTCTCTGCCAACATGTCACGAAATCGCAACAGTTTTTCCTGCTTCTTCTCTCTCTTCCAACATGTCACGAAATCATGACAATTTTCCCTGCTTCTTCTCTCTCTTCCAACATGTCGCGAAATCATGACAATTTTCCCTGCTTCTCTCTCTTCTAACATGTCACGAAATCACAACATTTTTTCTAGCTCTTTCTCTCTCCTCTAACATGTCGCGAAATTGCGACTGTTTTTCTTTCCTGTAGAATATGTCGCGATATCGCGACACTTTTCTTACTTGTCTTTTTCTT
The DNA here is from genome assembly GCA_028583015.1 of Wollemia nobilis. NCBI lineage: Eukaryota > Viridiplantae > Streptophyta > Pinopsida > Araucariales > Araucariaceae > Wollemia > Wollemia nobilis. Next base: position 741,339 of record JAQPPZ010001900.1, on the reverse strand, counting down.
TGATCTTTTGCAAATGGGCCACTATGGGCTTTTTGGAAACTCACTTTCCATGCTCTGAATAATATTTGAACTTGTCATGCCGTAACCTTCATCAAAACAAATTATTTGACATTAAATCAAATTCCTTCAAGAGCTTCTTGACATCAATGACAACTTACACATTTGAGCAAAGGCAATGTACCCAAAGTACCCAAAATTGCCAACATATTTTTAGAATAACAAGTTGGAGAAAATGAAGAACCCATACACCACAAAGGTAAGCATAGAAAAATCAAAATCAAGAATATGAGAGGACAATTGCACCATGCTCTACTCAATCATCAACAATTAGAACCAAATTAAGATACTCACAAAGAGAATAATAATGGTATTTGGATAGAAGATAAGGATGATGAACCTAAAAAAGCTAAAGACTGTTGAGCAAAGTGTAGCAAATAGTATTGTCATTGTTGTCAACACAGTCAGACTGATTTATTGATGCAATGGATAAGAGTTTATTGAACAGCAAGGTGCAGCCAAAGTACAATGGATAGGAGTTCAGTGTTGAGCAAGGTGTTGCAGGAGGATTGTCATTGTTGTCAATACAGTTAGTTAGATCTAATGATGCAATGGACAGGAAGTTAAAAAGTCACTCAGATGCAGAGGATAAAGTTCAGAAGTTAGTCAGATCATGAGTCCTTAAATGATAGATGCACAGAAATAGAAAACATAATTCAGAATGAGAAGAAGTCTTCAGAACCTGAGATGTCAAGAAGTGAAAAGGTTTTTTTGTGAAAACCAAGGCAGTCAGAATAAAAAGTTTTATTTAAAACCATGGATAACAGATTTGAAATGGGTTTTTCTTAAAACCCAAGTTGGCTCTTCGTTTCGTTGAAAAAGATGCCCCGGTGATAAAGATATTTAATTTTAAATATTTAGTTTAAATTTTAAAGGTTTTTTGTGAAAACCAAGGCAATCAAAATAAAAAGTTTTATTTAAAACCATGGATAATAGATTTGAAATGGGTTTTTCTTAAAACCCAAGTTGGCTCTTCATTTCGTTGAAAAAGATGCCCCGGTGATGAAGATATTTAGTTTTAAATATTTAGTTTAAATTTTATTTTATTTAAAATTTAAATTAAAATATTAAATTAAATTAAAAGGGCCGACATGTTACTATTTCGCGACAACAAGCTACAGGAAAGTGATGAAGGTGGAAGAAGTGTTTGAGGTCGACAAAGTTAAATCTGGGCCGATGGATTTTAGGGTTTGGCAGCTAAAAAATTCTAGGGTTTCTCAACAGACATTCTTTTAGGGTTTGTTCCTAAAACTTCTTCTATAAAAGTAAGGGTGCTTCGAGTTTGAACTATGGGGTGAAAAGATAAAGTGCGAATGCGATCATAGTGTTTGTGAAAGTGAAGTTCGTGTTGAGCATAGAGCAGAATGTGAAACGACACAGAGTGTGCGAAGCGTGTGCGCAGAGAAAGCAGAGTGTGCAGAGAAGCGCGGAGTGCAAAGTTGATTACAAAGTCTGGCTGTAGCAGTGCAGCAAACTGTGTGAAGTGATTGTGCAAGAGAGAGCAGAGTGCACAGATATTGCAAAGGTGATGTAAACCAGTTAGAGTCTTGCAATAACAAAGGTATATGTCAAACATTTTTTATTCAATATTGAAGTCCAGTTGGTGCTGGCAAATTAAGGGGTTGGTGCCTCTTTCTAGTTGGTGCTGGTAAACAATTTGTCCAGTTGGTGCTGGAAAATTAAGGGGTTGGTGCCTCTTTCTAGTAGGTGCTAGTAAAATAGGAGTTGGTGCTCCATTCTTTTGAAGCAGATAAAGTTAAGGGGTTGGTGCTCCTTCCAGTTGGTGCTGGTAAAGGATTATGTAAAGTTGTAGCTTTGCATTGACTAGATTTGGATGGTAGTCCAAGCAGTATTTTTGAGGAGTAGCCACATTGGTGAACCTCGTTAAAATGTTGTGTTATGTGTGATGCTTTCTTGATGCATTTAGTATCTCTTTTATCTGCTTTAAACTACTGCTGGTTTTATAATCTAATTGTTTTAGAAGTTTTTAAATAACACACTGATTCACCCCCCCTCTCAGTGTCATTGTGATTACAACAATTGGTATCAGAGTCAGGTTCCCAATTTTGGCTAAATCAATCAGGGTTGATCTTGGATTAGTACACAATGGCTAAGAAGAATAGATCCTCATCCAAAAAGGCATCCCAGTCAGTTTCGGTTCCTATAGAAGAGAAATTTGAACCGAAAAATGTAGAAGAAGTGAATCCTAAAGTTTGTGATGAAAATCTTGAGGCTGAAGTAGATTTTGAAGGAGAGTTGATATCTGCTCTTGAAGAGTGGAGAATAGAAAAGAAAAAGAACAAAATACTGTCCAAGAAATTAGAATAATATGAGGATGAGATTGAAGATCTCTTCCTACAAGTTCAAAAGGCCAAGAAATTAGAAGAAGCCGTGAAGACACAGCTGGATAATAAGAATAATGTATACAACACAAGTGAAGAGGAATATAAACAGGTTATTGTTGATCTAAAGCTGCAAGTAGAATAGAACAAAAGGATTGAAGATATTCTTAGGTCTCAGATCAATGAGAAAGAGACTGTATGCTGCCAACAAGAAGAAGAGATTGTTTCATTGAAGAAACAACTAAAAGAGGCCAATATAAATCTCAAATTTGAGAAGAGCACAGAGTTGCTAGATACAATGATAAGTCAACGAAGAAGCTCCAAAGCTAAGTTTGGTCTTGGATATGAAGCTGAACAACCTTCATCCTCCAAATATGTAGAGAAGAAGAAGTCCTCGATTGAAGGATTGAAACAAGAAAAGTCTGAAGCTGAATCCTCAAAAGGAAGAAAATATCAAAGAAGATCTACAAAGAAAGCAACCACAACAAAAGAGGTTCTCTCACTCTCACTCTTTTAATAATAATGCTTTTTATGGCTATTGTTCTAAATGCAACCACTTTGGTCACAAGGCAATTTATTGTGGACCGAACAATAGATCAAAGAGTTATGCTGATAAAAATACTTCAATTTTTTTGAGTGAACACCCTGTGCAATGTTTTAAATGTAATGGCCATGGGAACATAGCAATGTTTTGTTCAAGCACTTATGTATCCAATCTAAGGCAATACCATAGATATCATCATACACATAGAATGCAATATAGACAAGGAATAAAACATGTGCAATGTTTTAAATGCAACGGTCAAGGGCACATAGCAAGGTTCTGTCCAAGCACTTCTATATCTAATCTAAGGCAAAACCCTAGATTTCATCGACACAAAGAGGACAACACCGACAAGGAACATATCATGTGCATAAAAGAAAAGAAAATAATCATCCATCAAGAATGCACAAGAGACAACCCCACAAGAGAAATGTTCAAGTTCACGAACAGGAGCAAAATAGGGATGTTGTTGAAAAACCCAAGCCCAAGTTCAGGAAATTCTGGAGAAAGACAGAAGAAAGGAAATTGTGTCTCCTTGGACTAAAGGAGGCTACTCTGTCGTTGCTCTAAGCAACTCCAGGTGGCACATCCTCAGGAGGAGCAATATTAAATTTTTATTTTAATGCTCCTACGTATTTGTCTAGGTATCTGAGGATGAAATGTAAGCAGTCAGGTTAATGTTGTATAGTTGTTAAAGTGTGTTTTTCAGTTTATATAGTGGTTTGTGGAAATGTCATGAAGTGTGGTGTTTAATTTGAGAGTTGTCACCATTGGTAGTTTTGATATATGTCATCATTGTAATGTTGATGATTCTTAATACCACTATTCAAAATTACGAATCATAATAGTCCAGATAATTTGCTCAACGAAAGAATGCTTGCCCTAGCTGTGTATTTGTGTTTCGAGCAGCATGTATTTGTTTTTACTCTTTTATGTGAAGATTTCTAGATATTTCATGACACCTTGGTGAATATATTTAATTCACAGATAGTTTTGTTTTAACTATTGATTTAATGCCAGTCCAAGGATAAGAAGCTTGAGGCTGAGTAAGGTGCACTACGGTTGGCCATAAAGTGTTTGACAAAATGTCTTCTTCCGACATGCATAGTTGAAAGTAAGAGTTGGCAGCAAAATTGCAGTGCTGGACAAAAATTGGTACAGATGTGAGTCACTTGTCAATTCTGTTGACAAAAGTGAAATCAGCATGTTGAATGGGAAGATTGAAGAAAAAAGTTTTTTAATGAGCAGCCAGATGATTTCTAGCCTGGTGATGAATAGTTGAGTTGCTTTCATAGTGGTTGTTTTGATCAAGTTAATGCTTTTCTTGATACATGATTTGGGCTTACTCCATTGAGTTTGATTTGAGCAAGTTACTCTTTGCCTTGGTGATTTATGTTGGTGGCTGTCTTGTTCAAATACCTTTGGAAGTAAAAGGATGTCTACTAGTTTCCTTTTCATGTAGTGATTGATTGAATGCTTCAAGGTTAATCTTGAGTTGAATGATGTTGGTTAAACCTTGTCTATAAGCATTGTTGCTAAAGCCCTAATTGGTTGAGAAAAGATGTTGGATGTGTTGTGGTACAGTTTTTGGTACTTGCACAGAGTTGAAAGTGGATTGAGGTAGCCTATTGGATTCTCACTACAGAGAGATACAAACAGCTATCATTGGATTCAAGCTTGTTGAGAATATATCCAAGATGCATGGTGAAGTTGTATGCAGATGTTGCTGGCATTACAAAACAAAAAGTTGGCTATATAATATTATTGTATGCCTTCACTAACAATGGACAAGTTTGAGTTTGCAAGGTAACAGAGGGTAGTTGCACAGAAGATAGTGGTTCAGTCATGTTCTTACACATGTTATATTGGTGAAGTTGACGGTGATGGTGTCATTCACTGGTTATTGTTGCTATTCACATTGTTGATTTTATTGATGCCTATTATGCTTATCATGATGTTGTCAATAAGTGAAATGAAGTGGTCTTGGACTCAGGGGGAGCATTTGTGTATTTAATTTTCTTCTTTTTCATGCTTGGAATATTTGCTAATTGTAATAATTTGTGTCTAATAATGTTTTGCATAGACTCAGGGGGAGTCTGCAACAGCCCTTTGGTATAATTGTCAAAGGGGGAGAAGATTTACGTGAAAATTGCACATGTGTTGCCAACAATTCCAAAGGGGGAGATTGTTGAGCAAATTGTAGCAAAAGTATTGTCATTGTTGTCAACACAACTGGATCGATTTATTGATGCAATGGACAAGAGTTTATTGAACAGCAAGGTGCAGCCAAAGTACAATGGATAGGAGTTCAGTGTTGAGCAAGGTGTTGCAGGAGGATTGTCATTATTGTCAATACAGTCATTTAGATCTAATGATGTAATGGATAGGCGAGCTCGAAGTCACTCGGATGCGAGAGGATAAAGTTCGAAGTTAGTCGATCATGAGTCCTTAAATGATAGATGCACAGAAATAGAAAACATAATTCAAAATGAGAAGAAGAAGTCTTCAGAACCTGAGATGTCAAGAAGCGAAAATGTTTTTTTGTGAAAACCAAGGCAGTCAGAATAAAAAGTTTTATTTAAAACCATGGATAACATATTTGAAATGGGTTTTTCTTAAAACCCAAGTTGGCTCTTCGTTTTGTTGAAAAAGATGCCCCGGTGATAAAGATATTTAATTTTAAATATTTAGTTTAAATTTTAAAGGTTTTTTGTGAAAACCAAGGCAACAAAATAAAAAGTTTTATTTAAAACCATGGATAACAGATTTGAAATGGGTTTTTCTTAAAACCCAAGTTGGCTCTTCGTTTCGTTGAAAAATATGCCCCGGTGATGAAGATATTTAATTTTAAATATTTAGTTTAAATTTTATTTTATTTAAAATTTAAATTAAAATATTAAATTAAATTAAAAGGGCCGACATGTTACTATTTCGTGACAATAAGCTACAGGAAAGTGACGAAGGTGGAAGAAGTGTTTGAGGCCGACAAAGTTAAATCTGGTCCAACGGATTTTAGGGTTTGGCAGCTGACAAATTCTAGGGTTTCTCAACAGACGTTCTTTTAGGGTTTGTTCCTAAAACTTCTTCTATAAAAGCAAGGGTACTTCGAGTTTGAACTATGGGGTGAAAAGATAAAGTGTGAATGCGAGCATAGTGTTTGTGAAAGTGAAGTTCGTGTTGAGCAGAGATAATAATGTGAAACGACACAGAGTGTGCGAAGCATGTGCGCAGAGAAAGAAGAGTGTGCAGAGAAGTGCAAAGGGCAAAGTTGATTGCAAAGTCTGGCTGTAGCAGTGCAGCAAACTGTGTGAAGTGATTATGCAAGAGAGAGCAGAGTGCATAGATATTGCAAAGGTGATGTAAACCAGTTAGAGTCTTGCAATAACAAAGGTATATGTCAAACATTTTTTATTCAATATTAAAGTCCAATTGGTGCTGGCAAATTAAGGGGTTGGTGCCTCTTTCCAGCTTGAGTGTTGGTAAACAATTTGTCCAGCTTGGTGCTGGAAAATTAAGGGGTTGGTGCCTCTTTCTAGTAGGTGTTGGTAAAATAGGATTTGGTGCTCCATTCTATTGAAGCGGATAAAGTTAAGGGGTTGGTGCTCCTTCCAGTTGGTGCTGGTAAAGGATTATGTAAAGTTGTAGCTTTGCATTGACTGGATTTGGATGGTAGTCCAAGTAGTCTTTTTGAGGAGTAGCCACATTGGTGAACCTCGTTAAAATGCTATGTTATGTGTGATGCTTTCTTGATGCATTTAGTATCTCTTTTATCTGCTTTAAACTGTTGCTGGTTTTATAATCTAATTGTTTTAGAAGTTTTTAAAGAACACACTGATTCACCCCCCCTCTCAGTGTCATTGTGATTACAACAATTGGTATCAGAGCTAGGTTCCCAATTTTGGCTAAATCAGTCAAGGTTGATCTTGGATTAGTACACAATGGCTAAGAAGAATAGATCCTCATCCAAAAAGGCATCCCAGTCAGTTTCGGTTCCTGTAGAAGAGAAATTTGAACCGAAAAAGGTAGAAGAAGTGAATCCTGAAGTTTGTGATGAAAATATTGAGGCTGAAGTAGATTTTGAAGGAGATTTGATATCTGCTCTTGAAGAGTGGAGAATAGAAAAGAAAAAGAACAAAATATTGTCCAAGAAATTAGAAGAATATGAGGATGAGATTGAAGATCTCTTCCTACAAGTTCAAAAGGCCAAGAAATCAGAAGAAGCCATGAAGACACAGCTGGATAATAAGAATAATGTATACAAAGATAAGTGAAGAGGAATATAAACAGGTTATTGTTGATCTAAAGCTACAAGTAGAACGAACAAAAGGATTGAAGATATTCTTAGGTCTCAGATCAATGAGAAAGAGACTGTATGCTGCCAACAAGAAGAAGAGATTGTTTCATTGAAGAAATAACTAAAATAGGCCAATATAAATCTCAAATTTGAGAAGAGCACAGAGTTTCTAGATACAATGATAAATCAACAAAGAAGCTCCATAGCTAATTTTGGTCTTGGATATGAAGCTGAACAACCTTCATCCTCCAAATATGCAGAGAAGAAGTCCTCGGTTGAAGGAATGAAACAAGAAAAGTCTAAAGCTAAATCCTCAAAAGGAAGAAAATATCAAAGAAGATCTACAGCAAAGCAACCACAAAGAAAAGAGGTTCTCTCACTCTCACTATTTTAATAATAATGCTTTTTATGGCTATTGTTCTAAATGCAACCACTTTGGTCACAAGGGAATTTATTGTGGACTGAACAATAGATCAAAGAGTTATGCTGACAAAAATACTTTTGTTTTTTTGAGTGAACACCCTGTGCAATGTTTTAAATGTAATGGCCATGGGCACATAGCAATGTTTTGTATCCAATCTAAGGCAATACCATAGATTTCATCATACACATAGAATGCAATACAGACAGGGAATAAAACATGTGCAATGTTTTAAATGCAACGGTCAAGGGCACATAGCAAGGTTCTGTCCAAGAACTTCTATATCTAATCTAAGGCAAAACCCTAGATTTCATCAGACACAAAGAGGACAACACCGACAAGGAACATATCATGTGCATAAAAGAAAAGAAAATAATCATCAATCAAGAATGCACAAGAGACAACCCCACAAGAGAAATGTTCAAGTTCATGAATAGGAGCAAAATAGGGATGTTGTTGAAAAACCCAAGCCCAAGTTCCGGAAAGTCTAGAGAAAGACAAAAGAAAGGAAATTGTGTCTCCTTGGACTGAAGAAGGCTACTCTGCCATTGCTCTAAGCAACTCTAGGTGGCACATCCTCAGGAGGAGCAATATTAAAGTTTTATTTTAATGCTCCTATGTATTTGTCTAGGTATCTGAGGATGAAAGGTAAGCAACAGTTAATGTTGTATAGTTGTTAAAGTGTGTTTTTCAGTTTATATAGTGGTTTGTGGAAATTCTGTGAAGTGTGGTGTTTAATTTGAGAGTTGTCACCATTGGTAGTTTTGAGATATGTCACTGTTGTACCGTTGATGATTCTTAATACCACTATTCAAAATTACGAATCATAATAGTCCAGATAATTTGCTCAACGAAAGAATGCTTGCCCTAGCTGTGTATTTATGTTTCAAGCAGCATGTATTTGGTTTTACTCTTTGATGTGAAGATTTCTAGATCTTTCATGACACCTTGGTGAATATATTTAATTCATAGATAAAATAGGATTTGGTGCTCCATTCTATTGAAGCAAATAAAGTTAAGGGGTTGGTGCTCCTTTCAGTTGGTGCTGGTAAAGTATTATGTAAAGTTGTAGCTTTGCATTGACTGGATTTGGATGGTAGTCCAAGCAGCCTTTTTGAGGAGTAGCCACATTGGTGAACCTCGTTAAAATGTTGTGTTATGTGTGATGCTTTCTTGATGCATTTAGTATCTCTTTTATCTGCTTTAAACTACTGCTGGTTTTATAATCTAATTGTTTTAGAAGTTTTTAAAGAACACACTGATTCACCCCCCCTCTCAGTGTCATTGTGATTACAACAAAGACCATGCAATGGAAGAAGATCCACATTGAATACTAAGTCTTCAATACCCAAATAATGTAATACAGGGGGGTGTTAGATATAGATTATATTACATCATTTGGGTCATGTAAATGTACCTTCTTAGGGATATACTTAAGGCATTAGATTGATTTAGGTGGAAGTTATCTAGTTTCTTCATGCAACGTAATAAATGCACAAGTGTAAATGTGCAAGTTGTATATGTGCAAGGTATTCGTTGCACAACTAGGTATATTGTTGGCCAAGGAACCTATCTTCCTATATAAAAATGGCTTTATTGTAACAAGCAGGATATATAGAAGCTCAGAGCATATTTTTAGGTAGTAGCATAGTACTGTGTAGATCACCATATTGGTGATTGGTGTAATGTAGTATAGTAGATTTGTTCATGGATTTCCCATTTCCTCCATAGCTACATTGTATTCATTTCCATAATTTCTATTTATAGCATATATCAATCATTTCATAGATTTACTTTATTTCATATTATTCTACATCTTATGATTGTTATCTCCCATTGCATACTACATCAAAAATTAACAGATATAAGGAAAATGATCATGAATGAATCACATAGATCTCTTTACTTCACCCAAGAGGAGCCAAGATGAGATAAAACATGAAGAAAACTTTTTATTTGCTATAAATGAAGAGAGACATCACTAAATTTGTTGTCTAGTGCCTTGAATGCTTGAATTTTAAGGCTAAACATAGACATCCTATAGGACTATTGTATCCACATGACATACCCATGAAAAAACGACAAGTTATTTCAATATATATCATTGTAGTTTTACCTAAAATGAGGTTCCAACACAATCCTTGTTATAGTCAACAGATTAACTAAGGTTGTGCATTTTATACCCGGAAGCACCAAGGATGATACCATGATTGTGGCTAAAAAATTTACCAAGGAAATATTTAGGCTTCATTATTTTCCTAAAGTAATTATTTTAGATAGGGACTCCACGTTTACATCTGAATTTTGGTAAGCTCTACATCGGGCTATAGGCACTATATTAAACATTAGTTCTGCATATCATCCAAAAAAATTATGGGTAAAATAAAAGAGTGAACCAAGTTTTGGAAGATATGCTTTACATGTATTTTATGGATCAAAATTCTTGGTGGGAAGACTATCTACACCTAGTAGAATTTTCTTACAAAAATGGTCATCATTCGATTCTAGGCATGGCTCCATTCGAAGCTTTAAATGGTAAGAAGTGTAGGACACCGTTTTCATGGGACAATCCATAGGATAAAATTGTTCTTGGTCCAGAAATGGTTAGGTAAATGGTGTAACAATTAAATATGATCATAGAAAGGCTTAAAGAAGTCACATATCATCAAAAAAAAAAAATTGATTTAAAGAGGACACCAAGAGAGTTTTCTATCGGTGATAGAGTGTTCTTGGGGGTGAGACCAAAGAAGAGCACCATAATGTCCATAAAAATTGATCCTCATTTTATGGAACATTTTGAGATCATAAAAAATATTAGTCCTATGGTGTATAGACTCACCTTACCAACCAGTTTTTTGAAGAACCGTGATACCTTCCATATATCCTTACTTAGGAAATACATTGCTAATCCTGACCATGTATGGGATTTTTATAAATTGTAAATTGTACATCCATAGGCCATTGAGGTACATCCAATAAATATTCTTGAGTTCCATTCCAAAGCGATGATGAAGGGGACTCTAGAGAAATGCAAGATCTAGTGGGACTGCTATTCCAAGAGAAATGCCACTTAGGAGAAAGTGACAGATATGTAGAGACATTTTTCTTTTCTATTTGAAAATGAAACATAATTATTGTTTTATATTTGGACTTTGATGAAACATAGATGACTATGTTTAGCCTAAGAGGGGTAGGATGTCATGACATCCCTTGGCAGAATTTTCATATGATGGACTCATGCATGGCTATGCTATCTTGTTGATGAAATTATTGAGCATTCCATGTTTAGTTTTTGTAAAACATATATCATATAGAAGAATATGATTTATTTTATCAATTGAATGACTAATGATTTCATGTTTAGTTTCTACAAAATATACATTTTATGAAATAATGTGATGCTTCTAATGGATTTGCATGTTTACAGGAATAGGCTTTCTCATGGGTGGAAGAAAGAATTAACCACCAAGAACCGGATGCCATAAGAAAGGGAAATGATGTGATGATTTATTCATTGAAATGACTCAGATCAACATGGATGAATGATCTTTTCATGTAGTTGCATATCATGATTTGCATGAGGAAAATATATCAAGTTTTGGGTGAAACTTGTTTGTTGCTTGATAATATTCCTTTAGATGAGATTGTGTTTGATATAAAGTGATTCATTGCAAAAAAAAAGAAATGTTTGTCTTCATTTATTATTTCTCCTTTCAAAAAGAAAAGAAAATGATTTATAAAAGGTTTACCTTTCATTTGACATTATTGTTATAGAAATTGAAATATAGGTCCAAATATGCTTGTTTGAATTAAATTTTGAGTAAAGAAATCATATTACTATTATTGTTATCAATGATTCTTGTGTCTTCTATCTATTGTGGAAATATATATATATATATATATATATACTTCCTTAAAATATAGGCTTGTTGTATGGGAATCTATAGACCCTATACTTGGTTAACTAAGTTACAACCTTGCTTTATGAGGAGTTTGATGTCATACTAGCAATCAAAAGCAAATATTTAAGTCCCTTACTAAGACTTGGCTACATTTTAGAAGTTTTTTTATTTTATAGGATTTTTGAAAGTAAAACATCATTTTATGCATTAGTAAAATATCATTGAGTGCTTCTTGATTTTACTTTCTTTTAAAAAATAAAAATAAACTCACACACCACGATTCATTTAAACATCAATAAATTGGATTTCATCACCAATCGTTGATCGAGACCAGTGATCGTGGAATTCATATCCATCCATTGGCTCACACCATAGCAACCTCAGTGACCATAAGTGAGTGGCTTTTGAACTTCATCATCAAAAAGTTCCCTACTCTTGGGTGTGCCTAGAGTAGGAAGGATTAGTGAGCCCCTTTACCATAGGGCTCTTTAAAATAATTAGTGGATGTAGCTATCATTATTGTCCATGCCTTAAACATGTGGGTTAAGTGAAATCTAGGCATGTCCAGTAGTAGTACATTAGATAGTTTAGCCCCTTTAAGGGTTATTTTGTTCCCATAAGGTTACCTTGAGCCACATCCATAGGAAGCCACTTTTTCCATTTGAGTTGCACTCCCCGATAGGGGAGTGTGCTTGAACTACCTTTAGTAGTTTTCTATTTTTTTACCCTTAGTTTCATAGGAATAGAGGTTTTCAACATCAAAACACACTCAAACAGTTATAGGGACTCACAATCAAAACTTAAATGAGATAATCACATTGTTTTCTTATGTTTTTCTTTACTATTTGTTTAATCCACATCATGGTAATAACACATAGCCAAGCTCAATCACAAGCTAGAACTACTAAAATTTTGCAAGTAGACATGGAATATCTCTGGTTTAGTCTAGAGGACATGGCCATTTCTAAATGGCATCTTGGTGTTCATTATGACACCAAAATTGATTATAGGAAAATCAATCCTTAGAATATCCCTATCCAGGATGCATCTGTGGATCCTCAATATGATCTTAATGAAGAGCCTCTGGATCAAAAAACATTACATTATTTTTATCAGAGACATCATCCACCCACTAAGGGGCCTAGTAGGTTGGTGCCACAAGTTTACATTCTAGCTTGCTCTATTCATCAACTAGAACATGACCAAGAGTATACCCCATGGATGAGGCTTGATGATCATTCCACTCTGCTTGACCATCCATGGAGTCACTAGTATGCCTATTTATATAGGTATGACACTCTCCATCCTACTCAGATAGACATGTTGGCTCATGCATTTCTAGTTAATGAGGAAGAGGAAGATCTAGATCATCCTCCTACCCCTAAAGAAGAGTATTTTGTGCAAGCACATTGTGCATTTGCACCACTTGAGTGTGTAGAGCTTACATTTAATCCCAAATACTAGGTTAACATAGCTTCCCCTAATCATAAAAAATAAGTAGCCAACCCTTTTGGGACCATAGAGCAAGCCAAGACCCTATGTATTAATATGAAGACCAATAGACCCCACACTATTGATCAGGCTAATCAGGTAGTTAGTAAAAGTGTTTATGGATAAGCATAGTTAGACTAGTTATGGCTAGATAAAAAATACTCAGATAAACAATACTAGTTGAATCGGCAAAGGCTATACTAGCATAGGTTGCACCAGAAATGACTATATCAAGAAAGGCTATAGAACGCCTTGCATGAGATAGTTCCTACATATAGTACCCATAGGTAGCAAATCCATCAAATACATATTGTGCATCACTATAACCTACCACATAGACCAAATTAGAACCATCCTCCTCATGTACCCACCCATCACCATAAGTCTCAACAACATCAATTGAACAACCATCAACAGGAGTATAGAGCCTACAAGGACTTAGAGTCATATTATTAGGAATAGGGGTACCCTAAGTTAGTTTACAAGGACTTGGTTGATGACCACATTCAACCACCTCACTCCAACATATTTTTTTGTCTCCTCCTCTTTGAGGACAAAGGTAATAAGATGAGATTATAATATATGGAGCTTACAAGTTGCTTATTGAGCTCATTAAATCATTGGAAAATAAATCTTCAAGAATGAGTTATCAAAAATCCACATTGAATCAACTTTATAATCAACTACTCCATACTTCTATCCCATCTCTTCTATATCCTAAGTATTTTGAAATACCCAAGCTAGACAAGTTCAAAGGATATGATTATGTGCAAGAGCATGTCATCAATTTTATGAACCTTTGCTTTCAACTCTAGGATGATGATGTCTTATTACTTATGACCTTTATAATAATGCTCTCTAGCCCAACCCTAGAGTGTTTTAACCATATTCCAAGGCATAGAATCCATATATTTGAATATCTTATTGTAGACACCAAAACAACACCAATCCGATTATGTGACTGCAAACACTGATCGCATTGACACACACAGCCCCTAGGGCAGCCCCTAGAGGTTAAACAATGGTCCTAACCACTCACACAATAGTTTTGGAAGGTCAGAGGTCAATTTGGCACCTTTCAGGCACTCTACTCTCTACTCGTTCCACCCAGGGATGATTACAAACTGGTATTCATTCCACCCAGGGACGATTAGCAGTATTCGCTCCAGGGTGGGGCGAATAGCAGGTTTGATGGGCAAAAAGTCAAATCTTGACAAATGGCAGCTCAGATCCACCACTTAACTCTTCCTTCATTGCATGGGAGTGTGAGTGAGCATTTTTGAGCGCTAGAGGCAGTTACAGGGGCAGTCATGGAGCCCCTAATCATGGAGGAATCTTCTCCCCCTTGGGAAGGCATGATTGCCAAGTGGCGCCTCTGCATGCTCATCCAAAGAGACCGTCAGGTCTATAAAATGGTGAGTCTTCTCACCCCAAAAATATACAGAGAAGGAGCATTTTGAGCAATGAAGTGCTACCATTTTACATCCTCACACCTTTTGATTTGTGCCTTTCACATCCTTGATCTCTTTTGGAAGGGAGGTCATTGGGTGATTATTGGAAGCGCAAATCCGAAACCAAAACCCGACATTTGGCCATAACATCCTACCAAATTTGTCGAAAACACCCCACAAGAGGTTTTGGACCCATCCCAAGTGGATTGGTGCCAAAATCGGGCCCCAAACGGTGGGCGTCCTGCCCCGGCGCCCCCACACTATTGCAGTCCTAATCGCCCCACCCCGGAGTGATTAGAAATCTGTAGCAGATTTCCTTTCTATTATTTTTGCATCTGATTCTATGTTGCTTAGATAGGTTGTCATTCAAATTTCACATCATTTTGAGCTGTTTTGATCATGTTTTTGTCATTTCCCACTTTTGCTAACATGCAGGTAGCATCATCAAATTCTCGGTGATAGAGGCCAAATTGGAAAAATATGACCTTCTGGGTCTTTCCAAAATACCCCATTTTACCTAACCCCCAACTTTGTAGGTGATTTGGAGCTTCCCGGATGTGACATTTGGGACTGTGCTTTCTGACATTTTGTTGTAGGTCTAATCGTCCCACCCCGGAGCGATTAGAAATCCATGGTGAATTTTTTGACTATTCCATTTGTAGTGCCCTCCTGGTAATGTCCTCATGCTTCTGTTAAATTTTTAGATCATTCTGATGCTATTTAGTTATCATTTTATTTATTTTTTGCATGCACTAATCGTAGGCTTGGGGATTGCATGTTTCATTTTATCTACAGGTGCTACTGACTATTTTCTATTTCCTTGAATATAGGATCTCAACATTAGAGGAGCAGCAAGGATTCAAGACTCATCAACGCAAGTGGCGGCGATGTTTGGTCCACCCATTCTACATGTGGGCATGTGGAAGAAGGAATACCATCTGTTGATGTGACAAGAACATATTTAACGCTCCTAGCCCCTGAAAAGGGAGGAGACGGATTGTAACTAGGTTCTAAAGCATATTAATAAAAAGGGTTGTACTCCATATTCACTTTTATACCTTGTTTCAATGCGTTTATGTTTCTCTCCTTTCATGCATTTCAGTTCGTAGGATTTAGCGTTAAGTTTAGTTTCATTTACATCGCATCTTGGCATTTCCTTTTTGTTTTCGTATCCTCATGCTTTCAGTGGCGATCATGGTGGGACCTTGTCCTCTATTTTTGAGATCAGAAATCTGATCAAAACTTGTTTGTTTTTGCTTGCAGGTACCAAGTTTTCAAATGTTGGACTATTGTTCGTTCCAGTCTGTGACGAGTACAGAGCTGAAATTCGTGCCACCCTAGGGCGAATGGGCATTCGTCCCACCCTATGATGAATACAACTCTATTATTCATCCCACCCAGGGATGAATAGCTCTCTATGCAGTTTCAGAATAGAAACTCAGAGGCATCCTATTTGGGCAGAGAAGAGGTAGAGGTCCTAAACACCTTCTGTCATTTTCTGCTTTCTGTTTTTATTTTCTGGTTATTTGCTTGCTTAGGGAAAGTTTTTACTGCATGTTTGCTTTCTTTTATGCAAAATAAAAAGAACCCCACACATCACATGGCAATTTAAACACCAAGGAGCTGGTCGTAAAACCCCAGCCCTTGATCAAGACCAACGGTGGATTTCATCACCACCTTGGCTTGAATTTTTGCATCCATAACCCCGATCGCTACTATTGCTAGACGTAAATCCTGATGAAAGCTGACCAAGTGTAGCTAGGGTGATTCCCAGTGCATGAGGATAAGTCTTCTATGGTAGGTGTCAAAAATAGGGTGATCCCCCTTCCGTACCGCCTATGTTCCACGTACCATTCTGCTCTCACGTACCAATAGTTTCCCTCACGTAAGGGCGGGTATATAGAGAGGTTTGGTATAATGGCCTGGCAATGGTATATCGAAGGGGCGACCATTTTTGGGAGTCATAAGAGCCATCATATTGCATTTGCTACAAAACGTTCTTTACAAAACTATCAAAACAAAAATCAAAACACACTAAACCAGGTTTAGGGCACACCTTTAATCTTTAAATGAGATAATCATTGCTTTGTGTGTGTGTGATATTTTCTATTTAGTGTAGCATAAAAAAAAAAAGAGATAAAACCCTACGTAGATTGTAGAGAGACACCACCATGGTGTACACCCGTAGCCAAGCCCAATCACGGGCAGGAGCTACGGAGAGTGTACAAGGGGGCACAAGTCACCTCCGCTATAGCCCCAAGGACTTGGTCATACCACCTTGGTGGCCCGACCCACAAGATAGTCCACATCATGCCATTTCAGAATGGGACTATAGAGGCACCCCTTCGAGGGGCACTCCCATCCAACATAGACCCTTTCAGGAGGAGTCCCTACATGTGGCACTCAATATAAATGGGAAGGCTCCCTTAGAAGCTCGGTATGAGTGGCCACCATGCAATGAAGTGCTAGAATAGCATAGGGTCCATGAGGAGAGGCCACATGATTATGTCATCCCTCCTTTACCCCCCATCACTGTTAGGAATAATAAGCCAAATCCAGAGCACAAGGCTCTTCAGATAGGGCGAGCCAACTCTGCCCCCCCTTTCACATATATGAAAGGGAGCATGAGGAAGACTATCACATTCCTCAAGAGCAATACACAACATGGGAGCAATGCACCTCCGCACCTGCTATCTATCGAATCACCTACTGAGGCCAGAACCTCGGGTGAATGCCACCAACCTCGATAGAGGAAAGTGACCTATAGAGATCTCGGATCATCATGACCAAGATAAACATGTAGGAGAGGCATCTAGGCCCCCTAGACCTAAGATGATAGAACAAATTGACTTGGAATTTGCCAAACATGCCACCCACCAAGCGCAAATCACGTAGCTTGAGCAAGACCAACAATAGTTGGAGCACCTGTATCGCCTTAGCAAAGAGCGCATTCAACGTCAAATAGATGAGCTGCTCCATAACACTGTGCCTGAGAGGGTTCCAACCCCTCACACCCAAAGAGTAGAACTATATGAGAGGCACAACCCCTTGGTGCGAGACAGGTCCCCATGACCTTACCAAGTGTTGCCTCCGAGACCTCCTAGACCTGAGCGGGAGGCCACTCCCAGGAACAATGATGGGCACCCTCCGTGGGGACCCACCCATGTTTATAGGTCTCACCCAGAAACTCCTCAAGAAGCCTATGAGGAGTATGAGCAAGAAGAAGAGCGGGCTAAAATGCCCTACCAAGGCAGAGGGGGTGCTATCCGGCCACCCCTCCATAGGCCTCAAGTTTCCCACAACCCACAAAGGGAACTAACCAAGGAGGAAGAGATCAAATATTTCGATGCATATAAAGCGCTGCTAGAGCGCTTAGAGTCTATGGAGACCAAGACTTCTGGGCCCCAAAATCCCACTTTATGCCAACTCCACAGTCACCTAGTGCATCCGTCAGTGCCAGCACCCCCTTACCCTGAACACTTTAAGCTACCCCAGTTGGCAATATTTAGAGGTGAGGAGGATGCCCAAGAACATGTGACTAGATTCTTGAGCCAATGCTTTGGAATTCAAGACAATGATGCTTTGCTGCTAAGAACATTTATAACCACGTTCGTAGGCCCTACCTCGGATTGGTTCACTCAATTGCCAAAGCACAACATCAGTAACTTAGATCAGCTAGTGGATGCGTTCCTCGAATGCTTCACCTTCAACACCAAGAAGAAGGCATCACTAAGCGACCTAGCCAGCCTCAGGCAGTATGAGGAAGAAACCATGGCGGCCTATGGGAACCGATGGAGGACTTTGCTTTCAAAGCTGCCCTACCTCCCTCCTATGTCCGACCTCACCCAAATGTTCTCAAAGAGCTATTTGAGATCGATCTCCATGCTATTGCAGCTGCAACAATATGCCACTTTAGAGGAAGCTCTAGCGCAAGCTAGAATCATTGAGGAGATCAAGATTCAGGATGGCGAGATAGCCAAGCCAAAGAAGAAAGAATGGTCTAAGAACACCAAAATAGGGACCATGCAACAGAAACCCATTGTGGTCAATCAGGTTGCTATAAACGTCCCTAAGCCTGCACAAGCAACACAGCCCCAAAAGGCTAACTATCAGGTGGTGCCTCTTAATAGTTATGATAGAGAAAATTAGAGGCAAGAACAAAATCAGCAGCGTCACCCTAGGCGACAATTCACACCTTACACAGAGTCCAGAGACTCCCTGTTTGACCGCTTGTCAGTGGCAAACTTGATCAACCTACCCGAGAGTCAACCCATAGACCCCAATGCACCAAAACCTAAGGGCTATAGGGAAGACTTGTACTGTAGGTTCCATAGATGGAAGGGACATGACCTTAATGCATGTTGGAAGTTTAAAGGCTTGGTGCAAGACCTAATAGATAACAAGACATTAGCGGTGGATAATCCCGTGGCACCAAGCAACCAACAAATGGAGGTCTTTAAGGACCCCTTGCCTACCCATGATGCATAGGAAAAGACCCTACAAGTCAATGAGGTAACACATAACTGCCCCATGTAGGGGTATGTAGGGATGATCAGTATAGTGACTCGAAACAAGAGGTACCCAAGCACAGCTGCCCCCATGGTAGCTATAGGAGAGGTGCCAACAATGTCACAACCACAATAACACCTTACGCAACCTACTCCACCTAGACCAATGGCCATGATTCGAACCAAACTCACCCAGAGTTTGAGGACCACATCGGCTAGGCTCTCCATCTATGAGCTCATACAACAATCATCGCCCCATCGGGAGGCTCTAATGGAGATACTAAAAGCCATCGAGTTGTAGCCCCATGAAGCAAACTCCTTCAACAACTTCGTGGGACATGTCAAACGATGCACTGAGCCAGTCATCACCTTTCGAGAGGACGAATTGAAATCAGTGGTTGGTGACATGGCGGATCCACCCCTGCACGTCATCGCACGGGTCAACGGGATTCCGTATAAGAGGGTATTGGTGGACACTGGCTCATCCAATAATATCATTACAACAGTGGCCTTGAAGCACCTAAAGTTGCCCGCATCTCACATAGTGGCCTCCACCTATACACTACGAGCATTCAATGATGCAATATGCTCGATAGTTGGCACAATTGTCCTACCCATCCAAGTGGGACAAAAGACTATACCTACATTGTGCCACATCTTGGAGGGTGAGATGGCCTATAACATCTTGTTGGGTCGGCCATGGATCAGGGACATGAAGTGTGTCCCTTCGATAGCTCATCAGTGCTTAAAGTATACATTTGAAGGGCAAGTGCATGTAGTCCCGGCAGACTTGGAGCCCTTCAAGTATTGCAATACGGTGCAGCTAATGCCGCAATCGACCCTTCCATCAATGCATTTGGATTTTTAGTTGAATCCATCTAAATAGGGTCCGATTCTATAGGCATCCCCATTGACAAGTCCATCAAATCCCTAACCGGGTCCATCTTCATCATCTGGTCCTTCACCAACGATGCCACCTACGGTGGCCACATCGAAGGACAAAGGGAAGAAACCCCTGGAAGAGGCACCGCCATCAGTCTCAACCATCTCTACTGAGGAGATGCCTAGCAGAATGGAATTCGAGGCTCCTAGTTCACCCGACATGGAGTGGACTCAGGAAGAACTTCCGTTCCCTCCCCCTCAATCACCAACAATCACCATTGAAATGGCCAATACGGGCCTAGGGGAGTATCTGGTGTGGAATATTGTAGCAACACCCACACTGGAGTCCATGCAGGACATGGGGAGACCTCGCCTCCCCATCGGTACTATTGTTCCTCTAGGCTACCCATCGAATCAGACAAACTTTGTATATGGGGGCCTTGATAATGGCATTGAACCTTACATGCAAGAGGATGAAGATGAAGAGCCCTTTGTTGAAGATGTCAACTATTTTTCCAACCCAGATTTCACTTTGAGATATCTTGGCCAATGCAATTGGCATGGATATGGGTTAGGCAGATATGAGCAAGGAGTGCGCGTTCTTTGCCAACCAAGATATCGGATGCCATACGACAAGTCAGGAGTAGGGTTCAACCACCCCCTACCCCTTGGACATCTTGGTAGAGAACATGCAAGGCCTAGGGATAGGCAACAAGGATGGGTTGGCATTAGATCCATATGCCAATCCTAACACAACATATACATTGGGGGATTATCTCCCATTATCGACAACCAACCTTGTTGACCTTCACAACCCCTTCCCTTTGATCGAGAAAGGAGAAAGTTCGAAAACTCACCTACAAGAGGGGTATAGACAAGGTCAAGAAGGATCTTCAGAAGATGAGTCAGAATATGAGGTAGCACCATGGGACCCCTTCGAATCGGATAGCAATCACTCACAAGTGACCCCCATGGATGATTATCAAGAAAGCCTCTTGGCAATGTTCCCTTTGGATGCTCCAATCGAGCAAGTGCCACCTCAAGAAAATTAGGTCCCCCCGTAGAGAGCGGAACAACCTCGATGGGGCCAGATCAATTTGCTCGAGCAAGATGAGCCTCAAATGTCACAAATAGTTGTTGGAACCAATGAAGGCCTTTGGATCTCCGATAGTGATTATGAAGATGAAACTGAGATGGCATATCTCAATCACATGCGGTAGATGCAGCAACAATACCCCCTGGATATTGATGACATATTTGAACAACTAAACATAGGGCCAAGGCATGGGTGGCACCTAAACCTAACACAATTGGACCAAGTGTTGAATCCACCACTTTGGGCATATAGAGAGCACCTACCACCTAGAGACCCTATAGAGATATCAGTGTCGAGGGTAGACCCTGTCCTCCTCTCCACACATAGGGCTGATCCATTCATGCCAATACCTCCAGAGCCAGATCCGAAGCACAAAAATCATCAAGGATGTCCGAGTCACCACACCCATGGTAATGGAGACCAAAATCATTTCATCAACATGATCTCCATTGACTTAACCACCCCCATCCACAATCCGACTGATCCAACAAAGTCATTGTATCTAGACATAGATGCCATAGACTGGGATCACGTCAATTCACCACCATCCCCATCAAGTATTGGCCTTTTGGTGAGATGCTTCATTTCACCCTAGGACCAACTCAGGATATCTTCCATGCTGAAGAGGAACCCGAGGTTCCTAACGTAGATCTAAATTCAGCGAATGATATCCACTTGATCCCAACTCCACACCAGTTGGAGGATGGATCCCACATGTCAGTCGAGGAGACGACTGACGTAGACATCGGCTCTGATCCAATGAATCCATAGATCATCAAGTTGGGGGTAAGTCTATCCCTTAAAGAGCAAGCCGACTACATTGCCCTTCTCAAAGAGAAGAAGGAGGTTTTTGCATGGTCCTACAAAGACATGTCGGGGCTAGATCCATAGCTAGTCATGCATAATCTAACGCTTGATCCGACAGTCAAGCCAGTTAAGCAAAAACTATGTAAGATGCACCCAATAGTGGCCTTAATGGTCAAAGATGAATTACAAAAGTTGTTGGATGCACAGTTTGTCATCTGCGTGGATTACCCACCATGGCTGTCCAACATGGTGCCCATCAAAAATCTTGATGGGAGGATTCGCATATGCACTAATTTTTGAGATCTAAACAAAGCGAGTCCTAAGGATGATTTTCCCTTGCCTAGCATCGACGCATTGGTAGACGCTACAACGGGCCATGAAATGCTATCCCTCATGGATGGTTTCTCGGGATACAATCAAATTCGTATCAATCTCGAGGACCAACTAAAAATGGCATTCACAATGCCTTGGGGGACATTTTGTTATAAGGTCATGCCCTTTGGCCTTAAAAATGCTGGCGCCACCTACCAACGTGCCATGACATACATCTTCCATGATCACATGCATAAAACTTTGGAAGATTACATGGATGATTTGTTGGCCAAATCTCTTTTGCGCCCAGATCATCTCGATGACTTAAGCAAGATCCTCGATCGCCTCATGGAACATAAAGTCAGACTGAATCCCAAGAAGTGCGTATTTGGCATCACATCTAGAAAACTCTTGGGTTTCATAGTCTCAAAGCGAGGCATCGAGGTGGACCCAAACAAAGTCAAGGCAATCCTTGAAATGCTTCCCCCAACTACCATCAAGCAGCTCAAAAGCCTACAGGGAAAGGTCACATCAATCAAGCGCTTCATAGCGCAGCTATCTGACAAGTGCCGACCCATGAATAAATTATTGCATAAGGGGGTAGCATTTCACTGGGATGACGAGTGCCAGTCAGCCTTCGATGATATTAAACAATACTTGGCTTCACCACTAGTATTGGCACCACCTAGACCAGGAGTGTCATTCTACTTATACATCTCAGCTATCGAGGTGGCACTGGGCGCCATGCTAGCCCAGAAAAATGAACTACACAAAGAACAGGCTACTTACTATCTTAGCCGCACCCTGGTCAGTTATGAACTTAACTATGCATACGTTGAGAAGCTCTGCTTGGCAGTGGTGTTTGCTACCAAAAAGCTATGCCATTACATGTTGAGCAACATGACGTATGTTGTGTCTAAGGAGAATCCATTGCGGTACATGATGAGTCATACTTATCATAGTAGCCACATGATAAAATGGATCATGTTGTTGATGGAGTTTGACATCGAGTTCATTGGACAAAAATCCATCAAAGGTCAAGTCATCACCGATCAACTAGCAGAGGCTCCTCTCGAAGATGATCAGCCTCTGACCATAGAACTACCCGATGATGGGGTCTTCCATGTCTCAGAATCACCAGATTCTGATGAGCCTGAGTCACAAGCCGACATAACCCTATTTTTTGATGGTTCTAAATGTGAGCAAGGGGTGGCATGGGAATTGTATTCTTCACACCACAAGGGGCTCCAATGCCTCTATCATTTAAATTAGATTTCTCATGCACCAACAACAATGCCGAATACGAAGCCTTGCTCATAGGTCTTCAGACAACAATCACCATGAACATCAAATGATTGAACATCTTTGGTGATTCATTGTTAATTGTCAACCAAGTCAAAGGGGTATTCCAATGTAAATGCCCAGTTCTGCAGGCCTACAAAGCCCTTGTGGACAAATTCTTGGCAAATCTTGAATGGTACGACATCGAGGCACTCCCTCGATCATCGAATCATTTTGCGGACACTATGGCCTCCTTGGGGTCACTAATCCCGCAAGACATTTCTGGTGATATGACAACCATTCAAGTCAAAACACTATCACAATCCATGATGGAGCATGCAAGCTCTGACTTAACGCCAGGAATCCACCTGATCCAGATTGAACCATCCCCGGACAAGTTCTCTCGAATCCATGATTGTCTGAATCATGCCAACTGGGGGTCCTTGTTCTCCCCTACTCCCCTTAATAGCAACACAATACTATTCTTACAAGTTCTTTCCCGCTCAACTTTTGCTAGGGATGAACTTCAAGAGGGATTGGTTGTTCATACTATCGAGGTTTTCGATCAGCAGGATTGGTACACACCCATACGAGATTACCTCAAGTTAGGTAACCTCCCACTTGGATTGACACATGCCACGAAATGATCATTCAAATAGAAAGTGGCAAAACATGTCTTGTTAGGAGACATTTTGTACCATCGTAGCTATGAAGGAATCCTCCTTCATTGCTTGGACCAATAGGAGTCCACTTGGGCGATCACCCAAGCGCACGATGGTACATGCGGTGGCCACTTCAACGGTATGGCCATCGCAAAGCGCATTCTCCACATGGGCTATTATTGGCCATCTTTAGAGCGAGATTGTTGCGCATATGTAAGGAAGTGCATGAAGTGTCAACACCATGCCAATTTGACACACGTACCTTCTCAGGCCTTGCAATCGATCCAATCGGCTTGGCCATTTTCATAGTGGGGCTTAGATCTAATCGAAAAGATCTCCCCTACATCGTCAGGTCATCACACGTTCATCATAACGGCCATAGAGTACTTCACCAAGTGGGTGGAAGCAATTCCGCTTACCTCTACGATTGGACCCCGCATTTTGGAGTTCATTTTACATAACATCATATGTCATTTTGGTATTCCATCCAAGATCATCTCGGATAATGGGACATCATTTAAGAACAAAGACGTGCATGCTTTGACCACAAAGTACAAAATTCAGCATAATTTTTTGACACCCTATTATCCGTAGGCAAATGGGCAAGCAGAGGCGTCAAACAAAATGCTAGTCACCATCCTCAAAAATATAGTCATAGATAGTCATAAGGATTGGCACATTCAAATCCCACTTGCTCTATGGGCTTATCGCACTAGCATTCGGATGCCCACTAGGGCAACTCCATTTTTGTTGGTGTATGGCTCCGAGGTAGTCATGCCTCTCGAGTTGGAAATACCTTCCTGTGCATATCAATGCAAGAGTTCATCGATGATGACACTCATGGTAGGCCCGGTTAGACCAACTTACGTTGCTCGATGAATGATGCGTCAATGCTCTCGAGCATTTACGTATCTATCAAGAGCGACTTAAGAAAGCATACAACATGAAGGTTCACCTGAGGGACTTTCAGGTTGGTGACTTGGTCTTAAAAGAGAACCAACAAAATTCTAACTTGCCGCCCCATCTAAGGGACAAGTTCATGGCAAACTGGTTAGGTCCTTATGTCATCGATAGTAAAATAGGACCTGGAACATACCGGCTAGCCTCTCTTGATGGAATCAAGGAACTAGAACCCTTGAACATCAGTCATTTGCGGCCATTCCATATTTAAAAGAGCCATAGCCCAAACCAAAAGCTCCAAGGATTCTCATTAATCGCTTGGTCAACCCAAAATGCTCAAAGCCACGATTCAAAAAAAGCTCCAAGGATTCTCATAATCGCTTGGTCAACCAAAAGCTCCAAGGATTCTCATAATCGCTTGGTCAACCCAAAATGCCCCAAAGGTGCCCATAATTCCTTTGGTCAAACCAAAAGCTCCAAGGATTCTCATAATCGCTTGGTCAACCCAAAATGCCCAAAGGTATTCCCATAATCCCTTTGGTCAAACCAAAAGCTCCAAGGATTCTCATAATCGCTTGGTCACCCCAAAATGCCCCAAAGGTGCCCATAAACCCTTTGGTCAAACCAAATGCCCCAAAGGTACCCATCATCCCTTTGGTCAAACCAAAAGCTCCAAGGGCTCCCACAATCGCTTGGTCAAAAATAAGAAAATTCAAAAACAATAAAATCATCAAAAATAACAAAAATTTGCATCTCATTTCCATGCATACTCAAAATCATCACAACAATAAAGAACTCTTTTGCATCTCATCTTCATACTCACAAAAATCAATCAATCGAAAACACAAAAATAATAGCTGCATTAAGCATCACATCCATACATTGCATATTTGTTGGTCATACAGGTCAAAGGCACCATAGACTATAATTACTCGGCAAATCCATCATTTTCCACATTTTTCCACTCTATAAATAGTCCATCAAAAATAAATGCCATCCATAGTTTCACCATATCATGCATCAGTTGTCTTCTAATGTATCTAGAGTTTTCGTCATTCAGTTGTCTTTAGATTTCTAGCCAAATATTGTACAAAGTCAGACAGATTTTACGAAGGTAGAGTTCTACTTGGATCACCCCTTGTTACGTAGCATCCCAACACAAGTTAAAACACATAAAAATTCCCAAGTTGTGTGAACGAAAGATGAAACCTGCAAAGCAATCCAGGATACCATCTAGTGAAAAGGTTACCTTGCTCATCCCCCTGTGCGAATGACCCCAAGAATGCTGAGAGTTGGCAAAAGGACAAGCATCTTCCCTACCCAATTCCCCAAGAATCCCAAGTTCTCAAAAAGTTGCAAAACATCAAAAATTTGCAAAAGTCAAAACTCCAAAATTTGACATCACAACCAAAGTGCATACATCAAAAAGCACATACAATAGTGATTCTCATCACTCAATATTCAAATCCCTTGCTCAAAAGAAAAAACAAAAATAAATAGTGATTTTTATCACTATATAAGAGCAAGTATCCCAATACAATTGAAGAAAAGAAGGGAGTCGAACTTGAATCCCTGGAACTCTCAGCATTCATAAGGTCATGAGGTAAACCTCAGTATCGGTTTGGTGGATAACCTATCGGTCATTGGTGGCAAACCTCCCGCATGATGATATATCTATCACATTAACTTGTGTGCAGATCAATGTTTGCATGTGGATGAGCTAGCTTATGGTATCCTAGATAGCACCGTAGATTAATCTGACTAAATACAACAAAGGAGTTAGTGGAGCTAATTAGGTGATCCTCAGTACAGGTTTGGTTGACAACCTATCTGGCACTGGCGGTATCCTGACAAATACCACATAAATAAACTCAATTGCACACATAGGGATGTGAAATAACTTGGTCAAAGACAAGTCGGATTCATACCTTGTTCAAAAGTCTTGTAAGATAAAAGTATAGTCTTGGCTAGTTAGTTAAAACATCTGAGTCTCAAAAAACCTTAACTACATTCTAAACCAACTGTGATATCTTTCATCCTTGCATCGCCATCAAAAAATACAAAAAATAACATGTATACATAAAAAGTCATTTACCACAGCAATCGCCTAGGACAAAAAGCCATAAGTTCTAAATAGTCTATGGTGCCACCACCAAAAATCACAAATTCAATTCATCCATTCCATTTGCATATCATATAAATTAGAAACATTAGCATTCATCACAAAATATCCATACATAATGTAAATTAACATGCATCCATCAAACATCAGTCACTGTGCATAAAATCAAATCACAACACGTGTATAAACAAAATAAAGTCATCTGTATATATATATCATCAAAAATGCCCTAGGCTACAATAAACCGGTCCTCTGACCTCGCAAAAAGCAAAAGCTCAAAAACCCCCAAGCCTAGGGCATCGGCCACCATGATCATGTAGGATCGGTGCGACAGGAACTACCCCCATGGTGTGGGTCCTATGGGACCCCTCAAGGCGACTGCTGCTAGCCCTCGCATCATGCCTACTAGCGCCTCCCTCATCTAGTCGCTTCTCGAGAGGATGTGACTGCTCGATCGCTCCCTCTCATGCGGTGGATGATCCACCTCCACTAACCGTAGGGATCCACCCATCGAGGTGGATAATCTCTGCCTCTAGCTCAAACCGATGTCGAATCAAGTCCATCTCCCATTGATGAACTATCACCAAGTTCTTTAGTCATCCATAGGAGATCCATCTCCTGCATAGCATCTGTATCCCCATCCCATCGGTGGTACACATCAAATGCATTCTCCCTCTCTTCTAGCTACGTCCGTAGGAGATCCCTCTCTTGCAGTGCATCCTCAAGCTCCTCATCCCATCTCTAGAGTAGCCCCTCCAATCATGCTATCTCAGTGTGCAACCCTGCCTCTGTATCCTCTGGGACTGCCTGAGGCATCGACATCTTCGAAATGGTAGCCTACTCTGGCTCCCACTACTCTGGGACGTCCTGCATCTTCGACTGCTCTCGAACCCCAAAATCCTCACCCACCTCATCCACCTCTACCATGTCTGCATCCTCCAACGGAGCCCCCAACCCTCTCCTGGTGCCTCTACACCCTCACCACCTGTTGCTGCCACCTCTGGACCCCCTAGAGGCCCCTCACCTCGCCACCATCATAACGTCCACCACTGGTCATACTCAGTGGTAACCCCGACGTCGTCCATGTCCGGGACATCAATCGTTGTATCCGAATCCTCACCTAATGGTGCAATGATCGGCCAGGCTAGAGTCCTCTCGTCACCCCGATGTCGATAGATCAAAGGCTCACCAGGAAATCCCTAGCGCACCCCAAACTATCATGTCACTCGAATGTATGGGAAGTACTCCTACTCGGTCCCATGTCACCCGATCAGCCATCTCCCCTGATGCACCCATCGAAGCCACTCTCTAGCCTCAGCCAAGCTAGGACAATCCAAGATATGGGCGCCAGACTACCTCCCCTAGAGTAAGCTAAGAGAAGGCATCGACATAGTGCCCTACAGACACACTACCCACCATCGACTCGTCCCTGCCTCCTCGACCACCACCATAGCCCCCATACCCGATCTCTCTATCTACCATCTCCACCCGAGTCATCCACGGCAACCCCATCGGCCTCTCCATAGCTATGTGCTGCCAAGCCCAACACTACAATAGGTAACTACATCCAATACCCTTATGCCTTTAATAGCAAACATTGTACAACTCATCGTAGAGCTGTGCCAGTAGTGTCTGACCCCATCTCATAATCAAGGGCTCTATGGTCGGACACTCCACCAACCTGAAGACCACCTCCAACAGGTTCCACGGGAACCTCATACCCGAAGAGTCGGGCAACAACATGTTGGAAATGAGGCTCATCAGTAATGCATGCCTCACTCCCAACATGCCCCTCTCTAGCCACCATCATACCAAAATGCCACCAATCTGGTAGTCACCCTCTACCCTCTCCATTGGGCTGTCCACACCCAACTCCTCCCCATGCTCGAAGCATCATGTTAGTACAGATGTCCGCTGATCACGTGTCATCGATCGGTAGCCCGTCTATCGAAATCCATAGAATCTGATAGACATCCTCCAGAGTCACTGTCATCTCCCCTGTTGGGAGATGGAAGGTATTGGTGTGAGGATCCCACAAGTTGATCAGACGGTTAGGTATGCTCGATCCCCCACCACCGGCTCTAGTCGTGTCACCTGCTTGAGCCCAAGGGCATCAAGCCACTCCCAATCCGCCAAAGTCAATGCCTCCCTGACGTTAGAGAACATCGTTGGCTGACTGGTACCGGCTCTTAACCACCTACAAAAGAAAAAAAAAAAACATTAAAAACATGATAAACTGTACAACAATAACATGAATATACAACAATGCATAAAAAAATGTACAGCTAAAAAAAAAACACAAAAAAATCAAAAAATAGTTTGTCAGTACCTAGGGTTTTTAACTCTACGTTTAAACTGATAAATAAAAACAAAAAATTCAAAAAATAGTTTGTCAGTACCTAGGGTTTTTAACTCTATGTTTAAACTGATAAATAAAAACAAAAAATCAAAAAATAATTTGTCAGTACCTAGGGTTTTTAACTCTACGTTTAAACTGATAAATAAAAACAAAAAAAATTCAAAAATAGTTTGTCAGTACCTAGGGTTTTTAACTCTACGTTTAAACTGATAAATAAAAATAAAAAATCAAAATAAAAATAAGTTTTGTGTAACCTCGAGGTTTATAACTGAAGTTACAAAGAAAAATAAAAAACAATTTTTCTAAAGCTAGGTTTTTCTCTAAGTTTAACCTAGGGTTTTAGTTTAAAAACAAAACAACAAAAAGGAACGCATTTAAATCTAGGTTTTTTTTTTTTAAACGAAAATACAAAAATTTAAATTAAAACAATTTTTCTAAGCTAGGGTTTTGCTCTCAGTTTAACCTAGGGTTTTAGTTTTAAAAAATAAAAACATCGCATTTAAACCTAGGGTTTCTTGTAACCTTAAAAAAATTACAAACAAAAAATAAAAACATTTCTTTTTAGCCTAGGGTTTTACCTTAGTTTAAATGGAAAAACAAATTCAAAATAAATTATGATTTTAAAACTGTAACATAAAACACAAGCTAACTAAATGAGAAGGAGCACTTACCGGTCTCGCTTCGGCTCTGCCGCTCGATCCGGTTCATGAACTCATGGTGTCGGGAAAAATTTGGCAGCGCTTCGCTTCGTAGAATCGACCTCCTCCTCCTCAGAGCTCCAAATCGCTAGAAAAATCGAATGCAAATGAGCCCAAACCCTAGTTTTGGCCCTTAAATAGGCTTTTAGGCTTGTAATCATTCCACCCTGGGATGAGCACTCTAGTTAGCACTCGTCCCACCCTGGGATGATTACAAAACTGGTATTCGTCCCACCTAAGGACGATTACAGAGCAAAAATTTCAAAAATAGCAAAAACTGCACCAAAATGCACAAAAACAAGCAATAAAATTGTCCAATAAGAGTGCTTTTGCACTTGACATTCTGGGCATGCAAAATAGACGTCGGGGTCACAAATCCTCACTATCCTACTCCCTAAGAAGGCTACCATAGCTGGACCGCTCCACGGGAGGATGGATTGTTGAGAATTTCATCCCCAAATGACGTCCCAAAAAGGGTCCAAACCCACCCAAAAATAGCAATAACATTGTCGAACAAGGTGCCTTTGTGCCTCTACTTCTTGGCATGCAAAATAGACGTTGGGGTCACAAATCCTCACTATCCTACTCCCTAAGAAGGCTACCATAGCTGGACCGCTCCATGGGAGGATGGATTTTCGAGAATTTCATCCCCAAACGGCGTCACCAAAAGGGTTAACACCCACCAAAAATAGGTCTAAATGTTGGGAAACTGCACACACATTCAAAGATAAACAACTGAAAGGCACCCTTACACAAGTCATCTTGGGTCAAGCGACTCATCGCTTTTCTCATGTAGGTCATTCCCTCATCGATTCGTCGCTTGAGGGGGTAGTCACACTTAGTCACCAATCAACAAATACACACCCAATTAAGGAAATGGCATGCATTCAAAGAATCATTGACAAAGATAATCACGCCCTTGCTTGGGGCAGCAAACAAGCAATAATCACAAGCTGATCAAACACTTGGCATTCATGAATCATGAACTCAAGGTTCCCATAGACAAAAGGTTGCGCCCTTTGCCTATTCATGACTGATCAATGTCCAAGCTCAAGTAACACCTCACCGAAAAAGGTTAACACTTGAATTAAGTTCCTTCGCTCGTCGAAGCAAGGATTCAAGAATGCATGCCCTTTCCATACTTGGGGCATCAAAATTTGGTTAGGTTACTGAGAAACCCTAATCATTAGTGCTTTGGTTATCTATTTTTGCTCAACACTGCGCCACGCACAGCGCATCCCAAAAAGGGGCATCTGTAGACACCAAAACAACACCAATCCGATTATGTGACTGCAAACACTGATCGCATTGACACACACAACCCCTAGGGCAGCCCCCAGAGGTTAAAAAGTGGTCCTAACCACTCACACAGTAGTTTTGGAAGGTCAGAGGTCAATTTGGCACCTTTCAGGCACTCTGCTCTCTACTCGTTCCACCCAGGGACGATTACAAACTGGTATTCGTTCCACCCAGGGACGATTAGCAGTATTCGCTCCAGGGTGGGGCGAATAGCAGGTTTGATGGGCAAAAAGTCAAATCTTGACAAATGGCAGCTCAGATCCACCACTTAACTCTTCCTTCATTGCATGGGAGTGTGAGTGAGCATTTTTGAGCGCTAGAGGCAGTTATAAGGGCAGTCATGGAGCCCCTAATCAGGGAGGAATCTTCTCCCCCTGGGAAGGCATGATTGCCAAGTGGCGCCTCTGCATGCTCATCCAAAGAGACCGTCAGGTCTATAAAATGGTGAGTCTTCTCACCCCAAAAATAGACAGAGAAGGAGCATTTTGAGCAATGAAGTGCTGCCATTTTACATCCTCACACCTTTTGATTTGTGCCTTTCACATCCTTGATCTCTTTTGGAAGGGAGGTCATTGGGTGATTATTGGAAGCGCAAATCCGGAACCAAAACCCGACATTTGGCCATAACATCCTACCAAATTTTCCGACAACACCCCACAAGAGGTTTTGGACCCATCCCAAGTGGATTGGTGCCAAAATCGGGCCCCAAACGATGGGCGTCCTGCCCCGGCGCCCCACACTATTGCAGTCCTAATCGCCCCACCCCGGAGCGATTAGAAATCTATAGCATATTTCCTTTCTGTTATTTTTGCATCTGATTCTATGTTGCTTAGATAGGTTGTCATTCAAATTTCACATCATTTTGAGCTGTTTTGATCATGTTTTTGTCATTTCTCGCTTTTGCTAACATGCAGGTAGCATCATCAAATTCTCGGTGATAGAGGCCGAATTGGAAAAATCTGACCTTCTGGGTCTTTCCAAAATACCCCATTTTACCTAACCCCCAACTTTGCAGGTGATTTGGAGCCTCCCGGATGTGACATTTGGGACAGTGCTTTCTGACATTTTGTTGCAGGTCTAATCGTCCCACCCCAGAGCGATTAGAAATCCGTGGCGAATTTTTTGACTGTTCCATTTGCAGTGCCCTCCTGGTAATGTCCTCATGCTTCTATTAAATTTTTAGATCATTCTGATGCTATTTAGTTATCGTTTTATTTATTTTTTGCATGCACTAATCGTAGGCTTGGGGATTGCATGTTTCATTTTATCTACAGGTGCTACTGACTATTTTCTGTTTCCTTGAACGTAGGATCTCGACATTAGAGGAGCAGCAAGGAGTCAAGACTCATCAACGCAAGCGGCGGCGACGTTTGGTCCGCCCATTCTACATGTGGGCACGCGGAAGAAGGAATACCATCTGTTGATGTGACAAGAACATATTTAACGCTCCTAGCCCCTGAAAAGGGAGGAGACGGATTGTAACTAGGTTCTAAAGCATATTAATAAAAAGGGTTGTACTCCATATTCGCTTTTATACCTTGTTTCAATGCGTTTATGTTTCTCTCCTTTCATGCATTTCAGTTCGTAGGATTTAGCGTTAAGTTTAGTTTCGTTTACATCGCATCTTGGCATTTCCTTTTTGTTTTCGTATCCTCGTGCTTTCACTTATGAATGTATTCTTAGAGTGCTTCTCATTTAGCATGAAAAAGAAAGCAACCTTGATTGATCTATACAATATTCTCTAGTTTGATGATGAACCAGTCTTAGATTATGGTAATAGGTGGTGAGTGGTTATCTCAAAGTTGCCATTTACCTTACCTATAATAGAGCTAACTCATCTATTTACGAGGAGTTGTTCAAAATATATTTCATTGTTGTTACAACTCCAACAATATCAAACATTTGAGGAAGCCCTAGCTCAGGCAAAGGTCATAGAAGAGATCAAGGTTCAGGAAGGGGAGATAAAACTTTGTAAGAAGGAGTGGAACAAGAACCCCAAAGGCAACCATACACAATAGAAGCCATATTTAGTTAATCAAGTTGTCTTGAATGTTCTAGGGCCTGCAAAGCAAACTCCACCTCAAAAAACCAATTATCAGGCCCAACATCAAAAAATTTTGATGCAGAATCAACAACATTGTCTCACCTTGCAACTATACACCATTGCTTGAATATTTGGCATCACTTTTTAATCGACTATGTGAGGCAAAGGCCATAAATCTTCTAGAGATTCACCCCTTAGATCCTAATTGACCAAAGCCTAAGTGGTATCGAGAGGACCTATACTATCTTTATCATTGACAAAATGGTCATGATATTCAGTCATGTTACACATTTAAAAACATAGTACATGATATGCTTGAGAAAAATGAACTTCAAATTGATAATCCTCTCACTACCAATAATCAAAAAATGGGCATATTCAAGGATCCACTACCCACACATGAGGTTCAGGTAGATCAACCAAGATAGGTCAATGAAATCCACACAACCCCATCCAATCAGGGGTTTGTTGGGATGATTGATATCATGACAAGGAACTAGAGGTATCCTAATCAAGCTGCACCACCTGTAGCTCTAAAAAATGCTCCTTCCATGTCATAGCCTTTGCCATAACTAATTTTTTCAAGGTCTCCACTCACCAGTGGTGATGATAAAAATTAGACTTACCCAAATTCTATGAACGACATTGGTAAGACTCTCCATTTATGAGCTAATACAATAATCACCACCACACAGAGAAGCTCTAATGGAGATTCTAAAATCAATTGAATTGTAACCCTAGGATCCCAACTCTTTTGCAAATTTTGTGGGGCATGTTCAACATTGCAAGGAGCCTATTATCACATTTCATGATCATGAGATCAAGACAACTCCCATTGATGGGCCTAATCCTCCACTGCACATCATTGCTAGTGTGAATTGGATTCCTTACAAGTGAGTCTTGATCGATACAAGCTCCTCCATCAATATCATTACAACTACTACACTACATCTTAGTCTTCCATCATCACACATTGTAGCATCTACATTCACCCTTCAAGCATTTAATGATGCTTTATGCTCTACCATCAACACAATAGTCCTCCCTATTCAGGTTGGGCTAAAGACTATTCCCACATTGTGCCATGTCTTGGAGGGTGCAATGCAGTATAACATATTGCTTGGAAGACCTTGGATTAGATAAATGAAGTGCATCCCATCCATATTGCACCAATGCCTTAAGTACATCCATGAAGGGTAGGTTCATGTAGTTCATACAGACCTTGAGCCCTTCAAGTACTGCAATGTGGTGCACCATCTGTAGGAGTCTACCTTGCCATCTACCCATCTAGACATCTAATCAAAAGTCCATATCCATCACCACAATCATCCATAAAACCATCACCACCTCCTTCATCTCCACCATCACCATTAGTTTCTTTCAATATCCCTTCTTCATCATCGAATCCTTCGAGTGAGAAAATTTCAAAAAAGCACCAATTGATGAAATCCCATCATCCATTTCCACCATTTTTGTAGTAGATATTCCAACTCCTATGGATGAGGAAGAATCTCTTGTATATATGGATGATCCATCTCAAGCCACACCCCCATCATCCTCATCCACCCCACTATAATTCATGGTTCATTTGGCTTATCTCTGGGGTTTTTGATAATCCTACAAGTTCATCCCCTATGATGGACAATGATGATGATCCATTTTTAAGGAATTCCAGTTATCTATTTAACTCAAATTTTACCCTATGGTACTTTCATCACTACCACTAGCATGTGAATGGTCTTGACCAGTATGAACAAGGTATTTGAACCCATTATTAGCCCCAATATTAGACTCCATATGATAGATATAGCTTGGGGTATATCAGACATATACTAGATGATGCTCTAACAAATGCCCTTCAATGCCTTGCCATATTTTTTGGAGAAGAACTTGAGAGGTATGAATATACAAACCCTAGTTACATTCATTCATTACGTGATTATATTCCTATCACAATGGCAACTATTGCACCTTATCCATCCATTAATC
Organism: Wollemia nobilis; assembly: GCA_028583015.1. Classification (NCBI taxonomy): domain Eukaryota; kingdom Viridiplantae; phylum Streptophyta; class Pinopsida; order Araucariales; family Araucariaceae; genus Wollemia; species Wollemia nobilis. The sequence continues at coordinate 705,878 of JAQPPZ010001900.1, read as the reverse complement.
TAGGGTATGCAAGTGGTGGGATATCTGATGAAGAGTCTGATACTGATCAAGCTAAAGACAATTAGGAGCCTAAGGGATATTGGGTTTTTGATGGAGATTCTGATGAAGAATGGGAGGTGATGTCTATAGCTTCAGTTAGCTTGGAGGAAGAAGATTCCACCCCATCGAGCCTATCATGGACCTAGATGAGTTTTATTTTAGGGTGTTTCCTATGCATTAGCCCATCTAGAGGTAATTGCTACCACCAGAAGATCTAGTCATCCTTATTCCACCTAGGCCTCATCCAGTCATTCCACCTCCACCTCAACCACCTCTAGTGCACTTGAGGCCACCCATATTTGATAGGCTCTTCCCACCCATGAATGGAAACCATCCACCATCCATCAATATGGTTTCCATTGATCTGACCACACCACTCCATAATCCTAGTGACCCTTCAAAACCTTTGCACCTCAACCATGAGGCCATTGATTTTGATCACACCACGTTTCCACCATCACCCTAAGAGTTCTTCCCTTGTGAAGAAATGTTACAACCATTTCATTTCTCCTAGGGGCCATTTGGAGATGTTTTTCAAGTTGAGATCAAACCTGATGACATGATCGATTCTTTGAATCTAGCTAATGATATCCATTTGATCCCTACACCTCATCAACTCGAGGAGGGATCCCACATGTCAGTTGAGGACACAATTGACATGAATATCAGCACTAACCCTAAAGTTCCTCATAATGTCAAGTTGGGACATAGTTTTTCCCCATAGGAACAAGTCGATATTATAGCTCTCATAATAGAGAAGCAGATAGCCTTTGCTTGGACTTACAAAGACATGTCATATCTTGATCCAAATTTGGTCATGCACAACCTCACGCTCGATCCAAAAATAAAACTAGTCAAGCAAAAGCTTCGCAAAATGCATCCAACAATAGCCTTAATGGTTAAATATGAATTACAAAAATTGTTGGATGTAGGGTTCATTCAACCTATCAATTATCCTGACTGGGTTTCCAACATGGTACCCATAGGAAAACCTGATGGGAGGATTCACATATGCACATATTTTTGAGATCTTAACAAAGTGACTCCTAAGGATGAATTTCCCCTCCTGAACATTGATGCTCTAGTCAATGCAACTGTAGGTCATGAAATGTTATCCCTCATGGATGGTTTCTTAGGCTACAATCAAATCTAGGTCAATCCTAAAGATCAGCCCAAGACAACCTTTACCATGCCTTGGGGGACTTTCTATTACAAATTCATGCTATTTGACCTAAAAAATATTGGTGCAACATATCAGTGGGCCATGACATACATATTTCATGATTACATGCACAAAATCCTAGAGGATTACATGGATGATTTACTAGCTAAATATCTATTGTGTCATGAGCACATCAATGTTCTATGGAAGGTCTTCAATCACTTAATCAAGCATAACATTAGACTTAACCCTAAAAAGTGTGTTTTTAGAGTCACATCTAGGAAAATTTTAGGTTTTATAGTCTCAAAGTGAGGAATCAAAGTTGATCCTACCAAAGTCAAGGTAATACTCAAAATGCTTCCCCCTACAAACCTTAAGTAGCTTCATAACTTACAAGGGAAGATCACATCTATTCGATGCTTCATAGTGCAAATTTTGGATAAATATCAACCAATGAATCATCTATTACAAAAGGGGGTCCCATTCAATTGGGATGATGAGTGTCAAAAGTCCTTTGATGAGATCAAACAATACTTGGCATCACCACTAGTATTAGCTCCACCTCGACCAGGTGTGCCATTTTTATTATACATATCAGCTACCAACTTTGCCTTAGGGACCATGTTGGCCCAAAAGAATGAGGTAAATAAGGAATAAGCTATCTATTACATCAGTCACACCCTAGTTAGCTATGAGCTCAAGTATGCATACATTGAGAAGCTTTGCTTAGCAGTGGTATTCACCACCAAGAAGCTATGCCATTACATGCTAAATCAAACAATGTATGTCATGTCTAAAGAAAATCCTTTGTGGTATATGATGAGTTGAACGTACCATAATAGTCATACCACAAAGTGGATCATGCTATTGATAGAATTTGACCTCGAATTCATAAGTCAAAAATCTATTAAAGGTCAAGTCATTGTTGATCAACTAGTAGAGGCTCCTCTCTAGGATGATAAGCCTCTTATAATTGAGTTGCCTGATGATGGAGTTTTCACATTATTGAACTCTCTAGAACCTAAAGAACCTAAAAACAAAGCTGATATGACTCTGTTCTTTGATGGTTCCAAGTGTGAGCAAGGGGGTGGCATAGGAATCATGTTTTTCACACCATAAGGGGCTCCTATACCCCTTTCATTTAAACTTGATTTCCCATGCACCAATAATAATGCTGAATATGAGGCCCTCCTTTTGGGTCTTCAAGCAACTATCACCATGAAAATAAAAAATCTCAATATCTTTGGTGATTCCTTGCTCATTGTTAACCAAGTTAAGGAAATCTACCAATGCAAGTGTCCAATATTAAAATCATACAAAGCCCTTGTGGACAAGCTACTAGCTAAATTGGAATGGTACAACATCGAGGCAGTCCCTCATTCATCTAATCATTTTGTGGATATGATGGCTTCCTTGGGATCCTTAATTTTGTAGAACCCTTCAGATGATATCACAACCATTCATGTCAAAATGCTTTCGCAATCAACGATTTCATGTGAGGCTTCAAAATATGAGGAAGTTGTCCACATGATTCAGATTGAACCATACCAAGAATGGTTCTCTCGCATACACAACTTTTTGAAACATGCTTCCTGGGGGTCTTTGATCCTAAATAATCCTTTTGATAACAACACAATGATCTATCTTAAGGTTCTCTCCCAATCTACATTCATGTGGGATGAATCTCAAAAGGAACAAGCAATTCATTCAGTCGAGACTCAACAATATCAAGATTGGTTCACCCAATTAAAATATTTCCTCAAACTTGGTAATATCCCTTTGGGATTGTCGCATGCCACAAAATGAACATTCAAAAAAAAAGTAATAAAATATGTCTTGTTAGGAGACATATTGTATCGTCGAAGCTATGATGGTCTTCTCCTTCATTGTCTAGAGCCCCATGAATCTGCTTGGGTAATTTTGTAAGCTCATGATGGTACTTGTGATGGCCATTTTAATGACATGGCTATCACTAAGTGCATCCTATGAATGGGCTATTATTGGCCTACCATGGAGAAAGACTATTATGCTTATGTTAAGAAGTGCATGAAATGTCAGCATCATGCTAATATTTTACACATACCTTCTCAAGCCTTACAATCGATTCATTCGGTATGGCCTTTTTTATAGTGGGGATTTGATTTAATTGGGAAAATATCACCCCCATATTTGGGCCATCACACATTTATCTTAACGACCACAAATTATTTCACCAAGTGGGTGGAAGCTATCCCTCTTACCACTACGATTGGACCCCACATTGTGGAGTTCATACTTCATAATATCATATGTCATTTTGGTATTCCATCCAAGATCATCTCGGATAATGGACCCCCATTTAAGAATAAGGATGTGTGAGCTTTAACCGCCAAGTATAACATTCAACACAACTTTTCCATACCCTATTATCCATAGGCTAATGGGTAAGTAGAGGCATCAAACAAGATAGTCATTACCATTCTTAAGAAAACCATCAAGGATAATCACAAATATTGGCATCTTCAACTACCTCTTGCATTATGGGCTTATAGAACTAGCATTAGGATGCCCACTAGGGCAACTCCATTCTCGCTAGTATATGGTATTGAGGCCATTATGCCCTTGGAATTGGAAATTCCTTCGTTGCGCATATCACTACAAGAGTTCATCGATGATGATATTGCACGATAAGATCACCTTGACCAATTGACCCTTCTTGATGAATGATGCATTAATGCTCTCGAGCACCTCTGCGTTTATCAATATCACCTTAAATGAGCTTATGATATGAAATTCCACCTTAGGGACTTCAAATTTGGGGATCTTGTGCTTAAATAGAATCAGTAGAACTCCAACTTGCCACCCCACTTGTGAGACAAATTTATGGTAAACTGGTTAGGCCCATTTATCATCATGCAAAAGATAGGGCCAGGGACTTATAGTTTAGCTTCTCTCGAGGGTGTTGAGGAACCTAAACCTCTCAAAATTCTCCACCTATGGGTATTTTATGCATGACACACTATGCATAAAAAAAAATTAAGAAAAATAAAAACCATAAAAACATTAGAAAATCACAAAAACATTGCATTCCCATTTGCATTGCATTCCACCATGCATTTCATATCGTTGTATTTGCTCACTTGCATTAGGCATGTTCTTTCATTGCATTAGCATTAGGACTAGTTTTTTTCTTGCATGCTAAGGTCTAGCACCACGCTTGTATATTTGTCATCTTTCTTAATCAAACCTTTCCATCATCATCATTTGCACTTTTCCTTATGATATTTTTCTTATTAAGGGGTCCTCGTAAGATAGGGTAGATACTGGATGACCATCAGCAATGATGTTTAGATGGCCACTGACTATTTTACGCACACCTCTTAGTTTACAAAATATCATAGGGAAAACCCCCACATTCCACATATCATTACCATCCACATTCCCTTTTTTTGGTAACTATGTTTTTCAACACAACCAGTAAGTTGCTATAGGGTGTTCACTAGGGTTTTTGGTCATTCAACCATTCCTAGTTTTCCTTTTAGATTTTTTAGAAAGTTATCTTGATTTTTGAAGGTAGGGTCTTGCTTTGATAGTACCTTGCATATCTCAAAATCCCAAACACACATTCACATTTAAAAATCCAAGTTTGAACAAGGAAGGATGACACTACAACGTAGTCCTTACCCCTTAAGTGAAAGGTTTCCCTTGCTCATCCTATTATGTGCATGGTCTAGAATGTTGAGAATTGATAAAATGACAAGCTCCCCCCTACCCAAAGAAATAACATCCCTTGCTCCTCCACAAAATGAGCAAGTATCCCTCCAAAAAAAAAAGTGGTTCTCACCACTAAGAAAATAAATCCCCTTGCTCCTCATCAAAAATGAGCAAGTATCCCAATGAAATCAAAAGAAAAAGAAGGGGGATATGAGCTTGAATCCCTAGAATTCTCAATGTTCAAAATCCATGGGGTGATATCCATTACAACAATGGGCTGAATTAAACCCACCTAGAAATGGGGTAGCCTTACGTGTGGTGATATGTCTATCACATTAGTGACCTTATTTTGTATAGATCAATGTCAGCTTATGGATGAGCTAGCTTTTGGTGGCTTGTATTACCTAGTAGTCTAGTCCAACTACATCCAAAATTAGGATAATGATGACCATAGGGTGATCTCCATTACAGCAATGGGCTCTAAGAGTCTGCCTAGAAATGGGGTAGTCTTATGCATCATAATGAACATCACTATGCACACATAGGGATATTGAATATCTTGGTCTTCCTAGTAGATTTCTATCTTTTTAGAATCTTGTGTAGTCAGTATACATCTTTTGATTGGTCAACTAGGGTGTTTGAGTCTCATGAAAACCATGTTGTTTCCTTATAATATCTTATTAGTCCCCCATCCATCATTTACATTTTTATCATCTTACATAAGATTGGCTTTCAAATGCATGACTCTTATGAAAGGGTTGGCATTTGGATTGATGACTTTTATACATTTTGTGGTGCTTACAATTAGTTTTTTAGTGCATATAGATTCATTCATTATATTTTATTATTTAAAACATACATTCACATTTCACATTAGTCACATCACATATCATTAGTACATCTCATACATGTCTAAGTCTATGCATACATATTAGATTTATCAAATCAATAACATGAGTTACATAAATTCATAATCACAAAAACAAATCTCAAAATACATCTAAAAATTAGGCATTGCATCCATAACCACATCCACAATTGCATCCATACATAAAATAAAAATATACAATAAACACATGATAGACCACAATAAAAGTCATATCATATATATATATATGGTAAAATTTGGTACATCATGATACAAAAATGCCTATAAGCTACAATAGAGTGGGTCCTCAGACCTCACACTCCAAAAAGAGAAGCATATATATCACAAGTTAGGTTGGCCCTGCACCACTGGTCTCACCTCCACCCTCGACCTCATCTCGATGAGGCTGAGTAGATCCACTGGCCTCTGATATCTAAGGAGTACCTACAAATCTCAAAATTGGTAGCCTAACTAATGGCTACCCTGACTCACTACATCAACTTTGATGTGATGCCCCCGATGAAACTCACGAAGGTAGTCTACCTCCAAGCTGCTCTACCTCATCCTCTAAGATATAAATGTAATCTCGATCTAAGCATTTATGAGATACATAGTGATCCACCATCCCCTATATCTCTACCATCTATACCTACAAACTGGCTACATCACCTATGGCCTATCTACCTATCCCCTATCCTACAACCAACCCTACCACCTACCCCTATAGAGTATCTCATTCTATAGTTAAACATGTTATATTTGTCCATAGAGCATCCCACTCTATGGTCATCCTATCCACCTCATCTTTATAACTCTAAAGTTACACTCTTAATGTGTCCTCCTTCGAGAAGCCCCTCTACTATTGCATTCCCCTATCCACCTAGATATGGAGTATTAATACTATGGTATCTCACTCTAAAACTACCTTTTTAGGCCCTAGACCTACGCTTTGAGTGCTGACTCCTGATCTTATGGCTCATCATCATTCCCACCCTCATCCTATGGTTTGTCATCTCTCTCCAAGGTCTAACCCCACTCCCCATTCATTCGGTGATGCTACCTCATACCTTAAGCCCCCCTCTACTACTTTAGCCTATCCACCCATAGGTCCACATCCCTACCATAGTTGAGTAACCCACCATGCATTGTACTCTATCATAGTACCTACATCATCCACACCTAGATCCACCACTAGATGATCTCCATCCTCACCCACTACCTCTACTCAAGGCCAAGCCAAGTCTACCTCATCACCCTAGTACTAGTAAATGATGGGCTCACCAGGTACATCCTAATGAACCCTAAACTATCAATAAATGTGAGAGTACTAGATGTACTCTTTCTCTATGTTATGGTACTTGACCACCCATCACCCATGTCTAATATGCCTCATCTACTTAGCCACCTTCATCCATGGTGGGCAATCCCTATATGGCTACCATATAACCTACTCTAGCCTCTAGTCTCTCAAAAGACTCTATGTAGTGAGAAATCCTGCCTGAGTGGGGATGACTTTAACCCACCTCCTGATCCTACCTCCATCACATCCTATAGCCAATATCCCTATCTACCATTTGAGCCCATATTGACCAAGGGATCCCATCCGGTCTATCCACCCAAATATGCTCCCACTCCTAAATCTTAAGTAAGAAGTTGTAGCCCAATCCAAGTCTGCACCGCTAGCGAATCTCATATAGCTCATCATATAAATGATCCAATAGTGTAGTCCCCCAAGCCATGATCAAAGGATCCTGAGTGGTGCACTCAACCAAATCCTAAACTAGCTCAAGGAGGTTCCATGGGAACCTCACTCCTGAAGAGTTTGATAGTAGTATGTTAGACATGAGTGACATCACCACCACATGTCTCATCGATAGGACCTTACCTCATACCATACCTCCACTAGTACCCCGCCACTACCCAAGATGCACTGAGCAACCTCCCAATCCTCCACAAATACCCTTTGGAGCACTCTACTCCACTAGCTAGTGTGTGTAGAGATGATGGGGCATCCCTCAATCGAAACATGGAGAATCCTATAGATATCCTCTAGGGTGACTATCATCTCACCAGTTAGAAGATGGAATGTGTTGGTATAGCTATCCCAATGATCTATCAAGGCTGTCAAGTAGGCCTGATCTATGGTCACTACCTCCAGCCTCACCACCTACTTAAGGCCAATGGCCTCAAGCCACTCCCAATCAACATCAGAGAGTGCATCATGCATTGTCTTATAGACCATGGGATATCTATGGTGAGCCCTCACACGCTAAATGCACAATTGCACAATCTAATAATTAGGTCAAAAAAAATAAAAAAAACAACAAAAATCAATAAACATTGAGGTCATCTCAGGTTGAGACGATCTCTACGCAAGGCCACCTCGGGTAGAGATGGCCTCCACAACGATCACATCTTTTGCTATTAAATTTTGAACCACATTTGTCTCACCTAGAAATGAAACTCAATTTCACAAGAGGGATATTCTCACCCTAAGATAGCTCCCAAATGGGATAATTTCAAATGTACATAATTTCACATGTCCTAAACCAAATTAAGCACACAAAAGAAAAATAAAACAACTAAGAAAAACAACCTACACTACATTTTAGTCTAAGGTGTGATTCCTTACCTTAATTTTTTGGTGAGGTTCATTTCCCACTTTAATTAGTGAGGTTCATTTTATTTTGTAAAGTAACAAAGGAGAGAATATGGTGTTTACCTTTCTCCTTTCGACTCCTCCGGCCATCGAGGTCTCGGGTTGGTCCATGGTGGAATTCGATCAATAGTTCGATAACGCTCCACTTCAAAAATCATTCTCCTCCTCCTAGCCTCCCTTTTCCTCCAATTAGAATAGTGCAAATGACATTATAAAAATTGCTAAATTACCTTTTATATTTTCAAATCTGCACGACCATCTTGGGGTTAGATGATCATAGTTATTATGATCATCCCACCAAGAGACAATCGCTAGATTTGCAAAAAGAAAAAAACCCAAAATAAAAGCTCCAAAGGAACTTAACCCAAATTCCTTTGGTCAAAATCAATTCAAAAGGCTCCAAAGGTACCCAAATTCCTTTGGTCAAAATAAAACAAAATGCTCCAAAGGTACCCAAATTCCTTTGGTCAAAATCAATTCAAAATGCTCCAAAGGTACCCAAATTCCTTTGATCAAAATAAATTTACAAATGCTCAAAGGCACCAAACCCCTTTGGTCAATTCAATAAAAAATGCTCCAAAGGCACCTAACCCCTTTGGTCACATCAAGTCCAAAAAAATGAGTGAACCTCGTATCTAGTGATTTACTCTAGTCACCTGGTGGTTGTAGTGATTGGTTATCCATGCAATTTGATAGGATGAGTAAATTACCATAAGGCCACTCATAAAAAAGAAAACAAAAACAAAACAAAAAAAATAAAGTGGGTCAAAATCAAGGTTGTAATGGGATCTTGTGCCCTTTTTAATGTCCTAGAAAATCCAAATCAAGTCATCTTGGTCAAGTGACTCATCACTTTCATCATTTTTCCATTTCCTCATCGACTCGTCACTTGAGGGGGTAGTCATATAATTACAAAATTCATAATCAAATCAATAATAAAAATATTCAATCATGCAAATTGCATTCATTCAAGAATAATTACCAAAGACTATCATGCACTCTTCTTGCTTGGGGTAGATAAAAAGTAAAAAAACAAATTCAAATAAAACTTTGGTATGCCTAAGGTCATCGCCTATAGACTAGATCTTGTCTACCCATGATCGAAAGGTTACCAAAAATTTGGTATACTCAAAGCCATCACCTTGTCTACCCATGGCTGAAAAGTCTACCAAAAATTAAGTTCTTCAATTTTTTAGAAGTAATTATTCAAAAATGCATGTTCTTTTCATGATTGGGACATATAACATTGATCAGATCAATGAACATCATCAACCCTCAAATTGAATCTAGGTTGTTGTTGTAGTTTAAAATTTTGAATGTCTTGAATAAGGTGCAATTTTTGTGATATGCTACTATGGAAGTCAATTTTAAATTAATTATCTCAACCTTTTCATAGAACCAATGCCTTCAAAATGCCTAAGATAACATTTTTATCACAATGACCATATTTGACTCTTAAGTAACCCAAAATTTTCTTTCTAATTAAAAATATTAAGGGATTCCCTAGCTTGCCCCTTTCAAAAGATCTCCACTTTTTGACCCAGTCGACTGAACAACAAAATGATATAATCTATCCTTCGACCGACCAATAGAAAATAACTGCCAAAACAAAAAATTATCAAAGACTAAGCAAAAAGGTTTTTTATCGACAAAAAAGAGTGATTGACCAAACCTAATATCATTTTGAAATATTTTTGGCTGATGCCCATAATATAAAAGCCAATGAGATTTTGAAGCAAGGAAATGTTTGATCGCCAGTAAGGAAGTTTTGGTCCACCACTTAGTTCAATCAGCTGAAGCTAAAAGGAACGCATAATATTAAGTCGACTGATAGAAAGAAGGTTGCTATCAATATTTTTTTGGTTGATCAAATTTGATTCATTGAAAACCTCATTATCAATAAATAGAAAACAATAGTCGAAAGCATAAAATGGTTCGGCCAACAAGTAATGAACAATGGCCAACTAACCGATCGACCGATCATGAAGGTAATGACTTTTTTGATTGATCATAGTAATGGATCAGCCAAAATATTGATCAGTCAAACAGAAAGCATGTCACTCAATAAAAAATGCATTGTCGACCAAAAAATATTAAAAGTTAGTTCAAAATCAAAAGGTCAATAATTTTTTGGTTGAAAAATAACATAAGTTAGCCTACCAATGTCAACACTCAATAGAAGAAAGGATTCATCAGCTGAATAAATGTAAGGGTTGGCCAACCATAGTAGTGATCTGGTCAAAGCACATCCGTTGAAAGTTTTTTTGGCTAAATGAATATGAACTTTAAATACCATCAACTGAACGCATCCCAACCATCGAAATATCATTGATCGAATGAAATCGATGTAAGATCCATCAAGCTGATAAAAACTATGATGAGTTATAAAATATAGTGTATGTGAAATTACATGAGGCCATTCAACTGAATAATGACATACAGTGATCAAAATATTTGTTCATGCGAAATCAAAAGAATTCACCGATCGAAATATGATAGGAGTAAAGAGCTAATTGGCCAAACATCCAATCAATGAACCCAGAAGCTTTAGTCAAATTAAAAAATTGATTGATTGATCAATCATCAAAAAAATCTAAAATTCTTGGACCTTCACTTGAGAAAATATGACGTGACACTTAAACCGATGATAATTTTTCTAACTCAACAAAACCACTTCAAGCATTATGGGCACACAAGCCAACTATGAATCTCGACCACAGATCTCTCTAGGCATGGTTCTTATGGTAATGTGTACTAATCAAACAGATTAGAATCTAACACCTATATAATATAGAATCTAGACAAATCAATATATGATGATGATTCATGATCAACCAATCAATATGGAATATTGAGGTGGTGAGTTAAAAATAGCAACAATGCAATGGTAGTTGGTACGATGTTAATAATACTTCATGCATGAACCAATTTAAACATATGGTAGTGATGATGAGAAACTCACTGTACCTATAGTATTATTGAACCATTTTAGAGCTAATAATACCAATAGTAAAGATTACCAGTAGTAGAGACTAGAGCAATGGCTTCCTCCAGCAAAGCAGTCCTCAAGACAAGAGTCAAGGTGTTAAACAAGAAGATGCCACTCATAAAGGTGAACACCAAAAATATTGGAGAATAATTATGGGGTGAATATGAGCTCACTGAGTTCTATTTCCAGTTGAGCATAGAAGAGTGGTGATGACCATAGTACCTATTGAAGAACATCTTCAAAAGGCATATGAAGACATAGATAAGAGGGCTCCCCACAACAACAAATGGAGAACCAACTTGGCAAAAATATTGAGTCCAAGAGTACATTTCTCTCCCAAATTATTATCATGGCTAGATATATTGTATGACCCAAGATCTGGGGCTATCATTAATGGATGAAACAAGCTTATTTACAAGATCACACTAGAAAATATCGAATAGGTGTTCCAACTAGAAACAACCAAATAGTTCTACGATGCAAAATTAATTTTAAAGCAGACCCAACACATGATTGGAACCACCTTCTACAAGAAGTTATTCAATTATGATGTACCAATGTCCACAGATTTTTCTATTCACAAGTCTTAATTCCACAAGTGGGTGAGGGACTATGCCTACATGATTCACATAGTGTTGGGGGTCGAGGACCTCAACTAGGTTAGCATCAAAGTTATGTACTTGATAATATAATGTAATAAAACCTGGAAGATGCCAATGTATAAGTGGCAATATGTAATATGTGAAAAAATAGACAAGGATTTAAAATAATTACAAGATGCAATAAAGAAACACAGATATTTTATGCCTCATTTCTCACACTACTCATTTCTTATTCAACTAATCATTGGGTAGTTCAAAGATGATGTCTTCCAAAAACTTGGAGGTATACTACGAGAAATTATTCAATACAAGCTACCTAGTATCTACGATTGTACGTCCCCTTATTAAAAATTTTGTGGAACATTTTTGGCATCAATGTACCACATACTCATGGAGAAAGAACCCCCCATGATGAGTCCAGGTATAATCAAATATCTTAAAGAAATGGAAATTGATGATTATTTTCTCGATGAATATTTTAACTTTATTATAACCCATGGAGGTAAATTACCACAAAAATCCTTACCTACTTTCTATCCAAAGTCGTTAGCTACCCTAGAGATAGTAAGACAATCTATAGAAGAAGTCATACTAACATGGAAGAAGAAGAAGTACAAGGTTCTGTTAGGACTCTAATCCTAACTCTTCACATTATTTAATCCATTAATGTAATTATGGACCAATGTATCCTTTCATAATCATAAATCTAGGTAGATTTATATATGCATTTTGTGGGTGTCTCCAAATAATCCATTGAAGAATGATTAAATATTTATTATCCATTGGTTAGTTATATGCTCTAGTGTGAACAGTGATTCATTCTATAAATCTGGTTTTTATTTCCATTTAATTGCATTATATTTATTCCATCTCAGTCCAGTAGATTTATAGGAAACCTTGGTCCCTACCATTTGGTATTAGAGCCATTCTTGATCGAGGGTAAAAAGACATCATCTACTCACCAAAAACAAAAATTCATACTTCTTCATTCCATTTCACCGATTCCATCCCCCTGTTTCATAACCCACATATCCATAGTCACTATCACCATTATAAAACAATTAAGAGATTGCAATCACACCATATTAAACTAAGATGACTTAGTCCCACTTTCACTATAATCTGTACGTGAAGCTCTCAAAACACCAAACAAATCCTTCTCATAGGTAACAAGGAGATTACGTTCAAGTATACGCAGAACCTACAAAGGAAAATTTTCACATCTTCCTCTCAAGATAAAGAATGCAATGACGTTGCCTGGATGTTTTTAAACAACGATAGGCTCGGGAGAATAAAAAATAAAGTGAAATTCCAAGTCAAATCATGCAAAAAAAATTGTTCCTATGTAAAACATAGAAAATCAGTGACATATTCAATATCCAATGAATACAAATTTTTTATATCAAAGTTTAACTAAGGTTAAAAAGAATTATCAATGACAGAATCTAATTAATGGCATTGGAAAATTCAAAGGGAATGCATGGTGTCAAGGTTTATTTTTAAATAATTAGGATAAAAATTCCACATTGCTTTTGTTAAGGAATTAATATTTTTTAAATGCTTTGAAGGACATGTATTGAATTGCCTAGTTTTTCTAGGCATGCACGCATGCACGTGGCTCCTTGATCACACGAAGAATATGCTCTTTGACCGCTCTAAATCCACCTCCATTTGATCACCCTTCAATCTGCACTCTGCTCTCCCATTGGATGTCTGCCTCTGCTCCTCGATCCGCACTCTACTCTCCCATTGGATGCCTACCCTACTCTCCCATTGGACATTTTTCATCCCCTTCCACACCCCTCACCCTGCCACTCATAGTCGTTACACTAAAAAAAATCAAATTCAAAAGTGAAATTGGAAACTATTATAAAATCAAATTTGAAAAAAAAATATATTTTTGTTTTTGATAAAAAAAATTTGCTAAACAAATTCTTGCTTACGTAAATTTTTTTTGCAAAAATCACTAGCAACTTTTACAAATTTTTGCAAACATTTGCAATATATTGCAAATGTTTGCAAAAATTATATTGCAAATAATTTTGCAAATAGATTCCTAGCCAAAAGGAGCTTGCAAATTGACAAAAAGCCACACCATAATGGTTGATGGGAGGTGATCACAAGACCTTATAAAGGAAGTTATGAAGGAAGTCATGCAAGAATTAAATAAATGGCAGGACAATTTTGAAAATAAAATCATGACAAAAGAGGATTTTTGCCTATGGAAAGATGACCATGAAAACAAGATTACAAAATTAGACTTAAAAATTGGTGCCACCAACCACTCAGTCGATATGGTACAATAAAACTTGGCATTAATACAAGTCGGCCAACCTATCGGAGTACCAACACAACAAGAATTACTCAAGGGACCACAAACATCAATCCTACCTTGAACCACAAAATTGGATTTCCCAAAATTTGAAGGAGGTGACCCCACAAATTGGATCTATCGGGCTGACCAATACTTCTCTCTCTATCAAATTCTAGAGAACCAAAAAGTTTGCATTGCATCCTTCCACCTAGAATGAATTGCTACTCAATGGTACCAATGGTATGAAAAGACAAATGGTGCTCCTACATGGACAAAGTTCACAAAAAATCTAATGGTACAATTCAGCCCAAGCAAATTTAAATATTTCATAGGGGCTCTCACCAAACTCTAGCAAACCATGAGAGTATGAGAGTACCAAGCTCAGTTTAATAAATTGGAAAATCTTACATCGAGACTAGATGTATCATTCTTCCAAATTTGCTTCATTAGTGGCCTAAAGGAAGAAATTTGATTAGAAGTACAAATTCTCAATCCTACTGATATGATGCACATTGTTGCGTTAGCCCAGATGGCGAAAGAAAAAATCAATAACCAAATTTGACTAGGAAACCTATCTAAAGCAGACTCACAAAATACTTCCACCAACCCAAAACTAAATAGAGTCATGCCAATTAAATGAATTAGCCTAGAGGAAATGAATGAAAGAAGAGAAAAGGGCCTTTATTTTCATTTTTATGAGAAATGTGTACCTAATCATAGATATATTACACCCAAATTATATATTTTGGATGAAACTATTCCTTGTTAATCAACAAATGATGAAGAGGAGATCGAGGTCAAACTAGTGGTAGATAAACCTGATGATAGCCCTCACGGTCCACTAGAAATTTCTTTTAATGTCCTTGCCAAAAAATCTTCTCCCCAAACTATAAAAGTCCCAGGAATATTAAAATGATAAAACATTTTTGTACTTATTGACTCTGGCAGTACCCATAATTTCATCAATCCACGTGTGGCAAATCAAGCCAACTATTTTATACATCCTTGAAATAATTTTGAATTCATGATTGGTAATGGGGGAAGGATCACCTATAAAGGGAAATGCCAAAATATTAAGCTCACCTTGGGTGACTATACCATGAAACATGACATGTATGCAATTCCCTTAGGAGGTTGTGATATTGTCTTAGGAGTACAATGGTTACGAACACTCGACACAATCCAATGGGACTTTGATGACTTATGGATGAAATTCACACAAAAGGACCAAACATATACTCTTAAAGGAATAAAATCCGACCCTTCTCCACTAGCAAGCTCTCATCACATGGAGAAATTTTTTCATGGTTGCCCACTTATTTTCTCTCCAATCCACTAAACAAACACAACAAAGGTTTTTCCCCTGTAATCATTCTAATCCTCCTATTATTCTTACCTATCCCCCATCAATACTTCAACCTTCCCAATATCCCTGCTTATGGGATGATGATATTAAAATTGTACAAGAACATGAGCACCTACTACTTGGAAAACAAGGGATGAAGCTTCTCACTTCGATCTTTGAGGACAAAGATATTTTTAAGGAGGGTGGCATGTTAGGACTCTAATCCTAACTCTTCACATTATTTAATCCATTAATGTAATTATGGACCAACATGTCCTTTCACAATCACAACTCTAGGTAGATTTATATATGCATTTCATGTATGTCTCCAAAGCATTCATCGAAGAACAATTAAATATTTAGTATCCATTGGTTTGTTATATCCTCCAGTGTAAGCAGTGATTCATTCCATAAATCTAATTCTTATTTCCATTTAATTGTATTATATTTATTCCATCTTTGTCTAGAAGATTTCTAGGAACCCTTGGTCCCTACCAGGTTCCTTGGCTTATAACACAAAGAAAAATAGGATAGTATGTATACAAAGGGTATCCTATGATGTTGAAAACTTTACCCACAATGGACTCCTACCAGTTGTAGAAATCACCTGGAGACCATACGATATCAAGGGTCATTACAATGAAATTGCTCTGGATTCTAATCCAATGGAGCATAGGGAGGAAAAATTTGAGAAAAATATTTTGTGGGCACAAAAAAATGATATCAACATCGAAGAAATATGGAAAAACTAGAACCTAAGAAGGGCACACACGTGAACAGAAATGGTTAGGAACTACTCTATAGATTTGAGGATGGTAAGAGATACACAGAGTAAAACCACGCCATAGGTAGTTGCCATCCCACCAGAATATTTTGGAGACCCTATTATAGAATTTATGAGTTTATATCCTAAACAAATTGAAAGCATGAGATTCCAGAAACAAAAGGATAGACTAAAAATGCAATGTAAACGAAACTAAAATAACGCTCAAACCCTATGTTATTGAGAAATACGTAAAAAGAAGGAACATGAACCCAAGATATCAAAGCAATATAAAATACGGCCCTTTTATTGATATGCTTTTCAAATATGTGTTACAATGCGTCTCCTTCCTTTTGAGGGGATAGGAGCGTTAAATGTTGGTCTTTTACAACTTGTTTCAGAATTCCTTCTTCCGCGTGCCCACATATAAGATGGGAGAACCAAAACGTTGTCGTCGCTTGTGTTGGTAAAATTAGATTCCTCATTGCTCCTCTAATGCTGCAAATCTGCATTCAAAGAAACAAACAAAGAATCAGTAGCACCTGTGTATGAAAGACGAAAGATAAATATAATGATGGTTAAAATGAGTCTAAATAAACTAAAAATTTGACAGAAGCATAATCAAGTAACTAGCAAAATACTGCAAAAGAAATAGTCACCAAACGCAATAAGGCAGGGGGTGCCCGAAGCCAGACCACCCATGGGTGAAACTTTTTTTTGACACCAATCCACTTGGGATGGGTTCGAAACCTGTTGTGATGGGTTTTCGGCAAATTGCTAGGATATTGTGGTCAAAAAAATCGGGTTTTGGTTCTTGATTCGTGCCTCCAAAATCACCCAATAACCTCCTTTTCGATTAAGAGATTATGGATGTGAAGCACAAATTGTATGTCAGTAAACTGTCAGCACTTCGTCGCTCAAAATGCTCCTTCTCTGTATATCTTTTGGGTGAGGAAGCTCACCATTTTATAGACCCAAGGGGTCTCTTTGAATTAACATGCGAAGTGCTACTTTGCATGAATGCTTTTTTGTGAAGATAAGACTTCTTCTTGATCAAGGGCTTCTTAACTGCTTCTGCAACTGCTACTGCATGCCCAAAAGAACTCACTCGCACTCCCATGCAATGAAGGGAGAGTTAGGTAGCTAATTTGAGTTGTCCTAAAAATCTCACTCTCATTCCCATGCAGTGAATGGAGAGTCAAGTGGCAGATATGAGTTGTCAAAAGAACTCACTCGCACCCCTATGCCACGAAAGGAGAGCTAAGTGGCAGTTCTGAGTTGTCATGCACCGAGATTTGACTTTTTGCCAGTCAAACCTGGTGTTCGTCCCACCCAGAAGCGAGTGCTAATAATCGTTTCTGGGTGAAACGAGTACCAGTCTGCACTCGTCCCTGGGTGGAGCGAGCACCAGTATACACTCGTTCCTGGGTGGAGCGAGTAAGTAGCAAAGTACCTAAAAGGTGCCAAATTGATCTTTGACTTGTAAAACTATTGTGTGAGTGGTTAGAACCACTGTTTAACCTCTGGGGGCTGCCATGGGGGCTATGTGTGTTAATGCGATCAGTGTTTGCAGTCACATAATCGGATTAGTGTTGTTTTGGTGTCTATAGATGCCCCTTTTTGGAAAGCACTGCACATGGTGTAGTGCTGAGCAAAAATAGATAACTAAAGCACTAATGATTAGGATTTCTCAGTAATCTAACCAGCTTTGGATGCCCCAAGTATGGAAAGGGCATGCATTCTTGAATCCTTGCTTCTGATGAGCTAGGGAATTGGATTTCAAGTGTTAACCTATTTTGGTGAGGTGTGACTTCAGCTTGGGCATTGATCAATCATGAATAGGCAAAGGGCACAACCTTTTGTCTGTGGGAACCTTGTGTTCATAATTCAGGAATGCCAAGCATTTAACCAGTTTGTGATTGTTGCTTGTTTGCTGCCCCAAGCAGGAGCGTGATTGTCTTTGTCAATGATTCTTTGAATGCATGCTATTGCCTTGATTGGGTGTGTGTGTGTTGATTGATAACTAAGTGTGACTACCCCCTCAAGCGACGAATCGATGAGGGAATGACCAACATGAGAAAAGTGACGAGTCGCTTGACCCAAGATGACTTAAGTGAGGGTGCCTTTAGATGTTTTTCCGTTGAATGCTTAAGCAGTTTCCCGATTTTTGGACCTATTTTTGGTGGGTGTGAACCCATTTGGGGATGCCATTTGGGGTTAAAATTAGCGAAAATATGATCTCTCATGGAGCAGTCCGGCCATGGTAGCCTTCTTTAGGAGATAGAGAATGACAATGTAAAACTCCGACATCTGTTTTTTGATGCCAAGAGATTAAGTACAAGAGCACTTGGTCCGGCAATTTTTAGTGGTTTTGTTGTGGTGCAGTTTTCAATTTTTTTTTTTTAATGTTGTTGTTTTTGGTGATGATTTTTTTTTTTTTTATTCATTCCGAGGGGAGACGAACGTTATGATGGTACTCATCCGGGGGTGGGACGAGCGCATTTCCGAGGAAAAAGCACTCGTTCCAGCCAGGGACGAATACCAGCAAGCAAAAAATATAAATAGGCAAAAATGACGGATTTGGCTCATTTGCACTGTTCATTGATTGCGATTTGGAGCTCTGAGGAGGAGGAAGATTTTTTGACGTGAAGCGCTGCCAAATTTTCCCACTACCATGAGTGCACAAACCGGGTCGTCAAGCGGCGGAGCCGAAGCGAGACCAGTAAGTGAACTATCTCCGCGAGTTTTAAGTTGAAAAGTGCAAAATTGTTTTGATTATGTTTTTCTTTTGGTTAAGACATGGAACCCTAATTAATTAATGAAAAGGTGAATGAATTGAGTTAAATACCATGAAATAAAATGAAACATGTATGCAAACCGATGGAAACCTAGATGGAAAACCGTAGAATAAACCCAAATGAAACTTAGAGTAACACCTTAGGGTAACCATGGTTATAAAAATGTTTTTTTTTTTTTTTAATGTGAATGGTAAAACGTAGGTCAAAACCGTAGGTAAACCATGTCACTTTTTGTCTATTTTTATGATGAAACCCTAGATTTTAAAAAAGTGGATGAAATTTTTTGTTTGAATGGTAAACTTAGGTAAAACCATAGGTAAACCGTGTAAAATTTTTGTTGTTTTTATGAAATGTAAGATGAAAACTTGATGAATTTTTTTGTGTTGAAATGGTAAATTTAGGCAAAAACCATAGGTAAACCATGTCAATTTTTTGTTGTTTTTATGAAATGTAAGATGAAAACTTGATGAATTTTTTTGTTTTGAAATGGTAAACTTAGTTAAAAACCGTAGGGAAACCATGTCAAATTTTTGTTGTTTTTATGAAATGTAAGATGAAAACTTGATGAATTTTTTTGTTTTGGAATGGTAAACTTAGGTAAAAACCGTAGGTAAACCATGTCAAATTTTTGTTGTTTTTATGAAATGTAAGATGAAAACTTAGACTAAAATGGATGAATTTTTTTTTTTGGATGGTAAAACTTAGGTTAAAAATTGTAGAGAAACCATGTCAATTTTGTGTGTTTTTTTTTTTGTATGTTTGTAAATTGTAACAGATGTACATGTGAATGGATGTTGTTACTGTATATTGATGCATTTTTGAATATGTGATGGTGATTTGATGCATGTTTTTGATGTGTTTATGTTTTGTGATATGCAGGTGGTGAAGAGTCGGCATCGGGTACCGACTATTTTTTCTAGTGCCTGCGAGGCATTGAGTGCGGAGGACTAGGAGTGGCTTGACGCCTTGGGGCTCAAGCATGTGGCGTGATTGGAGGTAGTGGTTGGGGATCGGGCGTACTTGACAGCTTTGATCAGTCTGTGGGATGTTCGAACGAACACCTTCCATCTCCCGACAAGGGAGATGACAGTTACCTTGGAGGATGTGTATCGGATTCTTTGAATTTTGATAGACAGGGTGCCCATCCGAATGACGCCACGAGGCCAGAGGACGGCTGTAATGACCCGATGCTTTGGACATGGGGACTTGGATGGGGGGGACGCGATGCAGAAGGCGAAGGAGGATTTTCAAGTGGGTGGTATCCTAGTGCGGTGGTGGTATGAGAGGGGAGTGTTGGGAGTGAGGCATGCACTACTCATGAACCTCATTTCCAACATGTTGTTGCCAGACTCCTCGGGGGTGAGGTTCCCATGGAACCTACTGGAGGTGGTGTGGTAGTTAGTGGATTTTTCGGTGACAGATTCGATGATCATGAGATGGAGCCAGACGTTGTTGGCTCAACTATATGATGAGTTGTATGAGGTCCATTACCGGAAGCAGAAGGGGATTGGCTGCAGTTACTTATTGCAGTGCTGGGCCTGGCAGCATATAGCCATAGAGCGACCACGAGGGCTACCTAGGACTACACGGGTTGACATGGTGGATCGAGACATTGGTTATGGGGCTTTATGATATCGAGATGAGGAGCGAGGGCAGAGTCGGCGGTTTGCGGGAGACGTGGACCATTACATAGATGCATTGGCCCGACTGACTCTAGGAGATGTGGTGTGGAGGACATATCGGGATTGTCCCACATGGCCAGAGGCTGATGAGTGGCTTCAACGGGTCCAGAGGGGGAGGTGGGTCATTGGACGACACGGGAAAGAACTGGAATACTTCCATTATCTCCGAGTGACACGACATTTTGGGGTATGCCAGGGGTTGCCTGGGGAACCCGTAGTCTATCGACGTCGGTGCGATGAGAGGACTCTAGCTACACCAATCCTCGAGCTGCTAGGGGAGGAGGTGGATACAGTATTGGACACTCCAGACATGGATGACATTGGAGTTACTGCCGAGTACCAGGAGTGGTGGACGCTATGGCAATGGCAATGTGAGGGGCCATTGGGATGGGATGAGGCAACGGGAGGCAGAGAGGGTGCAGAGGCACCAGGAGAGGGTTGGGGAGCTCCTGTTGATGTGGACATGGTGGAGGTGGCAGATGCGGGAGAGGACTTTGGTGAGGAGGAGCAGCCAGAGATGCAAGATTCTCCAGAGCAGGCCGATGTGCCAGAGAGGCCGACGCAGCCGACCGTGTCAGGGGATACAGAGGCGGGGTTGCGCACTGAGGTAGCACGATTGACAGAGGTGCTACGAAGGCGAGATGGGGAGCTGGGAGAGGCGTTGCAGGAGAGAGATATCTTGCGGACTCAGTTGGTAGAGCGGGAGAGCATAGGGGCTACATCTCATCGGTAGGAGGGTGATACGAATGCTACACGAGAGAGGGATCTCCTGCAGGTGCAGCTAGCACAACGTGACAATGTGGTCGCATACTACAATAGGCGGGAGGCAGAGTGGAGTCAACGGGAGGTAGATTGGCGACGACATCGACTGGAGATGGAGGGAGAGATTATCCACCTTGGTGGGCAAATACCAGAGCCTCCTATAGGTGGCTCATCATCTCAGACGAGAGACAGCGGGACGGAGCAGTTAGCATCATCCCATCGCAGGCGACGAGATGAGGGAGGCGCTAGTGGGCGTGATGCAAGGACGAGCAGTCGCCCTAAGAGGTCCCAGAGGACCAATACTACAGGGGGTAGTTCTCGTCGCATCGATCCTACGTGATCATGGTGGCCGATGCCCTAGGTTGGGGGTTTTTGAGATTTTGGATTGTGGGAGCGAGGTCTGAGGACCGGTTCATTGTAGCCTGCGAGCAATTTTGTTATGATATATATATACATATGACTCTTTTTGGTGTTTATACATTTTTTATGATTTATTTTGATGTACATGTTTTTACATTGATGAATGCATATGCAATTATAAATGCGATGGGTCTAATTTGTATGATGTATGCATATGGAATGAATGAGTTGAGTTGTTGATGATGTTGTCGATGCACCATAGACTGTGCAAGATTTTACTGACTTGCTATATTAATGGGATCACTGTGTGGAATGCGTGTGCATGGGAAAATTTTGTTTTTGTATTTTGTATATTTTCGGATGGTGATGTATGGAATGAAATGTACCAGTTGTTTGAAAATGTAGTTAAGCTTTTCTGAGATGTAGATATGTTAACTAACTAGCCAAGACTGCACATTTATCTCGCAAGACTTTTGAACAAGGTCTAAATATGACTTGAATTTAACCAAGTTATTTCACATCCCTATGTGTGCAATTGAGTTCGTTTATGTGGTATTTGTCAGGATACCGCCGATGCGGATAGGCTATCAACCAAACCTGTACTGAGGATCACCTAATTAGCTCCACTAACTGCGTTGTTGTATTTAGCAATATTAATCCACGTGACAAGCTAAGGTACCAAAAGCTAGCTCATCCACATGCAAACATTGGTCTGTACACACGCAAAGCTAATGTGACAGACATATCGTCGTGCGGGTAGGATACCACCATTGCCAAGTAGGCTATCAACCAAACTTGTAATGAGGATCACCTAGATGGTTTTCGAATGCTAAGAATTCTAGGGATTCAAGTTCAGGTTATTTATTGGATGAATGATTTAGGAGACTTGCTCGTCGATATAGTGATGAAAATCACTATTTATTTATTTATTTATTTATTTTTTTGAGCAAGGATTTTGAATAGTGGTGAAAACCATTGTTATTTGATTTTGTATTTTGAGCTTTGTAAGTTTGAACTTGTGAATGGCCTTGATCCTTTTAGGTCTTGGGGATGACTACCCATCCTTGGCAGGGACGTGTAGTACGAATCCTTATGACTTTGGGAACCAAGGGGATAATGGAGATGATGAAGTAAGGGCATTGATCTTTGAGGCCTTGGTGATGACTACCCATCCTGGTTAGGGGCGGATAGTACGAATCCTTACAACTTGGAGACCAAAGGGATAATGGAGAGTATGAAGTAAAGGCATTGATTTGTTAGGCCTTGGGGATGACTACCCATACTTATTAGGGGCGGATAGTACGAATCCTTACAACTTGGAGATCAAAGGTGAATGGAAAGGTTAGGATGATGGTTCGTTGGACTTTTTTTTGTGAAGGGTGTTGATCATTTTAGGTCTTGGGGATGACTACCCATCCTTGGCAGGGACGTGTAGTACGAATCCTTACAAATTTGGGGACCAACTATGATTTGGATTTGTGGGAGTGGTGAAACCCACTGTTTATTATGGTGAATGGATGGGGAAGAGCTCGTCCTTTTGTCAATTCTCAGCATTCTAGAACAATTCGCACAGGGGGATGAACAGGCTAATCTTTCACTTATAGTACCCGAGACTGCTTTGCAGGTTTTTCTTGCCTTCACACAACTTAGGAATTATTTTATGTGTTAATTTGTGTTGGAATGCTATGTAACAAGACATGATCCAAGTAAAATTGTTCCCGTGTAAAATCCGTTTAACTATGTACAGTTTTTGCTAGAAATTTAAAGACAGCTGAATGACGAAAACCCTATATACATTAGGAGACAACTGACGATGCTAAAAAAAAATGGCGATGGTGCTATTCTAGATGTATGCGTTTGTGGAAAATGATGGAATTGCCAAGTGATGACAGTCTATGGTGCGGTTGACTTGTATGACCTAGCGAAGTATGCAATGTATGGATGCAATGCTTAATGCAACCTATATTTTTGTATTTTGATTTTTATGAGAATGCAGGAAATTGAAATGCAATTGTTTTTGTGATTTTTGATTGATTTTTTTTTTTGTGAGTATGCATGGAATTGAAATGCAATTGTTTTTGTGATTTTTTATTTTTTTATGAGTATGCATGGAATTGAAATGCAATTGTTTTTGTGATTTTTTATTTTTGTATTGTTTTTGTTTATGAGTATGCATGGAATTGAAATGCAATTGTTTTTGTGAGTTTTGATTTTTTTTATGAGTATGCATGGAATTGAAATGCAATTGTTTTTGTGATTGTTTTGATTTTTTTTATGAGTATGCATGGAATTGAAATGCGATTGTTTTTGTGATTGTTTTGATTTTTTTTTTTTTTTTTTTTTTTATGAGTATGTATGGAATTGAAATGCAATTGTTTTTGTGATTTTTGATTTTTTTTATGAGTATGCATGGAATTGAAATGCAATTGTTTTTCTGATTTTTGATTTTTGTATTGTTTTTGTTTA
This sequence comes from Wollemia nobilis, assembly GCA_028583015.1. Lineage (NCBI taxonomy): Eukaryota > Viridiplantae > Streptophyta > Pinopsida > Araucariales > Araucariaceae > Wollemia > Wollemia nobilis. The sequence goes on along the minus strand of JAQPPZ010001900.1, from coordinate 681,376 downwards.
TGAGTATGCATGGAATTGAAATGCAATTGTTTTTGTGAGTTTTGATTTTTTTTATGAGTATGCATGGAATTGAAATGCAATTGTTTTTGTGATTGTTTTGATTTTTTTTTTTTTTTTTTATGAGTATGCATGGAATTGAAATGCAAATGTTTTTGTGATTTTTTATTTTTTTTATGAGTATGCATGGAATTGAAATGCAATTGTTTTTGTGATTGTTTAGATTTTTTTTTTTTTTTTATGAGTATGCATGGAATTGAAATGCAATTGTTTTTGTGATTTTTGATTTTTGTATTGTTTTTGTTTATTTTTGAATATTTATTTTGACCAAGCAGTTATGGGAACGCTTGGAGCTTTTGGTGTTTGACCAAAGGGTTTATGAATACCTGTGGAGCATTTTGGGGTTGACCAAGCGATTATGAGAATCCTTGGAGCTTTTGGCTTGACCAAAGGGTTTATAGATACCTTTGGGGCATTTTGGGGTTGACCAAGCGATTATGAGAATCCTTGGAGCTTTTGGCTTGACCAAAGGGTTTATGAATACCTGTGGAGCATTTTGGGGTTGACCAAGCGATTATGAGAATCCTTGGAGCTTTTGGCTTGACCAAAGGGTTTATAGATACCTTTGGGGCATTTAGGGTTGACCAAGTGATGATGAGAATCCTTGAAGCTTTTGGCTTGACCAAAGGGTTTATAGATACCTTTGGGGCATTTAAGGTTGACCAAGCGATGACGAGAATCCTTGGAGCTTTTAGTTGGACTATGGCTCTCTAGACGTGGAACGACCTCAAATGACTAATGTTCAAGGGTTCTTTTTCTTGGATTCCTTAAAGAGAGGCAAGCCGGTATGTTCCAGGTCCTATTCTACTATCAATGACATAAGGACCTAACCAGTTTGCCATGAACTTGTCTCGTAGATGGGACGGCAAATTAGAATTCTTCTGGTTCTCTTTTAAGACCAAGTCACCAACCTGAAATTCCCTAAGGTGGACTTTCATGTTGTATGCTCTCTTAAGTCGCTCTTGATAGATACGCAAATGCTCAAGAGCATGAACGTGTCGTTCATCGAGCAACGTTAGTTGATCTAACCGGGCCTGCCACGCAGTGTCATCATCGATGAACTCTTGCAGTGAAATGTGTAGGGAAGGGATTTCTAGCTCAAAAGGCATGACAGCCTCAGAGCCATACACCAGCAAAAATGGAGTTGCCCCAGTGGGCGTCCGAATGTCTGGTGCGATAAGCCCATAGGGTAGCGGGGATCTGAATGTGCCAGTCCTTATGATTATCTACAACTATCTTTTTAAGAATGGCGACTAGCATTTTGTTGGACGCCTCTGCTTGCCCATTTGCCTACGGATAATAGGGTGTTGAAAAATTGTGCTAAATTTTGTACTTTGTGGTCAAAGCACGCACATCTTTATTCTTGAATGGTGTCCCATTATCTAACAGGATCTTGGATGGAATACCAAAATGACATATGATGTTATGCAAAATAAACTCCACAATGCAGGATCCAGTCGTAGAGGTTAGCGGAATTGCTTCCACCCACTTGGTGAAGTACTCTGTGGCTGTTAAAATAAATGTGTGATGACCAGACGACGCAGGAGAGATCTTTCCAATTAAGTCAAATCCCCACTGCGAAAAAGGCCAAACCGATTGGATCGACTGCAAGTCCTGAGAAGGTATGTGTGTCAAATTAGCATGGTGCTGACACTTCACGCACTTCTTCACATATGTGCAACAATCTCGCTCTAAATATGGCCAATAATAACCCATGTGAAGAATGCGCTTTGCAATGGCCATACCGCTGAAGTGGCCACCACATGTACCATCATGAGCTTGGGTGATCGCCCAAGCAGACTCTTGTTGGTCCAAACAATGAAGGAGGATTCCTTCATAATTTTGACGATACAAAATGTCTCCTAACATGACATGCTTTTTCGCTTTCTGTTTGAATGATATTTTCACGGCTTGTGTCAATCCAAGTGGGAGGTTACCTAGCTTGAGGTAATCCCGAATGGGTGTGTACCAATCCTGCTGATCAGAAACCTCGATAGTATGAACGGCCAATCCCTCTTGAAGTCCATCCCTAAAAAAAGCTGAGCGGGAAAGAACTTGTAAAAATAACGTGGTGTTGCTATTAAGAGGGGTCGAGGAGAACAAGGATCCCCAATTGGCTTGAGTCAAACAATCTCGAATTCGAGAGAACTTATCCGGAGATGGTTCAATATGGATCAAGTGGATTCCTAGCGTCATATCAGAGCTTGCACGCTTCATCACAAATTGCGATAATGTTTTAACCTGGATGGTTGTCATTTCACCAGAAGGGTCTTGTGGGATTAGTGACCCCAAGGAGGCCATAGTATCCACAAAACGATTTGATGATCGAGGGAGTGCCTCGAGGTCATACCATTGGTTTGTTATATCCTCCAGTGTAAGCAGTGATTCATTCCATAAATCTAATTCTTATTTCCATTTAATTGTATTATATTTATTCCATATTTGTCTAGAAGATTTCTAGGAACCCTTGGTCCCTACCAGGTTCCTTGGCTTATAACACAAAGAAAAATAGGATAGTATGTATACAAAGGGTATCCTATGATGTTGAAAACTTTACCCACAATGGACTCCTACCAGTTGTAGAAATCACCTGGAGACCATACGATATCAAGGGTCATTACAATGAAATTGCTCTGGATTCTAATCCAATGGAGCATAGGGAGGACAAATTTGAGAAAAACATTTTGTGGGCACAAAAAAATGATATCAACATCGAAGAAATATGGAAAAACTAGAACCTAAGAAGGGCACACACGTGAACAAAAATGGTTAGGAACTACTCTATAGATTTGAGGATGGTAAGAGATACACAGAGTAAAACCACGCCATAGGTAGTTGCCATCCCACCAGAATATTTTGAAGACCCTATTATAGAATTTATGAGTTTATATCCTAAACAAATTGAAAGCATGAGATTCTAGAAACAAAAGGATAGACTAAAAATGCAATGTAAACGAAACTAAAATAACGCTCAAACCCTATGTTATTGAGAAATACGTAAAAAGAAGGAACATGAACCCAAGATATCAAAGCAATATAAAATACGGCCCTTTTATTGATATGCTTTTCAAATTTGTGTTACAATGCGTCTCCTTCCTTTTGAGGGGATAGGAGCATTAAATGTTGGTCTTTTACAACTTGTTTCAGAATTCCTTCTTTCGCGTGCCCACATATAAGATGGGCGAACCAAAACGTTGTTGCCGCTTGTGTTGGTAAAATTAGATTCCTCATTGCTCCTCTAATGCTGCAAATCTGCATTCAAAGAAACAAACAAAGAATCAGTAGCACCTGTGTATGAAAGACAAAAGATAAATATAATGATGGTTAAAATGAGTCTAAATAAACTAAAAATTTGACAGAAGCATAATCAAGTAACTAGCAAAATACTACAAAAGAAATAGTCACCAAACGCAATAAGGCAGGGGGTGCCTGAAGCCAGACCACCCACGGGTGAAACTTTGTTTCGACACCAATCCACTTGGGATGGGTTCGAAACCTGTTGTGATGGGTTGTCGACAAATTGCTAGGATATTGTGGTCAAAAAAATCAGGTTTTGGTTCTTGATTCGTGCCTCCAAAATCACCCAATAACCTCCTTTTCGATTAAGAGATTATGGATGTGAAGCACAAATCGTATGTCAGTAAACTGTCAGCACTTCGTCGCTCAAAATGATCCTTCTCTGTATATCTTTTGGGTGAGGAAGCTCACCATTTTATAGACCCAAGGGGTCTCTTTGAATTAACATGCAGAAGTGCTACTTTGCATGAATGCTTTTTTGTGAAGAGAAGACTTCTTCTTGATCAAGGGCTTCTTAACTGCTTCTGCAACTGCTATTGCATGCCCAAAAGAACTCACTCGCACTCCCATGCAATGAAGGGAGAGTTAGGTAGCTAATTTGAGTTGTCATGAAAAAGCCTACTCTCACTCCCATGCAATGAAGGGAGATTTAAGTGGCCAATCCAAGTTGTCCTGAAAAGCTCACTCTCATTCCCATGTAGTGAATGGAGAGTCAAGTGGCAAATATGAGTTGTCAAAAGAACTCACTCGCACCCCTATGCCATGAAAGGAGAGCTAAGTGGCAGTTCTGAGTTGTCATGCACCGAGATTTGACTTTTTTCCAGTCAAACCTGGTGTTCGTCCCACCCAGAAGTGAGCGCTAAAAATCGTTTCTGGGTGAAACGAGTACCAGTCTGCACTCGTCCCTAGGTGGAGCGAGTACCAGTCTGCACTCGTCCCTGGGTGGAGCGAGTAAGTAGCAAAGTGCCTAAAAGGTGCCAAATTGATCTCTGACTTGTAAAACTATTGTGTGAGTGGTTAGAACCACTGTTTAACCTCTAGGGGCTGCCATGGGGGCTGTGTGTGTTAATGCGATCAGTGTTTGCAGTCACATAATTGGATTAGTGTTGTTTTGATGTCTATAGATGCCCCTTTTTGGAAAGCGCTGCACATGGTGTAGTGCTGAGCAAAAATAGATAACTAAAGCACTAATGATTAGGATTTCTCAGTAATCTAACCATCTTTGGATGCCCCAAGTATGGAAAGGGCATGCATTCTTGAATCCTTGCTTCTGACGAGCTAAGGAATTGGATTTCAAGTGTTAACCTATTTTGGTGAGGTGTGACTTGAGCTTGGGCATTGATCAATCATGAATAGGCAAAGGGCACAACCTTTTGTCTGTGGGAACCTTGTGTTCATAATTCAGGAATGCCAAGCATTTAACCAGTTTGTGATTGTTGCTTGTTTGCTGCCCCAAGCAGGAGCGTGATTGTCTTTGTCAATGATTCTTTGAATGCATGCTATTGCCTTGATTAGGTGTGTGTGTGTTGATTGATAACTAAGTGTGACTACCCCCTCAAGTGACGAATCGATGAGGGAATGACCAACATGAGAAAAGTGACGAGTCGCTTGACCCAAGATGACTTAAGTGAGGGTGCCTTTAGATGTTTTTCCATTGAATGCTTAAGCAGTTTCCCGATTTTAGGACCTGTTTTTGGTGGGTGTGAACCCATTTGGGGATGCCATTTGGGGTTAACATTAGTGAAAATATGATCTCTCATGGAGCAGTCCGGCCATGGTAGCCTTCTTTAGGAGACAGAGAATGACAATGTAAAACCCCGACATCTATTTTTTGATGCCAAGAGATTAAGTACAAGAGCACTTGGTCCGGCAATTTTTAGTGGTTTTGTTGTGGTGCAGTTTTCAATTTTTTTTTTAATGTTGTTGTTTTTGGTGATGATTTTTTTTTTTTTTATTCGTTCCAAGGGGAGACAAACATTATGATGGTACTCATTCTGAGGAAAAAGCACTCATTCCAGCCAGGGATGAATACCAGCAAGCAAAAAATATAGATAGGCGAAAATGACGGATTTGGCTCATTTGCACTGTTCATCGATTGCGATTTGGAGCTCTGAGGAGGAGGAATATTTTTTGACGTGAAGCGCTGCAAAATTTTCCCACTACCATGAGTGCACAAACCGAGTCGTCAAGCGGTGGAGCCGAAGCAAGACCAGTAAGTGAACTATCTCTGCGAGTTTTAAGTTGAAAAGTGCAAAATTGTTTTGATTATGTTTTTCTTTTGGTTAAGACATGGAACCCTAATTAATTAATGAAAAGGTGAATGAATTGAGTTAAATACCATGAAATAAAATGAAACATGTATGCAAACCGATGGAAACCTAGATGGAAAACCATAGAATAAACCCAAATGAAACTTAGAGTAACACCTTAGGGTAACCATGGTTATACAATTTTTTTTTTTTTTTTTTTATGTGAATGGTAAAACGTAGGTCAAAACCGTAGGTAAACCATGTCACTTTTTGTCTATTTTTATGATGAAACCCTAGATTTTAAAAAAGTGGATAAAATTTTTTTTTGTTTGAATGGTAAACTTAGGTAAAACCGTAGGTAAACCATGTCAAATTTTTGTTGTTTTTATGAAATGTAAGATGAAAACTTGATGAATTTTTTTGTGTTGAAATGGTAAACTTAGGTAAAAACCGTAGGTAAACCATGTCAATTTTTTGTTGTTTTTATGAAATGTAAGATGAAAACTTGATGAATTTTTTTGTTTTGAAATGGTAAACTTAGTTAAAAACCGTAGGGAAACCATGTCAAATTTTTGTTGTTTTTATGAAATGTAAGATGAAAACTTGATGAATTTTTTTGTTTTGAAATGGTAAACTTAGGTAAAAACCGTAGGTAAACCATGTCAAATTTTTGTTGTTTTTATGAAATGTAAGATGAAAACTTAGACTAAAATGGATGAATTTTTTTGTTTGGATGGTAAAACTTAGGTTAAAAACCGTAGAGAAACCATGTCAATTTTGTGTGTTTTTTTTTTTTTTTTTTTTGTATGTTTGTAAATTGTAACAGATGTACATGTGAATGGATGTTGTTACTGTATATTGATGCATTTTTGAATATGTGATGGTGATTTGATGCATGTTTTTGATGTGTTTATGTTTTGTGATATGTAGGTGGTGAAGAGTCGGCATCGGGTACCGACTATTTTTTCTAGTGCCTGGGAGGCATTGAGTGCGGAGGACTAGAAGTGGCTTGACGCCTTGGGGCTCAAGCATGTGGCATGATTGGAGGTAGTGGTTGGGGATCGGGCATACTTGACAGCTTTGATCAGTCTGTGGGATGTTCGAACGAACACCTTCCATCTCCCGACAGGGGAGATGACGGTTACCTTGGAGGATGTGTATCGGATTCTTCGAATTCTGATAGACAGGGTGCCCATCCGAATGACGCCACGAGGCCAGAGTACGGCTGTAATGACCCGATGCTTTGGACATGGGGACTTGGATGGGGGGGATCCGGTGCAGAAGGCGAAGGAGGATTGTCAGGTGGGTGGTATCCTAGTGCGGTGGTGGTATGAGAGGGGAGTGTTGGGAGTGAGGCATGCACTACTCATGAGCCTCATTTCCAACATGTTGTTGCCAGACTCCTCGGGGGTGAGGTTCCCATGGAACCTACTGGAGGTGGTGTGGTAGTTAGTGGATTGTTCGGTGACAGATCCGGTGATCATGAGATGGAGCCAGACGCTGTTGGCTCAACTATATGATGAGTTGTATGAGGTCCATTGCCGAAAGTGGAAGGGGATTGCCGGCAGTTACTTATTGCAGTGTTGGGCCTGGCAGCATATAGCCGTAGAGCGACCACAAGGGCTACCTTGGACTACACGGGTTAAAATGGTGGATCGAGACATTGGTTATGGGGATTTATGGTATCGAGATGAGGAGCGGGGGCAGATTCGGTGGTTTGCAGGAGACGTGGACCATTACGTAGATGCATTGGCCCGACTGACTCTAGGAGATGTGGTGTGGAGGACATATCGGGATTGTACCACATGGCCAGAGGCTGATGAGTGGCTTCGACGGGTCCAGAGGGGGAGGTGGGTCATTGGACGACACGAGACAGAACTGGAATACTTCCATTATCTCCGAGTGACATGACATTTTTGGGTATGCCAAGGGTTTCCTGGGGAACCCGTAGTCTATCGACGTCGGTGCGATGAGAGGACTCTAGCTACACCAATCCTCGAGCTGCTAGGGGAGGAGGTGGATACAGTATTGGACACTCCAAACATGGATGACATTGGAGTTACTGCCGAGTACCAGGAGTGGTGGACGCTATGGCAATGGCAAGGTGAGGGGCCATTGGGAGGGGATGAGGCAGCGAGAGGCAGAGAGGGTGCAGAGGCACCACGAGAGGGTTGGGGAGCTCTTGTTGATGTGGACATGGTGGAGGTGGTAGATGCAGGAGATGACTTTGGTGAGGAGGAGCATCCAGAGATGCAGGATGCTCCAGAGCAGGTCGATGTGCCAGAGAGGCCGATGCAGCCGACTGTGTCAGGGGATACAGAGGCGGGGTTGCGCACTGAGGTAGCACGATTGACAGAGGTGCTATGAAGGCGAGATGGGGAGCTGGGAGAGGCGTTGTAGGAGAGAGATATCTTGCAGACTCAGTTGGCAGAGCGGGAGAGCACAGGGGCTACATCTCATCGGTAGGAGGGTGATACGAATGCTACACGGGAGAGGGATCTCCTGCAGGTGTAACTAGCACAACACGATAATGTGGTCGCATACTACTATAGGCGGGAGGCAGAGTGGAGTCGACGGGAGGTATATTGGCGGCGACATCGACTGGAGATGGAGGGAGAGATTATTCGCCTTGGTGGGCAAATACCAGAGCCTCCTAGAGGTGGCTCATCGTCTTAGACGAGAGACAGCGGGACGGAGCAGTTAGCATCATCCCATCGCAGGCGGCGAGATGAGGGAGGTGCTAGTGGGCGTGATGCAGGGTTTCGCAGTCGCCCTGAGAGGTCCCAGAGGACCAATACTATAGGGGGTAGTTCTCGTCGCACCGATCCTACGTGATCATGGTGGTCGATGCCCTAGGTTGAGGGTTTTTGAGATTTTGGATTGTGGGAGCGAGGTCCGAGGACCGGTTCATTGTAGCCTGCGGGCAATTTTGTTATGATATATATATACATATGACTCTTTTTGGTGTTTATACATTTTTTATGATTTATTTTGATGTACATGTTTTTACATTGATGAATGCATATGCAATTATAAATGCGATGGGTCTAATTTGTATGATGTATGCATATGGAATGAATGAGTTGAGTTGTTGATGATGTTGTCGATGCACCATAGACTGTGCAAGATTTTACTGACTTGCTATATTAATGGGATAACTGTGTGGAATGCGTGTGCATGGGAAAATTTTGTTTTTGTATTTTCTATATTTTTGGATGGTGATGTATGGAATGAAATGTACCAGTTGTTTGAAAATGTAGTTAAGCTTTTCTGAGATGCAGATATGTTAACTAACTAGCCAAGACTGCACATTTATCTCGCAAGACTTTTGAACAAGGTCTAAATCCGACTTGAATTTAACCAAGTTATTTCACATCCCTATGTGTGCAATTGAGTTCGTTTATGTGGTATTTGTCAGGATACCGCCAGTGCGGATAGGCTATCAACCAAACCTGTATCGAGGATCACCTAATTAGCTCCACTAACTCCATTGTTGTATTTAGCAATATTAATCCACGTGACAAGCTAAGGTACCAAAAGCTAGCTCATCCACATGCAAACATTGGTCTGTACACACGCAAAGCTAATGTGACAGACATATCGTCGTGCGGGTAGGATACCACCATTGCCAGGTAGGCTATCAACCAAACCTGTAATGAGGATCACCTAGATGGTTTTCGAATGCTAAGAATTCTAGGGATTCAAGTTCAGGTTATTTATTGGATGAATGATTTAGGAGACTTGCTCGTCGATATAGTGATGAAAATCACTATTTATTTATTTATTTATTTATTTTTTTGAGCAAGGATTTTGAATAGTGGTGAAAACCACTCGTTATTTGATTTTGTATTTTGAGCTTTGTAAGTTTGAACTTGTGAATGGCCTTGATCCTTTTAGGTCTTGGGGATGACTAACCATCCTTGGCAGGGACGTGTAGTACGAATCCTTACGACTTTGGGAACCAAGGGGATAATGGAGATGATGAAGTAAGGGCATTGATCTTTGAGGCCTTGGGGATGACTACCCATCCTGGTTAGGGGCGGATAGTATGAATCCTTACAACTTGGAGACCAAAGGGATAATGGAGAGTATGAAGTAAAGGCATTGATTTGTTAGGCCTTGGGGATGACTACCCATCCTGGTTAGGGGTGGATAGTACGAATCCTTACAACTTGGACATCAAAGGTGAATGGAAAGGTTAGGATGATGGTTCGTTGGACTTTTGTTTGTGAAGGGTGTTTATCCTTTTAGGTCTTGGGGATGACTACCCATCCTTGGCAGGGACGTGTAGTACGAATCCTTACAACTTTGGGGACCAACTATGATTTGGATTTGTGGGAGTGGTGAAAACCACTATTTATTATGGTGAATGGATGGGGAAGAGCTCGTCCTTTTGTCAATTCTCAGCATTTTAGAACTATTCGCACAGGGGGATGAACAGGCTAATCTTTCACTTATAGTACCCGAGACTGCTTTGCAGGTTTTTCTTGCCTTCACACAACTTAGGAATTATTTTATGTGTTAATTTGTGTTGGAATACTACGTAACAAGACATGATCCAATTAAAATTGTTCCTATGTAAAATCCGTTTAACTATGTACAGTTTTGGCTAGAAATTTAAAGATAGCTGAATGACGAAAACCCTATATACATTAGGAGACAACTGACGATGCTAAAAAAAAATGGCGATGGTGCTATTCTAGATGTATGCGTTTGTGGAAAATGATGGAATTGCCAAGTGATGACAGTCTATGGTGCGGTTGACTTGTATGACCTAGCGAAGTATGCAATGTATGGATGCAATGCTTAATGCAACCTATATTTTTGTATTTTGATTTTTATGAGAATGCAGGAAATTGAAATGCAATTGTTTTTGTGATTTTTGATTGATTTTTTTTTTTTTTGAGTATGCATGGAATTGAAATGCAATTGTTTTTGTGATTTTTGATTTTTTTTATGAGTATGCATGGAATTGAAATGCAATTGTTTTTGTGATTTTTTATTTTTGTATTGTTTTTGTTCATGAGTATGCATGGAATTGAAATGCAATTGTTTTTGTGATTTTTGATTTTTTTTATGAGTATGCATGGAATTGAAATGCAATTGTTTTTGTGATTGTTTTGATTTTTTTTATGAGTATGCATGGAATTGAAATGCAATTGTTTTTGTGATTGTTTTGATTTTTTTTTTTTATGAGTATGTATGGAATTGAAATGCAATTGTTTTTGTGATTTTTGATTTTTTTTATGAGTATGCATGGAATTGAAATGCAATTGTTTTTGTGATTTTTAATTTTTGTATTGTTTTTGTTTATGAGTATGAATGGAATTGAAATGCAATTGTTTTTGTGAGTTTTGATTTTTTTTATGAGTATGCATGGAATTGAAATGCAATTGTTTTTGTGATTGTTTTGATTTTTTTTTTTTTTTTATGAGTATGCATGGAATTGAAATGCAAATGTTTTTGTGATTTTTTATTTTTTTTATGAGTATGCATGGAATTGAAATGCAATTGTTTTTGTGATTGTTTTGATTTTTTTTTTTTATGAGTATGCATGGAATTGAAATGCAATTGTTTTTGTGATTTTTGATTTTTGTATTGTTTTTGTTTATTTTTGAATATTTATTTTGACCAAGCAGTTATGGGAATGCTTGGAGCTTTTGGTGTTTGACCAAAGGGTTTATGAATACCTGTGGAGCATTTTGGGGTTGACCAAGCGATTATGAGAATCCTTGGAGCTTTTGGCTTGACCAAAGGGCTTATAGACACCTTTGGGGCATTTTGGGGTTGACCAAGTGATTATGAGAATCCTTGGAGCTTTTGGCTTGACCAAAGGGCTTATGAATACCCGTGGAGCATTTTGGGGTTGACCAAGCGATTATGAGAATCCTTGGAGCTTTTGGCTTGACCAAAGGGTTTATAGATACCTTTGGGGCATTTAGGGTTGACCAAGCGATGATGAGAATCCTTGAAGCTTTTGGCTTGACCAAAGGGTTTATAGATACCTTTGGGGCATTTAGGGTTGACCAAGCGATGATGAGAATCCTTGGAGCTTTTAGTTGGACTATGGCTCTCTAGACGTAGAACGACCTCAAATGACTAATGTTCAAGGGTTCTTTTTCCTGGATTCCTTAAAGAGAGGCAAGCCGGTATGTTCCAGGTCCTATTCTACTATCAATGACATAAGGACCTAACCAGTTTGCCATGAACTTGTCTCGTAGATGGGACGACAAATTAGAATTCTTCTGGTTCTCTTTTAAGACCAAGTCACCAACCTGAAATTCCTTGAGGTGGACTTTCATGTTGTATGCTCTCTTAAGTCACTCTTGATAGATACGCAAATGCTCAAGAGCATGAACGTGTCGTTCATCGAGCAACATCAGTTGATCTAACCGGGCCTGCCGTGGAGTGTCATCATCGATGAACTCTTGCAGTGAAATGCGCAGGGAAGGGATTTCTAGCTCAAAAGGCATGACAGCCTCGAAGCCATACACTAGCAAAAATGGAGTTGCCCCAGTGGGCATCCGAATGCTGGTGCGATAAGCCCATAGGGTAAGCGGGATCTGAATGTGCCAGTCCTTATGATTATCTACAACTATATTTTTAAGAATGGTGACTAGCATTTTGTTGGACGCCTTTGCTTGCCCATTTGCCTACGGATAATAGGGTGTTGAAAAATTATGCTGAATTTTGTACTTTGTGGTCAAAGCACGCACATATTTATTCTTGAATGGTGTCCCATTATCTAACAGGATCTTGGATGGAATACCAAAACAACATATGATGTTATGCAAAATAAACTCTGCAATGTAGGATCCAGTTGTAGAGGTTAGCGGAATTGCTTCCACCCACTTGGTGAAGTACTCTGTGGTCGTTAAAATAAATGTGTGATGACCAGACGATGCAGGAGAGATCTTTCCAATTAAGTCAAAGCCCCACTACGAAAAAGGCCAAACCGATTGGATCGACTGCAAGGCCTGAGAAGGTATGTGTGTCAAATTAGCATGGTGCTGACACTTCATGCACTTCTTCACATATGCGCAACAATCTCACTCTAAAGATGGCCAATAATAACCCATGTGAAGAATGTGCTTTGCAATGGCCATACCGCTGAAGTGGCCACCACATGTACCATCATGAGCTTGGGTGATCGCCCAAGCGGACTCTTGTTGGTCCAAACAATGAAGGAGGATTCCTTCATAATTTTGACGATACAAAATGTCTCCTAACAAGACATGCTTTTCCGCTTTCTATTTGAATGATATTTTCATGGCTTGTGTCAATCCAAGTGGGAGGTTACCTAGCTTGAGGTAATCTCGAATGGGTGTGTACCAATCCTGCTGATCAGAAACCTCGATAGTATGAATGGCCAATCCCTCTTGAAGTCCATCCCTAACAAAAGCTGAGCGGGAAAGAACTTGTAAAAATAACGTGGTGTTGCTATTAAGAGGGGTCGTGGAGAACAAGGATCCCCAATTGGCTTGAGTCAAACAATCTCGAATTCGAGAGAACTTATTCGAAGATGGTTCAATATGGATCAGGTGGATTCCTAGCGTCATATCAGAGCTTGCACGCTTCATCACAAATTATGATAATGTTTTAACCTGGATGGTTGTCATTTCACCAGAAGGGTCTTGTGGGATTAGTGACCCCAAGGAGGCCATAGTATCCGTAAAACAATTTGATGATCGAGGGAGTGCCTCGAGGTCATACCATTCAAGTTGTGCCAGGAATTTTTCCACAAGGGCTTTGTAAGCTTGCATAACTGGACATTTACATTGAAAAATCCCCTTCACTTGATTGACAATTAACAACGAATCACCAAAGATGTTTAGACGTTTAATATTCATGGTGATTGCTGTCTGAAGACCTATGAGCAAGGCTTCATATTCTGCATTGTTGTTGGTGCACGGGAAGTCTAATTTAAATGACAAGGGCATTGGAGCGCCTTGTAGAGTGAAGAATACAATTCCTGTGCCACCCCCTTGCTCACATTTTGAACCATCAAAGAATAGGGTTATGTCAGGCTGTGACTCAGGCTCATCAGAATCTAGAGATTCCGAAACATGGAAGACCCCATCATCAGGTAGTTTGAAATTCAGAGGCTGATTGTCTTCAAGATGAGCCTCAGCTAGTTGATCGATGATGACTTGACCTTTTATGGATTTTTGTCCAATGAAATCTATGTCAAACTCTGTCAACAACATGATCCATTTCACCGTGCGGCTACTATGATAAGTATGACTCATCATGTATCGCAATGGATTCTCCTTAGACACAACATACATCTTATTACTAAGCATGTAGTGGCATATCTTTTTGGTAGCAAACACCATTTCCAAGCAGAGCTTTTCAACGTATGCATAGTTAAGTTCATAACTGACCAGGGTGCGGCTAAGATAGTATGTAGCCTGTTCTTTGTGAAGTTCATTTTTCTGGGACAGCATGGCACCCAGTTCCACCTCAATAACTGAGATGTATAAATAGAACGGCACTCCTGGCCTAGGTGGTGCCAATACTGGCGGTGAAGCCAAGTACTATTTAATGTCGTCAAAGGCTGACTGGCACTCGTCATACCAATGAAATGTGACCCCCTTATGCAATAATTTATTCATGGGTCGGCACTTGTCAGATAACTGCACTATGAAGCGCTTGATTGACGCAACCTTTCCTTGTAGACTCTTGAGCTGCTTGATGGTGGTTGGGGGGGGGCATTTCAAGGATTGCCTTAACTTTTTTTGGGTCTACCTCGATTCCTCATTTGGAGACTATGAAACCCAAGAGATTTCCAGAGGTGATGCCAAAGATGCACTTGAAAGCACAAGATTCTGAAAACAAAAGGATAGACTAAAAATGTAATGTAAACGAAACTAAAATAACGCTCAAACCCTATGTTATTGAGAAATGCATAAAAAGAAGGAACATGAACACAAGATATCAAAGCAATATAAAATACGGCCCTTTTATTGATATGCTTTTCAAATTTGTGTTACAATGCGTCTCCTTCCTTTTGATGGGATAGGAGCATTAAATGTTGGTCTTTTACAACTTGTTTCAGAATTCCTTCTTTCGTGTGCCCACATATAAGATGGGCGAACCAAAACGTTGCCACCGCTTGTGTTGGTAAAAGTAGATTCCTCGTTGCTCCTCTAATGCTGCAAATCTGCGTTCAAAGAAACAAACAAAGAATTAGTAGCACCTATGTATGAAAAATGAAAGATAAATATAATGATGGTTAAAATGAGTCTAAATAAACTGAAAATTTGACAGAAGCATAATCAAATAACTAGAAAAATACTGCAAAAGAAATAGTCACCAAACACAATAAGGCAGGGGGTGCCCGAAGGCAGACCACCCACGGGTGAAACTTTGTTTTGACACCAATCCACTTGGGATGGGTTTGAAACCTATTATGATGGGTTGTCATAAAATTTGTAGGATATTGTGGTCAAAAAAATTGGGTTTTGGTTCTTGATTCGTGCCTCCAAAATCACCCAATAACCTCCTTTTCGATTAAGAGATTATGGATGTGAAGCACAAATCGTAGGTCAATAAACTGTCAGCACTTCGTCGCTCAAAATGCTCCTTCTTTGTATATCTTTTGGGTGAGGAAGCTCACCATTTTATAGACCCAAGGGGTCTCTTTGAATTAACATGCAGAAGTGCTACTTTGCATGAATGATTTTTGTGAAGAGAAGACTTCTTCTTGATCAAGGGCTTCTTAACTACTTCTGTAACTATTGCTGCATGCCCAAAAGAACTCAATTGCACTCCCATGCAATGAAGGGAGAGTTAGGTATCTAATTTGAGTTTTCATGAAAAAGCCTACTCTCACTCCCATGCAATGAAGGGAGAGTTAAGTGGCCAATCCAAGTTGTCCTAAAAAGCTCACTCTCATTCCCATGTAGTGAATGGAGAGTCAAGTGGTAGATATGAGTTGTCAAAAGAACTCACTCACACCCTTATGCCATGAAAGGAGAGCTAAGTGGTAGTTTTGAGTTGTCATGCATCGAGATTTGACTTTTTTTTTATCAAACATGGCGTTCGTCCCACCCAAAAGCGAGCGCTGATAATCATTTTTGGGTGAAATGAGTACCAGTCTGCACTCGTCCCTGGGTGGAGTGAGTACCAGTATACACTCGTCCCTGGGTGGAGCGAGTAAGTAGCAAAGTGCCTAAAAGGTGCCAAATTGATCTCTGACTTGTAAAACTACTGTGTGAGTGGTTAGAACCACTGTTTAACCTCTGGGGGCTGCCCTGGGGGCTATGTGTGTTAATGTGATTAGTTTTTGCAGTCACATAATTGGATTAGTGCTATTTTGGTGTCTACACAAATCAAAATCATAGCTAAGGTAAAGGATCAAGTGATAGAAGAAGCATTTGGTTCTTTTTCTACCTCTCAGTCTCCCAGTGCAAGTAAGGGGAAAGAATTTGTACCCATATTTTCTACCCTAAGATGTTTCACGATCGAAAGCCTAAAAGTAACTCTAATGGCCTCATAAAACCCACAACAAGTGGCTACTAGTTCACCTCAGGCAGTTCTAATAGCTTTCATGGTAAATAACAAAGAAATTAGAATCTCTACCATGGCATGGGAGAAAATACAAAAAGTTGGAGGATTTCATGATATTTTTAGAGATTATCAGGTGGTAACACCTGGTACTCCAAGATCTCCCCCTCACAAAAGAGCAAGGATCAGAATGGGCACCAATGAGCCTATGAGTATCACTCTAGTCAAAAAGGAAGACTTTACATAATTCATTGTTGAAGAAGAAGAGTAGATTGAGGCAATAATGGAGGATAGGGTGACAAAAATTTAGGATAAAAGCAAAGTCCACAATCCACCCCCATCAGGTTCAGAGCCTACTTCCAAGGCCACCATAACCATTCCCACTGAAGGAGTACAATCACTCCAAATAAATCCTAGCACAGGTGATGCAAAAATAGAAGGAGACTCAGTCTCATTATTAAGACATGGAGTGCAAGTCCATGCACAGACTACACTAGCCATTGAGAAGGAAGTGATAGCCTAGAGGTCTAAGGTCGAATTGTTACAATAAAAAAATGAGAAGCTAAAGGCTAAAATTAATAAGAGTCAGGAGCAAGTGCCTTCTGAAAATAGTTCATTATAGGTTCCAAAACTTGCAGCCAAATTCAAGGAAAAGATGATCAAAATCATCGAGAAAGAAGCAAAAATGATCGAGGTCTGTTGCAAAATTTTTGGGATGATAATAGAGATAAATAAGGAAATAAAATCTCTATTAGAAAGTGTAGATAAGAAGGTGGCAGCTATTTCACCAGTGTATGAAAGATGCAAGGCCAAGTATGAACATATTAGATCCATGCAAGTGACCACCATTGATGGTAGAACTCATAGCTGCCAGGGAGAGTATGAAAAAGTTGCAAGTTTCAAGGTAGAAATACCTAGATGGAACAACTCGATCAGAGAGCTAGAAAAAGTGGAGAAAGATATAGTAATCCAGCTGAAGCATCTCAATGTTGATCTCCATAAATTACTCAGCATAGAAGGTTTTTGTTAGACAATCATCAAGGATATCAAGGAATTCCCTTGCGAAGAGGTTGATGAAGATAAATTGTTTGACCAACTCATCTCTTTGACAATGCTCACCCTAGACATAGTCATATTCTTTTAGAGTAGACAACCATTCATAAAAGAGGATAAAAGCAAGGGAATCAAAGCATTGGATAGAATTCACACGATCAGTGAAATCGATGAAGAAATTTGGATTCTTATAGTCAATTCCATTGGTGCGAGTCAAGATGAGAAGGAGGCAATCAATAAAAATCAAAATGCATCTGAGTCAACAAGCGAAATGGGGCCCACAATGATAGAAAAAGGAAAGGAGAAGATGAGTGACAATTAGGCTGAGTTTTGGCCAATGTTGATGACATATTTTTGAGGTAGTTAAAATAACAAATCATACAATACTCGATCGATGACAATGCAGGAGATGGCACTAGGTGGATGATCTAGATGAAAGCAGTTTAGGCAGTTACAGAGCCACTACCGTGATAAGAATGACATCCACATCTAGAATAAGGATCGAGCTTTAACATAGCATATTTTTTATAAGAGGTATACTCGAGTGCCCATTATTTGTTGTTGTATTCCCTTTGTTTCCTTTCTTCTTTTCCATCCCCTCATTCTTCCCATTGTTGTGTAGGTTTTTGATAGGAAAGTGCCCAAGAAGCTGAGATTATTTCTAGACTATTGAGCCAGAGGTCTAGAGACTCAACTGTTACGATATTCGAATGGGAGAGTGAAAGGTCCTTGTTACGATATTCGAACGAGGATCTTTATTGTATTAATCATTCTAAGAGTTAAATGGCAATTCCATGCCAACTCTTCATGTAATATTTTCAATATTAATACAATTATGGGCTTCTTTCCTATTATTTTTTTGTGTTTAGTTTTGTGTGTGTCTTCATTATGGGTTACATTATTTGAATGCATAGTGAACGCTTCTTTCGTTGGTCAACTGTTATATTTATTACGATATTCGAATGAATGTAATTGCACCGATTATCTCTTCTCTCTTTCTTTCTATTTTTATTGAATTGTTATTAAATCTTGCTACAATAGCCCAAAGGATTAAAGCACCGGTCATACATAAGGTATATTAGAACTATTATTGTTTTAGCTCGATCAAAATTTATAATTGTTAATTCATCACCATAAATCTGGAAGAGCATGAACTTAAAGAACTTAAGCTCACCTCAAGGGTATCCTTACCATACTTGGTCTGTCTAGAAAATATTAAAGAACTCTATTCCCAAGTTAAAGAGGTAGGTCGACCAGAGCCTGTAGTTGCTCATTGGTAGTAGGTTTTCTTGTAGCGTGATAACTTATCTTAAGGATGCAAGAAAAATCCCCAATAGTTTATTGGCACCATTGTCGAGGACCGAATGCGTAATTTTCATTATAGTTTGGAACCTAACGATAAATATTTATTGGCAATAGTTAGCTTAAAGAAGGAATCATAATATTAGTTTATTTAAATTTGTTTCCCTTCTATGCTCGTAGTTTCCAATTTTCCTTTTTTAAGAATGAATAATTATATTGTTTTCTTGATTCTCTTGAGTTTCTTGATTTTCTTGAAAAATTTTATACCCTGAGTGATCGAGAGTGTTTAAAGTCAAGAAATCTCGACCAGACGTTCATTCCTTCTACACACATTGTGTTGGTGACTCTAATTGGACAAATCCAAAAATATCATAAAGATTAAAAGAAGAAAAAGAATGTGCTTGGTATGAATGAGAAGAACCGCTCAGGAGCTGTATCTAAAATTCTTAGATCTAGAGGTATTTTTTAGAACCAATCCTTCTAGTTCATCTCCAAAAGGTTCTGATGCTGATATTGTTACAGTAGAGAGTTTATTTGAAATACCTCCCACTATCCCTAGTGGAATTAGTACTACACCTCCTACTATAATCCAAACACCTCCATTAGTTAACATGGCTAATCCACCACCTGTTCAGTTATGGAGGACTAATAGATATAGACCTTTTTAGTTACCAATGCCTTTACATGATCTCCCCAACAAGGCTCACAAGTATTTACCTAAATTTCAAGGAAACAATGCAGTTACTGGGGAAGATCACATTAAAAGCTTCTTGTATGCTTTAGACAGTCTAGAAGTAGAACATGAAGATGTAGTATTAAGACTATTTCTACAAACTCTAGAGAAAGATGCTAGAGAATGGTTTAATACTCTTCCTAACAATGACATCACCAATTTTTCCAAAATGGAAACTATCTTTTTAAAGAAGTTTGGTGAAAGGAAGAATGAACAATCATTATTGATAGATCTGGAAACAATGAAAAATAAAGAGAACGAATCAGTAAGTGATTTCAATAGAAGGTTTTCTAAATCTAAAAATAATATTCCCACTGTTCTAAGGCCAAATGATATCCAATCCATCTATTTTTATAAAAATGCTTTCCCTAGAGAATTTAACTATGAATTAAGACAAGAACATGTTAACACAATAGATGAGTGCATGGAGAAAGCCATAGATATTGAAAGGAATATGTTAGATAGTGGAAAAATGAAACCATACTCTCTAGAGGATAATCATCCTGATAGGAAGCCTAAGAAGGTAGGATTTAACCTACAAAAGAGAGTTGAACATGATCCCATGGAAAAATTGGCTAATCAAATGATAGAAATGTTTAACACAATGAACAATAGGTTGGCTAGGATAGAAAGAAATAAAGAGAGCAATGGTGAAACTTCTCACCCTCAGGCTGATAGACAACAAGGTGACAATAGACCACCTTTCAGGAGAAATTTTAATAGAAATTGGAATAATAATAATCTTGATGAAAGAAATAGAAATAATGGGAATAATTGGAAAAAGAGAGAAACAGAGAAGGACCTGGACTTAGTTCCAAATCCTATTCCTACTGTCAACTTGGAAAAAAATTTCCTTATTACTGTTCATCTTGTGATGCTCCTCATAATCCAGATTGTTGTGGTATCTATCTAGGTATCCACCATCCTGTAGACTTAGAAGTAGAATCTGAAGAAGATATCAGAATTAATGCTTGTTGGACCCTTGAGGATGAATCTAGAGAAAGGTTGTTTGAAGAAGACATGGATTTATATGCTTCGAATCACCACCCAAAAATCCTAGTTGCAGAAAACACAAAGATCCTGCAAAGAGGACAAGAAACTAGGTATGATAAAATGAAACAAGGAAAACTAGTTCCAAAAACACAAGAGGTGGAAGAACTAGAAGCAAATACCTTGAACTTGAGAAATAGGATTATTCCTAACAAAATTGATAAGAGTTTAAACAAAGAGATTAGAGAACAACCCACTGAAAAATATCAAAACAAAAGGGTTCCTAAAAATATAGGAATAAATGAACCACCACCTCATGAGGAATGCTCTAAGACTTTAGATGTTAAGAAGATGGAATTTGATGCTGGTTCAGAGTTAAGTAAATAGAAATTCAACATTACCTTTGGTGAGTTAATGAATATTCAAAAGTATAGAGAACAAGTCTGTAAGGCTTTTGGCTTAATTGAACAAAAAGGAACTCAGTCCTGTAATGTTATCAAACCTTCCAATCATGAAACTAGAACCCCCTCATATGTCAGACCATTTTATGTGTCACTCAGGTATAATTCAGATGAAGGAGAAAGGTATGTCATTCACAACTGCATGCTAGATAGCGGTGCATCCCATAACATCATGCCCAAATAGATAGCAGACCAACTAGGGTTAATTTGCACTAGGGAGTCTCCCCTTGTATCAGTAATGGACAATAGGCAGATACCCTATGTAGGTATTATCACTAGCTTGTTAGTCTACCTAGATCAACATCCTAAGAAAGGTATAGTTATGGATATTGTAGTGGTTGATGTAGACCCTTTCTTCTCATTACTATTAAGCAGACATTGGGCAGAACAGTTAGGTGGCTCCATACAATTGGATTGGTCTTATGCCACAATCCCTATTTTAGGAAAAGAAAATGTGACCTTAAGGAGAGAACCATTTAACAAGTACTCAATGGAACTGGTGAGACCAGATGACACCATGGTTAATTTGGTTAGCTTTATAGAAGAGAAAGAAATAGGAGTATACTCTGTTTGGCATAACCCTTTCCTAGTCGAAGTCCCTGAAGCAAAAGATATGGACCCTGAAACCAGAGAACTAGTAGATGCAAAATCTGATAGGATTCTTACCCAAGAAATGTGGACCATGTCCTTTGATGGGGCTAAGTCTCAAACAGGAGCAGGTGTGGTGTGAATTTAATAGATATTAAGGGAAACTATCTCGGGATCCCTTATAGATTAGAATTTCCATGCACCAATAATGTAGTTGAGTATGAAGCCTTACTGTTAGGTCTAAGAAAAGCTAAAGAACTAGGGATAAATTTCTTGACTATTACTGGAGACGTTGAGTTGATTATACAATAGGTCAAAGGTAAGTATCAGATAAAACATCCCAGATTAAAACAATACAAATCTACAGTTCTAGCAAAAATTGATAAATTCCTAGCCTTTAACATCTCATACATTCCCAGAGAATAGAATCACATTGTAGACCTATTAGCTATCAATGCTTCAGGTGCAGATTGTCCAAAAATTGACATTGAGTACATGGATAGGTTCCCAACTATCTCTGTATACAAACCTTCTATGCTTGACAATGTTGTATATCTGCAAGTGTTTCAAGATGATGTGGATATCAAAGACTTCATGACCCTCCAGAATATGTATTCAGATGTTATATGTGAGGAGGAGGATGAAGAAAATTTGAAAAATATTATTGGAGAGCTAGTTGAAGTAATTCAACTCAAAACCAATAGGATCCCTAAAGGGTTAGTTTCTTTAGAAAGCTTATTTGATGATTTTGATAAAGCTTACAAACCACTCCTCAAAGAAATAGAAACTGATGATGTAAACATTGGAACAAAAGAGGAGCCCAGGTTTGTCAAAATTGATAAGGCTTTGCCAAAAGAAGAAAAAGAATAGTACATTAGCTTTTTGAAGAAAAATAAAGAATATTTTGCCTGGAGTTATGAGGACCTAAAAACATTTAAAATAGATGTCATGACTCACATCATTCCCCTTAAGGAAGATGCTAAGCCTTTCAGGTAGAAGCAAAGGAAATTCAATCCCACATTGCATCTAGTTATGCAGAAAGAAGTTCAGAAATTATTGGATGCCAAGATAGTCAAAAAAGTGAGGTTTTCTTCCTGGATAGCAAACTTAGTACTAGTAAGGAAGAAAAATGGAGAGATCAGACTTTGTGTTGACTTTCAAAATCTGAATAAAAGTTCTCTCAAGGATAATTATCCCTTTCCCAACATGGAACAATTGCTACAAGTAGTAGTAGGCTCATCCAGAATGTCATTACTAGATGGATTCTCAGGATATAATCAGATTCAGGTAAATCCTGAAGATAGATACAAAACTGCTTTCACTACCCCTTAGGGTACCTTTGAATATCTGAGAATGCCATTTGGATTAATGAATGCAGGAGCAACCTTCCAAAGGGCCATGGAATTTGCTTTTAAAGGTTTGATGTTCAAAATAGTGGTTGTCTATTTGGATGACATAACAATGTTTTCAAAGAACCCTGTAGATCATTTTGAACATTTAGCTATAGTTTTTGCTAGATGCAAAGAATTTGGAATATCCTTGAATCCAAAGAAATGTATATTCAGAGCAACACAAGGAAATCTCCTTGGCCACATAGTTTCTGAAAAAGGGATTAGTATTGATCCATCAAGGATAGAGGCTATTGCCAAGATACCCCCTCCCAAAAATCTGAAAGGAGTCAGATCATTCTTTGGTAAGATTAATTTTGTAAGAAGGTTTGTGCCAAATTTTGTTGAAATAGCTCAACCTATCAATAATATGATTAAAAAGAATGTTGATATCAAATGGACTGAAGAGAATCTTGAAGCTTTTCAGAAAATCAAAGATGCTATCACCATTGCCCTAGTCTTGAATTGCCCTAACTACTCAAAGAATTTCAATATATACTCATTCACTTCTGAACATACCATTGTTGTAGTCCTTTCTCAAAAGGATGATGAAGAGAATGAGAGACCTATAGCTTTCATGAGTGCATGACTCAAAGGAGCTCAATTGAGATTCAAAATGATTGAAAAATAGGCTTATGTTGTGATTCAAGCACTGGAACATTTTAAATGCATCTTTGGTTCAAACAAGGTTATATGTTGTATCCCTTTCATTGCTATTAAAGATGTTTTCACCCAACCTGAACCAATAGGTAGTCCTACCAGGTGGATGGTCAAATTACTGTAGTATGATGTAGAATTCAAAGCTATGAAAATAATCAGAGGATAAGGTCTAGCTAAATATCTGGCTAACAAAGAAGGGGAAGACATGCAGAACATTGCCATAGTTGATGACATGCATGATATCATAAGAACATACAATGTTGAATGCAAATGGTATGATGATATTTTGTTATATTTGCAAACCCTATCATTTCCCAGAGGTATGTCTACAAATAAAATGAGGTCAGTCAAACAACAATCTCAAAAATATTACACCCAAGAAGGTAAACTCTATTGGAAACATCCAGATGGTGTCTTATTGCTATGCTTGTTTGAAAAAGAGACATTAGAAGTGATAAAAGAATTTCATGATGGATTATGTGGAGGTCACTTTGCCCCAAAAGCAACTACAAATAATATTATGAGAGCAGGTTATTACTGGCCTTCCTTATTCAAATATGTTCATAAATATGTAAGGGGCTGCCATAACTATCAAGTGTTTGCAGGGAAGAAAAAGTTAGTAGCAATGCCTCTCCATCCAGTGATCATAGAAGCACCTTTCACACAATGGGGAATTGACCTCATTGGAGAAATAAAACCAAACTCCTCAGGCCAACACAAATGGATTATCATGACAACAAATTATTTCACCAAGTGGGTGGAAGCAGCTCCTCTGAGAAACTCAACAACTGAAGTAGTCATCAATTTCTTGGAGGAAAACATCTTGACTAGATTTGGAGTCCCAAAGAAGTTGGTAACAGATAATGGGAAATACTTTATCTCATTTGAAATGATAGAGTTCTGTGCAAAGTATGGAATCAAACTTTCTCATTCAACAAACTACTATCCTCAAGGAAATGGTCTTGTCGAATCATCAAACAAGAATCTGATTACCAGAATTAAAATATCACTAGGCAAGAATAAAAAGGGATGGGATAATGAGTTAAAGTTTGCCTTATGGGCAGATAGATTATCTATCAAGAGGAACACAGGTAAGACTCCTTATGAAATGGTATTTGGAGAAAAAGCCCTGCTACCTCCTCGTACAGAAAGAATAGCACTATCTTTGTTACTACAAGATCATGAAAGTCTCGATGCCTTATAGAGGAGATTAGATCATATTGCACATTTGCAAGAAGAAATAAGGAATGCATTGGATAAGATGTTTGAACAGACTCATAAAACCATGCAACTCTTTAACAAGAAAGCCAAGGGAACTCCATTCTTTGAAGGAGACATAGTCTTATATTGGGACCCTAAAAATGATAAACATGGAGAAAAAGGTAAGCTTGAACCTAGATGGGTAGGTCCTTACCAAATAATTCAGATCTTTGGCCCAAATACTTATAGATTGCAAACTTTGCAGGGAGATCTCATGGAAATCCCAATAAATGGCCTACACCTAAAGTTATACCACCCCTGTTGGGGAACCAAAAAAGAATAATATATAAATATAAATTTATGTGTTTTCTATTAGTTCTTTTTCCTTTCTAAGCTAGGTTTGTTTGCTTATCTATTCATTGATTCTAGACTATTAGAAGTTTGTTAAGTCTTCTTGTTATGTTTTTACTTGTCTATGAGGGATTTATCTTTAGTCAGTTAAAAGAAGAGAATTTGGGATTGAATACAGATGAGCTGACAAAACTTAGGAAGTAGAGTTCTAGTAAGCATCTCATAAAGTTTGGAATACAATAAAAGAAAATTGGGAATACTGACACATCAAGCCAAAGCCATAAAATATCATGACCCCAAAAGTAATTCCAGAAATCAAGGAATCTAATCAACCTTGGTAAGGCAGTTGGGCTAAATACAAATACACTCAATACTATAGCCTTACAGATATTTAACCCAAAAAGCACACTCTAAACAACTTTGCAATTTATCAAAATTCTTCCTAAAAGAAGAAAAATCTCAATAATGCAAATTGAGCAAGTGCTTAGGGCTATCTGGATAACCTCTACCGGGGCTATAGATGCCTGTCTAGTAGTAGAGCAGGTCCAAAGGATCAAGGTCACCTCCACCGAAGCTATAAATGCTTGACTGGCAGTGGAGCAATGACAAGGCAAAAATATTTAAAAGAGTGAAATCATTAATAAGCCTAACTCCTTCCAAGCTGATAAAAATTCTATCTGATCTGAGAAAGCAATAAAAGAACACACAAGCACACACCCTGAGCCCAGGTTTGATGTGGCAGTTATTTCCTATTGATTTTGTTCAAAACCACCTTAAAAGATATTGCTAGAACATCTAACCTTCAGGAGTGAAAAGTTCATTTGCTTTTAAAACCATAGTCTCTGATTTTATTTTGATTAAAGATTTCTCTCTTTTTAGACTAGTTGAATGCTTTGTTTGTTACTCTATTTTTGTAGTTTTTGCCTGGTAAATAAAGGTCATAGTTCTTTCATCTGAAGCCTTGTCAATAACCAAAGATTCTAGAGTTCTCAAATACCTCATGTTTTCACCATCTGTCCTAGTCAGAGCCTATGTTGTAGCCAAAATTGATACAACATGAATGTACCCATAATTTAAAATTTTTGAAGGTCTTGAATAAGGTGCATGTTTTGTGATATGCTGATATGGAAGTCAATTTTAATTAATCATCTCAAAACATTTTCATGGAACCAATGCCTTCAAAATACCTAAGATAACATTTTTGTCATCATGGCCATCTTTTTTTTTTTTGCTAAGTAAAAAGGTTTATATTGCAAAAAAAGGGTTTTAAGGATCCCTGAACCTATTTACAAAAGCATCAAAAAAGTAGTACCATGTTGGAAGGACGACTGAGGACCCCAGTAGAAGACCAAAAAGTGAAGGCCATAGAAGAGGACGCAACCTCAGCTTTAGACAAACTAGAGACAACCCTGAAGACCCAAAAGCGAGGATGCAGCCTCAAACCACAACCTGAGCTTAGACAGATGGGAAAGTCTAAGAAATACATAAATGCAGGACAGAAAATAAATAGAAACCTTAAAGACCAGCAGAACTTTGGCTCCATGCAGGGAGGCGAAGAGGACTTAAAAAACTTAAACAAAAAAGAACAAAGGGAGCATGGTGAGACAGAGGAAGTCATTCCTCAGCATCAAATTTTTCTTCTTCCTTATCATCCTCTTCAACCGTTTCCTTAGGTTCGTCATCCTTGGGTTCAATCTTGACAGTCGCTAAGGTCGGTTCAGCAACAACAATGTCAGCTTGAGTCATCTGATCAGTGTAGAATAGCTTGTGGAGCCCCTCCCTAATGTCCATAGTACAATTCATCATGCAGTTCATCATTGTCGTAGTAGAGGCAATAATGTAATCCTTAAGCTTCTTGTTCTCCTCATTGTCATCGTTGATGTCAATCACCTTACTCTTGGCAGCAAGGTTCTGAATCCTTGCCGACTTCCTCACCGGTTCTTCACTGCTATCAAAGGTAATGCTTTTCCTCACCTTCAATTTGGAAAGGGCTTCAGTTGCCTTTTTCTTCTTTTCTACTTTGGACAGGCGTTCGGCAGGGGAATTATTTTGGGCAGGGCTATTAGGGTCTGGGTTAGCCTTAGGACTATTGGCAATGATATAAGTGTAGATAACCTTAAACATACCTTGATGTCGGGGAAGGTCATGGTTCTTCTTGTCTCTACAGGAGGAAATAGAGTGGTTCATGGAATTTAGGAAGAACATAGGGATGCTCAAGGGGTTTAATTCTCTGAAATGATTGACGAAGGCCAAATGGTAGGTTTTCATGGCTTTATCAGGGTCATCGATGCAAATGAACTCCATAATGGGTTTCATGACAACATTCCAGGGTATGGACAAGTCACTTCTGAAGAGGCCTGGCCCCTTGAATTTCTTAATGATTTTTTCATTTCCCTTGAAGTGTTCCAACTCAACTTCCCAATTGTGCTTGTGGTGATGGATGGACCGACCACCTTCATGAAATTGGCCAGTGATGGAAACAAGGAGGTTAACATCGATGAAAAAATCCCTCCCCTGGACAGACACAATGCCATTATCCTAGGTTTCAAGGAAAGCCATAGTTATCTCAATCTCATCACCAGAGAAGAGGTGAAGGAAAGGGAAAAAATATCTATCTTGAAGGACTGGGTCAGCAAGTTGATCGCACACATAGGCATTAGGCTTGATATAATCACTCGACATTATGGGGACAATGGGGTGATCGGTAATAGAGCGGGACAGAGACAGGTCGACCAAGGGGAGGGTGGCACAGGCGAAATGGGCGAAAGTGAAAATGGAGAAGGAAGGGGAGGGGTTGGAAATATGAAGTGAAAAAAGAAGTGACCATGGTGGAAGCAATGAAGGGGGGATAGGTGGAAGAAAGAAGGCTCACACATGGGGAAGGGTAGCCTAACCAAGGAGGGCCGATCACCAAGGTCTAGATAAATATTTGAAACCGTGCGAAAGGCTAGGAAATCACCATGCAAAGGACTAGGAGTTCCAAGGTAGAACCAAACTTTCCTCTTATTTCTTGGCCGAATGTCCAGGTGTTTAAATATTTTAACAATGATTTTCACACCTAACGCCTTCTACGTGTGGAGCTTGTTGATGTGGAAGCTGATCTTAGCATGGGCCTTAGACAAAGTCTGAGCATTGGAATGAACACCCCCACTAACCAAGGAAGGATGCCTCCGAATCAGCTACCAGGAGGTAGTGTGATGGAAATAATAATGAAACTTCATGCTATCATCATTGAGATCTGCACACCAAGACCTACACAAGTGTGACAAATAAAAACATTGATTGCCATAATCGTTAGAAAGTGTGCCACAAAAATTTACCCAATGGTATGGACACGGTGGAAGGGTGGTGGTGATGGTAGGGCATTGGTGGATGTACAATGGGTCGGGAATGGAGGTAGAGTGAGACACGTGGTGCATGGGTCGGGTGCCAACATGAAATAAAAATAGAGGAAAAACATGAGAATGTTGACTGGGAAGATGGTAAAGGTGGTGAAGCACATGGGGATTGGGCCAAGAATGACAATTGCTCATCACGTGACAAGGTGACAGATGACAAAAATTATTGTTGGTTTTGATCATGAGGATCAGGAGGGGTGACCTGGGGATGGGCTTCCTACTGAGGAAGGCTTCTATGATGCTTCTCTTGGTTCACCACTCTCTGGACTTCCTCTGGGATATTCATGTACCAAACTTGGAGATTAACCATGTTGGCCCCGATATTAGCTAAACTGTCAGCCACCTTGTTGGATTCTCTGAATGTGTGCTGGCATATGACTTCCTGCCTATTGAGGACGATGGACCTAGCTTCCTCAATGTAGTCTTTGAATTTCCAAGAAGGGTTGGAATTAATGTTCTTGAGATAATTGATAATATTGAGAGAGTCTCCTTCCACTATCATCTTGGTGGTGAAATATTTTGCTAGACTTAAGCCTCTCCACATACTTTTGGCTTCTACCACATGATTTATCTATTCACCTAATCCTTCAGCAAAGGCAAGTAAAAATTTTCCTTGATGATCCCTCACAATACCTCCAGCTCCAGCCTTCCCAGGGTTGCCTTTGGTAGCTCCATCAACATTAAGTTTGAGCCAACCAACTAGGGGAGGAGTCCAAATAGTCTCAGGATGGATGAAGGAGGGAGGACGAACATCCTCTAAAGACAATCCCAACTCCTTTCCTAGGTCCGATTCAGCCTTGGAAGTAGGTTTGGAAGAAGGGGGGATGAGGAAGGTATTCTCTAAAGCGAAAGCCAGAATTTTAGCTAGAACTAGCTTAGGGGCTTTTGGCTTGAGGGAAAAAACTCTATTATTTCTTTCGAGCCAAACTTGCCAAAGAAAATGGTGGAGGGATATCTTCCAGAAAAATTGAAGATGGGGGTCATGGAAAGGGGTAGGCCACTGAAGAAAGAGATCTCCTATAGAGCAAGGTTGAGCCCACTATATATGGAAGTGATGGAAAATAGAATCAAGAATGGAAGTGGAAAAGGGGTAGTGGAGAAAGAGGTGGCTGGTGGATTCCCAATCATTAAGGCAAAGGTAACATCTGTTAGGAATGGGCATGCCTTTTCTGATGAGATTATCAATAGTGAGGATTTTCTCTTGAATAGCTAGCCAAGAAAAAAAGATACCTTGGGGATAAGGTGCTTGACCCAAGCTTTGTCAACTGGATGCAAAATATCCTCAAAATCAAGGAGGAGAAGGTAAGCCGACTTGACAGAGTAATTTCCACTTTCAGTATGTTCCCAGATGAAATGATCAGGTGGCATGGAAGAAGGGATGATAGTGGAAGATAGGAGGGAATTTAACAAATTGGATTCAGCAGGAAGATCAGGGTGAGCAATGGGAATCCAGTTTGGAGGTATACTCGAAGCGAAAAATTTGGATACTTTGTAGCCTATTCTGTCATCAGTAAAAGGTTTGAGTTTGGACAGGATGGGATCATTGAGGAGGGGTCCTCGGGTGATCCAATTATCACTCCAAAATTCAATGCTTCTTCCATTTCCTAACATCCACCTTAGACCTTTGATGATGAGGGACTTAGTACCATGGATAGAGTTCTAGAAAGTTGACCCTCTATTTGGGATGTCTTCATTGAAGAAATCACCATTTTGGAGATATTTTCTTTTTATGATGGTGGTCCAAGCAATGTTATCTCCAGAAACCAGCCTCCAGGCTTGTTTGCCAATCAGCGCAGTGTTGAGGGTGTGAATCCTCCTGAGTCCTAATCCCCCTTGAAGTTTGGGTCTGCAGACCTTATCCCAGGCCACCAGATGAATTCTTTGCTTGTTGTCAGTGCCTGTCCACAAGATTTTTTTTGAATTTGCTCTATTTTTGCTGAGATTAAGGTGGGAGCCTTGAAAATGGATAAGAAATACACAGGAATGCTTTGAAGGACCACAACAGTTAACGTGCATTTTCCAGCTTGGGACAATAGATTTCCTTTCCATCCTGCAAGTTTTTTTTGGATTCGCTCAAGAACATTGTGCCACATAGATGCTACGGGTTGGCCATAAAATAGAGGGAGGCCAAGGTAGGTGGCAGGAAGGTCAGCTATGGAGCATTCAAGGATTCTAGCAATCTTGATTTGTCTTTGCAAGGGAGTATTTAGGAAGTACACTTTGCTTTTGTTGAAATTGACTTTCTGTCCAGCAGCTTCCTCATACAGGTGGAGAATAAATTTGATGACTTTTGCTTCAAGGATAGAAGCCTTTGTAGAAAGAATGGTGTCATCCACAAATTGTTGATGTGAGACTGGTGTGGTTTGAGAGGAAGCTTTGATCCCTGACAGCAACCCTGTTCTACAAGCAACCTGTATTGTTCTGCCTAGAGCTTCAGCTAGGATGATGAATAACATTGGAGATATGGGATCTCCTTGCCTAAGACCTCTGCTGCTTTGAAAATAGCCTGTTGTAGACCCATTAATGAGGACAGAGAACCAAGCTGAAGAAATGCAATTTTTGATAAGATCAATCCAATCGGGATGGAACCCAAACTTGTGAAGGATAGCTAAGAGAAAACTCCAGTTCACTCTATCATAGGCTTTATTCATATCAAGCTTGAGGATGCAAGTGGGGTTTTTGATTTGGAGGTAGAATGAAGGGCTTCGTGAATGGAGATGACCCCATCTAGGATTGACCTACCCTGAACCGAACTCCCCTGATAGGGGTCAATGATGGAAGGTAGGATAATTTTCATTCTAGTAGCCATAATTTTGGTAAGGATTTTGTAGACTATGTTGCAGAGGCTAATAGGCCTAAAATCAGCTAAGGACTTGGTTGTTTGGTGTTTGGGAATGAGAGATATAAATGTTGTATTAAACCCACATAGAATATTTTTAGAAGATTGGAATTCTTTAATAGTTAAGCAAACATCAGTGTCGACAATGTCCCAAAATTTTTGAAAGAAGCGAGGAGGAAACCCATCTGGACCTAGGGCTTTGTCCGGATTCATCGAAAAGAGGGCATATTTAATCTCATTATCCTAAAAATGGGAAATGAGGGAGGAATTTATTGAATCAGGAATGGAATTTGGAGGGATGTGGTGAAGGAGGGCCTCCTGGGCTAAAATTGAACAAGAATTATCATCCTCCAGAAGCTTTGAGAAATAGGAGCAGGCTTCATTTTTGATTTCCTCAATATCTGACGTGGTGTTGCCATATTATTTAGTTAGCTTTTTGATGCTATTGTTGCTTCTATTGCGAAGGGTAGCCACATGAAATAATTTGGTATTTGAATCTCCTTCTTTTAGCCAAAGGGCTCTGGATTTTTGGTGCCAAAAGGTCTCTTCGCAAGCAAGGACATTATGATACTCGACAAGGATCTTTTTTTCTTCATTTCTGGTTTGGTCATCTAGCTCTCCGCATTCACTTTTGAGTTCAATCTGGTTAAGTCTTTCTTTTAGAGATGACTTATTGGCAAAGAGATTGCCAAAGACTTCTTTATTCCAAATTTTCAAGTCTGATTTGAGATTTTTAAGCTTCTGAGATAGTCTGAAGGAAGGGCGCCCCTGACAATCTTGCTGCCAAATGTGAGAGACACGTTGTCTGATATCTGGGTGGTGAAGCCACATATTTTCAAATTTGAATGGTTTTTTGAAGGGGTTAGGTCTGTCGATGTCCAGAATGAGTGGATTATGATCAGATCCCACTTTAGGAAGTGAATGGAGGACCACATCACCAAAGACCTGCACTACTTCTTGGGAAAGAAACATTCTGTCTAATTTGACTTGAATGTGTTGTGCCCCGACTCTTCTGTTACTCCATGTGTATCTGGCATTTTTGAGATTAACATCCATAAGACTATTGGAATTAACAAATTCAATAAAATCCTCCATACTTTTGGTAGGAGTTTCAGATCCTCCTTTCTTATCTGAGGGATAAAGAGGAGTATTGAAATCACCAGCTACTATCCAAGGAATATTTTGAAGGGAATATTTCATTCTAGTTAATGTCTCCCACAACTGAGATCTCCCTGCAATAGTGTTGGGGGCATAAACATTGGTGAGGACCCAGGATGAGTCATTATTGATGTCATGGAAAAGGATACTTAAGAGTCTTTCACTGGAGTGGAGGAGGCACCCTTCTAATCTCTGCTTATCCCACAAACACATGAGTCCTCCAGAAGTTCCTCTGGCATTGCTAACTATAACTCCTACATTTTTCCATATGGCATTAGTTACTGTAGAGTTGTTAATGTTTATTTTGGTTTCCTGCATGATAAATATGGAAGGTCTAATGTCCTTTCTCATAGATTTTACAAGTATTTGTTTGGATGTCCCATTGAGGCCTCTCACATTCCATGAGAGTATCTTCATTTGGACGATTTGGGGGTTTTTTGACCTCCCCTACCACTTGGGTGAGGGGGTTTGGAACTCTTACTCTAATATGTAAGTTGAGCAGTAATATTTGGAAAGAGTGTCTTCTGAATTCCATTTGCTATGTCATCCGTTGTTTGAGAATTCCTTAAATCTTCTTTAGATGGTCTTCCTCTTTTCCTTTCACCCCCGAAATCCACAGGATATTTGGTAGAGCTTCTGGTTTTCTTAGGACTAGGTTTGTAAGGAATTAACTACTCCAAAATAGGGTTGAGGGGTCTAGTGGCCTGACTTAGTCTGGGCGAAGAAGTTTCTTCCAAGTGGTTGGGGTTGGCTACAAGTTCGTCAAGGGGGCTTCGAGATGGTCCAGACTTGGATGGTGTATTAAGGAAGTTGAGATCAATATTAGGCTCAGGAAGGGTTTCTAGAGACTTAGGTGGATCTTGAGGGACCTCATATTGAATGGGGTTGTTAGATCCATGGTCTTGATATTTAGCACCTGCTTTAGGGCAGACCTAAGTAGAGAGAATTGGAATGGAGGAAACCAGAGCATTCCTTTCTTGCATTTCATCAGACTCATTGAGGATATTAAACCTATTGGCAGTAATGATAGAAGAACTTACTTGGTGGTGATCTGGGTTCATCTTCTCCTTGCCTCTGGGAGATTGGACTCCTTCGATAGGGTTTGAAGCTACTTTCTGTTGGTGGTTCCTTGCTTGGTATTGTTGTTGCCCTCTATTATGGGGTTTAGTGCCTTCGCCTCTGACCTCACTTTGGGGCATGCTTGCAGCTTGCGATTGAATTTTTCCAGGATTTGACTTAGCTTTGAGGATAGGGCATTGCGACCTCAAATGTCCTTGAGTATGGCATTCCACACAGAAATGTGGTTTGTTTTCATATTCCAGAGCCTATTTTAGGAAGAAATTATTGTGAGAAAGGGTAACGTAAGTAGGGAGTTCCAACGCTAAATTTGCGTTGATGCAAATCCTCGCTACATTCATCCTTTTGTGCACTCTAATAACCAGATCAATGGCAAGGATATATCCTATAGCAGTTGCAATAGAAAGAAGAACATCATCATGCTAGCAGTGGAAGGGTAGGTCAAGTATTTAGACCCATATGGGGTCAAAATTTATATCCTGGGTATCCGGGTTGAAATTTGGGTCCCATTTCCTCAGGAACAGGATTTTGAGACCTAAGAACCATGGACCACCAGTGAGAATACAATTTGTGTCTTCAACATTGCTTAACCTGATGGTAAAAAAACCCCTAGACAAAACTATCAGTTCCATGTCTCCAAGGGTCTTCCATTTGGTAAAGGCCCATCGACGAATGGTTTCAATGTTAGGCCTACCTCCTACAAACTTCCCAACCAATGTAAAATTTTCCATGACTAGGTATTTGTCAGCAATGTCATCAGGAATTATGATATTTTGGCCGTTTGGGACAATGGTGGTACTTGGGGGTGCAGGAGGGCCCCGTCCATTTAAAATATTAGCATATGATAGTCCTTTGGAAGGAAAGGTAGTGGGACCCCAGGCAGGGGCCTCAGACTGAGAAGGATCATCTCCCCAAAAAGTAGGCTCCTGCTCCCGAGGCTTGGCAGGAATTGATTGTCCATCTCCTTTGTCAACCTTGTCCTCTGAGTCCTCGTCCTTATCTCCACTTGTTGCTCTTGGTCGTAGGTGACCTGCCAGCCTTGCCTGCAAGGGTTCCGTCCTTGGTGCTTCCAACCTTACCTCCTAGGACTAGTTTCCCTCACTCTTAAGTAACTCAATTTTTTCCTTATAATTTAAAAGCTTAAGGGGTTCCCCGACTTTCCCTTTTCAAAAGATCTCCACTTTTTGAGCCAGTCGATCGAATAGTAAAATGATATAATCCATCCTTTGGCTGACCGATAGAAAATAACTGCAAAAACTAAAAATTGTCAAAGACTAAGCAAAAAGGTTTTTGGTTGATAGTAAAGAGTGATAGGATGAACCTAAGATCATTTTGAAAGATTTTTGGTTGATGCCCATAATAGAAAAAGCTGATGAGATTTTGAAGCAAGGAAATTTTCACCCACCAGTAAGGAATTTTCTATCGACCACTTAGTTTAAGCAACCAAAGCTAAAAGGAATGCATAATATTAAGTCGACTAACAAAAGGAAAGTTGCTACTAAGATTTTTTTGGCTGATCAAATTTGATTCATTGAACACCTAATTTTAATCAACAAATAGAAAATAATAGTCAAAAGTAGAAAACCGTTTGGCAAATGAGTAATAAATAACAACCGACTAACCGATCAGTCTACCATGAAGGTAATGAATTTTTGATAGACTGTAGTAATAGATCAGCCAAAATATTTATCGTTGGAACAAAAAGCATGTCACTCGATAAAAAATACATCATCAACCAAAACAGATTAAAAGTTGACCAAAAATCAAACAATCAATAAATTTTTTAGTTGAAAAATAACATAAGTCGATCGACCAACACCAAGAAGAATATTGCTCGGTCAAAGAAAATAATTCATCGGCCGAACAAATGTAAGGTTAGGCCAACCATAGTATTGATCTAGTCAAAGCACAACTATTGAATTTTTTTGATCGAATGAATATGAACATTAAATACCATCAATCGAATTCATCCCAACCATTGAAATATCATAAGTCGAATGAAATCGATGACTAAAATCCATCAAGTTGATCAAAGCTATCACAAGTTTTAAAATGCAGTGCATGTGAAAGTACATGAGGCCATTCGACTTAATAATGGCTCCAGTAGCTGAAATCTTCATTTATAAAAAATAAAAAAAATTCATCAGTCAAACTCTAACAGGAGTAAAGAGCTAATCGGCCAAACATCCAATCAGTGAACCAAAAATATTTGGCCGAATTAAAGCATCGATCAACTGATCAGTAATCAACAAAAGTTGAAAGCCTTGGACCTTCACCCAAGAAAAGTTGATGCAACACTTAAACCAATGATGATTTTGTTGACTCGACCAAACCACTTTGAGCGTTATGGGTACACAAGCCAACTACGAATCTCTCTAGGCATGGTTCTTAAGGCAACATGTACCAATCAAATGGCTCAAATTCTAACACCTATATAATTCAATAACCAATTACATAAATCAGTATATAATGAAGATTCATGATTGGATGATCATTATGGAATATTGAGGTGGCAAGCCAAGAATAGCAATAATGCAATGGTATTTGGTACAACTTTAATTATGCCTCATGCACGAACCAATTTAAATACATGGTAGTGATGATGAGCAACTCACTGTGCTTATAGTATTTTTAAACTATTTGAGAGCTGAGAAGATAAATAGCAGAGATTACTAGTAGTAGAGACTAGAGCAATGGCTTCCTCCAACAAAGCAGTCCTCAAGATAAGATTCGAGGCATTACATGAGAAGATGCCACTCAGAAATGTGAACACCAGAAATACTAGAGAACAAGTATGGGGTGAGGATGTGCTCGTCGAGTTTTGTTTTCAATCGAGCATAGAAGAGTGGCAATGATCACACTAACTATTGAAGAACATCTTCAACAAGGTGTATGAAGACAAATACAAGAGAGCTCCCTGTAGTAACAAATGGAGAACCAACTTGATAAAAATTGTGTGCCCAAGAGTACATTATCTCCCAAATTATTATCATAGATGGCTATCTCGTACGATTCAATAACTAGATCTATCATTAATGGATTAAATAATTCCATTTATAGGATCACACCAAAAAATATCAAATAGGTGTTCAAGCTAGAAACAACCAAATAGTGCTATAATGCGAAAGTAATTTTAAAGTAGGACCAACACATGATCGACACCACATTATACAAGAAGCTATTAGATTATGATAAACCAATGTCCATAAATTTTTCTATTCATTGACATGATTCACATAGTGTTGGGGGTCAAGGACCTCAACTGGGTCAATTCCAAAGTTATGTACTTGATAATACAGTATAACAAAACTTGGAATATGCCAATGTATAGGTGGCAAGATGTAATATGTGAAATAATAGACAAGGAGTTCAAAGAATTACAAGATGCAATAAATAAAGAAAGATATTTTATGCCTCATTTCTCACACTACTCATTCCTTATTCACCTAATCATTGGGAAGTTCAAATATGATGCCATCCAACAACTTGGAGGTATACCAAGAGAAATTATTCAAGATAGGTTGTCTAGTATCTACGATGGCACTTCCTCTTATTCAAAATTGTATGGAAGATTTTTTGCATCAATGTACCACATACTCATAGAGAAAGAACCCCCCAGGATGAGTCCAGGTATAATCAAATTTCTTCAATAAATAGAAATTGGTGATTATTTCCTCGATGAAAATTTTATCTTTATCAGAACCTATGGAGGAAAATTACCATCAAAAGCCTTACCTACTTTCTATCCAATATTTTTGGCTTCCCTAGAGATAGTAAGGCAATCTATATAAGAATTTGTACTAATAAGGAAGAATAATAAGTCCAGGGTTCCTTGGATTATAGTACCAAAAAAATATGGTAGTATGTATACAGAGGGTATCCTGCGATGTTGAAAATTTTACACACAATGGACTCCTACCGGTTCACAGAAATCACCTGGAGACCATACGATCTTGAGGATAATTACAATAAAATTTCTCTGGATTCTAAGCCAATGGAGCATAGGGATGATAAATTTGAGAAAAATATTCTATGGGCACAAGACAAATGTATCAACATCAAAGAAATATGGAAAACCCAAAACCTGATAAGGGCGCATACGTGAACAAAAATGGTTAGGAACTACTCTATAGTTTTAGGATGGTAAGAAAATATACATTGCGTAAAACTATTCCATAGGTAGCCACCATCCCACCAGAAGATTTTGCAGACCCTTTTTATAGAAGTTATGAGTTTAAATACCAAACAAATCAAAATTGTAGATGAGGTAAAGGATCAAGTGACAGAAGAAGCAACTGGTTGTTATTCTGGCTCTCAGTCTCCCAGTGCAAGTAAGGGAAAATAAATTCTACCCATATTTTCTGCCTCGAGATATTCCATGACCGAAATCCTAGCAGTAACTCTAATGGCCTTGCAACACCTACAATAAGTGGCTACTGGTTCACCTCAGTGATTACCAATAGCTTTCATGGTAAATAAAAAATAAACTAGAATCTTCACCATAGCATGGGAGAAAATATAAAAAGCTAGAGTATTTCATGATATTTTTAGAGATTATTAGGTGGTAAAACCCGGTACTCCAAGATCTTCCCCTTATAAAAGATCAAGGATTGGAATGGGCACCAATGAACCTATGAGTATCACTCTAGTCATAAATGAAGACTTTACAAAATTTACTATTGAAGAAGAAGAGCAGATTGAGGCAATAATGAAGGACAAGATGATAGAAATTTGGGATAAAAGCAAAGTCGATAATCCAACGCCATCAGGTTTGGAGCATGCTTCCAATTCCACCATCATCATTCCTACTGATGGAGAATAGTCACTCTGAATAAATCCTAGCACAGGTGATGCAGAAGTAGGAGACTCAATTTCATTATTAAGACATGGAGTGCAAGTCCATGCAAATCATGCACTAGCCATTGAGAAGGAAGTGATAGACTAGAAGTCTAAAGTCGAGTTATTAAAATCATAAAATGAGAAGTTGAAGGCTAAAATTAATAATATTCAGGAGTAAGGGCCTTTTGAAAACAGTTCATTATAGGTTCCAAAAGTTGCAGTCAAATTCAAGGAAAATATGATCAAAATCATTGATAAAGAAGAAAAAATGATCGAGGCCTATTGAAATTTTTTTGGGATGATAATAGAGACAAATAAGGAAATAAAATCTCTATTAGAAAGTGCAAATAAGAAGGTGGCAGCTATTTCACCAGTGTACAAAATATTCAAAGGCCAACAATGAACATATTAGATCCATGCAACTGACCACCATTGATGGTAAAACTCATAGCTGCCAGGGAGTTTATAAAAAAGTTGCAAGTTTCAAGGTGGAAAGACCCAGATGGAACAACTCGATAAAAGAGCTAGAAAAAGTGGAGAAAGATATAGTAATCTAGCTAAAGCATATCAATGTTGATATCCATAAATTACTCAGCATAGAATGTTTTTGTCAAACAATCATTAGAGCTATCAAGGAATTCCCTTGCGAAGAGGTTGACAAAGACAAACTGTCCAACCAACTCATATCTTTGAAAATACTTTCCCTAGACATAGTCAAATTATTTTAAAGTATACAACCATTCATAAAAGAGGATAAAAGTAAATAAATCAGAGCGTTGGATAGAATTTGCATGATGAGTGAAATCGATTTAGAAATTTGGGTTCTTATAGCCAATTCCATTGGTGTAAGTCGATATGAGGAGGCAATCAAGAAAAGTCAAAATGCATCTAATTCAACAAGAAATATGGGGCCCATGATGATAGAAAAAGGAAATGGAAATATGAGTGACAACTATGTTGGGCTTCGACCAATTTTTATAACATATTTTTGAGGCAGTTAAAATAACAAATTGTATAATACTCGATCGATGACAAGGTAAGAGATAGCATCAGGTGGACGGTCTAGATGAGAGCAGTTCAAGTAGTTACAGAGCTACCATAGCTATAAAAAGGATATCTACAACCAGAATAAGGATCGAGCTTTGACATAGTCTATTTTTACTAACGGTTATACTTGAGTGCATGTTCTTTGTTGTTGTATTTCCTTTGTTTCCTTTATTATTTTCTATCCCCTCATTATTCCCATTGTTGTGTAGGTTTTTGATAGGAAAGTACCCAAGAAGCTGAGATTATTTCTAGACTATTGAGCCAGAGGTCTAGAGACTGTTAGAGTAATTTCCATAATTTGGGATAATTACCTATTTCCTACATTAGGTAGATTTTATATTACCACATGGTAAAAAGTTATTTCTTACTTTTTACCACATATATTTACTTTTTACTACTTACCATGTAGATATTTACTATTTCAAATATCTAATGGTAAACTATGGTTAATTCCTAAATATCCTAGGTTAAC
Organism: Wollemia nobilis; assembly: GCA_028583015.1. NCBI lineage: Eukaryota > Viridiplantae > Streptophyta > Pinopsida > Araucariales > Araucariaceae > Wollemia > Wollemia nobilis. Next base: position 641,708 of record JAQPPZ010001900.1, on the reverse strand, counting down.
AAACCTAAACCAAACTCTCTACCTCCTATGGTGCATTGGTTAGTGTGGATAGTGGGAATATAGTTTGGTATACTATTTTGTAACCTATATATATTGCTTAGTATTTACTAAGCTAAAGTTAATGAATAGTTTTGATTAATAATTATTTATGCTCTCATTTTCTTTGATCATTGGCATCAGAGCCAACCTTTTTTTCTCACCCGGAGGATGACCTGGTGAAATTTGGTCACCACCAAACCCACCTCAACAGGAAAGCTCGATGGTAGGAGTGACCACATGAGGCCAAATTTTGGCCAGGTCAACTCGACATGCCAGGGCCTAAGGAGTAGCCTTGGGTCGATCGATCATGATCGATCACCAAGGTGATCAATACCGACTGACTTCCCATAGGGCTTTTGACCTACCAGGTTTAATCGTACTATGCAAGTGATATTGATGCCACCACTGGACAATTAGGATCGCACCCATAGTCTAGCCAATGGGATCATCAGGAGGGTAGGAGCACCCTCCCGATCCCACGTGGCTACGGTCCATAATTAGGACTACGCCCATAGACCAACCAATAGGATCATGAGGAGGGCAAGAGAACCATCCTAATACCATGTGGTGGTGATCCACATGATAATCCCAAAGGGTAGGAGCACCCTCTAGGAAATCTGATCTAGATCAGAGACCCACTCGAGATAGATATCAACAGCTGATGACCAACCAAACCTAGACATGTGGCACAGTGCAACGTCCGACCACCTAGACTATTGATGTTGGACCCTAGACCTACTAAGATCGATATATGGCACACACATTGATGTGACACATGGTGAAGCTAGACTACTAATGCTTGGAGGAAGATCCAACTGTGTGGTGACATATAGCGACGAAAGCAGAAGGGGCAGGGCCAGTTGGGTGACATGGTGGCAGTAATTTTTTTTTTTGGCTAGGTATTAAGCTGCCACATGGCAAGGAGATATTGGTTATCTGAGTCACAAGTGGTAGAGGGGCATCACTGTTTGGTAGGCGATTACCCACAGGAAATCGAGGGACTAGTGGTGAGGAGAGGGTTTTAAACACCCTCGCATCCCTACACGGGATGCATGTGGGATAATTCCGATGAAAAGCATTATTAACAGAAGCCTTTCCTCAACTACTGTGACTACGGGATGACTTTCAAAGTTGCATCAGCAGTACAGTGGTCAAGGATTTCACCTTGACAGTGCTAGATCTAGCGCTCGAATCCCACCCAAGACACATTTTTTGTGCATTCGACATTGGCTTACGTAAAATTATAAAGGTACAATTTTTTTTAAGGTTTTAATCAAATATTTTAATTTTTTTTTATATTTTTTATATAACTTAGAATTTTTTGGAGGAAATTGAATTTTTTTTTATCAAATTTAAGTTTTTTTTCCCTCAAAACTCTTTGTTATATAATTTTTTATCATCAATTTTTTTTAAGTATTAAACCTTACAAATTTGATATCTTCAAACAAATCCTTAGCAAAATAAAGCCAAATAAACTTTCTTTAGTTTTCTTCCAAATTTGGAGATAAAAAGACATAGAAAATCAAATTTCTATTGCAAAACAAAGAGATTTAAAACATTGGGCAAGGACAAAGGTCATTTTTTTTTTACAACAAAATCTAAAATTTGCATTTTTTCTCCTTCACAAAGGAGATATATGACATAAAATTGCAACTTTTTTTTGTTGTAAACTTGAGAAATATTTTGAACCTATTTTTTAATCCTAATGCTCAAAGTTGAAGACATAAACCAAGTCATGTGTTGACTGGTCTGGAAGCCTTTCAAACGCGGGTCGTGTGTCGACTTGTCTTGAAAGGAGTGCTCGAATTTTTAATTTTGTAAAAATTAAGGGGGATAGAAGTCACATTTTGTGATTCTATTTTTTGCAAAATTGTAAAGAGAAGAGGGGGATATTTCAGAGTAAGAAAGGTGCATTCTCAATTGTACTCGACACCTTTTCTTAAACTTGACTACACTAGGTGCATTTTTAGTTGCATCCGACACCTATAGTGATAACAATTTGGGTTGCTCTTTTTTTTATTATTGCACTAATCATCATGTTTTTTGTGTGCAATTAAACAATCATAAGAACATTGAAGAGCATTTCATAAACCCAAACTTCACTAAAATCGTGCTACACCTTGCACAAGTTGAACAAGTCAAGTTTTACTCCCCATCAAAAGGTCAAAATCCAAACACCTTGATTCACTCTCTTTGTTTGGCTTAATTTCCTCAAAATTTCCATCCTTATTGAAGGGTGTTAAGGTAAGTGCCATTAAATATACTAGAGAGCAAAATCAGAAGTCTTCCAAAACCTACCCCTTTAATTTGCTCTATTTGTTTGGCTTAAAATCCTCAAACTTTTCATCCCTTGTTAAGGATGTTAAGGAAGGTGCCATTAAATATCTTAAAGAGAAAATTAAAATCTTCCATATACTCTTCTGAGGGTATATTGAAAGAAAGATCATCTTAGTACAAATTTTAGGACCTTCATCATGGCAATTATCAATAAATACTTAAGTGATACACAATTTCTAAAATATCCTAACTATTCAACATGGAAAACTAATATGAAATCCATCTTGACTGTAGAGGACATGTGGGATTTAGTTGATGGCACTAAATCAAGACCTGCAATAGTAGGAGTAGATAAAAGAGCATGGTATAAAATGAACAATCATCTTCTCATGTTAATACTCCTAGCAACTACTAATGAGATCCAACCTCACATAAATGAAGCTAAAACTAGTAAAGATGCATGGGATGCACTTAGTACCATTTTTTAAGGTAAAAATCAATCAACTATTCTAAACCTTCAAACATAACTTCATAAACTCCATATGAATGCAGGTGAATTAGTAGAACTATTCCTTTATAGAGTGGCAGATCTGAAGTCTAAGCTTAATGCTTTAGGGGCCAAAGTAGAAGACACCATTTTGACTTTAGTAATTTTGAGAGCTCTACCCGAATCCTACAAAATGTTGATTACATCCCTTAATGTTTCACAAAGAGTTGTCACCTTTGTGGAGTTAGTCAATTTTATTAAAACCGAGGAAGCAAACCAACTCCAAAATGATGAAGTGCCAAACAATGCACTTTATTCAAACTATAAGGGTGATAATAAGAAAGGAAACTTTCAAAAGGGAGGATCATCCTCAAATGGTAAGGGAAAGCAATATCAAATGAGGTTTTTCTCACATTGTAAAAAGGACAACCATGACACCAATCGACGTTGGTTCAAAAACAAGAAAAACAAGAAAGACAAAGGCACAACACAGAAGAAAAACGAAGGAAATATTGCTAGTGAAGTTTCTAGTTTTGATTCTGATTCTAGTTTAGAAAAAGCACACAAAGTGCTACTTGCTAAAATAGTATTGTAGAGGGAAAACACGTGTCACCTTCAGAAAAACACCATTTCCTCTCTCTTTTTTAGGCTTCATAAATAGCATAAGTTTTTGTTTGAAGTACTTGTAATAAAGGGGTGTTTATACCTCTTTTAGGATTCATAAATAGCAAATTCTCATTGTTTGAAGTTCTTGTCACAAAAAGAGGGAATTTTCTGGTGCAAAATTGCCTAGGAGGCAATATTTGTAAAATCCTTCACAACACTCTTGAGTTGCACATATTTTTGCAATTAAGGGGGATATACATTTCTTTTCTTCACAATTTTTGTAAAAAGAGAAGAAGACTTATAAGGGTGCATTTTTGGCAGCGATCGACACCTTAGTCATACTTCTTTCAAAAATTAATTACATGTTTTGCAACGATAAGGGGGGAACTTATAAGGGTGCTTTTTGGCAGCGACCGACACCTTAGCTACCTTATCTTTTCAAAACTCATATTGTAAATGAATGAACCTCGTATGAAGTGATCTACTCTACTACACCTAGCAATTGTAGCGGTTGGTTACCCATGCAATTTAGTTGGATGACGTGATTACTATAAGGACATTCGTTGGTGTGAAGACAAAGTGAGGAATGACCCACTTTTTGCTTAGGAGCAGCCAGAGCACTGTGATAGAGCAAGAACCAGTAGATCAACATTTTTTCTCACTATATTGGGACAGTTATATACATTACCCAAATAATGTAATAAGGGGGGATGTTAGAGTAATATTCCATAATTTGGGATAATTACCTATTTCCTACATTAGGTAGATTTTATATTACCACATGGTAAAAAGTTATTTCTTACTTTTTACCACATATATTTACTTTTTACTACTTACCATGTAGATATTTACTGTTTCAAATATCTAATGGTAAACTATGGTTAATTCCTAAATATCCTAGGTTAACAAACCTAAACCAAACTCTCTACCTCCTATGGCGTGTTGGTTAGCGTGGATAGTGGGAATATAGTTTGGTATACTATTTTGTAACCTATATATATTGCTTAGTATTTCCTAAGCTAAATTTAATGAATAGTTTTGATTAATAATTATTTCTACTCTCATTTTCTTTCATCAGAGACTCCACTGTTACTATATTCAAATGGGAGAGTGAAAGGTCCTTGTTATGGCATTCAAATGAGGATATTTATTGTATTAATAACTCTAAGAGTTAACTGGCATTTATATGCCAAATATTCATGTAACATTTTCAATATTAATACAATTTTGGGATTCTTTCCTGTTATTTTTTTGTGTTTAGTTTTGTGTGTCTTCATTATGGGTTACATTTTTTGAACGCATAGTGAACACTTCTCTTTTTGGTCAACTATTATATTTATTACGATATTCAAATGAATTTAATTGCACCTATTATCTCTTCTCTCCTTATTTCTATTTTTATTTTATTGTTATTAAATCTTTCTACAATAGCCCAAAGGATTAAAGCATTAGTCATACATAAGGTATATTTGAACTATTATTGTTTTATCTTGATCAAAAGTTATAATTGTTAATTCATCACCATAAATATGGAAGAGCATGAACTTAAAAATCTTAAGCTCACCTCAAGGGTATCCTTACCATACTTGGTCTATCTAAAAATATTAAAGAAATATATTCCCAAGTTAAAGAGGTAGGTCGACCAAAGCCTGCAATTGCTCATTGGCAGCAGGTTTTCATGTAGTGTGAAAGCTTATCTTAACGATGCAGGAAAAATTCCCAATAGTGATCTATTTTTTTTGCGTGTTATGCTTTCACACAATGCATCCCAAAAAGTAGCATTTGTAGACACCTAAAATACATCATGTTGAGAAGACTACCTATATGGACTCCTTTTAGACCATATGATCCACCTTGGGCAACCCTAGGGATTAAACAGTGGTTTTTCACCACTCAAACAGGGATATTTCCATTTACATCCATGGTCGTCCCTCCAAGGGATGGCCTTTAGAGGTCGTATCACCCTAAGACAACATCCAGTTAGGTTTGTCTCACCCAGAGACAGTCACGCTAGAAGCAAAATTGAAAAAATAGTGAGATATAACTAGCATTCAAAATTACCAGTTGATCTTGTGCATAATCCCACATTGTAATGTGTGTGCATGAGCCCAAATTAGAGCAACCACATGACATAATCAATTGCATGGAATTTTAAGTATAGGCATTTGATTTTCTTAATGTGAACTACCTCTTCGCTTTTTCATGCATAGGGTGGTGCTATTGTTAGACTTATTTCAAGGAATCTATGTAATAGCACTCACCCCTTAGTAAAAGATATATCAAGTTCTCAAATATTCAAGCAATGAAGTGTTGTTGGAATTCAACCATGAGCTTCCAAGCATTTGTATCTTCTTGTTGTAGAAAGCATACCACTGGTTCACTCCAAGGGTTGAAGACCGCATCCATATTTTCTATACAATCAAAAATTCCTATTTTGAATACTGATTCAGACCTAGTAAGTCGTTCTTATGAATGCACACATCCACTGATCAAACCATGGATCAAACCTAAAATTATTCCCATAATCAACCTCAAAAAAGTAGTTATAGAGTAGAAATCATCTCTATAAGAGACAACCTGCAGGTACGACCATCCCATCCCAATACAACCTCTAGGACATAGATCTGTTTATTTATTTATTTTATTAATAAGTTTTAGTAGTATTTTTTATTTACTATTTTAGCATAGATAGGCTTTAATTTACATATGCATATGTCATATTCCAGTTTATTTACTGCTTTAATTATCATTACATTGATTCCTATCTCAAAGAGCTTTGCATATGCTACTAATTGCTTTTATTTCCTTGTGTGTAGGTGATAGATATCTACAAGGGAAGAGGAGCACTAGACCTTGCACATAAATCATTGTGGCAATCATGAAAAATCTACCCTAAATCATTTCATGGGTGTGAGGAAGATCCTATACAATATATCTAGAATCTTTTATCAGTAATTAATTATATCATATTAGTAGAAAATCCCTTAGAGGGATCTTATTGTAACCTTCTTGAAAGAATTGATGTTATCATTAATAAAATGACACTATCATTCATTTACATTTATCTTATTATTATCTATGTGGTTGCATTATTATTGCTATCTTTTAGTATTTCATTTGCTTGGATGTATGGTATTTTTTTGCACTTCAAAAATATGTTTGCATTCCTTTAAAAATGATCCTTTGAAGTGCGAGCCCACTATTATAAAAGAAACTAATATATTTATTTGAATTTTAAAACACTTTTAGTAAGTAAAGGTTAGCATGCTTATAATTTTAGCTTGAATTAAAGAATAAAGGTATATATTTTAGAATGTTGTGAACCATTGCTTGTAATGAAAATAAAGGACATGCATATCGGTATGCACACTCATGCTAACTTTGTTTATGATTCCTAATAAGGACCCTCTTTGTGGTTTATTAAGAAAGCATTGAAGATGGTGTGATTCATGGAGTACAAGATCTGAGGAAGAAAAAGAGTTTTTTAATTATCCATTCTAGCCCATATTTGATATGTATATTATACACACTGATTAATCATTTTATCATAGTATGCATGGACTCATTCTTTGTAATATGGGTGATTGGTCTCTCTTGCGAAAGAGAGAATTTTATTTTTAAAAATAAACGAATGTGTAATTTGTTACCAATTCATACGTTATAAATATATCAACATTGGTCCATTTAGTTATTGGTCATCAGTCAGTTTTATTATGACTAAAGTGTAACCAATACTATGGTTTATATATTTATTTATTTATTTATTTAAAAGCATTAAATTAGGAAAAGTGGCCTTTATATTAGTTACGTGTGTAAATTGTTGTTACACAAAAGGAATACTTTATTTATTGATGAAATTATTGGACAAATGGTTTATGGTGATTGATTATTGCAATTACTTTATTAAGATATAGTAGAAGGATAGATTTCAAGTGTGTTATATGGGACCATATTGGATTTGCATCTTTGAATTTTAAAGTATTACAAGATAGAAAAGGACTTGTATTCTGAAAGGGGATTTCAATTCCTATGGTTTATTTGGTTTGGAATAAAATTTTTGAATAAGGAATGAATTTAGACTTTCCTTTAAAATAATCCTATGTTTACAATATCCTAAATAAGAATTTGAATATATAATACTTTAGAGGACACACACATTAAGCAATCTTTAGTAAAGAGTTCATTTAAGAAGAGTTTCTCTAGTAAACTATTATTTGTAAGTAGCCAAGGAATATCTAATAAATGCAAGTTATGCTAGACTTAGACCTTTCATAAGAGACTCTAATATCGTAAAGAAAATAGAGAGATATAATAAGTGTGTAAGATGAAAATTTGGGTTACAATGGCATCTAATAACACAGACTAAATCTTTGCGAAGATGAGATGGATAGTCTGAAACTTACATGCTTAATGCACCTACATAGATAGACTTATGTAGGGTGTGGTGATTAGCGTGCCCCTTTCAACTGAATTAAAGGGATAAGCTAGCTCATTGGGATAATGAGAATGATAGATTATCTTATATATTACACCTAGTGCTCTTACATATTACACCTAGTGCTCTTTCATCAAAAATTTTCAAAACATAAAAACATAGCATTTTCATTTTGCATTGCATTCATCATACATTTTATATCACTATACTTGTTGTATTTTAATTAGGCATATTTATTTCATTACATCAGGTCTAGTTTTGTCGTTACATGTTGTACGAAGGTGAAAACCATGCATCTAAACTATTGCATGCATGTAACAATCTAATAAATAGAAATCAAGTAACCATTTGCACAAATAAAAGATATCCAAGAAAATGGGATTCCCCTTTTATTAAAAATAATAATTATCAATTACAATATCTCCCTCGTAGGGAGTCACTCAAGTTGATACAATGTTTACAATAGTTGAGGCCCCTCAACAATGAGAGATTCACTCAAAGAGTCTTCACTTTGACACCGATTTACGTGAGGGCTTACTAGATGCCTCCTTCCCCCATGCTTGGAGGGAATGTCTTGAATGTGGCTTAAAAGTATATGAGGCCTCTTGAGATGAAGCTTATTCCATAGATCTGCAAGAAACAGTATGAAAGCATAAAGAAAGCATGGAACACCATAAATGGAAATAAAAGACATATATTGCAATGCTTATGAACCATGAAAATATGTTAAAATGGTAAATATAAGGTAGGGTAAACTAATGATGCATAAATAAAGGCATATCTACACTAGAAACTAAAGTAACTATGTCTCAAACCCTAACTATTGTCGCTCAGAGCGGTCGTGCTTACTGGTCGTTGTCAAAGAAAGTGACTGCTAACTGTGATCTTTTGCTCCTCGTATCAGATTTTGTGACTCAAAAATCCTTGATGGAATTGATGTTCAAGGTTCGTTGGTGTGTCTAAACATGGATTTGTGAGTGAAATATCTTAGATCTATAATATATTGATGGCAACTAGATGATTTTCTTCTTAACCTTTTGTAAACTCAATTGTTGATAGCATGCTTGGCGATCTGCAATCGGGTAGCACTTCGATGCTCCTCACAGGGCTGTCAACTTGTTGCTCAATGTGGTAGAGCTTCACTGTATCAAATTTAGGATCCATACTTGTTCCTGGTAGGGTGCATATTTAGCCTCCCAAATTCCAAATATGGGATTCTTAGAGAGTCCAAGATCCATATTTGCATGAAATTAGCCATTGAGGGGAAAGGCCCAGTTCCATAATTGCATGGAGGAACTATGGGAGATTCATGCCCAAAATTACTAGAATCCAATGCAAGTTTAGTTACCATGAGTGATTTAGCCCCATATTCTAGTCTCAATGCTATCCATTTTCTACAATAATGGCTACCTCATAGCCACTATAAGCTTCAACGACTGGGCTGGCACTACTCTGGTCGATAGCAACTACACCTAAACATGTTAGAACTACCCCTAGTGAGTGGTTAGAACCATTGCTATCTCATGGAAAGGTCCAATATCAGTCATATGGTCTATAGAGGTGCCCATATGAGTAGTCTCCTAAACATGATGTGCTTTAGGTGTCTATAGATGCTCCTTTATGTGATGCACTGTGGGAAACATAGCACTGAGAAAAATATACCACCTAAGCCATATTGTAGGGTGTATGATCATCATTGATCTAATCAACATTAGACACCCCAATCATGAGAAGGGCACACATCTCTGAATCATTTCTTCCAATGGTGTGGAAGGCTTTTTTTGCATAAGACTTTGAAGTCCACTAGAGTCTCAGGACGTATTGCTTAGAATTTGCAAAGGACTGAAAGTCAAATTGTCAAAGGTTTAAATCAGTATATTTGCTTTTACCCCAAGCAATAGGGTAAGCTTATGATATTTGTTAGCAATGATTTGTAAGATGAACATAATTAACTTGATTAAGTCATCAATTTTTGATTTTGATTATGATTTTGTTATTAGGACTACCCCTCAAGTGATGAGTCGATGAGGAGAATACTGATGATAAAAATGACGAGTCGGTTGACCAAGATGATTTATTTGGACAATTTAAGATGATTGCTTTTGTTTTTATATGGTAGGTCCTATTATAGGTGTGATTTCAACCAGTAATAGTAATTATACATTTTATCCCATGGAGTAGTCCGGTCACAATGGTCTTCTTAGGGAATCAGGATGATAGTAATTCAATTTAGCTTGTGTTGAATTACTCGATGATCTAATAAAAACATCATGGAAGAAATTAAATGAATGCCTCATTCCTATGGGGCAGTCCGACCGCCATGGTATTTTTCAAGATTGAAGTGAAGCATTGCAATTTTACGATGACTAATTTGGCTCAAATGACCTTATGGTAATATACTCATCTTATTGGATTGCATGGATTGCAAGTCACTGCAACCACCAACTGTATAGGGTAAATAACTGGATACAAGGAGCATTTAAAATCTTGACGTTATATGATATTTTTGTTAATTTTTATGATTTTTCTATTGTTTTTTATATTTTAAATTAATGTTTTTTGGTTGTTTTGCAAATTTTGATGATTTTGGACCGATAGATATGCTTATTTATCCATTTTAAGACTCCTCATGGTGATAAATCTAATGCATTTATTGTTTTTTTCTAGCCATTGTTAGTAGTAGTGTCCCAATTTTGCAATTTTGTGGCCATTGTTAGCCTAGGTGACTCGCACTTCCTAGTCATTGACACCAGTAGTAGCCATGGAAAAACTAAAAATATAAAAATAAAATTAGGGTTTTCAATTCATTATTTCTAGTTGTCATTTTGCAATTTGAGCTCTAAGAGAGAAGAGAGATATAGTGACCTAGAATGCTAATGATTCACTTAAAACCATGATAGAACAAGGCAAGGCATCGATGAGCAGAGGAGCCAGAGCTTCACGGGTATTTCTCCAAACCCTAGATTGTTTATTTAACTAGTAAAATGAACCAAACTAAGTAATCGGAAAATGAACCTCATTAAACTCGTTGGTAATGAACCGCACCCATAGATAGGTTTAGAATTAGGCTAATTTAGGTGGGTCCCTTTTATTTTAGATTTTGTTTCTTTTTTTTGTATTTTTGGGTGAGGGCGGATGTCATTTGCGTGCCTCCTCATGACCGCTATCACTGAGGGCAGCCCCTAATTGACAAAGAGTGGTCGCTATCACTGAGGACAGCTAGTTTGAATCCCAATGATAAAAAAATTTATCGTTGGTAGCTAGCCACTGTCAACATTGGTTGTCGTTGTGGTGGTCGTTGTCAACTTGGGTGGCAACTAGCTTTAGGAAAATTATTTGATTTTTTTTATTTAATTAATTTTTTTTAATTTTTCAAGTGTAAATTTGATTTTTTTTTGCATTTTTTGGTGCATTTTCTTAGTGTGTTTGTACCCTTGCTTGATTATGTATTATTGTTACACCATGTTTGATTTTTTTTGAGTTTTTAGTGTAAGTGCATTTAATTAGACATTTATTTTACACTTTTAGCTCTTGTCTACACGGGCTTGAGAGCCTGATTTACTTGTATTGCTAATACCAATTATGACATAGGAAAATTGGGTATGGTTCAATTCATAAGTCCTGGTGTATATTGCTAGATTATTGACCATGATGTCAGACCAAGATTACATAACTACATTGGCCCATAGATGGGATTGCTGAAATAACACCTTCCACCTCTCGATTGGAGAGATGACCATCACTCTTGAGGATGTCTATAGGATCTTTAGGATTCCATTCGATGTACGGGCCATCGTATCATCCCCTAATGGATATAGGTCGATGGTTTTTGATAGAGTATTTGGTGCCTGGATATGAGAGGATCTAAGAGACATACATCATGGAGTTCTTATTACCCATTGATATCATGATCGAGTGTTCTCACGGTTGTAAGCCATGTTGATGTACATTATCTACAATGTGCTTCTCCTTGACACATCAGGAGTGAGGTTCTCATGGAACCTCTTAGCGATGGTGTAGGACATTCTAGATAGCACCAAGCCCATCATTATGGCTTGGGGAGTGCACTACTAGCACAGATCTATGATGAGTTGTACAGGATTCAATAGCGGGGCCAAGTTGGAGTTGGATGCAGCTTGATCCTATAGATCTAGGGGTGGGAGTATATCAGGATAGATCACCCAGATATATTACCCTAGGATATTACTACTATAGCTATAAGGATACAGTGTTACAAGTCCAATTATCCATGAGTTGCACAAGAGCGACAAAATCATCACCACATAGGGGATTTGGCCCACTACGTAGGTTATCTGACTAAGATACAGGCTCAGGACATCATTTGGAGGCCCTATGTGGATTACCTTACTTAAGAAGAGGTAGAATGATACTTGGCATGGATGAGGCATGATCGATGTGTCATCAACTATAAGGTAGGCATCTGAGAGTTTTTCATTACTACTGGGTTACCAGGAAGCTAAAGGTTTGATAGGACATCCCATTGGAGCCAGTTATGTATCGATACATCCACGTAGAGAGGGATATTCTAGTGCCTCATATCACATCTCTTACAAATGAGGTAGATCCTCTTGTAGTTGATACTGGTGTAGTAAACACTGGGACTACAAATACGTACATCCAGTGGTGGGTGACACAGCTATGGTAGGGTGGTAGTAGCCTAGGATGGCCTAGGTATAAGGCACCTATGCTGGATCCTTATGCATGATGGATGTGATCTAGGATAGAGGAGTGGGGCTAGGTTATTGAGGAGCAAGCAGTTCTAGAGGAGGTAGCTCCATAGGAGTAGGAGTCTCCCCTTTGGGCTCATTTACATAACATAGAGGTCGAGCTATAGATGGCTTGCTACTAGATCCTAGAGTGGGATACCTCACTCCCTATGGTACAGATCCAGATATTAGTAGGACATGCCACATGGTGAAGATATGCAGAGGAAAGGGCCACTTTGTAGACACAACTTGACTATGTGTTGACCAGGATAAAGGAGCTCACCATAGAGTGAGATTCTCTATGAGCATAGGATGCACCAACCACTCCAACTACTCAGGAGCCATTAGGTTTAGACCTAGGGGCAAATATTTAATGCCTATAGGGGCTACTAGAGGATTATGAGGCTTAGATGTCAGTAGATGTTGGGTATATTGTCTCTTTGTATCTCCAAATCAGGAAACTAGGTGGCACTCCTCAAGAGAGGTCTACAGTAGAGGGCTCACATTAGAGTATGTAGAGTGAGGGTAATCATTAGTACAACCTAGCCATAGAATATGAGCTCAAATAGAGAGGACTACAAGGACCAGCTCTAGATGCACTCACAAGGATGGAGCTGAGGGTGGTGGTGAGTTGGGGGTGCAGGCCCTGTATGATAGCCATGAGTTCTTTGTATCTTTTTAGAGTAATATTTGATGACCTACACTATTGTAGCCTACAAGCATTTTTGTACCTCTATGTACACTTGACATTGGACACATATATATGATATTATCTATTGATTTTCTCATTATGTGTATCATGTGTTTGCTTTTATTTTGATGTGATGCAAAATGGATGCGATGCTTATGATCTTATGCTATATGATGTGATGTATTAATGGCATGCACTAGCTAAATGATGGATGTGTGATTAGATGTTGTGATCTAGATGTGTAGATAGACTATTATGTATGCATATATGAATGCAATGGTTAGTATTGAATGCATGTTTAATTTGTATCAAATTTTTATGCATTTATCTTATGTTGTTTTGATATGGTGAATGCAATGTATATAATACAATATTTACATGATTATGATCTAATGTAAATGAACCTGTATGCTTTAATCGCATAAAACATAAGGAATGAATGTAATATGAGTTTAACAATCTAATGGACAAAACCACATAATGTATAAAAATCATGAATGTAAATAATAACTCTTAGCATAAGAATTAATCATTTAAGCATTCGAATATGATATGAGATGATGTGATATTTATGTGGTTTATTTATAAGCTTTTGAAATTAAAATATGCGTACAAAATTAGTTAGTGGCCATCTAAATATCATTGCTGATATTTATCCGATATCTATCCTATTTCATGAACACCCTTTAATGAACAAAACCTCATAAAGACAATTGATGATTTGATTGATGAAAATTTTTTTTTCTATTGGGGGATTTTTGAGGTTTTCCATGAGACTCAAACATCCTATTTGATTAATCAAAAGTTGTATAATGACCATACTAGACTCCTGAAAGATAAAGTTTTTGTTATGAAGACCAAGATATTCATTATCCTTGTGTGTGTCAATGAATATATTAGATGAAACATAAGACTACCTCATTTCTAGGAATAATTCATTCAATCCATTACTGTAATGAGGATCACCAAATTTCCATCATGATCCTAAGTTGAATTCAGTTAGATTAGACCATTAAGTGGTACAGGACACCTAAAGCTAGCTCTTTTTTTACAAATTACTTAGAGCTACCCCAATGCTAGGCGAGATTCATTCAATCCATTTTTGTATTGGGGATCACTCTATGGTTTCAAATAGTGACCATTCCATGGATTCAAGCTCTTCACCCCCTTCTTTTCTTTTGATTTATTGGGATACTTGCTCATGCTTAGTGATGAAAATCACTATTTATTTTATGTTTTTGTTTTCTTTTTTTGTTTTGAGCAAGGGATTTGATTTGATTTTGGGATTTTGCTCATTTTGATAAAGCAAGGGGTTTCTTTGGGTAGGGGGGTCTTGTACTTTTCTCAATGATCAAAACTCTAGACCATGTGCATCGCCAAATGAGCAAGTAAAAACCTTTCGCTTAGGATGCCTAGTACCACTTTGTAGTGTTCATTTTTCCTTTGTTCCAAATTAGGATTTTAGTGATTTTATTAGTGATAGGATTTTGATATATGCTAGGTGTTATCAAAACTATACCTCATCTACAAAAGCAAAGATATCTTTCTACAAAATCTGATAAAATCACCAGGTATGGTTTAATGACCGAAAAACCCTAGTATATTCCTTATAGCAACATGAAGGGGTTGTGTTGAAAAACACAGCTACTCACATAGTTATGGATGAATGAGGATTTGAATATGCATGATTATCATACAGATGTGGTGCCATTTGTAAGATTAAAAACACATTCCATCCTAATGTGAATGCAATGGATGCAACGTGCCTAATGCAATGCAATTACATGAATGAGAATGTAAGATGCAAATGTTTTTGTATTTTAAAGTTTTCAAATATTTTTGTGTTTTTGCATTTTATTTTTGACCAAAGGGCTTATGATACCTACGGGGAATTTTTGAGTTGACCAAAGGGCTTATGATGCCTTTGGATATTTTTGTGAGTTGACCAAACGACTTAATGTGCCTTTGGATAATTTTGTGAGTTGACCAAAGGGCTTAATGTGCCTTTGGAGCATTTTTTGAGTTGACCAAAGGGTTTAATGTGCCTATGGGGAATTTTGTGAGTTGACCAAAGGGCTTAATGTGCCTTTGGGGTTTTTTATGAGTTGACCATAGGGCTTAATGTACCTTTGGAGTATTTTTTGAGTTGAAAAAAGGGTTTAGATACCTTTGGGGCATTTTGTGAGTTGACCAAAGGACTTAAGATGCCTTTGGGTCTTTTCGATTTTGATGTTTTCTAATTTTTTTAGAATTTTATGATTTCTTTTTTTATTTTTTAATGTTATTTTATATTGTGTTGATTTTATGTGTAAAATACCTTCAGATGAAGAATATTGAGAGTCTCGGGCTCTTCAACACCTTCTTATGATGTTAGGAAATATATCCCAGGTCCAATATTCTCTAAGATGATGTAAGGACCTATCTAGTTGGCCATAAATTTGTCTCACAGGTGTGGCAATAGGTTTGAATTCTGTTGGTTCTCTTTGAGCATGAGATCCCCAACCTTAAAGTCTCTTAGGTGGACTTTATTGTTATAAGCTCATGTTATATGATCTTGGTAAATGTGAAGATGCTTAAGCGCATTGATGTGACGTTCATCAAGAAGGGTCAATTGATCAAGGTAATATTTTCATGCAGTGTCATCATCAATAAAATCTTTCAATGTGATGTGTGATGTTGGAATTTCTAACTCCAAGGGCATAATGGCCTCAACACCATATACAAGCAAAAATAGTTTTGCCCTAGTGAGCATCCACACACTAGTTCTGTAAGACCATAATGCAAGAGGTAACTGTAGATGCCAATCCTTATGATTTTATTTTACCATCTTCTTTAATATGGCTATGATTGTTTTGTTTGAGGCTTTTGCTTGCCCATTTTCTTGCAGATAATATGGTGTCACAAAATTATGTTGAATGTTATATTTGAACATTAAAGTTGAAAGCACGAGATTCCGAAAGATTGAAAAGAAAACTAATGCGATGTATTCAAAACCCAAAATTAACGCTTAAGGTCCTATAAAGTGAAATGCATGAAATAAAAGAAAAGAGACGAATTTAAATGAGATAAAAAGAAGTACAGAAAGCACAACCCTTTTTATTTATACTCTTCCAATTCGGTTACAAAGACGTCTCCTCCCTTTTAAGGGGTAGGAGCGTTAACATAGTTTCAATTACAATCATGGATTTAGTGTTCCTCCTTCCGCGTGCCCACGTGTGAAATGGGCGAGCCAAAGTATTGCCGTCGCTGGTATTGATAAATCTTTAATCCTTGCTGCTCCTCCTGCGTTCAAAGAAACAACAAATCGTCAGTAGCACCTGTGTATGATAATGAAACTCGCAAATCTGAAAGAGTACTGTTAATGAATGTAAAAGATGAATATAACGATGATTAAAATGAATCCAAATAGACTAAAAATTTGATAGAAGCGTAATCATGTAACTAGCAAAATACTGCAAAAGAAACAGTCACCAAATTCGATACAGATCCGTATTCGTCCCGGGGTCGGACGAGTAAACCTGCAATAGTTTGGTACTCGTTTCGGGGTGAGGCGAGTAAACCTGCAATAGTTTGGTACTCGTTTCGGGGTGAGGCGAGTAAACCTGCAATAAGGCAGGGGGTGCCCGAAGGCAAACCACCCGCGGGTTGAAACTTTGTTTCGACACCAATCCGCTTGGGATGAGTCCGAAACCTGTTGTGATGTGTTGTCGGCTAATTGGTAGGGTATTGTGGTCAGAAAATCGGGTTTTAGGTCTTGATTCGTGCCTCCAAAATCACCCAATAACCTCCTTTTTGATTAAGAGATTATGGATGTGAAGCACAAATCGTAAGTAAGTAAACTGGCAGCACTTCGTCGCTCAAAATGCTCCTTCTCTGTATATCTCTTGGGTGAGGAAACTCACCATTTTATAGACCCAAGGGGTCTCTTTGAATTAGCATGCAAAAGTGCTACTTAACATGACTGCTCTTTTCGGGAAGAGAAGACTTCTCCCTGATCAAGGGCTCCATAACTGCTTCTGTAACTGCTGCTGCATGCCCAAAAGAACTCACTCGCACTCCCATGCAATGAAGGGAGAGTTAAGTAGCTAATTTGAGTTGTCATGAAAAAGCCCACTCTCACTCCCATGCAATGAAGGGAAAGTCAAGTGGCATATCTGAGTTGTCCTGAAAAGCTCACTCTCATTCCCATGCAGTGAATGGAGAGTCAAGTGGCAGATATGAGTTGTCAAAAGAACTCACTCGCACCCCTATGCCATGAAAGGAGAGCTAAGTGGCAGTTCTGAGTTGTCATGTGCCGAAGTTTGACTTTTTGTAGGTCAAACCCGGCATTCGTCCCACCCAGGAGCGAGCGCTGGTAATCGTCCCTGGGTGAAATGAGTACCAGTCTGCACTCGTCCCTGGGTGGAGCGAATAAGTAGCAGAGTGCCTAAAAGGTGCCAAATTGATCTCTGACTTTTAAAACTATTGTGTGAGTGGTTAGAACCACTGTTTTAACCTCTGGGGCTGCCCTGGGGGCTGTGTGTGTTAATGCGATCAGTGTTTGCAGTCACATAATCGGATTGGTGTTGTTTTGGTGTCTACAGATGCCCCTTTTTGGAAAGCGCTGCACATGGTGCAGTGCTGAGCAAAAATAGATAACCAAAGCACTAATGATTAGGATTTCTCAGTAATCTAACCAACTTTGGATGCCCCAAGTATGGAAAGGGCATGCATTCTTGAATCCTTGCTTCTGACGAGCTAAGGAATTGGATTTCAAGTATTAACCTATTTTGGTGAGGTGTGACTTGAGCTTGGGCATTGATCAATCATGAATAGGCAAAGGGCGCAACCTTTTGTCTGTGGGAACCTTGTGTTCATAATTCATGAATGCCAAGCGTTTAATCAGTTTGTGATTGTTGCTTGTTTGCTGCCCCAAGCAGGAGCGTGATTGTCTTTGTCAATGATTCTTTGAATGCATGCCATTGCCTTGATTGGGTGTGTGTGTGTTGATTGATAACTAAGTGTGACTACCCCCTCAAGCGACGAATCGATGAGGGAATGACCAACATGAGAAAAGCGACGAGTCGCTTGACCCAAGATGACTTAAGTGAGGGTGCCTTCAGATGTTTTCCGTTGAATGCTTAAGCAGTTTCCCGATTTTTTGACCTATTTTTGGTGGGTGTGAACCCATTTGGGGATGCCATTTGGGGTTAACATTGGCAAAAATCTGATCTCTCATGGAGCAGTCCGGCCATGGTAGCCTTCTTTGGGAGACAGATAATGACAAGGTAAACCCTGACATCTATTTTTTGATGCCAAGAGATTAAGTACAAGAGCACTTTCGTCCGACAATTTTTAGTGGTTTTGTTGTGGTGCATTGTTCAATTTTTTTAATTTTGTTGTTTTTGATGATGATTTTTTTTTTTTTGGTATTCGTTCCGGGGGGACGAACGTTATTATGGTACTCGTCCGGGGGTGGGACGAGCGCTTTTCCGAGGAAAAAGCGCTCGTTCCAGGCAGGAACGAATACCAGCAAGCAAAAAATATAAATATGCGAAAATGACGGATTTGGCTCATTTGCACTGTTCATCGCGAGCGATTTGGAGCTCTGAGGAGGAGGAGGGAGATTTTCTGACGCGAAGCGCTGCCGAATTTTCCAGCTACCATGAGTGCACAAACCGGGTCGTCAAGCGGCGGAGCCGAAGCGAGACCAGTAAGTGAACTATCTCCGCGAGTTTTAATTTGAAAAAGTGCAAATTTGTTTTTATTGTGTTTTTCTTTGGTTTAAGACATGGAACCCTAATTAATTAATTAAAAGGTGAATGAATTGATGTAAAGACCATGAAACAAAATGAAACATGTATGCAAACCGATGGAAACCTAGATGGAAAACCGTAGAATAAACCCAAATGAAACTTAGAGTAACACCTTAGGGTAACCACGGTTATAAAATGTTTTTTTTTATGTGAATGGTGAAACTTAGGTCGAAACCGTAGGTAAACCATGTCCATTTTTGTCTGTTTTTTTAAATGAAACCCTAGATTTAAAAAAATGGATGAATTTTTTTGTTTGAATGGTAAACTTAGGTAAAAACCGTAGGTAAACCATGTCAAATTGTTATTGTGGAAATGATGAAAAATGAAACCCTAGGGTAAAAAGTGATGAATTTTTTTTGTTTGAATGGTGAACTTAGGTTAAAAACCGGAGGTAAACCATGTCAAATTTTTTTTTTGTTTGTTTTTTTGAATTAGGTAAATTAGGTACCGTAGGTAAACCATGTCAAATTTTTATGTTTTTTATTTTTTTTAAAACATTTTTTTTGTTTGTATGAAATTAAAGATGAAAAATTGATGAATTTTTTTTTTGTGTTTAATTTAATTTTTTTTTATGAAAGAAAGGTGAAAAATTGATGCATTTTTTTTGTTGAAATGGTAAACTTAGGTCGAAACCGTAGGTAAACCATACCAATTTTTTTTTTTTGTTTGTATGTTTGTAAATTGTAATAGATGTACATGTGAATGAATGATGTTACTGTATATTGATGCATTTTTGTATATGTGATGGTGATTTGATGCATGTTTTTGATGTGTTTATGTTTTGTGATATGCAGGTGGTGAAGAGTCGGTATCGGGTACCGACTATTTTTTTGAGTGCCCACGAGGCGTTGAGTGCAGAGGACTGGGAGTGGCTTGATGCCTTGGGGCTCAAGCATGTGGCTCGATTGGAGCCAGTGGTTGGGGATCGGGCATACTTGACAGCTTTGATCAGTCTATGGGATGTTCGGATGAACACCTTCCATCTCTCGACAGGGGAGATGATAGTTACCTTGGAGGATGTGTATCGGATTCTTCGGATTTTGATAGACGGGGTTCCCATCCGGACGACGCCACGAGGCCAGAGGACGGCTGTACTGACCCGGTGCTTTGGACATGGGGACTTGGGTGAGGAGGACGCGGTGCAGAAAGCGGAGGAGGATTGTCAGGTGGGTGGGATCTTAGTGCGGTGGTGGTACGAGAGGAGGGTGTTGGGAGTGAGGCATGCACTACTCATGAGCCTCATTTCCAACATGTTGTTGCCAGACTCCTCGGGGGCGAGGTTCCCATGGAACCTACTAGAGGTGGTGTGGCAGTTAGTGGATTGTCCTGTGATAGAGCCGGTGATCATGAGATGGGGCCAGACACTTTTGGCTCAACTATATGATGAGTTGTATGAGGTCCACTGTCGAAAGTGAAAGGGGATTGGCTACAGTTACTTATTGCAGTGTTGGGCCTGGCAGCATATAGCCATGGAGCGACCACGAGGGCTACCCTGGACTACACGGGTTGACATGGTGGATAGAGACATTGGTTATGGGGCTTTATGGTATCGATCTGAGGAGAGGGGTAGAGTCGACGATTTACGGGAGACGTGGACCATTACGTAGATGCATTGGCCCGACTGACTCCAGGAGATGTGGTGTGGAGGCCATATCAGGATTGTCCCGCATGGTCGAAGGCTGATGAGTGGCTTCAGGGTCCGAGGGGAGGTGGGTCATTGGACGACACGGGACAGAGCAGGAATACTTCCATTATCTCCGAGTGACACGACAGTTTGGGGTACGCCAGGGGTTGCCTGGGGAGCCCTTAGTCTATCGACATCGGAGCGATGAGAGGACTCTAGCTGCATCGATCCTCGAGCCGCTAGGGGAGGAGGCGGATACAGTACTGGACACTCTAGACGTGGATGACGTTGGAGTTACTATCGAGTACCAGGAGTGGTGGATGCTCCGACGATGGCGAGGTGAGGGGCCATTGGGAGGGGATGAGGCAGCGGTAGGCAGAGAGGATGCAGAGGCACCAGGAGAGGGTTGGGGAGCTCTTGTTGATGTGGAAATGGTGGAGGTGGCAGATGTGGGAGAGGACTTTGGTGAGGAGGAGCAACCAGAGATGCAGGATGCTCCGGAGTAGGCCGATGCGCCAGAGAGGCCGACACAGTCGGCCATGTCGGGGGATACAGAGGCGGGGTTGCGCGTTGAGGTAGCACGATTGACGGAGGTGCTACGGAGGTGAGATGGGGAGCTAGGAGAGGCTTTGCAGGAGAGAGATCTCTTGTGGATTGTTGTGGAGGGAGAGCCGAGAGGGCTCTGCGCGAGGGGGGGGGGTGAGGGGGGGGGGGGGGGGGGGGGGTGGGGGGTTGGGGGGGATGATAGTCGTTATGGGGGGGGGGGGTGGAGTGGGGGGGGTGGGGGTATATTGGTGGTGGCATCGGCTGGAGATGGAGGGAGAGATTATCCGCCTTGGTGGGCGAATACTAGAGCCTCCTGGAGGTGGCTCATCGTATCGGATGAGAGACAGTGGGACGGAGCAGTCAACATCATCCCGTCGTAGGCGGCGAGATGAGGGAGGCGCTAGTGGGCATGATGCAAGGGCGAGCAGCAGTCACCTTGAGAGGTCCCATAGGACCGATACTACAAGGGGTAGTTCTCGTCGCACCGATCCTGCGTGATCATGGTGGCCGACGCCCTAGGCTTGGGGTTTTTGAGTTTTTGGATTGTGGTAGCGAGGTCCGAGGACCGGTTCATTGTAGCCTATGGGCAATTTTGTTATGATATATATATACAGATGACTCTTTTTGGTGTTTATATATTTTTCATGAGTTATTTTTATGTACATGTTTTTACATTAATGTATGCATATGCAATTATGAATGCGATGGGTCTAATTTGTATGATGTATGCATATGGAATGAATGAAATGAGTTGTTGATGATTTTGTCGATGCACCATAGACTGTACAAGATTTGACTGACTTGCTATATTAATGGGATAACTGTGTGGAATGCGTGTGCATGTGAAAACTTTGTTTTTGTATTTTGTCTATTTTTGGATGGTGATGTACGGAATGAAATGTACCAGTTGTTTGAAAATGTAGTTAAGCTTTTCTGAGATGCAGATATTTTAACTAACTAGCCAAGACTGTACATTTATCTCATGAGACTTTTGAACAAGGTCTAAATCTGACTTGAATTTAACCAAGTTATTTCACATCCCTGTGTGTGCAATTGAGTTCGTTTATGTGGTATTTGTCAGGATACCACCAGTGCTAGATAGGCTATCAACCAAACCTATACTGAGGATCACCTAATTAGCTCCACTAACTCCGTTGTTGTATTTAGCAAGATTAATCCACGTGACAATCTAAGGTACCATAAGCTAGCTCATCCACATGCAAACATTGGTCTGCACACACGCAAAGCTAATGTGACAGACATATCATCATGCGGGTAGGATACCACCATTGCCGGGTAGGCTATCAACCAAACCTGTAATGAGGATCACCTAGATGGTTTTCGAATGCTTGAGAATTCCAGGGATTCAAGTTCAGGTTATTTGTTGGCTGAATGATTTGGGAGACTTGCTCGTCTATATAGTGATGAAAATCACTGTTTATTTTTCTATTTATTTTTCTTTTTTTTTTTGAGCAAGGATTTTGAATAGTGGTGAAAACCACTATTATTTGATTTTGTATTTTGAGCTTTGTAAGTTTGAACTTGTGAATGGCCTTGATCCTATTGGCCTTGGGGATGACTACCCATCCTGTGTAGGGACGTGTAGTACGAATCCTTACGACTTTGGGAACCAAGGGGATAATGGAGATTATGAAGTAAGGGCATTGATCTGTTAGGCCTTGGGGATGACTACCCATCCTGGTTAGTGGTAGATAGTATGAATCCTTACAACTTGGAGACCAAAGGGATAATGGAGAAGTAAGGGCATTGATCTTTAGGCCTTGGGGATGACTACCCATCCGGTTAGGGGCGGATAGTACGAATCCTTACAACTTGGAGACCAAAGGTGAATGGAAAGGGTTAGGATGATGGTTTGTTGGAATTTTGTTTGTGAATGGCGTTGATCCTTTTAGGTCTTGGGGATGACTACCCATCCTTGGCAGGGACGTGTAGTACGAATCCTTACAACTTTGGGGACCAACTATGATTGGGATTTGTGGGAGTGGTGAAAACCACTATTTATTATGGTGAATGGATGGGGAAGAGCTCGTCCTTTTGTCAATTCTCAGCATTCTAGAACCATTCGCATAGGGGGATGAACAGGCTAATCTTTCACCTATGGTACCCGAGACTGCTTTGTAGGTTTTTCTTGCATTCACACAACTTAGGAATTATTTTATGTGTGTTAATTTGTGTTGGAATGCTACGTAACAAGACATGATCCAAGTAAAACTTTCCCGTGTAAAATCCGTTTAACTATGTACAATTTTGGCTAGAAATTTAAAGACAGCTGAATGACGAAAACCCTATATACATTAGGAGACAACTGACGATGCTAAAAAAAAAATGGCGATGGTGCTATTCTAGATGTATGCGTTTATGAAAATGGAGGTGATGTGGAAAATGATGGAATTGCCAAGTGATGACAGTCTATGGTGCGGTTGACTTGTATGACCTAGCGAAGTATGCAATGTATGGATGCAATGCCTAATGCAACCTATATTTTTGTATTTTGATTTTTATGAGAATGCATGGAATTGAAATGCAATTGTTTTTGTGATTTTTGATTTTTTTATGAGTATGCATGGAATTGAAATGCAATTGTTTTTGTGATTTTTGATGATTGTATTGTTTTTGTTTATTTTTGAATATTTATTTTGACCAAGCAGTTATGGGAACGCTTGGAGCTTTTGGTGTTTGACCAAAGGGTTTATGGATACCTGTGGAGCATTTTGGGGTTGACCAAAGCGGGTTATAGATACCTTTGGGGCATTTAGGGTTGACCAAGCGATTATGAGAATCCTTGGAGCTTTTAGGTGACCAAAGGGTTTATAGATACCTTTGGGGCATTTAGGGTTGACCAAGCGATGATGAGAATCCTTGGAGCTTTTAGGTGACCAAAGGGTTTATAGATACCTTTGGGGCATTTAGGGTTGACCAAGCGATGATGAGAATCCTTGGAGCTTTTAGTTGGACTATGGCTCTCTAGACGTGGAACGGCCTCAAATGACTGATGTTCAAGGGTTCTTTTTCCTTGATTCCTTCAAGAGAGGCAAGCCGGTATGTTCTAGGTCCTATTCTACTGTCAATGACATAAGGACCTAACCAGTTTGCCGTGAACTTGTCCCGTAGATGGGACGACAAATTAGAATTCTGTTGGTTCTCTTTTAAGACCAAGTCACCAACCTAAAATTCCCTGAGGTGGACTTTCATGTTGTATGCTCTCTTAAGTCGCTCTTGATAGATACGCAAATGCTCAAGAGCATTAACGCGTCGTTCATCGAGCAACGTCAGTTGATCTAACCGGGCCTGCCACGCAGTGTCATCATCGATGAACTCTTGCATTGAAATGCGTAGGGAAGGGATTTCCAACTCAAAAGGCATGACTGCCTCGGAGCCATACACCAGCGAGAATGGAGTTGCCCCAGTGGGCGTCCGAATGCTGGTGCGATAAGCCCATAGGGCAAGCGGGATCTGAATGTGCCAGTCCTTATGATTGTCTGCAACTATCTTTTTAAGAATGGCGACTAGCATTTTGTTGGACGCCTCTGCTTGCCCATTTGCCTACGGATAATAAGGGGTTGAAAAACTATGCTAAATTTTGTACTTTGTGGTCAAAGCACGCACATATTTATTCTTGAATGGTGTCCCATTATCTGACAGGATCTTGGATGGAATACCAAAATGACATATGATGTTATGCAAAATAAACTCCGCAATGCGGGATCCAGTCGTAGAGGTTAGCGGAATTGCTTCCACCCACTTGGTGAAGTACTCTGTGGCCGTTAAAATAAACGTGTGATGACCAGACGACGCAGGGGAGATCTTTCCAATTAAGTCAAAGCCCCACTACGAAAAAGGCCAAACCGATTGGATCGGCTGCAAGGCCTGAGAAGGTACGTGTGTCAAATTAGCATGGTGTTGACACTTCACGCACTTCTTCACATATGCGCAACAATCTCGCTCTAAATATGGCCAATAATAACCCATGCGAAGAATGCGCTTTGCGATGGCCATACCGCTGAAGTGGCCACCACATGTACCATCGTGAGCTTGGGTGATCGCCCAAGCGGACTCTTGCTGGTCCAAACAACGAAGGAGGATTCCTTCATAATTTCGATGATACAAAATGTCTCCTAACAAGACATGCTTTGCCGCTTTCTGTTTGAATGATCTTTTCGTGGCTTGTGTCAATCCAAGTGGGAGGTTACCTAGCTTGAGGTAATCCCGAATGGGTGTGTACCAATCCTGCTGATCAGAAACCTCGATAGTATGAACGACCAATCCCTCTTGAAGTCCATCTCTAGCAAAAGTTGAGCGAGAAAGAACTTGTAAAAACAACGTTGTGTTGCTATTAAGAGGGGTCGGGGAGAACAAGGACCCCCAGTTGGCTTGAGTCAAACAATCTTGAATTCGAGAGAACTTATCCGAAGATGGTTCAATCTGGATCAGGTGGATTCCTGGCATCAGATCAGAGCTTGCACGCTCCATCGTAGATTGCGATAATGTTTTAACCTGAATGGTTGTCATTTCACCAGAAGGGTCTTGCGGGATGAGTGACCCCAAGGAGGCCATAGTATCCGCAAAATGATTTGATGATCGAGGGAGTGCCTCGATGTCATACCATTCAAGTTGTGCCAGGAATTTGTCCACAAGGGCTTTGTAGGCCTGCAGAACTGGACATTTACATTGAAAAATCCCCTTCACTTGATTGACAATCAACAACGAATCACCAAAGATGTTTAGACGTTTAATGTTCATGGTGATTGTTGTCTGAAGACCTATGAGCAAGGCTTCGTATTCTGCATTGTTGTTGGTGCACGGGAAGTCTAATTTAAATGACAAAGGCATTGGAGCGCCTTGCGGAGTGAAGAATACAATTCCCATGCCACCCCCTTGCTCACATTTAGAACCATCGAAGAATAGGGTTATGTCGACTGTGACTCAGGCTCATCAGAATCTGGAGATTCTAAAACATGGAAGACCCCATCATCAGGTAGTTCGAAAGTCAGAGGCTGATCGTCTTCAAGAGGAGCCTCGGCTAGTTGATCGGCGATGACTTGACCTTTTATGGATTTTTGTCCAATGAACTCTATGTCAAACTCCGTCAACAACATGATCCATTTCGCCGTGCGGCTACTATGATAAGTACGACTCATCATGTATCGCAATGGATTCTCCTTAGACACAACATACGTCTTATTACTGAGCATGTAGTGGCATAGCTTTTTGGTAGCAAACACCACTGCCAAGCAGAGCTTTTCAACGTATGCATAGTTAAGTTCATAACTCGACCGAGGTGCGGCTAAGATAGTATGTAGCCTGTTCTTTGTGAAGTTCATTTTTCTTGGGACAGCATGGCGCCCAGTGCCACCTCGATAGCTGAGATGTATAAATAGAATGACACTCCTGGTCTAGGTGGTGCCAATACTGCGGCGAAGCCAAGTACTATTTAATGTCATCAAAGGCTGACTGGCACTCGTCATCCCAATGAAATGTGACCCCCTTATGCAATAATTTATTCATGGGTCGGCACTTGTCAGATAACTGCGCTATGAAGCGCTTGATCGATGCAACCTTTCCCTGCAGACTCCTGAGCTGCTTGATGGTGGTTGGGGGAATCATTTCAAGGATTGCCTTGACTTTGTTTGGGTCTACCTCGATTCCTCGTTTGGAGACTATGAAACCCAAGAGCTTTCCAGAGGTGACGCCAAAGATGCACTTCTTGGGGTTTAGTCTGACTTTATGTTCAATGAGGCGATCAAGGACCTTGCTCAAGTCACCGAGGTGATCTGGGCGCAAAAGAGATTTGGCCAACAAATCATCCATGTAATCTTCCAAAGTCTTGTGCATGTAATCATGAAAGATGTACGTCATGGCACGTTGGTAAGTGGCGCCAACGTTTTTAAGGCCAAAAGGCATGACCTTATAGCAAAATGTCCCCCAAGGCATTGTGAATGCCATTTTTAGTTGGTCCTCAGGATTGATACGAATCTGATTGTATCCTGAGAAACCATCCATAAGGGAAAGCATTTCGTGGCCCGCTGTGGCGTCTACCAATGCGTCGATGCTTGGCAAGGGAAAATCATCCTTAGGACTCGCTTTGTTAAGATCTCAAAAATTGGTGCATATGCGAATCCTCCCGTCGGGCTTCTTGACGGGAACCATGTTAGACAACCATGGAGGATAATCCACACAGATGACAAACTGGGCATCCAACAACTTTTGTAACTCGTATTTTACCATTAAGGCCACTGTTGGGTGCATCTTGCGTAGTTTTTGCTTTATTGGCTTGATTGTCGGATCAAGCGTTAAATTATGCGTGACTAGCTATGGGTCTAGTCCCGGCATATCCTTGTATGACCATGCAAAAACCTCCTTCTTCTCCTTAAGAAGGGCAACATAATCGGCTTGCTCTTCGGGGGAAAGACTTACCCCTAGCTTGAGAATCCATGGATTCATTGGATCTGTGCCGATGTCTACATCAGTCATTGCCTCGACCGACATGTGGGATCCGTCTTCCAACTGATGTGGAATTGGGATCAGATGGATATCATTTGCTGAATTAAGATCATCATTAGGAACGTCAAGTTCCTCTTCAGCATGAAAGACATCCTGAGTCTGTCCTGGAGTGAAATGAAACATCCCACCGCAAGGCCAATACTCTGATGGGGATGGTGGTGTGTCAGCGCGATCCCAATCTATAGCCTCTATGTCTAGATGCAATGATCATGTTGGATTGGCTGGATCATGGATGGGGGCGGTCAAGTCAATGGAGATCATGTTTATGAGATGATGGTAACCTCCATTACCGTAGATGTGATAACTCTGACATTCGGGATGTTCTTGATGCGTTGGGTCTGGCTCTGTAGGCACTGGCACAAAGGGATCAGCCCTATGCGTGGACATGCAAACAGGGTCTGCCCTAGGCACTGATGGTTTGATAGGGTCTCCAGGTGGAAGATGCTCTCTGTGTACCTGGAGTGGCGGGTGCAGTAATTGCTATAACTACGTCGGGTTGAGGTGCCACCTATGTCTTGGACCCATGTGTAAGTGTTCAAACATGTCATCTATGTCCAAGGGATATTGTTGTTGCATTTGTTGCCTTTGTTGCATTTGTCGCATGTGGTTGAGATAGGCCATCTCAGTTTCATCTTTCGAATCACTGTCGGAGAACCACAGGCCTTCATTGGCTCCAATTACTGCTTGCGACATGGGAAGCTCATCTTGCTCGAGCAAATTAATATGGTCCCAACGAGGTTGTGCCGCTCTCTATGGGGGGACCGGATTGTCTTGAAGTGGCATGTGCTCAACTGGAGCAGCCAATGGGAACATCGTCAGGAAGCTTTCCTGATCATCATTCATTGGATATTCGTGCGAATGATCGTACTCCAACTCATCTTCGAAAGACCCTTCTTGGTCTTGTCCATCTTCCCCTTGTGGGTGAGTCTGTGAGGTTTCTCCTTGTTCGGCCGAAGGGAAAGGGTTGTTGAGGTCAACAAGGTTGTTTGTTTGTAATGGGAAATAATCCCTCAATGTATAAGTTGTATTTGGATTGGCATATGGATCTGATGCCAACCCATCCTTGTTGCCTATCCCTAGGCCTTGCATGTTTTTGACCAAGATGTCGAGGGGCAAAGGGTGATTAAACCCTACTCCTGACTTGTCATAAGGCATTTGGTATCTTGGTTGGCACAAAACATGCACTCCTTGTTCATACCTGCCCAACCCGTATCCATGCCAATTGCATTGGCTAAGATATCGTAATGCGAAGTCTGGGTTAGACAGATAATTGACATCTTCCACAAAGGGCTCTTCATCTTCCTCTTCTCGTCGGGAAGGTTCAACGCCATGATCCAGGCCCCCAAAAATAAAGTTTGTCTGATTAGGTGGGTAGCCTAGAGGAACCACGGAGCCTATGGGGAGTCGAGGTCTTCCCATGTCTTGCATAGACTGAAGTGTGGGCGTTGCTACAACATTGCGCACTATATACTCCCCCATGCCTATGTTAGACATCTCAACAGTAATCGTTGGCGATTGAGAGGAAGCGAATGGGAGTTCTCCCTGAGTCCACTCCATGTGGGGTGAACTAGGCATCTCGACTTCCATTCTATTAGGCATCTCTTCTGTCGAGATGTTGGAGACTAAGGGTGGTTCCGCTTCCAGGGGCTTCTTTCCTTTGTCCGTTGGTGTGGCCACCGTAGGTGGCATCATTGTGGGAGGACTAGATGAAGAAGATGAACCTGCCTAGGAATTTGATTGATTTGGTAATGGATATTCTTGCTTAATCGGACCCCTTTTAGATGGATTTAACTAGAAATCCACATGCGTTGAAGGAAGGGTCGACTGCGGCATTAGTTGCACTGAGTTGCAATATTTAAAAGGTTCTAAATCTATGGGGACCACGTGCACTTGTCCTTCAAATGTGTACTTTAAACATTGATGAGCAATTGAAGGGACACACTTCATATCCCGGATCCAAGGCCGCCCAAGCAAGATATTGTAAGCCATCTCACCTTCTAAAATGTGGCACAATGTATGAATGGTCTTTTGTCCCACTTGTATGGGTAGGACAATTGTGCCAACTATCGAGCATATCGCATCATTGAATGCTCGAAGGGTATAAGTGGAAGGTACAATGTGAGAGGCTGGCAGCTTCAAATGTTTCAGTGCGGCGGTTGTAATAATGTTACTGGACGAACCAGTGTCTACCAACACCCGCTTATACGGAGTCCCGTTGACCCATGCAATAATGTGCAGGGGTGGATCCGCTACATCCCCAGTCACCATTTTTAATTCATCTTCCCTAAAGGTGATGACTGGTTCGGTACACTGTTTGACATGCCCCACAAAATTGTTGAACGAATTCGCTTCGTGGGGTTGCAGCTCAATTGCCTTTAATATCTCCATGAGAGCTTCCCGATGGGGCACCGATTGTTGAATAAGCTCATAGATGGAGAGCCTAGCCGACGTGGTCCTTAGACTTTGAGTAAGTCTAGTTCGAATCGTGGCCACTGGTCTAGGCGGGGGAAGCTGTGTAGGATTCACTTGAGGTTGTGACATGGATGGAGCTTCCCTTGTGGCTGTCACGGGGGCAGCTCCTGGGTGTCTCTTGTTCCTTGTCACAATGCTGATCATCCCAACATACCCCTCCATGGGGCAATTCTGTTGCACTTCATTGACATGAAGAGGTTTTGCTTGTGCATCATGTGCGGGTAAAGGATCTTTGAAAACACCCATTTGTTGGTTGTTGGGTGCGATGGGGTTATCCACTACCAATGTATTATTGTCAATGAGGTCTTGCACTAAACCTTTGAATTTCCAACAGGCGTTAAGGTCATGCCCTTTCCTTCTATGGAATCTACAGTAAAGATCCTCTCTGTAGCCCTTAGGCTTTGGCGCATTAGGATCGATTGTTTGAATCTCTGGCAGATTAATCAAGTTTGCCACTGACAAACGGTCAAACAAGGAGTCCCTGGACTCGGTGTATGGTGTAAATTGCCACCTAGGGCGACGCTGCTGATTGTGATCCTATTTTTTATTATCTTTCTCATAGTTATTGTGAGGCACCGCCTGATAATTAGCCTTTGGAGGCTGTGTCGCTTGGGCAGGCTTAGGGGCATTGATAGCAACTTGATTGACCACGATGGGTTTCTATTGCGTAGTCCCTATTTTGGTGCTCTTGTTCCACTCTTTTTTCTTAGGCTTGGCAATTTTGCCATCCTGTATCTTGATCTCTTCGATAATTCTAGCTTGCGCCAGAGCTTCTTCTAAAGTGGCGTATTGCTGCAGCTGCAATAGCACAGAGATCGATCGCAAATAGCTCTTTGCGAACATTTGAGTTAGGTCGGACATAGGAGGGAGGTAGGATAGCTTTGAAAGCAATGTCCTCCACCGATTCCCATATGCCACCATAGATTCCTCCTCATACTGCTTGAGGCTAGCAAGATCACTTAGTGACGCCTTTTTCTTTGTGTTGAAAGCGAAACGTTCTAGGAACGCGTCCACTAGCTGATCCAAGTTGTAGATGCTATGCTTTGGTAAATGGGTAAACCAATCCGAGGTAGGTCCTACGAATGTGGTTATAAATGTTCTTAATAGCAATGCATCATTGTCTTGTATACCGAAGCATTGGCTCAAAAATCGAGTCACATGCTCTTGAGCATCTTCATCCCCTCTAAAGAGTGCCAACTGGGGCAGCTTAAAATGTTCGGGGTATGGAGGTGCTGGCACTGATGGATGCACAGGATGACTACGGAGTTGGCGTAAGGTAGGCTTTTGGGGCCCAACAGTCTTGAGTTCCATAGTCTCTAAGCATTCTAACAACACTTTGTATGCATCGGAGGACTTAATCTCCTCCTCCTTGGTTTGCTCCCACTGTGGGTTGCGGGGAACTTGAGGCCTTTGGAGGGATAACTGGGTAGCATCCCTTCTGCCTTGATAGGGCATTTCAGCCCGCTCTTCTTCTTGGTCATAATCCTCATAAGCTTCTTGAGGAGTGTCTGGCCTAGGCCTGTAAACATTGATGGGTGCCCGCGGAGGATGCCCATCACGGTTGCGGGGAGTGGCCTCCCGCTCAGGTCTAGGAGGTCTTAGAGGCAGTGCTTGATGAAGTCACGGAGACCTGTCTCGCACTACGGGGTTGTGCCTCACATACATCTCAGATTTTTGTGCACGAGGGACTGGGGCCTTCTCAGGCGCATTGTTGTGAAGCAATTCAGCTGTCTGACGCTGAATGCGCTCTTGATTAAGGTGACACAAATGTTCTAATTGTTGTTGGTCTTGCCTAAGCCATGTGATTTGCGCTTGGCGGGTGGCTAGTTTGGCAAATGCCAAGTCATTTTGTTCCATCGTCTCTTGTTTAGGGGGCCTAGATGCCTCCCCTACATATCTGTCTCGATCCTGGTACTCCGAGACCCCTATATGTTGCTTCCCTCTGTCGAGGTTAGCAGCATTGACTTGAAGCTCTGGTCTCAATGAGCGATCTGGATATAAAGCGGGTGCAGACGTGCATCGTTCCCATGCTAGGTACTATCCTTGAGGAACGTATTGATCTTCCTCACATTCTCTGTTATATTCATAAAAGGTGCGGGCAGAATTGCCTTGCCCTGTCGGGAGAACCTGATATTCTGGATATGGTCTCGTGTGTCTGACATTGATCAGGGGTAAATTAGGAGTAACAAAATCATATGGTTCCTCCTTGTGGACCCTTTGTTGTTCAAGCACTTCATCACTAGGCCACCCATAACGAGCTTCCAAGGGAGGCCTTATATCTAGGTCAAGTGCTACATGTTGGTTGTTTTCTTGAAAGGATCTTTGTTGAATGGGAGTACCCCCTAAGGAGGTGCCTCTATAGTCTTGTCTAGTGATGGCATGAGTTGGAGTGCCCCTCAAGGAGGTGCCTCTAAAGTCATGTTCTGTAACTGCATGGTGTGGACTAACTTGTGTATCCTGCCGCCAAGGCGGGATGGCCAAGTCTTTAGGGCTATATCGGGGGTGACTTGTCCCCCTTGGTGCATTCTCCGTAGCTTCTGCCCGTGATTGGGCTTGGCTACGGGTGAATACCATGGTAATGACTCTCTACAAGCTACGTAGATTTTTATCTTTTGTTTATGATTTTGTTACACTAAGCAGAAAAGAACATACACACACAAAGCAATGATTATCTCTTTTAAAGATTAATGGTGTGTCCTAGACTGGTTTTAGTGTGTTTTGTTGTTTGTTTTTTTTTTTGAAATCTTTTTATGAAAACCGTTTAAATGCAATTATGAAGGCTCTTGTGACTCCCAAAATGGTCGCCCCTTCAATATACCATTGTCGGACCGATATACCAACCTCTCTATATACCCGCCCTTACGTGAGGGAGACTATAGGTACGTGAGAGCAGATGATACGTGGAACATAGGCGGTACGGAAGGGGGATTGTCCTGTTTATGACACCTACCATAGAAGACTTATCCTCGCGCACTGGGAATCACCCCAACGACACTCGGTCAGCTTTCGTCAGGATTTACGTCGAGCAACAGTGACAATCGGGGTAAATGAATGCAAATATCCAAGCCAACGTGGTGATGAAATCCACTGTTGGTCTTGCTCAAGGGCTGGGGTTTTACGACCAGCTCCTTGGTTTAAGTAACCACGTGATGTGTGGGGTTCATTTTAATTTGCAAAAATTGAAACAGGCAAACAAAAAGGAAACTTTCCCTAAGCCATACAAAAACTGAAAACCAAAAATAGAAAACAAAAATTTGACAGAGGCTTGTTAAAAACCCCTACCTCTTCTCTGCCCGAAAGGATGTTTCTGATTGGCTGCTCTAAAAAATGCACAGAACGCTATTCGTCCCTGGGTGAGACGAATATCAGAACAGTCTTCGTTCCAGGGTGGGACGAATGCCTATTCGTCCCTGGGTGAGACGAATCCCAATTCTGTAATCGTCACTGACAGAAACGAATAACAGTCTGATGATTGAAAAATAGGTACCTGTAATCAAAACAAGCAATTTCAGATCAGAAATCTAACCTAAAAAAAATAGAGGACAGAGGTCCCACCGTGATCGCCATTGAAAGCACGAGATTTCGAAAGATTGAAAAGAAAACTAATGCGATGTATTCAAAACCCAAAATTAACGCTTAAGGTCCTATAAAGTGAAATGCATGAAATAAAAGAAAAGAGACGAATTTAAATGAGATAAAAAGAAGTACAGAAAGCACAGCCCTTTTTATTTATACTCTTCCAATTCGGTTACAAAGACGTCTCCTCCCTTTTAAGGGGTAGGAGCGTTAACATAGTTTCAATTACAATCATGGATTTAGTGTTCCTCCTTCCGCGTGCCCACGTGTGAAATGGGCGAGCCAAAGTATTGTCGCCACTGGTATTGATAAATCTTTAATCCTTGCTGCTCCTCCTGCGTTCAAAGAAACAACAAATCGTCAGTAGCACCTGTGTATGATAATGAAACTCGCAAATCTGAAAGAGTACTGTTAATGAATGTAAAATATGAATATAACGATGATTAAAATGAATCCAAATAGACTAAAAATTTGACAGAAGCGTAATCATGTAACTAGCAAAATACTCGCAAAAGAAACAGTCACCAAATTCGATACAGATCCGTATTCGTCCCGGGGTCGGACGAGTAAACCTGCAACAGTTTGGTACTCGTTTCGGGGTGAGGCGAGTAAACCTGCAATAGTTTGGTACTCGTTTCGGGGTGAGGCGAGTAAACCTGCAATAAGGTAGGGGGTGCCCGAAGGCAAACCACCCACGGGTTGAAACTTTGTTTCGACACCAATCCGCTTGGGATGGGTCCGAAACCTGTTGTGATGTGTTGTCGGCTAATTGGTAGGGTATTGTGGTCAGAAAATTGGGTTTTAGGTCTTGATTCGTGCCTCCAAAATCACCCAATAACCTCCTTTTCGATTAAGAGATTATGGATGTGAAGCACAAATCGTAAGTAAACTGGCAGCACTTCGTCGCTCAAAATGCTCCTTCTCTGTATATTCTTGGGTGAGGAAACTCACCATTTTATAGACCCAAGGGGTCTCTTTGAATTAGCATGCAAAAGTGCTACTTAACATGACTGCTCTTTTCGGGAAGAGAAGACTTCTCCCTGATCAAGGGCTCCATAACTGCTTCTGTAACTGCTGTTGCATGCCCAAAAGAACTCACTCGCACTCCCATGCAATGAAGGGAGAGTTAAGTAGCTAATTTGAGTTGTCATGAAAAAGCCCACTCTCACTCCCATGCAATGAAGGGAAAGTCAAGTGGCATATCTGAGTTGTCCTGAAAAGCTCACTCTCATTCCCATGCAGTGAATGGAGAGTCAAGTGGCAGATATGAGTTGTCAAAAGAACTCACTCGCACCCCTATGCCATGAAAGGAGAGCTAAGTGGCAGTTCTGAGTTGTCATGTGCCGAAGTTTGACTTTTTGCAGGTCAAACCCGGCATTCGTCCCACCCAGGAGCGAGCGCTGGTAATCGTCCCTGGGTGAAACGAGTACCAGTCTGCACTCGTCCCTGGGTGGAGCGAATAAGTAGCAGAGTGCCTAAAAGGTGCCAAATTGATCTCTGACTTTTAAAACTGCTGTGTGAGTGGTTAGAACCACTGTTTTAACCTCTGGGGCTGCCTTTGGGGCTGTGTGTGTTAATGCGATCAGTGTTTGCAGTCACATAATCGGATTGGTGTTGTTTTGGTGTCTACAAAAGCCTACACATTTTTGTTCTTAAATGAAGGACCTGTTGGTCCGTCTTTCATACACACCCCGTGAAGAATGAGCATAAAATACCGATAACACTTATACAGGATAAATCCCACTCACTTTAGGATCTTACTGGTTATCCAAGGTGTGAGTTACAGAGTTGGGTTGAATGGCTATTCACTCTTTTTTGCTTTTGGAATAGTTTCAAGTGGATTTTCTGTTACCTTACAATGAGCTCGACCTTTGTTCAATAATGTTTAGCAATTGTTATCTTTGTTGACAATCGAATTTACAATGAGTTCTTTGATATAGCTCTTTATGCTTTAGTAGATTAAATAAAAAACAAATTTAAAAGAAAATAAAAATGAATCATTTAACAGTGGAACAAAGAGAGTAGGGTAGGGCAAAAAAGATAAGCTTATCTAACTTATCTGCAAATAAAAACTACCAATTTTAGTTACACTATTTAGTTTCACAATAAAACCAATCAAAGAGGAAGGTGTCTAGCTTTCTAAGATCACCTTCTACTAAGAGCATAAGACGAAGATGACAAATATCTGAAAGAAAATCATAAATTGAAGGGAAGTCCGTTCAAATTGGTATCTCTCACCAGCAACCTAGCTCACGTAGTGAGGATAAAGCAATTAGAACAGAACCTGAACCTTAAATCTCTAACTTTCCCTAGAATACAACAAATGAAATGAAGCCTATTAGCATATTCAATCTTGATAACACAGATTTAAAACTAAAATAAATAAACCTTAGCGAGACAAAAACAAAAGAAGATGCACTTATCGCAATCCAAAATATATTAGGCTCCTGGCCATGCTATCACAGAAAACAGAAGTCACACCAACTCCAAGTCCAAAACAAAACATTCAAATAAGATTTGCAAGAAATTGCTAAAATGCCTTTTATTCCAAGTTTTCGTCTCATGACTTTACATTCAGAAGAAGTATATATAGACTCGGGACAGACCCCCGATCTTTTTAGAAATATCTTCTTCCAAATATCTAAATCTTATCATAAAAATCCCACCACTGAGGCTTTACAATATAAGGTATTTTTATATAGAGTTTCGATAAACCCTAATCACTCTGAAAATATTTGTGTGGATCTTGCCATAAATGGAGAAGATAAGACTTGGTTTTATCCTCATCAAATGGGCACCATGTGTAAATGTATCTTTATGTTGGCAATTTTGGGTTTGAGATCCTAGCTTCTTGTCTATGAGTTGTCATTGATGTCAAAAGGAAATGGAATTAATGATAAGAGGATGTGTTGGTTGAAGATTCCAAAAGGCAAGATTCTATTGGCAAGGGTTTTTCATTAAAACCAAACCAGTTTTTATTAAAACCATTGGATAGGGTTTTAATTAAAACCACATAGATGAAGTTAAATGGTTTTTATTAAAACCAATGGAGGTTCTCTTTATTATTTATTTAATTATTATTTAAAACCTTTCAAGGTTTTAATTAATTAATTATTTAATTAATTAAGGGAGAAATTATTTTAATTTATTAAAAAAATTTAAAGGTTTTTAACCTTTTTCATTTTTAATTTATTAAAATTATTTAAGGGTTTTTAAACCCTTTAGAAAGCAAATTTCGATTAAATTCAAAATTACTTTTCTTTGTAGCCGACGTGTTCTAAAGTCCACGTATGGACTATAAATATGAGAAGGTTCCTAAGGTTAAACCCACTTGGAAAATCAAAGGCAATTAATTATTTTGGTTGCGATCGAATGTT
The DNA here is from genome assembly GCA_028583015.1 of Wollemia nobilis. Classification (NCBI taxonomy): domain Eukaryota; kingdom Viridiplantae; phylum Streptophyta; class Pinopsida; order Araucariales; family Araucariaceae; genus Wollemia; species Wollemia nobilis. The sequence continues at coordinate 604,534 of JAQPPZ010001900.1, read as the reverse complement.
CTGTTTATGCTACGAAAGAGGAGAGCTCTGTTGGCAATTTTGGGTACTTTGGGTACATTGCCTTTGCTCAAGTGTATAAGTTGTCATTGATGTCAAGAATCTTTTGAAGGAATTTGATTTGATGTCAAATAATTTGTTTTGATGAAGGTTACGACATGACAGTTTCAAAGGACTTTTGCAAACCCCATGTTGACAGAGAAAAAGGCAAGTGGAAAAACTGTCGCAATTTCGCGACATGTTGGCAGACAAAAAGGCAAGTGAAAAACTGTCACGATTTTGCGACATGTTGGAAGAAAAAGAGAAAGCAGGAAGAAGTGTCGCGATTTCACGACAAGTTCGAAGAAAGAGAACAAGTTGGAAAAGTGTCGCGATTTCGCGACATGTCGCATTTTCGCGACTCGAAAAGTGTAGGAAGGCAAAGAAGGAAAAGTGTCACGATTTCGCGACATATTGCAAAGAAGGTTGTACGGACGAAAAAGTGTCACGATTTCATGACATATTGCAAGGAAGGTTGTATGGAAGAAAAAGTGTCATGATTTCGTGACATAATGCAGGAGAGAGATTCCGATAGAAAAAGTGTCGTGATATCGTGACATGTCGGGTTTTCATGACCCGAAGAACAAAAAAGATCTAAGGAGGAAAAGTGTCGTGATATCGCGACATGTCGCATTTTCGTGACTTAAGCAGGAGAGAGAAAACAAGTCAAAAGACAAAGTGAAAGCAAGATAAACTATCGTGATTTCGTGACATGCTATAAAAGTCAAAGTGAGAACTATCACGATTTTGTGACATGCTGCAGAACTCGAAGTGAGAACTATCATGATTTCGTGACATGCAGCAAAGGGAAGAGTTTGAAATGAGAACTATCATGATTTCATGATAGGTTGAAGAGAAAGTGCACAGATGCATAAAGTGTTGCAATTTCACGACAGGCAGAAAAGAAAGCACACAGATGTAGAAAGTGTCACGATTTTATGACAAAATGAGATGTCAGCGTACGGTTGGAGAAAGTGTCACGATTTCATGACAGAAGCAGAAAGGAGGTCGACGAAGGGAGAAGTGTCATGATATCGCGACAAAAGCAAAGTTGATGCTGATAAAGACAAAAGTGTTGCGATATCGCGACAAGAGCTTAGTTGAAGTCGACAAAGGCTGAAGTGTCGCGATATCATGACAAAAGCCAAAATAAAGTGTACGGTTGCAAAGGTGTCGCAATATCATGACATGTTGTAGTTTCATGATAAAAGCTACAAAAGAGTTACAGAGGCAGTTGAAGCCGACAAAGTTAAATGTGAGCCGACGAAGTTTAGGGTTGTGCAACCGACTAAAGATCAGGGTTACAACCAACTAAGATTAAGGTTTTGATCTTGAAAGTGTTATTATAAAAGGCAGGCTATTTTGAAGAGTTGTGTGCATCTTTTTTGCAACGTTCATAGATAGAGCGTAGAGTGAGAAGTTTGATCATCGAGAGTAGAGTGCAAAATTCGATCGAAGTGTGCAGAGTGAGCGAAGAGTCATGGTGAATTGTTCTAAGTGCCATTGTGATAGAATAGAGAGTGCAAAGGTTGAAGTTCGACCAAGTGCGGTTGTGATTGCGTAAAGAGAGCAGAGGCATAGAGAGCTCAAAGGGCAAAGACAAACGTAGAGTGCTTCTGTATGAGGACAGAGGTGCATTGGTTCTATGAGAAGAACCTGAGGATAGTTGGCAAGTATTTGAGAAGGCTTGTATGTAGAGGATTGATTTGTTCAAGAGTTGGACAGATCTGAAAGATAGAGGAAGACTTGTACTAGACCGACTGACTATGTTTGGTACAAGTTACTGAGCTGCTGTGGACGTGATCATAGAAGGCAGAGGTCTCTTAGGCTAAGAATTGAGGACAGGAGGTCTTCGATGGAAAGGAGTTCCACATGATGGCAAGAGGTAGAGGTAGTTGATCTTCTGAGGGATCATTTCTAGAGCAGAGGGGAAGGTATCTCCTTTGAGAAGAGGCTCATAAATTCAGATTGGGGAAGGTATCTCCTTTGAGCAGAGGCTCATAAATTCTGATTGGGGGAAGGTATCTCCTTTGGGTCGAGGCTCATAAACATTGTAATTGGGAAGGATTCCCAAAGAACTTTGAGATAACTTTTAGAGAAAAGTTTTGTGGACGTAGCCCAACCATTCTGGGTGAACCACGTTAAAATTGGTGTCATTTTGTGGATGATATTGTGCATTGCTTTAATATTGCTTTACTATTTTGAAGTATAATGAAAAAGTAAAAAGAGGTCTTATATTGTTCACCCCCCCTCTCAGTATAATCTTGTGTTCTTCAATTGGTATCAGAGCAGGTGCCTTCAAGAATTTTAACAACTTGAAGGAAAAGCTAGTAAAGAACACAATGGATTATTCAAGTGGCAATGCAACACCTATTCTTGATGGATCAGATTTTTGTCTTTGGAGTGCAAGGATGAAGGTTCATCTAATGGCACTTGGGAATGAGGTTTGGGAAGTGATTGAAGATGAGTACACTATTCCTGAACATGGTCCTTATACTAAAGAAGAAAGGCTCCTACATCATAGCAATTCAAAAGCAATGAATGCAATCCTAAAAGGCTTACGTAAAGCAGATCTCACCAAAGTGATTCACTGCAAGACAACTAGTGAAATGTGGAAACAGTTGAAGGTGGTTCATACAGGTGATACAAATGTCGGAAAGGCCAAGTTGAGACACTTCAAAGGTATGTTTGAACAACTCCAGATGAATGATGATGAAAATATTAGTGACTACATGCTTCGTATGGATGAGGTTGTTAACTCCATGAAAGACTTAGGTCTTGAGCTTGCTAAAAATGATGTTTGTGATAAGATTTTAAGATCTCTTCCTAATAGATTTAGTGAAAATATTTATGCTATTGAGGAAGCTAAATATTTGGATAAGTTGAAAAAGGATGAGCTCCATAGTATACTTGTAACATTTGAGTTGAGAACTCAAGTGAAGGTTGATGTCAAGAAAGAGGTAGCTTTCAAGGCTACCAAGAAATCCAAGGGTAAACAACTTCAAGAGAGTGATGAGTCTTCTAGTGATGAAGAGGCATATTACAGCAAGAAAGGCAAGTTCTCTAGAAAGCACAAAAGCGTGAAAAATATAAGATGTTTCAATTGTGGAAAGTTTGGTCATTATGCTACTGATCGTACTGTTCCCAAGAATGAAAGTGATGAAGATAAATAGGATTCTAAGAGCAAGGATTCTGAAAATTACAAGCATCACAGGAAGAACAAAGATGAGCATAACAATCAAGGAAAGAGGTATTCTCACAAGCACAAGAAGAGTTTCTACCTAGACAAAGCAAGTAAGTGTTCTAGTAGTGATAGTGAAAGTTCTTCAAGTGATGATGAAAATGAGATGTTGTTCATATCAAAAAAGAGGAAGAACCGAAACATAGATTCATTATCATGAAATGTCTTAGATGTGGAAATTTTGGTCACCTTGAGGATGATTGTAAAAATAATGATTTGGTTTCTAGTATGTATGAGGATGCTTCAGAAAACTATAAGGAAGATGCTTGTATGGTTTTTGAAAAAGGTAGCACCTCTAGTGATAAGAAATCCGAAAAAGGCTTTGATGATTTCGAAAGCAAACAAATAAAGGATCTTGAAAGTGAACTTATTAATGCTCTTAGTGCTTTGAAAAAGGAAAGAAAGAAGAATGCTAGACTCAAGGATAAGTTAGATGAATGTTGTATGGAGAGAGATGATCTTATAGAAAATCTTGATTTCTCTATAGCTAAGACACAAGAACTCAAGGATGAGTTAGATTCTAAGGTTCTTGAGTATAGTGAGTTAGAATAGAAAATGGCTTCTTTGAAAGAGGAAACTAAAGAGTACAAGGATAAGCTTTACAGGTTTCAAGATAGCTCCAAAAAGGTTAAGTCACTCATCAAAGGTCAAAGAAAGACAACAGATAAAATAGGCCTTGGTTTTGTTAAGCCACACAAGGAACAAGTTGGAGATTCTAGTAAGAGACTCCAAAAGGAAGAGAGTTCTAATGAGGAAAGTATTTCAGATCATGAGTCCTTGAATGATAGATGCGTAGAAACAGAAAACAAAATTCATAATGAGAAGAAGAAGTTTTTAGGACCCAAGAGGTCAAATAAAGGAAAATTTCAAGGCAAATGTTTTGCATGTCACAAGTTTGGTCACATGGCTTCACATTGCATGGCTCAAATGAAGAAGGTAAATGACAATTTTAGAAGTGCTAGTTTCTTTCAAGGGTATTGCTACTCTTGTAAACAGTTTGGGCACAAGGCAATTTATTGCAAGGCACATAATAGGAATAGGTTTGGTCAGAATAGGTTTGGCCAGAAACGTAGTTTGGCGATAACGAGTTTGGTCGGAACTGGTGGATTCAAAGATCAGGTTTACCTCAGAGAAAAAACATCGTCAAGTGTTTCAAATGCAACAATGAAGGTCACATAATCAGACAATGTAGAGCTAAAATTCCAGATTACAGGTCCAAGGATCAAGGCATGGACAAGAACATGGATGAGAACAAGAACAAGAACAGTGACAAGAATAGGAATATGGACAAAGAGTTCAAGAGAAGGCCCGGCAAGGAAGTTATAGACGCTGATGATGATCAATGCCTAATGGGAGTTTTACTCCCACCCCATAATTAATCACCTCATCGGGAGGTGGGGGAGGGACTAAGCTAAGAGGCTCATTCTTAGTCCCGAGCCCCAAAGGTGACCCTTTGCCATTGATGACAAAGGGGGAGAGATATGAGTAAGGGGGAGAGCTTCAAGTGAAGAGGAAAGCTTCAAGTTCGGGGGAGCAAAACTTCAAAGGAAGATTCTCAGTTGTGGGCTTAGTTTCTCAGTTGTTAGCATAGTTGGTTTCAGTTTTGGCTCTTGAGAAGTGTTTTCAATAAAGGTTTGCCATCAATGACAAAGGGGGAGATTGTTGGCAATTTTGGGTACTTTGGGTACATTGCCTTTGCTCAAGTGTATAAGTTGTCATTGATGTCAAGAAGCTTTTGAAGGAATTTGATTTGATGTCAAATAATTTGTTTTGATGAAGGTTACGACATGACAGTTTCAAAGGACTTTTGCAAACCCCATGTTGACAGAGAAAAAGGCAAGTGGAAAAATTGTCACGATTTTGCAACATGTTGGAAGACAAAAAGGCAAGTGAAAAACTGTCGCGATTTCGTGACATGTTGGAATAAAAAGAGAAAGCAGGAAGAAGTGTCGTGATTTTGCGACAAGTTTGAATAAAGAGAACAATTTGGAAAAGTGTCACGATTTCATGACATGTCGCATTTTCGTGACTCGAAAAGTGCAAGAAGGCAAAGAAGGAAAAGTGTCACGATTTCGTGACATATTGCAAAGAAGGTTGTACAGATGAAAAAGTGTCACGATTTCGTGACATATTGCAAGGAAGGTTGTACGGAAGAAAAAGTGTCACGATTTCGCGACATAATGCAGGAGAGAGAGTCCGATAGAAAAAGTGTCGTGATATCATGACATGTCGGGTTTTCGTGACCCGAAGAATAGAAAAGAGCTAAGGAGGAAAAGTGTCGTGATATCGCGACATGTCGCATTTTCGTGACTTAAGCAGGAGAGAGAAAACAAGTCAAAAGACAAAGTGGAAGCAAGATAAACTGTCGTGATTTCGTGACATGCTACAAAAGTTGAAGTGAGAACTATCGCGATTTCACGACATGTTGCAGAACTCGAAGTGAGAACTGTCATGATTTCGCGACATGCAGCAAAGAGAAGATTTTGAAATGAGAACTATCACGATTTTGTGACAGGTTGAAGAGAAAGCGTACGGATGCAGAAAGTGTCACGATTTTGCGACAGGCAGAAAAGAAAGCACACGGATGCAGAAAGTGTCACGATTTCATGATAGATTGAGATGGCAGCGTACGGTTGGAGAAAGTGTCATGATTTCGCGACAGAAGCAGAAAGGAGGTCGACGAAGGGAGAAGTGTCGTGATATCGCGACAAAAGCAAAGTTGATGCTGATAAAGACAAAAGTGTCACGATATCGTGACAAGAGCTTAGTTGAAGTCGACAAAGGCTGAAGTGTCACGATATCGTGACAAAAGCCAAAAGAAAGTGTATGGTTGCAAAGGTGTCATGATATCGTGACATGTTGTAGTTTCACGGCAAAAGCTACAGAAGAGTTACATAGGCAGTTGAAGCCGACAAAGTTAAATGTGAGTCGACGAAGTTTAGGGTTGTGCAACCGACTAAAGATCAGGGTTATAGCCAACTAAGATTAAGGTTTTGATCTTGAAAGTGTTATTATAAAAGGCAAGCTATTTTGAAGAGTTGTGTGCATCATTTTTGTGATGTTCATAGATAGAGCGCAGAGTGAGAAGTTCGATCGTCGAGAGTAGAGTGTGAAATTCGATCAAAGTGTGCAGAGTGAGCGAAGAGTCATGGTGAATTGTTCTAAGTGCCGCTATGATAGCGCAGAGAGTGTAAAGGTTGAAGTTCGACCAAGTGTTGCTGTGATTGCGCAAAGAGAGCAGAGGGCATAGAGAGCACAAAGGGCAAATACGAACGTGGAGTGCTGTTGTATGAGGACAGAGGTGCATTGGTTCTATGAGAAGAACTTGAGGATAGTTGGCAAGTCTTTGAGAAGGCTTGTATGCAGAGGATTGATTTGTTTAAGAGTTGGACAGATCTGACAGACAAAGGAAGACTTGTACTAGATCGACTAACTGTGTTTGGTACAGGTTGCTAAGCTTTTGTGGACATGATCATAGAAGGCAAAGGTCTCTTAGGCTAAGAATTGAGGATAGGAGGTCTTCGATGGAAAGGAGTTCCACGTGCTAGCAAGAGGTAGAGGCATTTGATCTTCTGAGGGATCATTTCCAAAGCAGAGGGGAAGGTATCTCCTTTGAGCAGAGGCTCATAAATTCAGATTGGGGAAGGTATCTCCTTTGATCAGAGGCTCATAAATTTTGATTGGGGGAAGGTATCTCCTTTGGGCTGAGGCTCATAAACATTGTAATTGGGAAGGATTCCCAAAGAAATTTGAGATAACTTTTAGAGAAAAGTTTTGTGGATGTAGCCCAGCCATTCTGGGTGAACCACGTTAAAATTGGTGTCACTTTGTGGATGATATTGTGCATTGCTTTGATATTGCTTTGGGTATATTGCTTTACTATTTTGAAGTATAATGAAAAAGTAAAAAGAGGTCCTTATATTATTCACCCCCCCTCTCAGTATCAGCTTGTGTTCTTCAAGCTCGTGGTTTGAAAATCTTTCGAAAAGCTTGACCGTTTATGTGGAAGGAAGTCCGTCTTGGACTTCGTAAGCCCCTTGTGGGCTAGTGGCAGCGAAGGCTGCGTTTGGGCCTTGCGTAGGCGGAGGTCTGCGTTTTGATCCCCGCGGAGGGAGCTATGCATGGATTAGTCACGTTTTTATTAAAACGTGTTTTGTGCCGCGAATTTCGGATTCTTCAAGGGCAGCCATTATAAGGTGTGATTATTTTCTTGATATGATTTTTGGCATTGTTTAGCATTGTTTAAAAGACATAGGAGAAATAAGGGGATATTTCTTTGGTTGTATTTTTGAGATTAGTCTTTTGCTATGCTAAATTTAAAAATGGAGATATAAGGTGTAAGTTTTGGTTGTTGTGTTTTTGGCTTCTTTGGTGGTTGTTTTTAAAGAAGAGGAGCTAAAAGGTGTATTAAGGAAAGTTTTTATATATGCTCATTTATCTTGGTTCTAACCCTAACTTGGTTGGAAGTTTGAGGGTTGTGTGTGGTGACAACTTTAAGGATCAATTTTCTTCTACTCCAAAAAGGTATGGGCACATTTTTCTTATGAGTATGATTGGTGTATGTTTTTCTGAAATAAGGTTGGAGTGAAAAGGTTTTCAACTAGGTTTCCTTTGGTTGGGTGTAAATCCTATTTTCTGGTTTGTTGAAGACTACTTATGCATTGTTATCCTTAAGGAGAGTTTTTGGTGAATGCATAATTTCTGGTTTGAGATAGTGGAAGCTTTGTGCACTAGGGTTTATATTTGTGAGTCTAGCTACTTGCATTGAGTTGGTGGAACCCTTGGTTGGCTGTTTTGAGTTTGATGGTTGAGTTGCTTCCATAGAGGTTGTTTGATCAAGTTATTGCTTTACTTGATTCATGATATTGGGCTTACTCCATTGAGTTGATTTGAGCAAGTTATTCTTTGCATTTGGTGATATTGTGTTGGTGGCTGTTTTGTTCAAATATCTTTGGAGGGAAAAGGATTTCTACTTGTTTCCTTTTCTTGTGATGATTGGTTGAATGCTTCAAGGTTGATGTTGAGTTGAATGGTGTTGGTTGACTAAACCTTGTTTGATGAGCATTGTTGTTGAAACCCTAATTGATGGTGAAAAGAACATGAGTATCATTGTTATGTGATTCTTTGCATAGTTGGCAATTGTTGGGGTTTCATGTTCTTGAAAGAAAACATTCTATCCTATCCATTTCAGATATTGAGTTGAGTTTTCAGATTTGAGATTGAGATTGAGCTGAGTTGATTTGAGTTGAGTTTTGAGATTGGGATTTGAGTATAGAACATATTGAGTCTCTAACAATTCTCTTTATGCTTCTATGAGTTTGACAAATCACATTGGGTCTCTAACAATTCACTTTGTGATTTCCTACTAAGAAAGTTTTTCTTGGTGAGCTTGCTGAGTTTTTGGACAGGTTCTAGTGGGGACTTGTGAGCAGTTTTTGGACAGGTTCCGGTGGGGACTTGTGAGCAGTTTTGGACAGGTTTCGGTGGGGACTTGTGAGCAGATTTGGACAGGTCCTAGCAGAGGACTTGTGAGCTGAGTTTGATAGTTCTATCAGAGAACTTGAGGATAGAGGTGCATTGGTTCTATGAGAAGAACCTGAGGATAGATTTGGCAAGTCTTTGAGAAGGCTTGTATGTAGAGGATTGATTTGTTCAAGAGTTGGACAGATCTGACAGACAGAGGAAGACTTGTACTAGACCGACTGACTGTGTTTGGTACAGGTTGTTGAGCTACTGTGGACGTGATCATAGAAGGCAGAGGTCTCTTAGGCTAAGCATTGAGGACAGGAGGTCTTCGGTGGAAAGGAGTTCCACGTGCTGGCAAGAGGTAGAGGCAGTTGATCTTCCGAGGGATCATTTCCAGAGTAGAGGGGAAGGTATCTCCTTTGAGCAGAGGCTCATAAATTCTGATTGGGGGAAGGTATCTCCTTTGGGCCGAGGCTCATAAACATTGTAATTGGGAAGGACTCCCAAAGAACCTTGAGATAACTTTTAGAGAAAAGTTTTGTGGACGTAGCCCAACCATTTTGGGTGAACCACGTTAAAAATGGGTCTTCAATGTGTGATGCTTTCTGTCTTGATTAATGTTGTGTTGATGCCACTTGCTATCTAAAGTTAAAATTATTAATTGGTTAAGTCTTATACTTGTTCACCCCCCTCTCAGTATAAGTCCATGTTCTTCAATTGGTATCAGAGCAGGTCTCTCCGGAAAGAGCCTAATAGCTTGGAGAAGGATCTATCAGAGGAACATATAGATTCAGAAAGAGATGAAGAGTTTGAGTTCGATCTCAAAGGTGAATTCTTCTTGGCTTTGAGAAAGCTTGAGAAATTCAGGGAAGAGAATTCTGTTCTCAAGCATCAATGTCAGGAAGAAGAGATAGCAAGATCAGAATTGTCTCAAAGTGTTATAGACTTCAAAATTCTAGCTGAAGAAGGGAAGAAGGTTGAACAGGTTCTGACAGAGGCTCTCAAAGAAAAGGAAGCTGATTGCGAGAAACTAGAAGAAGAGATTATGTCTCTTAGAGTGAAGTTGGAACAGTTGGCTCTCAGACAGAATACTCCGTGTGAAAAGCAAAAGAAGGATGGTATCACCATTCATGAAATAGGGTCTTCGAGCAAGATCAATCTTCATCCTGAAGAGCGGTGGATTCCAGTTGGTCACAAGAAGAACAATCATCCAAGGCATCAAAACAGGTTACATAATACTTTCCATGGCTATTGTTTTTCCTGCAAGAAATTTGGTCACAAAGCTATGCATTGCAATAAGTCTTTGAATAGCCATAGTAAGGAAAATGTTAACTCTTTTGCACCTCTTATGAATAAAAATGTCATGTGTTACAAGTGCAAGAATTTTGGGCATATAGCAAGGATGTGCAGTTTGGATAGATCTAGCCTTGAGTTCACTAAAAAGAGAAATGAGATCAAATCTAAGTCAATGATAGTTCAAACTGCTTTTCATGCTCAAGACAAAGTAGAAAAATGGTATCTTGATAGTGGTTGTTCAAAACATATGACTGGTGAAAAGGAAAAGTTTTTGGTCTTAAAAGAAACAAACAGAGGAACAGTCAGTTTTGGAGATAACAAGTCAACTAAAATCTGTGGTAAAGGGACTCTTAGTTTGGATGGGAAATCCAAAATAGAAAATGTGCTTTATGTAGAAGGCCTAAGACATAATCTTCTAAGTGTGAGTCAACTTTGTGATCAAGGGCACATAGTATCTTTCTTTTCGGATAGATGTGAGATAAGTAAAGAAAAAAATGGAAAACTCATTGCTAGTGCTACAAGGACTCCAAACAATCTTTACATGCTAAGTGAGATAAAAAAGGAAAAGTGTTTTCTAACTCAAGAAGATGAGAGTTGGTTATGGCATAAAATATTGGGGCATTTGAGCTTTGATAATCTTGTCAATATTAGTAACAAGGAAGCAGTTAGAGACTTGCCCAAAATAAAAAGGCCCCATAACATCATTTGCGGTCCTTGTCAACATGGAAAATAGACCAGAACCAGTTTCAAATCAAAAGGGTATACTTCTTCAAAACCATTGGATCTTATTCATACTGATTTATGTGGCCCTACCAGAACTCAGAGCATTCAGGGAGAAAGCTACTTCATGTTGTTTATAGATGATTATTCTAGAATGACTTGGGTTACTTTTCTCAAAGAAAAATCTGAAGCTTTTGAAAAATTTAAAGCTTTCAAAGAAATGATTGAAAATGAGACTGACAAGAGAATCAAATGCTTAAGATCAGATAGAGGAGGAGAGTTCACTTCAAATGAATTTGTGGAATACTGTGAGCAACAAGGAATCAAAAGAGAATATTCAGCAACAAGAACTCCTCAACAAAATGGAGTTGTTGAAAGGAAAAATAGAACTATTGAAAATATGGCTAGAGCTATGTTAAATGAGTCAAAACTTTCAGATGGCTTTTGGAAAGAGGCAGTCAGTACAATAGTCTACATTATCACCAGGGCCCAACTTAGAGTCAATCATCATAAAACTCCTTATGAGTTGTGGAAAGGAAGACCAACTACAGTAAAATACTTCAAAGTGTTTGGGAGTAAGTGCTTCATCCGAAGGGAAGATCAGAATTTGGGTAAGTTTGATCCTAGGTGTGATGAGGGAATCTTTCTTGGATATTCCAGCAAAAGCAAGGCCTACAGATGCTTCAACAAAAGAACTCATACAGTTGTAGAGAGCATAAATGTAACAGTTGATGAAAAGATAGGGATAAGAGAACCAGTCAAGGAACTCAGTGATGAAATTTGTCAAGAAGAATTCAGAGAGGTTTCAGATGAAGAAGAGGAAAGACAACAACTGCTTCCCAAAACTCCTTCACGATATGTTCAGAAACATCATCCCAAATATTTGATCATTGGTGATCCAAATAGCAGGAAAACAAGAAGAAGAGTCATTCCTTCACATGATTCTACAAATGTTTCATTATTATCTCAGATTGAGCCAAAATATTTCAGTGAAGCATGTGCAGATAAGTTTTGGGTAAAAGCAATGGATGAAGAGCTAAATCAAATAGAGAAAAGTGAAACTTGGGAATTGGTTCCAAGACCTAAGGACAAGAATGTCATTGGCACAAAATGGATATTCAGAAATAAACTCAATGAGGATGGAAAGATTGTCAGAAACAAAGCTAGGTTAGTCTGCAAAGGTTATGCTCAAGTAGAAGGTGTTGATTTCGAAGAGACGTTTGCTCCTGTTGCTCGTCTTGAAGCTATCAGAATGTTTTTGGCCCTTTCAAGCTTCAAATCATTCAAGGTATATCAAATGGATGTAAAGTCAGCTTTTCTAAATGGGGTATTGGTAGAAGAAGTCTACATAGAACAGCCAGAAGGAGTGTCTCTCTCAAAACAGTCAGACTATGTGTGTAAACTGAAAAAGGCCTTGTATGGGTTAAAGCAAGCACCTAGGGCTTGGTACTCAAGACTTGACAGGTATCTTCATGAGCAAGGTTTCAGGAAAGGTGTGGCAGATAGCAATTTGTATATTAAGAATGAAGATGATGATATGTTGATTATGGTTGTCTATGTTGATGATATTATTTTTGGGGGAAATAATACTCAGATGTGCAAAGTTTTTGCTAACACCATGCAGAAGGAATTTGAGATGTCTATGATTGGAGAGCTGTCATTCTTTTTAGGTCTTCGGATTGCTCAATCAAAAGATGGTATATTTCTCTCTCAAGGAAAGTATATCAAAGAAATGTTGAAGAAATTTGGGATGATGGACAACAAACCAGTGTGTACTCCAATGATTACAGGGTGCAAGATGAGTAAAGATGATGAATCTCCAGTGGCAGATCAGAGGTTGTACAGATCTATGATTGGCAGTTTATTATATATTACAGCTACCAGACCAGATATCATGCAGGCAGTTGGGTTAGTAGCAAGATTTCAGGCAGCTCCAAAAGATTCTCATGTTATAGCAGTTAAGAGGATATTCAGATATCTGAAGGGCACTATGGACTTTGGGCTTTGGTATCCCAAAGGTGATGATTTCACCCTCACAGCTTATACAGATGCAGATTGGGCAGGCGGTATTGATGACAGGAAAAGCACTAGTGGTGGAGCATTCTTTCTGGGAAAGAGTTTGGTTTCTTGGCTAAGTAAGAAACAACCTTCAGTTTCCTTATCTACAACAGAGGCTGAATACATAGCAGCAGTGGCTGGGTGTACACAGGTTTTATGGATGAAAACCACCTTGGAGGATTTCAAAGTCAAGTATGAACAACCCATCTCCATACTTTGTGATAATACAAGTGCCATAAGTATTTCCAAAAATCCGGTAATGCACTCAAGGACAAAGCATATTTCCATCAAGTATCACTTTCTAAGGGAGAAAGTGCAAGACAAGCAAGTCAAGGTAGAGTATGTGCCTACTAAAGAGCAGATTGCAGATATCTTCACCAAACCTCTTCCAAGAGATACGTTTGAGTATCTAAGGGAGAAATTGGGAGTTGTACTCCCACCCCAGAATTAAACACCTCAACAGGAGGTGGGGGAGGGACTAAGCTAAGAGGCTCATTCTTAGTCCCGAGCCCCAAAGGTGACCCTTTGCCATTGATGACAAAGGGGGAGAGATTTGAGTAAGGGGGAGAGCCTCAAGACAGGGGGAGCTGTTTATGTTGAGTTTCTGTGTTGTTGAGAAGCATGGTTTGCCATCAATGACAAAGGGGGAGATTGTTGGCAATTTTGGGTTTGAGATCCTAGCTTCTTGTCTATGAGTTGTCATTGATGTCAAAAGGAAATGGCATTAATGTTAAGAGGATGTGTTGGCTTCAAAGGTGGAAGATTCCAAGAGAATTCAGAGAGATTCCATTGGCAAGGGTTTTTCATTAAAACCAAGTTAAATGGTTTTTATTAAAACCAATGGAGGTTCTCTTTATTATTTATTTAATTATTATTTAAAACCCTTCAAGGTTTTAATTAATTAATTATTTAATTAATTAAGGGAGAAATTAATTTTAAATTTATTAAAAATACTTAAGGGTTTTTAAACCCTTTAGAAAGCAAATTTCGATTAAATTCGAAATTACTTTTCTTTGCAGCTGACGTGTTCTAAAGTCCACGTATGGACTATAAATATGAGAAGGTTCCTAAGGTTAAACCCACTTGGAAAATCGAAGGCAATTAATTGGTTTGGCTGCGATCGAATGTTCTGTTTACGCTGCGAAAGAGGAGAGCTCGTGGTTTGAAAAGCTTTCGAAAAGCTTGACCGTTTATGTGGAAGGAAGTCCGTCTTGGACTTCGTAAGCCCCTTGTGGGCTAGTGGCAGCGAAGGCTGCGTTTGGGCCTTGCGTAGGCGGAGGTCTGCGTTTCGATCCCCGCGGAGGGAGCTGTGCATGGATTAGTCACGTTTTTATTAAAACGTGTTTTGTGCCACGAATTTCGGATTCTTCAAGGGCAGCCATTATAAGGTGTGATTATTTTCTTGATATGATTTTTGGCATTGTTTAGCATTGTTTAAAAGACATAGGAGAAATAAGGGGATATTTCTTTGGTTGTATTTTTGAGATTAGTCTTTTGCTATGCTAAATTTAAAAATGGAGATATAAGGTGTAAGTTTTGGTTGTTGTGTTTTTGGCTTCTTTGGTGGTTGTTTTTAAAGAAGAGGAGCTAAAAGGTGTATTAAGGAAAGTTTTTATATATGCTCATTTATCTTGGTTCTAACCCTAACTTGGTTGGAAGTTTGAGGGTTGTGTGTGGTGACAGATTTAAGGATCAATTTTCTTCTACTCCAAAAAGGTATGGGCACATTTTTCTTATGAGTATGATTGGTGTATGTTTTTCTGAAATAAGGTTGGAGTGAAAAGGTTTTCAACTAGGTTTCCTTTGGTTGGGTGTAAATCCTATTTTCTGGTTTGTTGAAGACTACTTATGCATTGTTATCCTTAAGGAGAGTTTTTGGTGAATGCATAATTTCTGGTTTGAGATAGTGGAAGCTTTGTGCACTAGGGTTTATATTTGTGAGTCTAGCTACTTGCATTGAGTTGGTGGAACCCTTGGTTGGCTGTTTTGAGTTTGATGGTTGAGTTGCTTCCATAGAGGTTGTTTGATCAAGTTATTGCTTTACTTGATTCATGATATTGGGCTTACTCCATTGAGTTGATTTGAGCAAGTTATTCTTTGCATTTGGTGATATTGTGTTGGTGGCTATTTTGTTCAAATATCTTTGGAGGGAAAAGGATTTCTACTTGTTTCCTTTTCTTGTGATGATTGGTTGAATGCTTCAAGCTTGATGTTGAGTTGAATGGTGTTGGTTGACTAAACCTTGTTTGATGAGCATTGTTGTTGAAACCCTAATTGATGGTGAAAAGAACATGAGTATCATTGTTATGTGATTCTTTGCATAGTTGGCAATTGTTGGGGTTTCATGTTCTTGAAAGAAAACATTCTATCCTATCCATTTCAGATATTGAGTTGAGTTTTCAGATTTGAGATTGAGATTGAGCTGAGTTGATTTGAGTTGAGTTTTGAGATTGGGATTTGAGTATAGAACATATTGAGTCTCTAACAATTCTCTTTATGCTTCTATGAGTTTGACAAATCACATTGGGTCTCTAACAATTCACTTTGTGATTTCCTACTAAGAAAGTTTTTCTTGGTGAGCTTGCTTGAGTTTTTGGACAGGTTCCAGTGGGGACTTGTGAGCAATTTTTGGACAGGTTCTGGTGGGGACTTGTGAGCAATTTTGGAAGGGGACTGTGAGTTTGGACAGGTTTCGGTGGGGACTTGTGAGCAGATTTGGACGAGGTCCTAGCGAGAGGACTTGTGAGCTGAGTTTGATAGTTCTATCGAGAGAACTTGAGGACAGAGGTGCATTGGTTCTATGAGAAGAACCTGAGGACAGATTTGGCAAGTCTTTGAGAAGGCTTGTATGCAGAGGATTGATTTGTTCAAGAGTTGGACAGATCCCGACAGACGAGAGGAAGACTTGTACTAGACCGACTGACTGTGTTTGGTACAGGTTGTTTGAGCTGCTGTGGACGTGATCATAGAAGGCAGAGGTCTCTTAGGCTAAGCATTGAGGACAGGAGGTCTTCGGTGGAAAGGAGTTCCACGTGCTTGGCAAGAGGTAGAGGCGGTTGATCTTCTGAGGGATCATTTCCAGAGCAGAGGGGAAGGTATCTCCTTTGAGCAGAGGCTCATAAATTCTGATTGGGGGAAGGTATCTCCTTTGGGCCGAGGCTCATAAACATTGTAATTGGGAAGGACTCCCAAAGAACCTTGAGATAACTTTTAGAGAAAAGTTTTGTGGACGTAGCCCAACCATTTTGGGTGAACCACGTTAAAAATGGGTCTTCAATGTGTGATGCTTTCTGTCTTGATTAATGTTGTGTTGATGCCATTGCTATCTAAAGTTAAAATTATTAATTGGTTAAGTCTTATACTGTTCACCCCCCCTCTCAGTATAAGTCCATGTTCTTCACTTTATCCTTCGATAAGCTGTCAGAGCATCTCATTAACTCCTCTACAAAATCTGGATGAGTCACTGACTTCCGAGGCCTTCCATCCTCGCACAACTGCCTTTGTTTGGTTCGAGTCGAGATTCTCTGCCCGCCATTACTTTTGCCATAAATTTTCTCGGCAAATGCATCCATCGGCAAATTCCTTAAAGTCTGTATTTGCGGCCAGATCTGCAAAATCTGGATGAGTCACTGACTTCCCGACATCTCTTATCTTTATCTTTCGGCAAGCCGTCAAAGCATCTCATTAATTCCTCGCTTGATTTGTGCCAAAATTTAGGTTTGTCTGTCTTTCTCGCCATTAGTAACTGTCGAATCACTTTCTGCAAAAGAAAAGCAAAGATTAGAACTTTTTAATTAATTAATTTTTCATTTAAATATTTCTAGGGTTTGGATTGTGTCGAAAATCTTCCACTTCCTTTGGATGGGTGATGAAAAATTTAAAGAATGGCCAAATTTTGCAAAATGAATATAAATCCAAACATGTCGCGATATCGCGACATTTTCCTCAAGTTACTTCTTCCTTGCTTGTGCCTTCCGAAAATGGAACATGTCACGATATCGTGACATTTCCTTCACTTCATGTCTTCTAAGCTTTCACTCTCGTGAAAATGGAACATGTCACGAAATCGTGACATTTCCTTCACTTCATTTCTTTCAAGCTTTTGCCCTCGTGAAAATGGAACATGTCGTGAAATCGTGACATTTCCCTCACTTCATCTCTTCCAAGCTTTCGCCCTCGTGAAAATGGAACATGTCATGAAATCGTGACATTTCCTTCACTTCATCTCTTCCAAGCTTTCACCCTCATGAAAATGGAACATGTCACGAAATCGTGACATTTCCTTCACTTCATCTCTTTCCAAGCTTTCGCCCTCGTAAAATGGAACATGTCATGAAATCGTGACATTTCCTTCACTTCATCTCTTCCAAGCTTTCGCCCTCGTGAAAATGGAACATGTCACGAAATCGTGACATTTCCTTCACTTCATGTCTTCCAAGATTTTGCCCTCACGAAAATGGAACATGTCATGAAATCGTGACATTTCCTTCACTTCATGTCTTCCAAGCTTTGCCCTCGCGAAAATGGAACATGTCACGAAATCGTGACATTTCCTTCACTTCATGTCTTCTAAGCTTTTGCTCTCTGAAAATGGAACATGTCACAAAATCGTGACATTTCCTTCACTTCATTCTTCCAAGCTTTCCCTCGAAAATGGAACATGTCATGAAATCGTGACATTTCCTTCACTTTGCTTCTTCCAAGCTTCCTTGCTCACGAAAATGGAACATGTCACGATATCGCGACATTTCCCTCAAGCTATTACTTCCAAGCTTTTGCCCTCATGAAAATGAGACATGTCGAAAATGGAACATGTCACGATATCGCGACATTGGACTTTAAAATATTTTAGGGTACAATTAAATTTGAGCGAAAGTCCGACATGTCCGAAAATGGAACATGTCACGATATCATGACATTTCCCTCAAGCTTTTCTTCCAAGCTTTTGCCCTCATGAAAATGAGACATGTCCGAAAATGGAACATGTCACGATATCGTGACATTTCCCTCAAGCTTTTCTTCCACTTTGCAAATTCTCCAAAAATTGTAGGTTGACTCCAGTGACTTTGTCCATCTGTATTTGGCATTTTTACATATTGGTGAAGGATCTTCCTTACTCAGAAATAATTTTAACATTTGAAAAATGAATTTTAAATTGCTCGAGAATGATCAGCTTCACATGGTGTAGAAAAATGATGAAAATTCAAAGTGCCCAAAATTTGATGAAACTTTACAAGTATCTAAAAAAGCCCAAAGGGTATCCAAATATGCAAACGGAACTTTAAAATTCATCATGGATTAAGGGAAAATGCATTTAGAAGTTTGCTAGCCAGAAATAGAAAACTGCTATTTCTAAATTGAAATCAATGCCATATGCAAGCCTACTTGGACACTTTGATGTAGGCGAAGTTTGAAAAAGGATGCAAGCAAAATTTGGAATTAAAACCCAAAAACATCAAGAGGGTCCCCATGGAAAATGAAAATTAAATATTTTCAAAGGATGGAATTTCATTTTTTTAGTGGGGGTGTGTTGCTTCTCAACAAATGGCGATATCTATGGGGAAAATAGTAGCACTATTTAGAATCCAGAACTCTAGTTTCAAAACAATTTAGACTATGTACCATGCTTTGCCACAAATATTTTCTAAAATGACTTAACTACTATCTGCTAGCTGTTAAAGTTTCCCAAGGACATACTAGGTTGAACCACTTAAGGAAGATTCCGATGTGCGATTATAAGTGTATAAACCTTCCTTCAAGGATGACCGGGGCTTCGAATGCTTACTATGGATTGATCAGCTATTTAGATTGTGCAGGGGAAACCGAGTAGAGCTCTGTTTACTAGTTTAGCCTTTTACAACCCCGATAGAGTTACTCTTTAGATTTTCGAGACCCTGATCACAACTATGAGGTGGCATCTATAGCTTGGTGAACACGTTTGAGATGTATCCTTCGGGAGCCTTGGCTATCTCTTTCTATCACATAACCTTTTCTCTTTTTTTTTTTTTTTGCAGAAAAGAGTGCCAGTTTTATGTTGGCTTGCCCAACTTTCACCTTCTCTTTCCTTTTTTGAAAGATACCGATATCTGGAAAGCCTTGCTAGAATTTTTTTACATTTCATTGATCGAGCAATTGATCGACTAACCGCTTCAGCCCAGGTACCAATAGCTTCTTTGGACACTTAAAATAATTTTATGAATCGGATTCCCCTCTCATGACCAACTTTTCTTGGATTCCCTAGGAGTTCTTCAGCCAAACAGTATAGTAGTTTCTTTATAATCAAAATAATTGTGGCAAGCAAGATACAAAATCCAATTATCTTTCTACTGTTGTTCTAAATAACAAGTAGTTCCACTTTTTAGCTCTAGCAGACTATCTCTTAACAAAAATAAAACAAAATGAAAACACACTAGGCCAATTTTAAATGTTGATTTGTGTTTTCTTTGTTTAGGCAAAAACTCAAACAAACAGGATTTAAAAGCTAAAGAGGAGGGAAAAAGGCCACCAGTTAAAGACAAAATTGCACAGACCTCAAAAGATAAAACACAGTACTTCAAACTTTAAATAAAACAAAATAAAAACACACTACTTCAAACTTTATTTACAATATATACATATGCACAAAGTCCCTTCAATCACTCAAAAAATGTAGCAGATGGAAAAGCAGAGAAATAGTGCCTTAAAAAAATTTGACCATTTGCAGGTAAATTTAGAAAAATACCTTTCAGGTCCTGTTGACGAAATGCACTCCAGATTATGCTTCCCAAAATTTTTGCTACCTGGGAAAGACTTGGTGTGTTTACCGTCTTCCCTTTTTTTTTATGGATCTTGTCCCATAGAAACACCAAATCTGCAAGTCCTTCACCCTGCAAATTAGTCAAATCATATAATAACATGAATGGTGAAGTTTTCAACACCTGCTTATGTCTTATTCTATCAGCCCATGTGCATACAATTTTTATGCCTCCTTCAAAATCAAGGCATTAACATGTTTATGTTTCTACTTGAAGGGTTTGCAGAATTCTTTCAAAGGGATGGAATGTAAAAACCCCCAGGATCAAATACCTTAAGGCCTTTATAGAACCAGATCATCACATCTTCAAATTTATGTAACAACTCAAAGAGATCATATTTTATTTGTACGTCATAGTTCTTAATAACTTGAACATTTTGTGGTTGCTCTACTGCTCCAATATCCAAGATTTCAATTTTTATCCCTCTAGTAGAATTTTCATAATTTGCTCTTTCACCTGAGCCTTGCTTAGATTTAACCCCATCAATGTGTAATGTCCAAATATCATTGTTGTGATTGGTTAGAGCTGTAACTGGTCTCACCTTCTCAGTTGTCAAATTATAAACTCCAATATCTACATCAACACGGTTTACAACCTCATTCTTGGCATTATACTCAGTGATCACGTGTTTATATCTAGGTTCTCTTTCGATTCTCAACTGATTGGCAACACCTTTCCAGGGCAACCACATATGTGAAAAATCAGTCACCAAGTACCCATTCAAAGACTTTGACCAATCTCTACTCAGAAGCATTCCGTATCCCACAGGAATATCTACCACCTGAATGTCAATTTTGTGTTGTGCTCTCGGCTCAGATACTAGCTGGATGTGTATACTTTGAAGTTCACCTACCACCTTAACTTCAGTTTTATCCAATTGGATGACTCTTCTCTCAGACTTCATAGGGGTTAAACCCAACTGCTGACAAATGGCTAGGGGCATGACATTGGCTGAAGCACCAGAATCCACCAGACAGTTGTGTAAATTTTTTCCAAATATGCGGACAGTTAGCAGGAAAGGCGGAACTTCAGTCTTTTCTTTATACATGGCCATATTTGCATTCGCTATCTTCTTTCCCCTTTCTAGAGGTTTGGCAGTAGGCTCAGAGTATGTCTTAATCAAATTATCCCTTTGTTCAGTAATTTGAGCCAACTCATGAAGAGTGATGTTAGCCTTGATCTTCTTCATATCCTCCACTATATTGTATCCCTTATTGAGTGGAGCAACAAATCCATATGGTACTCTTGGATCTCCTCCCTTGGGTGGAGGTGGGTTATTATTTGGAGATGGATCTGGAGGAACATTATGGGAGTTATCTGGAGGTGTAGACGTAGTATTAGGCTCCAGATTTTTGTTCCTGAGATTGTAGTTGTCCCTTCTATACTGTTGAAAAGCTTGCACTTCATCCATAGGTATCTCCACGACATTCTCTGACTCATCTAGAAAAGTGAATGAATCTAACACCATAGCTGCACTATGTTTGGATGAACTTGGACCATCAACATTTCTTTGATTTTCAGGAAAAACCAACTCACCAGATAGAGCTTCAAAGGCATTGTAGAACTCCAAACAATCCAATTCCCCATGTTGAGATGTTCCGTGTATCCTGCACCAGTTAGGCAAAGCCAAATCACAAATATTCACTTCATGTCCCTTACCTTTATAATCCTTGTTGGGTTCATATGGTGGTCTAGTGAATCTATTCTGTTGATAAGAAAATCTATTTGAGTTTTCCCCGGTGGACACTTGCCTTTTGAAACTCAAAAAGTCATTTGCCAACTTTTGGACCATCTTTGAGACTTCCTCAACTCTGGTTTTATAATATTCTTTCTCTATATTCTGTACATGTTCAGCATGTGTCACAGCCAATGGATTTCCTATTGGTGGAGTTTGGTATGCTGGGAACATCATTTGATGTGGGATGGGATTCAAAATAGGGGTATTTTGTGTAACAAAGGGAATTAGAGGAGCGTTCAAAGGTTGAGGTCCCAATTGTCTTTCAAGAACCAAAGCTTCTCTATAAGCCTCTATTAGATTAGTAATATTAGCATCTCTCTTCAGGAAAATAGAGGTCACTGGATCTAGGGAATTCCTAAAAATTTCCAATGCTAGATCTGTAGTTGGCACATAATGACCCATCAATCTACCATAAGCTTTTTGAAACCTGACGTTGAAAGATCTGACAGTCTCATTGATTTCTCTCTTAATGCTGGAAAACTGTTGATATAACACACTGGGGTCAATCACTTCACCAAATTGTGATACAAAAACTTTCTCCAGGTCATTCCAACTAGTAATAGAGTCATTAGTAAGATTCAAAAACCAGTCGTATGCTCCCTCCTGGAGAGTGAATGGGAATAACCTACAAGCCACATCTTCATGTTGCACATTCAACAACTTTAGAGCATTTTTAAATGCCACTAGGTGTTCTTCTGTTGTTCTGATTCCATCATGTTTGTAGGTAGGAAGATACTTCTCAGGATTTTTTGGTAAATCATGCGCTGCACCAGGGATATTCAAAGTAGTGGAACCCAACCAATTTGCCATTACTACCTGATTAACGATAATATTTTGAGTTGCAGTTGGAGGAACTACAAGTGGTGATAAAACTATGTTGGACAAAGACTTGGCCCTTCTGAGGCTGCTTCTCCTTGGGGTTTCCAACTCAGGCACAAGGAGCTCTCCAGCTCTGGAGTGGGACCTAGTTACTCTATAGGTAGAATCCAGCTTTACACAAGCAACTTACAATCCTTAACAAATATTGAACGGAGTTCGGTCGGCCCTCCTTCTAGCACCAATTTTAAATGTTGGTTCGTCTTTCATACACACCCCATGAAGAATGAGCATAAAATACCGATAACACTTATACGGGATAAATCCCACTCACTTTAGGATCTTGCTGGTTATCCAAGGTGTGAGTTACAGAGTTGGGTCGAATGGCTATTCACTCTTTTTCGCTTCTAGAATAGTTTCAAGTGGACTGTCTGTTACCTTACAATGGGTTCGACCTTCGTTCAATAATGTTTAGGGGTTGTTATCTTTGTTGACAATCGGATTTACAATGAGTTCTTTGATATAGCTCTTTATGCTTTAGCAGATTAAATAAAAGACAAATTTAAAAGAAAATAAAAATGGATCATTTAACGGTGGAACAGAGAGAGTAGGGTAGGGCAGAAAAGAGAAGCTTATCTAACTTAGATGCAAATCAAAACTACCAATTTCAGTTACACTATTTAGCTTCACAATAAAACCAATCAAAGAGGAAGGTGTCCAGCTTTCTAAGATCACCTTCTACTAAGAGCATAAGATGGAGATGACAAAGATCTAAAAGAAAATCATAAATAGAAGGGAAGTCGGTGTCAACTGGTATCTCTCACCAGTAGCCTAGCTCACGCAGTGAGGATAGAGCAATTAGAACAGACTTGAACCTTAAATCTCTAACTTTCCCTAGCATACAACAAATGGAATGAAGCCTAGTAGCATATTCAATCTTGATAACACAGATTTACAACTAAAATAAATAAACCTTAGCGAGACGAAAACAAAAGAAGATGCACTTATCGCAATCCGAAAGAGATTAGGCTCCCGGCCACGCTATCACAAAAAAATGATGTCACACCAACCCCATGTATAGAACAAAGCATTCAAACAAGATTTGCAGGAAATTGCTAAAATGTCTTTTATTCCAAGTTTTCGCCTCCGGACTTTACATTCAAAAGAAGTATATATAGACTCAGGACAGACCCTGATCTTTTCAAAATATCTTCTTCCAAATATCTAAATCTTATCATAAAAATCCCACCGCCGAGGCTTTACAATATAAGGTATTTTTATATAGAGTTTCGATAAACCCTAATCACTCTGAAAATCTTCGTGTGGATCTTGCCATAAATGGAGAAGATAAGACTTGGTTTTATCCTCATCAAATGGGCACCATGTGTAAATGTATCTTTATCCTTCGATAAGCTATCAGAGCATCTCATTAATTCTTCTACAAAATTTGGATGAGTCACTGACTTTCGAGGCCTTCCATCCTCGCACAGCTGCCTTTGTTTGGTTCGAGTCGAGATTCTCTGCCCGCCATTACTTTTGCCATAAATTTTCTCGGAAAATGCATCCACCGGAAAATTCCTTAAAGTCTGTATTTGCGGCCAGATCTGCAAAATCTGGATGAGTCACTGACTTCCCGACATCTCTTATCTTTATCTTTCGGCAAGCCGTCAGAGCATCTCATTAATTCCTCGCTTGATTTGTGCCAAAATTTAGGTTTGTCTGTCTGTAGCACCCTAAAATTGGTGCAGTTAAACCTTAGTAAAAATATAAAAATTTGAATTTTAACCCAAACCGCCCGTTACCCAATTTCCTTGTTTTTTGTGCCATTTTTAGGATTGGTTTTTACTGTTGGACAATATCATCATGATCAGATGAAATCATCCTAGATCTGATGAATTCGTCTGAAACAGAACATCCAGATGATTTCGTTCCAAAATTGAATTTTCATAATTGGCTTCTATTTCAATAGCTTCTCTAACTTGGGCAAAAAGTGTGTCTACGCAGTTAGAGTCTTCCCCGTTGGAGATATCCCAAATTAGGATGATCTCCAACCTCCTAACCTCTCCCTAATCCTATATAAACTAGGATTTTCTCAGTTTACCCCCATGAACCCCCTGGATTACTAATTTATTTGCAACTTTAGTTTCTTGTGCATTAGAATACCTTCGCACCTTCGTTTGCATTACATATTTCAAGTTTTCTTGTAGGGATTTTACTATTTTTTAGTCGGAGCAAGCTCGGATCGTCGTAGGTGATTCCAGATGATTTTGGACGATCCTGTCGTAGATCAGCGATGATATCGTACGATCAGAGGTGATCTTGAATGTAGTTCAGATTGGGGGCAATTAGAACTTGGAGTTTGTATTTCTTTATCTTCTCTCTTCATTTCTTTCTATATTAAATTGGTTTATTCTATTCCTGCATCTTGGTGTTCACCTCATTTAGCATATTTCTTTTAATTACTATCTAGATCTATCATTTAGGCAAATTTACTATCATTTCTATCATTTCCCTTTGCTATTGCAGTTGCATCTTTGGTTTTTGGTATCTATTTTTGTGACTGCAGGTTTCTGACGTATTCATCAGATCGATGATGATTTCATATGATCTCAGATGACCGACTAAGATCTGAGATGATTCTATGCAATTTTAGATGATTATGTATGATTTGATATGATTTGGACTTCTACAAACCTCAGAATCTTCATCGGACATCTGGAATCAGGTATATTCTGTCCTATTTAGTATACTCTTTGTATTTAACACTTATTCATGTTTTTTATATTCATATAAATCAGCATTGGCATATAGAATAACTTAGATTCATCTTGACAAAACCTAGGAATTGAATGATTAAAGTATAAAATGAACACATCAAACCTACTCTCAACCTAGGTGTGGAAACTGCCACTCAAAATTTTTTTGGTGAACCCACCATCCGTCGAAAATTCACCCTTATACCCCTCCCCCAAGAGGTGCAACCTTCAAATGGCCTCTTAGTTCGAGGTATTGTCCCATCCTTCTTGCATCCCCCTTATGGGCGTAGATCCTATAGCCTGAAGGTAAGGATGCAAAAAATTTGGAGTGATACATTGTATTTCTCGCCATTACTTCTGCCATGAATGTAACTGTCGAATCACTTTCTGCAAAATAAAAGCAAAGATTAGAACTTTTTAATTAATTAATTTTTTCATTTAAATATTTCTAGGGTTTGTACTGTGTCGAAAAGCTTCCACTTCCTTTGGATGGGTGATGAAAATTTTAAAGAATGACAAAATTTTGGAAAATGAATATAAGTCCAAACATGTCAAAATATTGCGACATTTTCCTCAAGTTACTTCTTCATTTCTTGTGCCTTTCAAAAATGGAACATGTCGTAAAATCGTGACATTTCCTTCACTTCATGTCTTCTAAGATTTCACCCTCGTGAAAATGGAACATGTCATGAAATCACGAAATTTCCTTCACTTCATTTCTTTCACGCTTTTGCCCTCGCAAAAATGGAACATGTCGCAAAATCCCTTATACCCCTCCCCCGAGAGGCGTGACCTTCAAAGGGCCTCTTAGTCCAAGGTATTGTCCCATCCTTCTCGCATCCCCATTCCGAGTGCAGATCCTATAGCCTAAAGGTAAGGATGCGAAAAATTTGGAGCGATACATTTTGGTGAACCCGACGTGAAAACTAAAAACCTTTTGAAAACAATCCAATAAAAATAAAAAATAAAAAAAACAAAAACACATAAATGCATTTAGAGTCAAAAGGTAAACAATTTAAGTTGCATATCATATTTAGATGGTAGATTATAATAAAATACGAGTTGTCACCATTAATGTTGAGAATCAATTAGCAGCTATAGAGATTACTTCTTTGCTTAGAGTATCTCAAACATATAGAGTCCCACCTTTATGGGATGAACTTAATAGGAGATTGAATCTTATTTCATCTAGGTCAACAGAACTTAGGCAAATCAAGAGGTTTGTCCTAGATAGAATCCTGGATCCTGATCAAGTGACCTTATATCATGAGCTTCAGAGAGCTTGCCATAGGTGGTTAGCAGATAAAAGAGTCCTTGTGTCTTCTGAATTGTAAACCTTTGAGGAATACCTCAACAATGCAGTTGTAGTACATAAATTTCTATCTTGTATAGAGGATCAAGAGGTCGTTCTTACGGATAGAAAGAGATGGAATAGAGTTTTCATTGGCAATTTTGGGTACTTTGGGTACATTGCCTTTGCTCAAGTGTATAAGTTGTCATTGATGTCAAGAAGCTCTTGAAGGAATTTGATTTGATGTCAAATAATTTGTTTTGATGAAGGTTACTTGGAGGGCATGACAGTTTCAAAGGTCTTTTGTAAACCCCAAGTTGGCGGGTTTAAAGATTACAGGTGGATGCATTAGTTTAATGCATTTGGGTCCAGGAGGAAGTATTTATTTAAATAATTAAAAACCTTGTTAAGGTTCCCTTTAATTATTTTTAAATAAATATTAAATTATTGTTTGCAATGGGTTCTCCTAACCCATGGGCGCTGGCTATGTTTTAAGATTGTGGGCGCTAGCCAAGACCTCCGCCGACGTGTTAAAATCCTCGCCGACGTCAAGAGCTTATGGTAAAAATGCATATAAATCTCCCTCAATGAAAATCAAGAATTATCCCATCCACATTTTGAAAAGAGTTGCTCACTATGAATTCGTGATCCGTTGTTCGGATTTCTTCTTCGATTGTGTCTTCACCGTTTTTGTGAATCCGTTGTTCGGATTTCTTCTTCGATTTTGTACTCGTCATTTGTCGTAAATCCGTCGTAAGGTTTTCATCTTCGTGTTCACGTCAGAAGAAAGGGAGGCACTGTTGTTTTATTTAATCCCTGGTGCAGAAGGAACAAGGCTAACAGCGTGAGGTTTAAACCTCACCGGGTGCCTTTGGCGCACCGGTAGTGGCTAGGTTGTTGGCGCGCTACCCGAACGGGAGGTTCCGCGTTCGAATAACGCGAAAGGGTTTTTCATCGTGAAGTGGATGCAGCGGGTGGTGTTAGAATTCGTGCGCAATTTCTCCATAGCACGATTTTTGATGTTGGCCAAGGTATTTTCAAAATTAATTTTTGCTAAGTGTATTTTGCGGATGGAGGAAGTTTATTAGAGGGAAAAACAGCTTAGGAGTTATAAGGAGTTTAAAGCTTGTTTTATTTTGATAAAAGATTCTTTTGAAGGTGTTGTTTGAAATATCTTATTGCATTCTTATGAGAGATAAATTTTATTTTTGATAAGACTATAAGGGAGAAATAAGGTGTATAAGGGATAAATTTTTCTTGTAATGTTGAGAGTGCTTTTGGTTGATTATGGAAATGAAAGCATGATGTTTTAAGGTTAAAATTGCTTCTTGTGTGAAGTTGTGAAACCTTAAGTGGGCAGCTTTGAGATTGACATTTGCTTTCATTAAATTGGTAATAATCAAGCTATTCTTTACTTGGTTAAAGTGTTGGGCTTACTCCTTTGTTGATGATTTGAAAAGTTGTGTTGTGCTATTGTGATTTGAGTTGGTGGATGCTTTTTGTTCAAACAATATTGGAGAGAAAAGGAGTTCTACTTGTTTCCTTTTCTGATGTTGATTGTGAAATGCTTCAAGGTTGTGTTTTGAGTTGAATGGTGTTGATTGAACCTTGTTTGATGAGCATTGTTGTTGAAGCCCTAATTGATGGTGAAAATAACATGAGTATCATTGTTATGTGATTCTTTGCATAGTTGGCAATTGTTGGGGTTTCATGTTCTTGAAAGAAAGCATTCTATCCTATCCATTTCAGATATTGAGTTGAGTTTTCAGATTTGAGATTGAGTTTGAGCTGAGTTGATTTGAGTTGAGTTTTGAGATTGGGAGTTGAGTATAGAACATATTGAGTCTCTAACAATTCTCTTTATGCTTCTATGAGTTTGACAAATCACATTGGGTCTCTAACAATTCACCTTGTGATTTCCTACTAAGAAAGTTTTTTTTCTTGGTGAGCTTGCTGAGTTTTGGACAGGTTTCGGTGGGGACTTGTGAGCAGTCTTGGACAGGTTTCGGTGGGGACTTGTGAGCAGTTTTGGACAGGTTTCGGTGGGGACTTGTGAGCAGATTTGGACAGGTCCTAGCAGAGGACTTGTGAGCTGAGTTTGATAGTTCTATCAGAGAACTTGAGGACAGAGGTGCACTGGTTCTTTGAGAAGAACCTGAGGACAGATTTGGCAAGTCTTTGAGAAGGCTTGTGTGCAGAGGATTGATTTGTTCAAGCTTAAGCGTTGGATAGATCTGACAGATAGAGGAAGACTTGTACTAGATCGACTGACTGTGTTTGGTATAGGTTGTTGAGCTACTGTGGATGTGATCATAGAAGGCAGAGGTCTCTTAGGCTAAGCATTAAGGATAGGAGGTCTTCGGTGGAAAGGAGTTCCACGTGCTGGCAAGAGGTAGAGGCAGTTGATCTTCTGAGGGATCATTTCCAGAGCAGAGGGGAAGGTATCTCCTTTGAGCAGAGGCTCATAAATTATGATTAGGGGAAGGTATCTCCTTTGGGCCGAGGCTCATAAACATTGTAATTGGGAAGGATTCCCAAAGAACTTTGAGATAACTTTTAGAGAAAAGTTTTGTGGACGTAGCCCAACCATTTTGGGTGAACCACGTTAAAATTGGTGTCACTTTGTGGATGATATTGTGCATTGCTTTGATATTGCTTTGGGTATATTGCTTTACTATTTTGAAGTATAAAGGAAAAAATAAAAAGAGGTCTTATACTGTTCACCCCCCTCTCGGTATAAGCTTGTGTTCTTCATTTGGTATCGAGTCGGTGCCTTCGAAAAGTTTAACAGCTTGAAGGAAAAGCTAGTAAAGAACACAATGGATCATTCAAGTGGCAATGCAGCACCTATTCTTGATGGGTCAGATTTTGGTCTTTGGAGTGCAAGGATGAAGGTTCATCTAATGGCACTTGGTAATGAGGTTTGGGAAGTGATTGAAGATGAGTACACTATTCCTGTACATGGTCCTATTACTAAGGAAGAAAGGCTCCTACATCACAACAATTCAAAGGCAATGAATGCAATCCTGAAAGGCTTACAGAAAGCAGATCTCACCAAGGTGATTCACTGCAAGACAACTAGTGAAATGTGGAAACAGATTGAAGGTGGTTCATACAGGTGATACAAATGTCGGAAAGGCCAAGTTGAGACACTTCAAAGGTATGTTTGAACAACTCAAGATGAATGATGATGAAAATATTAGTGACTACATGCTTCGTATGGATGAGGTTGTTAACTCCATGAAAGACTTAGGTCTTGAGCTTGCTGAAAATGATGTTTGTGATAAGATTTTAAGATCTCTTCCTAATAGATTTAGTGAAAATATTTCTGCTATTGAGGAAGCTAAAGATTTGGATAAGTTGAAAAAGGATGAGCTCCATAGTATACTTGCAGCATTTGAGTTGAGAACTCAAGTGAAGGTTGATGTCAAGAAAGAGGCAGCTTTCAAGGCTACCAAGAAATCCAAGGGTAAACAACTTCAAGATAGTGATGAGTCTTCTAGTGATGAAGAGGCATATTACAACAAGAAAGGCAAGTTCTCTAGAAAGCACAAAAGTATGAAAAATATAAGATGTTTCAATTGTGGAAAGTTTGGTCATTATGCTACTGATCGTACTGTTCCCAAGAATGAAAGTGATGAAGATAAATAGGATTCTAAGAGCAAGGATTCTGAAAAGCACAAGCATCACAGGAAGAACAAAGATGAGCACAACAATCAAGGAAAGAGGTATTCTCACAAGCACAAGAAGAGTTTCTACCTAGACAAAGCAAGTAAGTGTTCTAGTAGTGATAGTGAAAGTTCTTCAAGTGATGATGAAAATGAGATGTTGTTCATATCGGAAAAAGAGGAAGAACCGAAACATAGATTCATTATCATGAAATGTCTTAGATGTGGAAACTTTGGTCACCTTGAGGATGATTGCACAAATAATGATTTGGTTTCTAGTATGTATGAGGATGCTTCAGAAAACTATAAGGAAGATGCATGTATGGTTTTTGAAAAGGGTAGCACCTCTAGTGATAAGAATTTCGAAAAAGGCTTTGATGATTCAAAAAGCAAACAAATAGGGGTTTTTTTTTTTTGTTGAAAAAAAAAAGACGGTTTTTTGGGTTTTTTTTCAAGGGTTTTGTGGAGGTTAAAGGGTTTCCAGCGGCAACTTTCCCCCGGGGGGCAAAGGAAGAGAGTTCTGATGAGGAAAGTATTTTAGAAAAGGAGTCCTTGAATGATAGATGCACAAAAATAGAAAATAGAATTCAGAATGAGAAGAAGTTTTTAGAACCCAAGAGGTCAAATAAAGGAAAGTTTCAAGGCAGATGTTTTGCTTGTCATAGGTTTGGTCACATGGCTTCACATTGCATGGCTCAAGTGAAGAAGGTAAATGACAATTTTAGAAGTGCTAGTTTCTTTCAAGGGTATTGCTACTCTTGTCAATAGTTTGGGCACAAGGCAGTTTATTGCAAGGCAAATAACAGAACATGTTTGGTCAGAATAGGTTTGGTACAAAGGTTTGGTGGAATAGGTTTGGTCAGAACAGGTTTGGTCAAGACAGGTTTGGTCAGAACTGGTGGATTCAAAGATTAGGTTTACCTCAGAGAAACAACATCGTCAAGTGTTTCAAGTGCAATAATGAAGGTCACATAATCAGATAGTGTAGAGCTGAAATTCCAGAATACAGGAACAGGAACAATGGCATGATCAGGTCCAAGGATCAAGGCATGGACAAGAATAGGGATGAGAACAAGAACAAGAATAGTGACAAGAACAGGAATATGGACAAAGAGTTCAAGAGAAGGCCCGACAAGGAAGTTATAGACACTGATGATGATCAGTGCCTAATGGGAGTTTTACTCCCACCCCAGAATTAATCACCTCATCGGGAGGTGGGGGAGGGACTAAGCTAAGAGGCTCATTCTTAGTCCCGAGCCCCAAAGGTGACCCTTTGCCATTGATGACAAAGGGGGAGAGATATGAGTAAGGGGGAGAGCTTCAAAGTGAAGAGGAGAGCTTCAAGTTCGGGGGAGCAAAACTTCAAAGGAAGATTCTCAATTGGCAGTTGTTAGCACAGTTGGTTTCGAGTTTTGGCTCTTGAGAAGTGTTTTCGATAAAGGTTTGCCATCAATGACAAAGGGGGAGATTGTTGGCAATTTTGGGTACTTTGGGTACATTGCCTTTGCTCAAGTGTATAAGTTGTCATTGATGTCAAGAAGCTCTTGAAGGAATTTGATTTGATGTCAAATAATTTGTTTTGATGAAGGTTTCTGTTTCGGCATGATAGTTTCAAAGGTCTTTTGTAAACCCCAAGTTGGCAGGTTTAAATATTACAGGTGGATGCATTAGTTTAATGCATTTGGGTCCAGGAGGAAGTATTTATTTAAATAATTAAAAACCTTGTTAAGGTTCCCTTTAATTATTTTTAAATAAATATTAAATTATTGTTTGCAATGGGTTCTCCTAACCCATGGCACTATGTTTTAAGATTGTGGGCACTAGCCAAGACCTCCGCCGACGTGTTAAACTCCTCGCCGACGTCAAGAGCTTATGGTAAAAATGCATATAAATCTCCCTCGATGAAAATCAAGAATGATCCCATCCGCATTTTGAAAAGAGTTGCTCGCTGTGAATTCATGATCCGTTGTTCGATTTCTTCCTCGATTGTGATTTCGTGATCCGCTTTTTGGATTTCTTCTTTTTTTTGTACTCGTCGTTTGTCATAAATCCGTCGTAAGGTTTTCGTCTTCGTGTTCACGTCAGAAGAAAGGGAGGCACTGTTGTTTTATTTAATCCCTGGCGTAGAAGGAACAAGGCTAACAACGTGAGGTTTAAACCTCACCGGGCGCCTTTGGCGCATCGGTAGCGGCTAGGTTGTTGGCGCGCTACCCGAACGGGAGGTTCCACGTTCGAATAACGTGAAAGGGTTTTTCATCATGAAGTGGACGCAGCGGGTGGTGTTAGAATTCATGCGCAATTTCTCCATAGCACGATTTTTGATGTTGGCCAAGGTATTTTCGAAATTAATTTTTGCTAAGTGTATTTTGCGGATGGAGGAAGTTTATTAGAGGGAAAAATAGCTTAGGAGTTATAAGGAGTTTAAAGCTTGTTTTATTTTGATAAAATATTCTTTTGAAGGTGTTGTTTGAAATATCTTATTGCATTCTTATGAGAGATAAATTTTATTTTTGATAAGACTATAAGGGAGAAATAAGGTGTATAAGGGATAAATTTTTCTTGTAATGTTGAGAGTGCTTTTGGTTGATTATGGAAATGAAAGCATGATGTTTTAAGGTTAAAATTGCTTCTTGTGTGAAGTTGTGAAACCTTAAGTGGGCAGCTTTGAGATTGACATTTGCTTTCATTAAATTGGTAATAATCAAGCTATTCTTTACTTGGTTAAAGTGTTGGGCTTACTCCTTTGTTGATGATTTGAAAAGTTGTGTTGTGCTATTGTGATTTGAGTTGGTGGATGCTTTTTGTTCAAACAATATTGGAGAGAAAAGGAGTTCTACTTGTTTCCTTTTTCGATGTTGATTGTGAAATGCTTCAAGGTTGTGTTTTGAGTTGAATGGTGTTGATTGAACCTTGTTTGATGAGCATTGTTGTTGAAGCCCTAATTGATGGTGAAAAGAACATGAGTATCATTGTTATGTGATTCTTTGCATAGTTGGAAATTGTTGGGGTTTCATGTTCTTGAAAGAAAGCATTCTATCCTATCCATTTCAGATATTGAGTTGAGTTTTCAGATTTGAGATTGAGTTTGAGCTGAGTTGATTTGAGTTGAGTTTTGAGATTGGGAGTTGAGTATAGAACATATTGAGTCTCTAAAAATTCTCTTTATGCTTCTATGAGTTTGAAAAATCACATTGGGTCTCTAACAATTCACCTTGTGATTTCCTACTAAGAAAGTTTTTTTTCTTGGTGAGCTTGTTGAGTTTTGGACAGGTTTCGGTGGGGACTTGTGAGCAGTCTTGGACAGGTTTCGATGGGGACTTGTGAGCAGTTTTGGACAGGTTTCGGTGGGGACTTGTGAGCAGATTTGGACAGGTCCTAGCAGAGGACTTGTGAGCTGAGTTTGATAGTTCTATCAGAGAACTTGAGGATAGAGGTGCACTGGTTCTTTGAGAAGAACCTGAGGACAGATTTGGCAAGTCTTTGAGAAGGCTTGTGTGCAGAGGATTGATTTGTTCAAGCTTAAGCGTTGGACAGATCTGACAGACAGAGGAATACTTGTACTAGACCGACTGACTGTGTTTGGTACAGGTTGTTGAGCTGCTGTGGACGTGATCATAGAAGGCAGAGGTCTCTTAGGCTAAGCATTGAGGACAGGAGGTCTTCGGTGGAAAGGAGTTCCACGTGCTTGGCAAGAGGTAGAGGCAGTTGATCTTCTGAGGGATCATTTCCAGAGCAGAGGGGAAGGTATCTCCTTTGAGCAGAGGCTCATAAATTCTGATTGGGGGAAGGTATCTCCTTTGGGCCGAGGCTCATAAACATTGTAATTGGGAAGGATTCCCAAAGAACTTTGAGATAACTTTTAGAGAAAAGTTTTGTGGACGTAGCCCGGCCATTTTGGGTGAACCACGTTAAAATTGGTGTCACTTTGTGGATGATATTGTGCATTGCTTTGATATTGCTTTGGGTATATTGCTTTACTTTTTTTGAAGTATAAAGGAAAAAATAAAAAGAGGTCTTATACTGTTCACCCCCCCTCTCAGTATAAGCTTGTGTTCTTCAAATGTTTTGTGTTGAAAAAAAAGTGGGGTGAAAATAAAGGTTGTTTTTTTAATTTAGGGGGAAAAAGTTGTTCGGTTTGAACGGAGTTTAATAAATTTTTTTTTAATAAGGAGAAGAGGTTGTCTTTACGAAAGGAAAAGATGGTATAGGTTCCTAGAGTTGTGTTATATCGAGAGTATTGCCATGAGATCTATTTTTACAAGTCGAGTCAAAGTAGATAACATCACCATAGCACACTTTGTCAAATTCTTGAAAAACCATTTCCAATTTGAAGAGGAGCATTTCATGACTCCTGATGAACTTGATCCCATCAATGACATCTATAAACTATTTATAGAAAACTAAGCCATTATTTTATTATTATTATTATTATTTTTGCATTTAATATGTTGTTTGTTCTTTTATAATATTATCATAAAAATAAAACAAAACAAAATCATAACAAAAATCAAAACATTTTCTTTTAAGTATTATAGTAGGTATATAATTAAAATATATACCTCCCAAATTTGTTGCAAATATATATATATATATATATATTATTTATATATATATATATATATTTTCTAAAATCTAAATTTAAGCATAATGACTAGACTCAGGAATGGAAAACAGATTGAAGTAGAAGAAGATTGGTTAGGAAAACCAATAAATAAACCATATGTCCTTCTTGAAGACCCAATTCAGGAAGAAGGAACCCTAGACCAACAAGAAGAAGAGTTTGCTAAAGGAAATGAACAAAGAGAAACTGTTAGAGAGGAAGGATCCTCATCCCCTAAAATGTCTCCGAGAGGAGTCACATTTTTGAGAACATGGAACATTTCTGGAAGTTCCTCAATACTAATATTGGCACTCTTAATAAAGCAGTCCATATGGACAAGGATCAAATTAGTGACACTCAAGCAACCCTAGAAGAAATATATCACACACGCACTAATCCCTTGTCCTTCGTTGATCAAGAAAGTGATCAAGCTGGACCATCCAATTTGGATATGGCCGCTATAATCTAGAACATGCAACAACAACAAGTTACCCAACCACCTAGAGTGCTCATTACCAAGCCTAGGGTTATTACCACACAAAAGAAACCATCATTCACTGCTCTATTTCACCAAGTTATTGATCAACATACCTCAAATCAACAAAAGCCTAAAACAAAACCAAACACCAATTTCCAACAATCTAGGATACAACATAATGCTACAACAAATCTTCTTCATAATACTCTTCCTACCAACCATTTGCATAACAGCAATATAGCATCTAATCCTTACGTCACGCCATCCTACGCTCACAAATCCCATACTCATGTACCACCGAACCAATATGGTGGACAAACCGGTAATCTGGAAGCCATGGTGAAATAGTTAGTCTCCCGCATGGACCAGATAGATCCCTACCGTCCCTCGTACAATTATCGAGAGATGTGTAGTCAGCCTCTAGATCCTATAGTTGTAGCACAACCATATCCTAAACACTTTCCTATGCCTGTCCTACCTATATACAAAGGAACCGAAGATCCCATAGAGCATCTTCGTATGTTTAGGATAGCATGTCATGATATATCACATGATGATTTGTTATTACTAAAAATGTTCCCAAAAAGTTTAGGAGGAATGGCATTAGAGTGGTATTATCAATTACCCACTCATTCTTTGAGGAATTTCGAAGAGACAACCGAGTCTTTTGTGCATCAATTTAGTGCCTACATTGAAAGGCATGTAACCATTAAAGATTTGTACAACCTAAAACAAGACAAAGATGAATGTTTTGTTGATTTCCTAGCTCGATGGAGACAGATTGATAGGAAAATTACACTTTGTGTTACCTTATCGGGAAATGTTGGATATCTTTATCAATAATTTACAAGAACAACTATCCTATGAGTTATCAATTGCTACCTTGACCACCTTCAATCAAGCTATAGATTTAGCTCGAAGAGTGGAAGATGCTCTCATTAGGAGAGGTCAGCTTAAAAAGAAAGATGATGAGAAAACATCCAAAAATCAATATAAAAATAAACAAGTTGTGGGTGATGGAGTCACTGATAGTAGAAATATCGCTACTGTTAATGCTGCAAAAACAACAAAGAATTTTATACTGAAACCTCCTGATAAACCACCCCAAGAATTTACTAGGTTAAATCAACCTTTATCAACCATTCTCCCATAATTATTAGAACGAGGTTTGATCCAATTACCAAATATTCGGGAACTTGATCCAACTATACCCGGATACAGAGCTGATTTACACTGTGATTTCCATAGAGGACCTGGACATGCTACCAACTCTTGTAAAAGATTAAAACATAAAATACAAGACTTAATTGATAACAATGAGATGGAGGTGCAAGCCTTCCAACCTAAACAAAATCCTCCTAATAATGCTCAAAAGAACATCCCTCAAAATCAGAATCAGAATGCCAATCAATCATTGGACATATTTCAACATCCTTTACCAAAGCATGGTAAAGAGGTGGCTAATAAAATTGAGCATCATAATGTTCCCCCTCCTACCCGATATGTAGGGACTATTAGTGGACATTTACCTACTCATGATTCGCAAATATTTGACACAACTTTATCCATGGTTACGACCAGACCTCTATATAATATTTGGACACCTGATCTTAGTGATACAGAATACGAGACTGAAAGTGACATGGAAATCACCTCAAATCAATCGAATAGTTCTGAAGATGAATCAGATGCTATTCAACCTATCACAAATTCTATGGTTTCGAAAGAACCATTTCCAAGAAGAGTCATTACTAGACCATCTTCTCACCAATTACTTTCTAATGAACAAGCCATAAATGCTAGACCAAGACCCATTCATCATCCACAAAATAATATTGTAGGTACCATCGGAGTTGTTACTCAAAAACAAGCTCAAAATTCTCAACAAGATCAAACTCAGAACGATGGATCAGCTCCATTTGTTTTGAAAATTCCTAATAAAGGGAATCATGCACCTAATGTTCAACCTAAACCTCCTTATAATATTAATGAACAATTATCAAATACTACAGCTAGAATTTCCCTTTTGGACCTTTTAAGATCTTCTCCTACACATAGGGATGAATTAATGCTCACATTAATCCAAATGATGGTACCACAAAATATTCAACTTGAAGCCATGTCCAATACTATCATAACTCGAGAAGTCGATTGTATTGACTTTCGGGATAGAGATATACCACAACATAGTTTACATAAGGATAACCCCTTATATATTACTGCCCTAATTGGAGATGTAGCAATTAAACGAGTCTTGATTGATAATGGTTCATCTTTAAACATTTGCACTTTTGACTTCTACCAAATATTTGGGTTTAGAAGTGACGAAATGAAAAGAACTGATATGATCATAAAAGCCTTCAATGACGAAACACAAGAAACATGTGGAGTTATTACTATTCCATTGCAAGTTGGTCCTAGAACCTTAGACATGACCGTGTTTATTGTACATTGCCCTGCATCGTACAATATACTCTTGGGTCACCCTTGGATCAATGCGATGTGAGTTGTTCCCTCAACTTTACATCAGTGTGTTAAATTCGAATTTAAGAATCAATTGGTTACCATTCATGGTGATCCTAGACCCTTTGATATGTGTGCTTTGGCAGAACCTATTGGAGTTCAATTTTGCCCTGCTCTATCATCCACACATCCTAATTCTAATCATCCGCCTAAACATGTGAAACACACACTCATAACATCATCTACTTCTACTCCATCAACTCCACCTCTACATATAGTTCAACCATCTTCCGAACAAACCACATTAGGACCTCAAAAGGATCCTAAACCCACAACCAATGCTTCTTGTTTTACTCCTATAACTTCCATACCTATAGATCCATCCATAGACATCTCTACAACATCTACATCTACCAAAGGCATATTGTTTCGCATCCAAAAACATAGGAAATGTTCCTTCTACCTCTTACGCTCTCACTGATGAGCTCTTACCCGATTTATCTAAAATTCTTATATCAGAGAAAACAAACGTTGCTATGCAAAATTCCCTTATTTTAAATAAATTGCCACCCTCTCCTCGTACCTTGGGCCTCCCACAACCTATGGGAAGTATTTACCAAGTTGGGAGTTGTGCTTTTATTTATAAGGGATATGACTAGGGAAGAATACCTAGAAACATCAAGACTCATTATGATGGATATGCTCGATGTTATTTTGCTAATGAGTATATTAAAGCTAAGCCTATAATGCTTAAATTGGGATATAAAGGGAAAGGTTTGGGACCTTTCCCGAATGGTATGAAAGAACCTTTTGAGGTAGAACCATGGCCTGCCCGATGTGGTGTGGGCCTATTTCCTAGTAAAGGTCAGCCCTTCCCATTTGAGGATGATGACCATCTCATATGTTACCAAGATTATTTGGATAAACGTGATGCTTTGCGTTTAAGGAATAACCCATTTACATGTAATATGCTATCCATAGCTTACCCTAAGATGATTGTTGAATCCGACGATGAGTTGGAGGGGGATATCTTCCATGATGTCTCCATTGAGGAATTGTTACATAACGGATTTTATTTTGATGGCTCTATACCTAGTATAGCCCAACTTGAGGCCACGACTCCTCAAGATGAATTATCCAAGCTAACCTTGGAAGAATTACAAGAATTGGGCGTTTCACCCACCCCACCTAATTTTGAGAGAGATCTACACATGGAAGTAGAAAACGTCATAAAAATTAACATTGGAACCGAAGATAACCCTCACATAATCAACATTGGATCAGAATTGAGTCAAGAAAAACAAGATAAATACATTGCATTCCTTAAAGACTATGAAGATGTTTTTGCTTGGACATATGAAGATATGCCAGGTTTAGACCCTTCCGTAGTTATGCATCACCTAGTAGTCCATCCGGATGCTAAACCTGTTAAACAAAAACTTAGAAAAATGCATCCTAAAGTGGCCTTACTAGTCAAAGGAGAATTAGAAAAACTCTTGAAGGTTATTTTTATACAAGCCATTGATTATGTTGAATGGATCTCGAATGTAGTTCCAGTAACTAAGAAAGAAGCTACCAAAGTTAGGGTTTGCACAGACTTTAGAGATATTAATGCTGCATGCCCTAAAGATGATTTTCCTCTTCCCAACATGGATCAGATCATTGATTTTACTACTGGGAGTGGAATGATATCCCTAATGGATGGATTCTCTGGTTATAATCAGATCAGGATAGCTCCTAAAGATCAGGCTAAAACAACCTTTATTACCCCTTGGGGAACCTTTTGTTGGAAAGTGATGCCATTCGGTTTGAAGAATGCAGGTGCAACATATCAACGAGCCATGACTTATATCTTTCACGATATGATGCATGATATTCTACATGATTATGTAGATGATATTATAGCTCGTTCCATCAAAGAAGATGATCATTTAGATGACTTGAGAAAAGTATTTGATCGGTTAAGGGAATATCTTATCCGATTGAATCCAGCCAAATGTATATTCGGAGTTAAGTCTGGTAAATTATTAGGGGTTATAGTTTCTTTACGTGGCATTGAAATTGACCCTCTCAAGATCGTGGCTATCATTGATATGCCCACACCCACAAATATATCTGAATTATGAAGTTTACAAGGTAAGCTTCAAGCTATTCGTCGCTTCATCGATAAGTTGGTGGACAAAACAGGACCCTTTCTTAAGCTTCTTAAGAAAGATGTCTCTTTTCATTGGGACGATGAATGTCAAGAAGCATTTGAACTCCTCAAACAATATCTCCTTAAACCACCGGTGCTTTCACCACCTAGATCTGATCATCCATTTATCTTGTACATTTCTGCTTCAGATTTTGCCTTAGGAGCTATGTTAGCTCAACTTGACGATGAGAAGAAAGAACGTGCTAATTATTACATTAGCAGAACCTTAATCAGTTATGAAACTCGCTATACAGTATTAGAGAAGTTATGTCTCACCGTTGTATTTTCTACACAAAAATTACGCCATTATATGCTCAGTCAAAAAACGTATGTTATTGCTAAATTCGACCCTTTGCGATATCTCATGAGTCGACCTTATTTATCTGGTCGCACAACAAAGTGGGTTCTTGCGCTAAGCAAGTTTGAACTCACGTTTATAGGATAGAATTCTGTTAAAGGTCAAATCATAGCAGATCAATTAGTTGCTGCACCTTTAGAGTCTACCCATCCCCTCATCATTGAGTTTCCTGATGAATGCCTTAAACTAGAGGCAAACCATCCAGAGCAATGGTCCCTATACTTTGATAGAGCCCGATGCATGAGTGGGGTTGGTGCAGGTATTATTTTAATATCTTCACAGAAACATCTTATACCTCTGTCCTTTAAATTAATGTTTGCTTGCACTAATAATACTGCTGAATATGAGGCTCTAATCCTTGGATTACGAGCTGCCTTGGCACTAAAAATTAAAAATCTATTGGTTTTCGGTGATTCTCAACTTGTCATAAATCAAATCAATGATGTTTATCAGACCAGAGATGATAAATTACGTCCATATAAAGCATATGTCTTACAATTATTATCTTTATTTGATCAAGTTACCTTGGAAGCTATTCCTCGAACTAGCAACCATGCGGTTGATGCTATGGCTGCAACTGCATCTCTTTTGCCCTTGGAGTTAGATGACGAATATGCTACCATCATTATTCGTCGACTCCAAGAACCCACTTCAAATAAATCATGCTTAGAACCTTTGGATGTGTTTCTAATCAACGAAACTACTCCTGAACCATGGTACACTGATATATTTAATTTTCTTCAAAATGGGACCTTTCCTGAAGGTTGTAATAGCAACCACCATCGGTTATTACGTAGACGAGCAAGTCGCTTCGTGATTATTGGTAATACCTTGTATAGGAGATCTTTTGAAGGCATCCTATTGAGATGTTTGAATCTAGAAGAATCTAGATCAGCTTTGAGTGAAGCCCACAATGGATCTTGTGGGGGACATTTTAGTGGTAGCGCCATTGCTAAGAAACTCCTTAGGATAGGATATTTTTGGCCTACCATGGAGAATGATGCACATGATTATGTGCGCCATTGCGACAAGTTCCAAAAACATGCTGACCTTGTCCATGCGCCTGCACAAGAACTATAGGCTATTTCATCTCCTTGGCCCTTTTCAAAATGGGGCTTAGACATCATTGGAAAAATCAACCCTGTGTCATCTGATGGACACAAATTCATCATAACCACCACCGAGTATTTCACGAAGTGGGTTGAAGCTATGCCCTTAGCTTCTTGCACTGGAACCCAAGTTTCTAAGTTTATTTTTAATCAAATTATTTGTAGGTTCGGAATTCTTGCAAATCTCATCTCAGATAATGGAACTTGTTTCAAAAATAAAGATGTCAAAAAATTATGTCAAAAATATAAAATTCAACATCGTTGGTCCACTCCCTATTATCCTCAGGGTAATGGCCAAGTAGAAGCATCTAATAAAACATTAATCAAAATCCTCAAAATATTGGTCAATAAATCTGGTCGAGATTGGCACATCCAATTATATCCTGCTTTGTGGGCTTATCGAACTAGCGTTCGCACCCCCACAGGTACTTCACCTTTTGTTTTGGTTTATGGCGCTGAAGCTATTTTTCCCTTTGAATTAGAAGTTCCTTCTTTGGCTCTACTACTTCAAGATACTGAAGTAGGAGATGAATATCATGCTGGCAGATTTAGTCAGCTGGAACTCCTAGATGAGAAGCACATCAATGCTTTGGAGCATCTTCGTGCCTACCAAAACAAGCTCAAGCGAGCATACCTCAAGAAAGTTCATCATCGATCCTTTGAGATCGACGACCTTGTCTTAAAAGAAAATCAAAAAAATACTAATGCAACTAAAGACCTTAAAGGTAAATTTGAGCCCAACTGGCTTGGACCGTATATCATCACTACTAAATTTGGATCGGGAGCATACCAATTAGCTACCTTAGATGGTAAAGATCTTAAAGAACCTATGAACATTATGCATCTTAAGCGCTATTATGCATAACATTTGGTCATTTCATCATTTGTATATATTGTTATTTTGCATATTATTTCATTTTAGTCATCCATATAAAAAACATAAAATAAAAATATAAAAACTTTAAAACCATCAAAATCTTCAAAACATCTTTTATTTTTGTACCTGTCAATTCTTGAAGTATTGCAGTTATATTTTCAATTATTTTGGATAAATTAGCATTTATTTGGAATCCCGCACTTTCACACTCACATGCATAAATATCTTGATTTTATTTGGTATGATTATTAATCTCTCTTATATCAAAGTCCACAGTTGAATTAAATAAAGTTTTGAGCATAGAGAACCGATCTTGTTATTTACTTGAACCAAGTATATCTCTTCACATTAAAATGATTTCATTGCAAATTCGATATGATGCTACATAGTAGAAGTGGTTTCTTGAGCGAAAAGTTTCCCCCGCTATCCTATCATGCACATGGTCTAGAATATTTGAGAATTGACAAAAGGACAAGCTCACCCCTACCCAGAATAAAAATCCCTTGCTCTACAACCAATCCGAGCAAGTATCCCTAGTATAGGAAGAAAAAGAAAATTCAAAGAAAATGAGAAAAAGAAAAATATTATTTTGTACCATCGCAGCAATATTTCAACATTATCTCAGTTCCAAGCAAAAATACAAAAAAAAAAGAAAAAAAAGAAGCAAACGAGAAAAGCAAAAGCAAAAAGCAATAAAATCCTTTCCCTACCCCTTGAAAAGAAAAGAAGGGTGAATGAGCTTGAATCCCTGGAATTCTCAATTATTCAAAAACTGTGAGGTAAGCCCCATAACAGGTGGTTTGTGCCCAACCCGCTTGGCCTTGGGTAATTCCTAGCATGGTGATATGTCTGTCACATTAGCGACCTTCTTTTGTACAGACCTATGTCGGCTTATGGATTAGCTAGCTCTTGATGACCCGACTTACATAGTAGTTTGGTATGGTTACATGCATATAAATCATGGTCAATGAACCCTTATTTGGTTAATTCAAATTACTTGTATCAAATTATCTTGCTCAAAATTGGTGAATGAACAATACAATTGCACACACATTTGTATTTGAGAGATTTTGTATCATTATGATAAATCAAGATCGGTAATGAACTCACATTTGCACATGAGGGTTCCTTATAAATCTACATTTTGTCTTTGAGATAATTTAAAATATCTCTGCAATTCTTTTCGAATCATTTCATCTTCTTATTTAAGAACATTTGCTTAGCATAAAAACAATTAAATATATGTCTTTCCAACAAACAAAAAATTTCTTTCACATCTTCAAAAACCTCGCAAATAAAGTCATGTTTATATATTATTATTTTTTGTTTATCTCAAAACCAAAAAATCAATCATGCAATAAAACTAAAATATCAAATTCTTTTTTGGATTTCACGATGATGGTATAAGTCTATACCTATAATTCTATGCCTAGCGCAAACCATTGTTCTCATTTTATTTCCCATTCATTTTAATTCATAAAAACATATGGCTTACATCATTATGTTACCCAATTGTGCTTTAAAAAGAACGCAAATTTTTCTATTTTATGTCATTATGTCAACATTCAATTTTGCAATGATGGTATAGTTCCTAGGGACTTATTCAAAATTTTTATCACACTTAGGAATTTATGCCTAGCAAAAAAAATCATATTTCTTTAATATGTCATGCATAATATTTTTTATGAAAATCTGAAAACAAATCATCACCATCATCATTTTTCATCATCACAACACAAAAGTCTTAAGACAGTCTCTTAAGCACCCTTTTACTTTTAGCAATATTTCTATACTGGGATTAGCTTGACGACCTAGTGAGCGACGACTCCATGAAATGGTCTATAACAACGACAATGTCCTTTGAAATTATTGTTAGAAGTCCCTTTTATTTTTCATCAAATCACACCACAAAACAACCAATTTATTCACATCAGATTATTTCATTTACAATTTTATGGCATGACATAACATTATAATTTATTTCCAATGACATAATTACATGAATAATCAATCACAAAATTCAAAATTAAAGCATCATACAACATATACACAAGTCATATCATCAAAAAAAGACAATCTATATATATCAATCAATTATGTACATCATCTGGATTGGTATGCCACAATCAATACCCTGGCATACTCAATCCCCTCAAAAAATAATAATATATACAATCTATAGTTTGTAGAAGCTAGCCTTGATAACCCCTCGAGCTCCCACCCTCATCTCCTCCCCTGGCCTAAGGTGGAGGAGGTGGTCCCATAGAGGTCCGGTCCCATCCTCTGCCTACCCTGGATGCTCTCTCCATGGCCTCCAAGTGATCTAGTCTAGGATGAGGTCATCTAGCAACCTCCATGACATCGATAGATCTATCCACCACTGTGACCCTCTCTGTAACCACCAGTAGAAAACTTGGGGCCTCTCTCGGTCAACCCCTATCAGTGGGAGCCCTACCGGCCTCCACACCATGATGTGCTCCTAGCACCAAACCTATAGCAGTGATGTCAAAACCAGACATCGGCCTCCCTTGTATACGACCCCATGCAGGATCCTATACAAGCGACACAGTACAAATCTGCCCCATGCATATCTGTATCGTGGTCTCTCATGTCATAGACCACATATGGGAGTAGCCAGGGTAACCTGCATCCGCTCTGGTGGCACAACAGTAAGCCACCCACTACCCCTGCCCACACCCGAGTCAACCTAGATGCCCCAAGCAT
The DNA here is from genome assembly GCA_028583015.1 of Wollemia nobilis. Classification (NCBI taxonomy): domain Eukaryota; kingdom Viridiplantae; phylum Streptophyta; class Pinopsida; order Araucariales; family Araucariaceae; genus Wollemia; species Wollemia nobilis. The sequence continues at coordinate 559,851 of JAQPPZ010001900.1, read as the reverse complement.
CTGCCTTAGAGACTCGATGTTCACTTCGCCCTTCTCCAAGGCGAAGCTCGGGTCTCCGCTCAGCCTCATCATTGCCTGGCCCTGATTGGCCATAGGAGTCATCAACCATCCTTGTATGGGGATCCTCAAGATCCTCCATATGTCCTCTAGTGTGGGAGCCATCTCCCCTATCGATAACCGAAAGCAGGACGACCCTAGATACCACCTCTCTGCTAGGGCTGTCAGTAGCCCCATGTCCATCGGTACTTGTGGCATCTCTGCCACATGCTGTAAATTGACCTGTGCTAGTCGGTCATGCTCCGCCTAATTGAGCATGGATATGTCATCTCTCAGCCCACCGTATTTCCACTCTCGACTCTTTAGTAATCCCTTCTACAAAACAAATAATAAAACAACAAAATTCATTAATAAACCAATCATTAAAATCAAATTAAATACATTTTAAACAATCTTAAAAATGATGATATCGTCCACCATTGGATGATATCATCCTAAATTGGGTAAAATCATCCTTTGTAGGATGAAATCATCTCCTATTTTGAAACTTGGGGATCACCCCTTGTTGGATGGGATCGCCCCTAGTTCGCCGATTTTGCCCTAGATGAAATCGACGTACTAGGGACGATTTCGACGAAATAGGGACGATTTCATCCTAACGTCGTTGATGGCCTAAAAACGGTTGTGATGCCCCAAAATAGTCAAAATTTAAAATAAAAAATTGCACAAAACAAATTAAAACATAATTCACTAGGATTAGATCCTTACCCGTAGCCCGCACCGGACCTCTGTCGATCGGTGTGCTGTCTCCACCATTTTTTTTTGTAGAGCTCTAAAACAGTAAAAATGAATTAGGGTTTTACCCTATTTTCTTAATTTTATTTAAAAACAACATTTTTTTTTTATTTTGCTTTTTCGCGCTTTTACCTCAAACGTTCGATTTGGGTAAAAACACGGAGGGGGCACCATAGTAAATAGTCGTACGATTCGACCTAGAATCGTCGTCTATAAAATTGAGTAAATTTTTGCTTTCTCATAAAACGGGAAAAACTCGTCTTTAACGCATTTTCTTCAAAAAATTTGCTAAAGAGGGGGCAAAATGTAGCACCCTAAAATTGGCACAGTTAAACCTTAGTAAAAAGATAAAAATTTGAATTTTAACCCAAATCGCCCGTTAACCACCCGTTACCCGCTTCCCTTATTTTTCGTGCCATTTTTAGGATTTGTTTTGACCGTTGGATGATATCGTCGATGATTAGACGAAATCATCCCAGATCTAAAGAATTCTTCTAGAACAGAACGTCCAGACGATTTCATCCCAAAACCATATTTTCATAATTAGCTTCTGTTTCAACAGCTTCTCTAACTTGGGCAGAAAGCGTGTCTGCATAGTTAGAGTCTTCCCTATTGGAGATCTCCCAAATTGGGATGATCTCCAACCTCCTAACCTCTCCTTAATCCTATATAAACTAGGATTTTCTCAGTTTATCCCCCTGAACCCCCTGGCTGACTGATTTCTTTGCAACTTTAGTTTCTTATGCATTAGAATACCTTCGCACCTTTGTTTGCATTGTGTATTTCAAGTTTTCTTGCAGGGATTTTACTGTTTTTCAGTCGAAGCAAGCTCGGATCATCGTAGGCGATTCTAGACGATTTCGGACGATCCTGTCATAGATCGGCGATGATATCGTACGATCGGAGGTGATCTTTATTGTAGTCCATATTGGGGGCAATCAGAACCTGGAGTTTGTATTTCTTTATCTTCTCTCTTCATTTCTTTATGCATTAACTTGGTTTATTCTATTCTTGCATCCTGGAGTTCACCTCATTTAGCATAGATGCATGATAAAGTTAAAACAAATTATTAAATTAATGCATTTCTTTTAATTACTATCTAGATCTATCATTTAGGCAAATTTACTATCATTTCTATCATTTCCCTTTGTTATTGCAATTGCATCTTTGGTTTTTGGTATCTGTTTTTGTGACTGCAGGTTTCTGACGAATTCGTCTGATGAATTCATCAGATCGACGATGATCTCGTATGATCTCAGATGACCGACTAAGATTTGAGATGATTCTATGCAATTTTAGATGATTATGTATGATTTGAGATGATTTGGACTTCTACAAACCTCAGAATCTTCATCGAACATCCGAAATTAGGTATATTCTATCTTATTTAGCATACTCTCTATGTTTAGCACTTATTCATGTTTTCTATATTCATATAAATCAGCATTGGCATATAGAATAGCTTAGATTCATCTTGGCCAAACCTAGGAATTGAATGATTAAAGTATAAAATGAACACATCAAACCTACTCTCAACCTAGGTGTGGAAACTGCCACTCAAAAGTTTCCTGGTGAACCCACCATCCATCGAAAATTCACCCTTATACCCCTCCCCCAAGAGGCGCGACCTTCAAAGGGCCTCTTAGTCCAAGGTATTGTCCCATCCTTCTCGCATCCCCCTTCCGGGCGTGGATCCTATAGCCTGAAGGTAAGGATGCAAAAAATTTGGAGCGATACAATGTATTTCTTGCCATTACTTCTGCCATGAATGTAACTGTCGAATCACTTTTTGCAAAATAAAAGCAAAGATTAGAACTTTTTAATTAATTAATTTTTTCATTTAAATATTTCTAGGGTTTGGAGTGTGTCGAAAAGCTTCCACTTCCTTTGGATGGGTGATGAAAAATTTAAAGAACGACCAAATTTTGCAAAATGAATATAAGTCCAAACGTGTCACAATATTACGACATTTTCCTCAAGTTACTTCTTCCTTTCTTGTGCCTTCCAAAAATGGAACATGTCACGAAATCGTGACATTTCCTTCACTTCATTTCTTCCAAGCTTTCGCCCTCACAAAAATGGAACATGTCACGAAATCGCGACATTTCCTTCACTTCATTTCTTCCAAGCTTTCGCCCTCACAAAAATGGAACATGTCATGAAATCACGACATTTCCCTCACTTCATCTCTTCCAAGATTTTGCCCTCACGAAAATGGAACATGTCTTAAAATCATGACATTTCCCTCACTTCATCTCTTCCAAGCTTTCACCCTCGCAAAAATGGAACATGTCATGAAATCATGACATTTCCCTTACTTCATGTCTTCCAAGCTTTCGCCCTCACGAAAATGGAACATGTCATGAAATCGTGACATTTCCCTCACTTCATTTCTTCCAAGCTTGGGCTCTCACGAAAATGGAACATGTCGCAAAATCGTGACACTTCCTTCACTTCATTTTTGTCATGCTTGCGCCCTCACGAAAATGGAACATGTCGCGATATCGTGACATTTCCCTCAAGCTCTTCTTCCTAGCTTTTGCCTTCATGAAAATGGAACATGTCACGATATCGCAACATTTCCCTCAAGCTATTACTTCCAAGCTTTTGCCCTCACAAAAATGAGACATGTCCAAAAATAGAACATGTCGCGATATCATGACATTGGACTTTAAAAGATTTTAGGGTACAATTAAATTTGAGTGAAAGTCCGACAAGTCCAAAAATGGAACATGTCACGATATCGTGACATTTCCCTCAAGCTTTTCTTCCAAGGTTTTGCCTTCACGAAAATGAGACATGTCCGAAAATGGAACATGTCGCGATATCGCGACATTTCCCTCAAGCTTTTCTTCCACTTTGCAAATTCTCCAAAAATTGTAGGTTGACTCTAGTGACTTTCTCCATCTGTATTTGTCATTTTTACATATTGGTGAAGGATCTTCCTTACTCATAAATAATTTTAACATTTGAAAAATGAATTTTAAATTTCTCGAGAATGATCAGCTTCACATGGTGTAGAAAAATGATGAAAACTCAAAGTGCCTAGAATTTGATGAAACTTTACAAGTATCTAAAAAAAACCCAAAGGGTATCCAAATCTGCAAACAGAACTTTAAAATTCATCATGGATTAAGGGAAAATTCATTTAGAATTTTGCTGGCAAGAAATAGAAATTGCTATTTCTAAATTGAAATCAATGCCATATGCAAGTCTACTTGGACACGATGTAGGCGAAGTTTGAAAAAGGATGCAAGCAAAATTTGGAATTAAAACCCGAAAAACATCAAGAGGGTCCCTACAGAAAAATGAAAATTAAATATTTTCAAAGGATGGAATTTCATTTTTTTAGTGGGGGTGTGTTGCTTCTCAACAAGACCATTATCCAAAATTATCTTGAACAGTATCCCAAAGTGATAAATTATATTGTGAAGTATGAACTCTAAAATTTATGGTTATATCATTTATGTTAATGGGACTGCTTCCACCCATTTGATGAAGTACTCATTGGTTGTTATAATAAATGTGTGTTAGCCTGAATATGGGGGAGAGATATTTCCAATTAGATCAAAATCCCACTAAGAAAATGACCAAGCCGCCTGAATGGGCTGTAAGACCTACAATGGCAGGTGCATTAGGTTCGCATGATGTTGACACTTAACACACTTCCTGACATACTCATAGTAATAATTTTCCATGGTGGGCCAATAATAACCCATTCGAAGGATGCACTTAAAGATGGCCATGTCACTAAAATGGTCATCTCATGTACCATCATGAGCTTGTGAAATCATCCAAGATAATTCTTGGGGCTCAAGAAAACGAAGGAGTACCCCATAATAGTTTTTATGATACAATATATCTCTTAGAAAGACATATCTTGTTGCTTTTTGTTTGAATGCTCATTTTTTAGCCTGTGATAATCCCTACGGGATGATTCCAAGATTAAGTAAATCTTGTAATTGGCATAGACAATCTTGATAAGCTACATCCTCAATAGACAAGATGACTTGTTCTCTCTGCGATTCAATGTGCACAAATGTAGATTGAGAAATAACCTTATGGTTAATGGTGGTACCATTCCCCGTAGGACCCTACAAGATCAAATACCCCCAAGGTGCCTTCTTTAGAAAGTCTCTGGCTTTATAGAACCACTCATGGTTTGGTTATATGAATCATGTTGATTGATTCTTTGTTATAAAAAGCCTCATGTTGCATCCCTAATTGTGAGAGTGTCTTCACATGAATGGTAGTGAAATTAGAAGATGGATTTTGAGGGATCAAGGATACCAAATATGCCATAGTATCTGTAAATCTATTGGACATGCGAGGGATTGCCTCGATGTCATACCATTCTAGTTGGGCTAGATAAGTGTCAATAGTATCTTTGTAATATTTTAGGATTGGACACCTACATTGAAATATTCCCTTAACTTGGTTAATGATGAGAAGGGAGTCACCAAAGATATTTATTTTTTTAATATTCATAGTGATTGTTGTTTGGAGATCCAAGATTAGGGCCTTGTATTCAATTTTGTTATTTATGCAAGGGAAGTCTAGATTAAATGACAAGGGCATTGAAGCACCTTGCAGCATGAAGAACACAATTCTTGCACCACACCATTGCTCACACTTCGAACCATCAAAGAACAAAGTCATGTCAGCTTTATTATCAGGTTCTTCGGGTTCGGGTGCTTCTAATAATGAAAATACTACATCATCGGGAAGTTCTATGATGAGAGACCTATTATCCTAAAGAGGTACCTCTACCAGTTGATCAACTATGACTTGTCCCTTAATGGGATTTTGGCTTATGAATTCCAAATCAAATTCTGTCAGTTTCATGATCCATTTTGCAATATGTGTATTATGATTTGCATTGCTCATCATATACTACAAAGGATTTTGTTTTGATATCACATACATTGTATGGCTCAACATATAGTGGCACAACTTCTTAGTCACAAATACCACTACTAAGCATAGCTTCTCTACGTATGTGTACCATAGCTCCTAACTCACCAAGGTGTGGTTGAGATAGTATATTGCTTGTTCTTTGTCTTACACATTCTTTTGAGCCAACATGATGCTCAACGCAAAATCGATAGCCAATATATAAAGCAAAAATGGCACATATGGCCTTAGTGGAGATAGTAATGGCAACATTACTAGGTATTTTTTAATCTTAGCAAAGGCTTGCTAACATTATTCATACCAATTGAATGGGACCTCCTTGTGTAGCAGTCGATTCATGGGTCAAAATTTATCTAATAGTTGTGTGATGAAACATTTTATGGATGCTACTTTTCCCTATAGGCTTCTCAGATCTTTGATGTTAGTGGGTGGGGCCATTTATAGGATAGCATTTACCTTTACTGGGTTGAATTTGATCCCTCATTTATAAATTATGAATCCCAAGAGTTTTCCTAAAGTTATGCCAAAGATGTATTTCCTGGGATTCAATATAAAATTGTGCTCTATCAGGTGATCAAAGACCTTTCTCAAGACCTCAGTGTGCTCTTCACATAGTAATGACTTGGCCAGTAAATCATCAATATAATATTCTAGGATCTTATGCATGTAGTCATGGAAAATATATGTCATGGCCCATTGATATGTGACACCAGTATTTTTAAGACCAAATGGCATTAAATTGCAACAAAATATCCCCCATGGAGTGGTGAATGCAATTTTATGCTAGTATTCAAGTTTAATTCAAATTTGATTATAACTAGAAAAGGAATCCATGAGGGAGAGCATCTCATGATCCATAGTTGCATCTACAAGATCATCTATGTTGGGCAATGAGAATGAATCTTTTGATGTTGCCTTATTGAGATATCTGAAATCCATGCAAATACAAATCCTTCCATCAGGTTTACCTACAAATACCATGTTTGATACCCATTTAAGATAGTCAATAGGGGTAATAAAGACTAAATACAATAGATTTTGTAGCTCATTATTTACCATCAAGGTGATGGTTGGATGACTAGTTTCTTTGCAGGATCTAGAAAAATATTGTGGACAACTTATTTTGGATCTAAATCTAGTATATCCTTGTAGGTCCAATAAAAGATATTAGGTCTCTCTTTCAATAGAGGTATGATGGTGGTCTATTCTTCTAGAGATAATATTTCTTTGAAATTAACTTTATTTGGATCAGAAGGATCATCGTTGATGTCCACTTTAAAATTTTCCTCTATTGACATGTGTGACCCCTCCTCAAGATGGTGAGGAGTGGGGATCAAGTGGATTTCATCAGTTGGGTTTAAAGTTTCAACTGCATTATGGTTAAAACCAACATGATAAACATCATGTGTGCAACCTGGTGCAAAATGAAATGGTTGTAACATTTCTTTGTTGGGGAAGAAATATTTAGGCTCTAAGGGTGAATCAGTGCGATCCCATTCAATAGTGTTTAAGTTAAGATATAATGGTTTAGAAGGATCAGTTGGGTTGTGTAGTGGAGTGATCAAATCAATGGAGATGATGTTGATGGATGGTATGGAATCTCTAGGACTATGTAGATGTAACTCTACATCATTTATTTACCTTCCATACCCAATATGTGGCTCTAGGGGTATGGGGATCTCAAGATACAATCTATGAATAGATAGGAATATGGGATCATTTGGCTAAAGCATCTCTCTAAATGTAGGAGTATCGATAAAAACAATACGATAGATTACATCTAAATTGGATGGTCTTACCTTGAGGTGAGGGTCAGGATATACTATGTGATACATCTCATCTATGTCAAATGGCTCATTGTAATGACGTAAGTGTTGAGGTCCAAGGTAGGCCATTTTGGTCTCATATTCATAATCACTATTGTATATGAGGTGTCTATTATCTATATCCACTAGATCTGTGAGGTGGCATAAATGCCAAGGCCTAAGGTAGGCCAATTTAGTCTCATCCTCTTAATCACTGTCATCTATGAAATATCCATCATTCATACCCAATGGCATTATGAGGTGTAGACACCTAAAATGCATCATGTCGAGGTGACTACTCATATGGGACATGCTAACAGACCATATGAAAGATCTTGGACAGATTCCAAGGTGAGGCAGTGGTTCTAACCACTCAATTTAGGCATTTTGGCCTAGTCAGTGTTGGTCACGGCTGACACCCATGGTTAATAGGTCTGACCGTGCCTCAGAGCTGTGGTTAGCCTTCAAATTAAGTTTGATCTCAACCGACCCAAAATTGGTTACAATGGCCAAGTTGTTCGAGTTTCAAATGGTTTGGGCATGGAATATTCTGGAAGTTTCCATTCAACTACCCTAACCGAAGTTTCTTGATCTTGGCTTCTCCATGAAGCCAAGACAAGGCCTTCCTAAGAGCTATAAGACCCCCCTCCAAATTGGGGAAGAGAGAGATATCATTTTCTAATTGTGAGTGGTGAAGCCCTGTCGAAGTGCATACTCACTTGCATCCATTGAGAGGAACACTTTTGTTGCCCAATTGGAGATCAAAATGGCACTTGAAGCCATGAAGGTCCTAGGAACCTAGGAGAATCAAGAAACCCAATTGAGGGCCTTCAAGCACAAATATGAGCAATTCAACCACCAAATCCATCGGAGGACACCGAGGTGACCCTTGATCATCAATTTATCAAGGGGAATTGAAGATCTAAGCCCGACATTGGAGAGCAAACACATTTTCAGCTCAACCATGGCTATCAGCCGTGGTTAACAGTACTCATTGTGCCACAGACCCACGGTCAGGTTTAATCTTCATTTTTCCTTGTTATAGCAGTAGGTTTGTTTTCCATTGTATTAGATTAGATGAATCTAACCTAGATCAGTTTTCTTAGAGACAATTATATGGTTGAATCAGTGATTTAGGACATTCTTCCTTTGTTTCTTGTCATTGGGCAACTATATTAGTTATGGCTATACTTCATGCATTTTAGGCTCCTAAATGCTTAATTAGGATGTTATATGACTAGATCTAGATTTCATTTACATGCTTTATGGTAGATTTATCATGTTTAGCATAGATTTACATCTTTATATACTTTCTTGATTTCATGTTACCTTTAGCATCTTTTAGACAAAGTTTCATTCAAGGCCTCATCAAGAGAGGCTACCTTTGCTTCTAATGTGTTTCTTGTTGTTTCTTGATCATAGGGTTTTTAGGACTCCTTCGTCAATGCATTCAAGGCAACAAATGCCTCTTCATAGGAGAGAAGAAGGTCATACTTGACCTGGAGTAGTTCGTGTCATTCTGAAAGGCCTACGGATTACACCTACCCTTGCGAGGGATTTCTTATGATTGTAACATTGTATCACATTGGGTATCCCTAAGAGGGATGAATTTGTAACCATGAATTGATTCAATTTTAATAAAAGACACCTTTCTTTTGGTTATTTCAATTTTGTCAATTTATGTATGTGCTTTATGTGATTTTCAATTGTTACTAGATTAGGTGTATGCCTTTTAGGATCGTACAAAAGGTGATCATGGTGGAACCCCACAATTTAAGTGATCTAAAGTCTAACTTGCTATGTTTTTTGATGGTAGGTCTCAACCACAGCTAAAAACCATGGTCAACAATTGTAACCACAGCTAAAAACCATGGGTAACAGTTGCAGTCATGCTTGATAGACGTGGTCAGCAAAAAATAGAATAGTAGTAGATAGCAGACAACATCATCAGACTTGGATCTAAGGTAGGTCCCATTTCCCTATGTTTTTTATTTGTCTATGTTTTATTTGTCAGAATGCAATAGATGAATAGGTTAAGTAGAAAATATAGCAAAAGGTAGAATGGAAAATTCGTAAATGCTTTGTAGTTTTCTACTAGCCATTGCTAGGAACAGCGGATCTCTGATTGCAGTCCACCCTAGTCTCCAATGGTCTAGGCCATTTCATGTTTTGAGTTTGCATGCATGAGGCCCAATTAGTGGCCATTCCTTCATAGGTAGAATTGCATTCTCTAAAAAATCATCTAGCATAGTCATGCATTCTCTTAAAATCAAATGTTCTTTTTCAAAGCATGTAGGGAAAATCATGTGAATGTTGTTTGATGCATTTTATTTTTCATGCAAAGTAAAAAGAACCACACACACCATGACACACTTTAAATGCTAGTGAGTTGGAAGTCATATCCAACCACTAGTAGGGTTCAATGATGGTGGTAGTGATTTCCATCCATTGGCCCAACTCCCTCGATCCTTTGTTACTAGACCAATACCGGCTCCAAGAACCATCATAGCCCATGCAAAATAGCATGTATTCCTCTTCGAAGGGGTGTATCATTGCACATGGGTGAACTAGGTGAGGACCAGGAGGACCTGTGCTCCCTGCTCGAGTGTGGGTTTCATCTCCACATTTTGGGGGGTTTACGTGATCGTGACTTTCATTATCGGTTGTCGAGCTATGAGTATATAGGTGAAAGCCCTTAAATAATTGAGTATATCATCAACATTCTGAAAACATGATGAGAGTTACTTTCTGATACAACAAACTTGAAAAATCATCAAACAGTTTAGGGCACATTAAAAATTTAAAAGAGATAATCATCATTGTATTCTTTGTGTGTTAATAAAATTTAAATCTAGACATAGGATACACATTATGGTGGTTACATGGAGGGGCCGATCTCGACATAGATCTGAGGTCAATGCCCAAGCTCCACCTGATACACAATAACATGCATCGGACCCTCAACCACAAAATCCTCCCGAACATCGTTCGACGAGTATTAGAGGGGATAATTCTATGCACGGGGATCCTATTGAGAATACCCCAGTTAGAGGAGGTACTAGACACTCCTTGAGACATAGATCAGAGCATGGGGCTTCCCAGCATGGGGGTCCCAAACATGGTAGCATTTACCATGATCACACTCTACGTGCATCCATGGGATCTACTGAGGAGTATGTCATAGAGGGATCCAGGTTGGTACCCCTTCGACCTGTATCTAAGGGAGGCTCAAGGCCCCCACCATCTGAGTATAGACAGGCTCAAGATCCACCCATTCAGGGGTAAGTAGAGAGGGTCACTTCCGAGCGTAGGCCCATGCAAACTCCCAATAGAAGTGAACCTTGTAGGATCACCATAGACATGTCTAAAGTGGGAGCAAATGGTATGCCACCACATGAGCCATGGCATAGTAGATAGTTAGATGGTCTGGATAGAGTCTTAGGATAGCTAGGTTATAAACCTTCACCTGTGCCCTCTCATTCTATGAGTGTGCATAGTGGAAGTACAATTAGGACCATCAAGGAACCTAGAGAATGCTCCAAGCATTCTCGTGATATGCATGCCCCTGCATCCCATGCGGGCACAGAGTATAGGTGATAGCTGGATGTAAATGCCGTCTTCACAGACAAGGGCAAGAGCATATCAAATCAGTCTGTTGGGGGGCACACCCACAAAGCCGCTCGAATAGAGTGCACACACCAGAGGCCTCATACGGCTGATCACATAGATAGATCTCACAAGCTAGTGTCAGAGCAGAGATGTTAGATCTTCCAAGACCAATTGGAAGATGTTTGCACAGAGTGGGAACACCTCAAAAATGAGGACACTCAGAGGCAAAGGTTCATAAGACAATGCTTATATGAATAGCGCATGCATGAGCAATACATCCTTGATCAAAAGGAGCATATTGAGAGGGAGGACCGATTGGCCAGTGCTGGTTTACCTCCCCGTAGTGAGTACAGGGAGCGCATTGATAGATGAGCTACTTCACAGCTTGAGTTGCACCCTGAGCATATAGACACCCATACTCACCATATGACCCAACATAGGGATCAACATCCAACGCTCGAACATCATGGGCATAGGTAGTATGAAGAAGAAGTGGGAGATAAATTAGATCAAGAATATCTCAAAATATCCCTAGTCAAAGTGGATGATGAGCCTAGTCCTCCACCTCGATCGAAGAAGAATCTCCCTCCAAAGGTGCCTCAAAGGCAATCTAGAGAAGATGAGATCCTATCTTCGTAGGCCTATAAGGCCTTGGAAGAAAAGGTTAAAGCTATCGAGAAGCAAGGAATGACTTATCAAAAGCCTACCTTAAATAAGATTCATAATGAACCTTTATGCCCATCAGTGCCTATTCCAACCTATCCTGAACATTTTGAGATGCCTAGGCTAGAAAAGTTTCAAGGAGAGGAGGACGCTCAAGAGCACGTCATGAGTTTTCTAGACATGTGCTTTCAGATCGAGAGCAATGATGCCTTGCTCCTATGGACCTTCATTACAACCCTCTCAGGCCCAGCCTGGGAGTGGTTTAATCAACTCAAAAGGTACAACATCACCAACTTCGAGCAACTGGTTGATGCATTTCTTGAATGCTTCTCCTTCGACATCAAGAAAAAGGTGAACTTATCCGATCTGGCTACTTTAATGCAACATGATGATGAGCTAGTTATGGATTATGGGAAATGATGGAGAAAATTGATGGTAAAGCTACCATTCTCCATCTCTACCTCTGAATTAACTTGAATGTTTATGAAAATTTGCACAAAGCACATTTCATTATTGTTGTAGTTGCAGCAATATCAAACATTTGAAGAGGCTTTGGTGCAAGCCAAAGTGATAGAGGATATCAAGTTATAGGAGGGTAACTTGAAACTCAGAAACAAGAAGGAATGGAACAAGAAGAGCACCAAGAAACAACAGGCCAAGCCAACCCACATTAATCAGGTGGTTTTAAACCTTCAAAAAGGGGATAAGGGGTAGTAGTAATAAAATTATCAAGCCCAACCTCCTCCTATATAATATGAATAGTGCAACAACAATCAGAAGGGTAAGGACAAAGAAAGATGCCCTCCTCACATATTCACTCAATTATCAAAATCATTGACATCGATTTTCCATCAATTATGCGAGGCGAAGGCAATAAAATTATCAAAAATAAAATTAGTGGACCCTAATCAACCCAAGCCTAAGGGATATAAGGATGATCAATATTGCATATTTCATCGAATGAAAGGTCATGACATAGAGGTATGTTGGTATTTCAAACATCTAGTGCAAAATATGATTGAAAAAGGTACACTTCTTGTGGATAATCCACAAGCATCAGATAATCAAAATATGGGGATTTACAAAAATCCTCTACCCAACCATGAGGTACCAAGGAATAATGTTGGCCAAGTCAATCAAGTATGCATCGAACCACCAACCCATGGGTTCATCGGAATGGTCAACATCATCACAAGACATGCGAGGTATGAAAGACCAAATCAACCTCCAACTCCCATTAGGGTCCAAGTTGCACCTCCTCCAAGGCTAGCCCAAAATGTGCCAGGCCCACCAACTAGACCGGTGGTAACAATCAGGAGTAGGTTAGTTCAAAACCTATAGATGACTCCAACAAAGTTGTCAATTTATGAGCTGATTCAGCAGTCTCCCAAGCATAGGGAGACGCTTATGGATATTCTAAGGTCCATAGAAGTGCAGTCCTAAGATCTCAAAGCATTCACACACTTTGTGGGACATGTGCAATAGTGTCAGGAACTGATCATACAATTTTATGATCATGAAATCAATATGGTTTCCACTGTCACAACAGACCCGCCACTCCACATCATTGCATGTGTAAATCACATACCTTTCAAGCAGGTTTTGATTGATACAGGATCATCAATCAATATAATCATGACCAAGGCATTGACATACCTAAAGTTTCCAAAGATGCATATCATACCTTCTGCCTTCACGTTGAGAGCTTTTAATGATGCATTATGCTCAACTATCGGCATGATAGTCTTACCTATTCAGGTGGGACTAAAGACCATCCTAGTGATGTGTCATGTGATTGAAGGTGCTATGCAATACAATATCCTTCTAGGGAGGCCTTGGATAAGAGAAATGCATTGTGTCCCTTCCATTCTCCATCAATGTATTAAATACATTCATGAGGGACAGGTTCACATGGTACCTTCAGATGAAGAACCATTCAAATACATGAATTTAGAAGATTTTTTAGGGGACTTCATGCTCCCCTCAATGCACCTAGACATACGACCAACATCACCGATCAAAGAGCTAGGAGGTAAAATGAAGGAAGTGTGTGCCAAACCTACAACGTCCGCATCTCAACGATCAAGGCACATGATAGCTGCTTCCACCAGACCGATGGCATCCATAATGCCTCATGATGATAGGAAGCTAAAAGCAAATGTGGGAAAAAAGAGATAAAATGAGCACCCAAACTAGTTGCTATCGAGGTCCCTACTCCCATGGAAGTAGAGGATGCTCAAGAAGAAGTCGAAGAGGCACCTCAGCCTACTTCACCTGCATCTTCAGTAGGGTCATATACACCATAGGTGACCATTCATTTGGTTAATCCTGGATTAGGGGAGTATATCATGTAGAATGTGACATTTACACTGATCATTGAGACTGCATAGGATATGGGCCGACCACAAGCCCATCGCCTTCCTATAGGGATGATGGTACCACTGGGGGTACCTCCTAACCAAACCAATTTCATCTATGGAGGGCTCGACCAACTTGCATCTCACACTCCCATGGATGAGGATGATGATGAACCATTCACTATGAATGTTCATTATCTCTCTAACCCAAAATATACCTTATAATATTTTGAGTATTACCATTGGCATGGTTATGGTCTCAGATTATTTGAGCAGGGGCGTAGGAGGCCATACGAACCGCAATATCAGTTGCCAATTGATAGGTTTGGGTTAGGGTATTATATTGGAGGATAGGATGAACTCCTCATGGCATCTTTAGACCGCCTGTACCTCAATCTGGAGGGTGAAGTAGATTTCAATCCTTATCACCCCAATCCCTCCTCCTTTCGAAGGGATAACCGGTTAGTGTCTTACATCACTATAGAACCACCTGAGATATATCATGAGAATATCTTGGTGGAGACCAATTTAGAACACATACCAAGAGATAACTTGGATGAACAAATCCATGGGGCAGCCGATGACATAGGCCTGCAGGTTCAGAATGCTAGTATAGTAGAAGATTTTGAGTCAGAGGATCATTCTGACGAGGATAAAGTAGAGTCCATCTCTAAGAGAGGGAGACTGAGTTGCATGTATGAGAGTGATGATGATGGTGAGTCCTCAAACAATGAGTAATCTGAGGATGAAACTGAGGTGGCTTACCTGGGCCCCTTAAATTTATATCATCTGTTACCCTTGGAGATAGTCATAGAGGATGAGCAATCCTCCATTGATGATAGTGGCTATCAAGAGTGGGCTTACATGGGGCCCCATCTTCCTAATCTCCCAGTTCTAGTAGGTAGTGGTGAGGGTTTTTATTATGATAGTGATGATGAAGTATGAAATAGAGAGTCCTATTTGGGGCCTCCCTACTTGCATCATCGTAATGCACCATACACTACAGAGGATATGTACAGAGATATCAATCTCCACCCTCACCTCAGGGGAAGACCACCAAATATCGATGTGATTTATCATATAGTCTTCCCTGATCCACCAACATACATGGAGCTCCTTGAGCCCAATGATCCTATTTTTGAGTCTATCCATAGATCGGATCTAGAGATCCCCATACCCCCAGAACCACATCTCGGGGATGGAAGTTATATCAATGTAGAGTCACATGCACGTGGTCCTAGAGATATAATCCATTCCATCAATATGATCTCCATTGATTTGACCACTCCACTTTGCAATCTAATCGATCCCTCCAAACCATTGTATCTTAATGTAGATGCTATTGATTGGGATCATGCTGACTCACCACTGGAGCCTGAATATTTCTTCCCCAATGAAGAAATGTTACAACCTTTTCATTTTGCACTAGGATGTGCACATGATGTTTATCATGTTGAGGATGCTTCCAATATGGAACCCATAAACCTAGTAGATGACATCCACTTGATCCCTATGCCTCACTAGCTTGAGGAGGGATCCCACATGTCAATAGAGGAAACCTTTGAAGTGGATATCAACAATGATCCCACAATTCCTAAGAAGGTTAAATTTGGAGAAATTTTATCTCCTGATGAGCATGCCAACCTCATCCCTCTACTGAAAGAGAGACCTGATCTCTTTGCTTGGACTTATAAAGACATGCTTGGTCTAGATCCAAAATTGGTTACTCATAACCTTTTGCTAGATCTCTCAAAAAATCCAGTCAAGCAAAAACTCAGGAAAATGCATCCAATAGTAGCCTTAATGGTTAAAGATGAATTGCAAAAACTACTGGATGTAGAGTTTGTCATTTCCATCGACTATCTAGAATGGGTATCAAATATGGTGCCTGTAGGAAAACCTGATGGAAGGATCTATATCTGTATGGATTTTAGAGACCTCAATAGGGCAACACCAAAGGATTCATTTTCATTGCCAAACATAGATGCTCTTGTAGATGCAACTACGGGTCATGAAATGCTCTCCCTAATGGATGGTTTTTCTGGTTACAATAAAATTTAGATTAAGCTCGAAGACCAGCATAAAACCATGTTCATAATGCCATGGGGGACATTTTTCTATAAGGTTATGCCATTCGGCCTTAAGAATACTGGTGCTACATATCAGTGAGCTATGACATACATCTTTCATGACTACATGCATAAGATCTTGGAAGATTATATCGATGACTTGTTGGCAAAGTCATTGCTACATTCAGAGCATGCAGAGGTCCTGAGAAAGGTCTTCGATCGCCTGATAGAGCATAATGTCAGGTTGAATCCTAAGAAGTGTGTATTTGGTATGACTTTAGAAAAGCTCTTGGGATTCATCATTTCAAAATGAGGGATCAAAGTAGACCCAAAAAAGGTCAAGGCCATTTTAGAGATGCATCCTCCCATAAATATCAAGGAATTAAGGAGCCTACAGGGCAAAGTAGCATCCATAAAGTGATTTATCGCACAATTATCGGACAAATGTCGACCCATGAATCGACTGCTACACAAGGGGGTCCCATTCAATTGGGATAAGGATTGTCAAGTAGCCTTTTCTGAGATTAAGCACTACCTAGCAATGCCGCCAGTGCTAGCTCCACCAAGACCAGATGTACCATTCTTGCTATATATATCGATAATCAACTTTGCATTAGGGACCATGTTAGCCCAAAAGAATGTGCAGGACAAAGAGCAAGCCATATATTACATTAGCCGAACCTTGGTGAGTTATGAGCTAGGATATGCCTACGTGGAAAAGTTGTGTTTAGAAGTAGTGTTTGCAACAAAGAAATTGCAGCATTATATGTTAAGTCATACGATGTATGTCATATCAAAACAAAATCCTTTGTAGTATATGATGAGCAAGACATATCATAATACACGTATTGCAAAGTGGATCATGCTATTGATAGAATTCGACTTGGAATTCATTAGCCAAAAGTCCATCAAGGGATAGGTCATAGCTGATCAACTGGTAGAGGCACCACTAGAAAATAGTAGACCTCTCACCATTGAGCTTCTTTATGATGCAATCTTCACATTATCAGAAGCATCCAAACCTGAAGAGTTAGATAACAAAGTTGATATGACCTTGTTCTTTGATGGTTCAAAGTGTGAGCAAGGGGGTGGTGCAGGAATAGTGTTGTTCACCACAAGGTGCTCCCATGCCCTTGTCATTTAAGTTGGACTTTCCTTACACCAAAAATAATGCTAAATACGAAGCCCTAATATTGGGCCTCCAAATAGCTATCACCATGAAGATCAAAAGGTTAAATATCTTTGGTGATTCCCTTCTCATTGTCAACCAAGTGAAGGGACTTTTTCAATGTAGGTGTCCTATCCTGAAGGTCTACAAAGATCTTGTTGACTCTTATCTAGCTCAGTTGGAGTGGTACGACATCGAGGCAATCCCTCATTCATCAAATAGATTTGTAGACACTATGGCATCTTTGGGATCCTTAATTCCTTAGAATTCATCTACCAATTTTACTACCATCCATGTAAAAACATTGTCACACTCTATCGTGCAGTGTGAGGCTTTGGATAACAAAGAATCAGTCAACATGATTCATATAGAACCAAACCATGAATGGTTCTACAAAGCTAGAGACTTTCTCAAGAGGGTGGGTTTTGGGTGGGGGGTTCTTTCCTATTTTTTTTTTTGTGAATTTAAAAGGGGGAACATGTTGTCTTATCAATTGATGCTGAGGTCTATCAGAACTGGATGTCACAAATACATGACTTCCTAAAACTTGGTGTAATCCCCTAAGGATTGTCACATGCCATAAAATGCACATTTAAATAGAAAGCGATAAAGTATGTCTTGTTAGGAGATATTTTGTATCTTCGAAGCTATGATGGAGTGCTCCTTCATTGTCTTGAGCCCCAAGAATCAGCTTGGGTAATTTTGCAAGCTCATGATGGTACATGCGGTGGCCATTTCAATGACATGGCTATCATCAAGCACATCCTTTGCATGGGCTATTATTGGCCTACTATGGAGAAGGATTGCAATGTGTATGTCAGGAAATGCGTTAAATGTCAACATCATGCTAATCTTGTGCACTTGCCATCATAGGCCTTACAACCCATTCAAGTGGCTTGGCCATTTGCTTAGTGGGGCTTGGATCTCATCGAAAAGATCTCTCCTCCATCATCGGGTCGACATACATTCATTATTATAGCTACTGAGTACTTTACTAAGTGGGTGGAAGAAATCCCGTTAACAATGACAACTGGAGCATGTATTGCGGAGTTCATACTCACCAATATCATAAGTCATTTTGGGATACCATCCAAGATAATCTCGTATAATGGAACATCATTCAAGAACAAAACTGTGAGGGCTTTAACGTCCAAGTACATGATCAAACATAGTTTTACGACTCCATATTATCTACAGGCAAACATGTAAGTTGAGGCTTCAAATAAGATAGTGGTATCCATCTTGAAAAATATGGTACAAGAGAACCACAAGGATTGGCACATCCAACTACCCCTTGCATTATGGGCTTATAGGACTAGCATTCGGACACCCACTAGGGCAACACCATTTTTGCTAGTATATGGTACTGAGGCCATTATGCCCTTAGAGTTGGAGATTCCAATGCTGTTTATCGCATTGAAAGAGTTCATTGATGATGACACTGCACATCAAGCTCACCTTGATCAATTGATGCTACTCGATGAATGTCGTGTGAATGCCCTTGAGCATCTTCACATTTATCAGGAGCACTTAAAATGAGCTTACAATAACAAATTCCATCTGAGATACTTTGAGGTTGGTGATCTTGTGCTAAAAGAGAACCAACAGAACTCAAACCTACCATAAAAATTATGAGATAAATTTATGGCTAACTGGTTAGGTCCTTATATCATCTCTGAGAAGATTGGACCTGGGACATATCGCTTAACATCACTTGAAGGTGTTGAAGAGCCTGAACCTCTCAACATCCTTCATCTTAAAGTGTTCTATGCCTAAAACTATTAAAAGGCTCCAAAGGCATCTGTAAGCCCTTTGGTCATTTACAAAAGGCTCCAAAGGCATCTATAAGCCCTTTGGTCACCCCATAAAATGCTCCAAAGGAATCTAAACCCTTTGGTCAAATCAAAATTTCAAAAATCCATAAAAATCAAAAAGAAATAAAATCTAAAAACATTGCATTAAATTTTACATTATTGCATTTCATTTGCATCATGCATTTCACTTAGCACTTGCATTCATTTAATTGCATTGCATTTAGGTATTTCTATCTATCGTACTTGCATTAGGATAGGTTGTGTTTACAATCTTACAAATGACACCACATTTGTGTTTCAATCATGCATCTATGCATTATCATCATCATCCATCACCCTTGTGAGTAATTGTGTTTCTCAACACAACCCTTCCTATTGCTATGAAGAATATACTAGGGTTTTTTGGTCATTCAACCATACCTAGTGGTCTTCTCAAGAGTTTGGTAGAAATCTTGCTTTGCTTTTGTAGATGAGGTCTAGTTTTGATAGCACTTAGCATATCATAATCCTATCACTAATCAACACATTAAACAATCCTACTTAGGGTAAGGAAGGATGAACACTACAAAAGTGGTCCGGGTCACCTTAGGTAAAAGGTTTTATTACTTGCTCATATGTGAGGAGCAGTGGTCTAGAGTAGAGGTCATTGGAAAAAGGACAAGTTCACCCCCTACCCGAAGAGATCCCTTGCTTAAATAAAAAAGAGCAAAATCCTATCCCTTGCTAAAAATATATAAGAGTATATACAAAATAAACAATGATTTTTATCACTATACATGAGCAAGTATCCCAATAAATTGAAGAAAAAAAGGGGGTGAACTTGAATCCCTAGAATGATCACTACTCGAAAGCCATAGGGTGATCCCCAATACAGCAATGGGCTGAATGAATCTCTCCTGACATTGGGGTAGGTCTAGCAAGTCACAAATGAGCTAGCTTTAGGTGGCCTGTATTGCCTAGTGGTCTAGTCTAACTAAATCCAAACCTAGGATCGGATAGACATTTGAGGATCCCCAATACAGTAATGGGCTAAATGAATCCCACCTGGCACTGGGGTATGCTTATGCCTTATCTAATATATTCATTTACACACATAGAGGTAATGAATAGCTTGGTCTTTCATAGAGAAAACTTTATTTTTCAGAAGTCTAGTATAGTCATTATACAACTTTTGATAAGTCAACTAGGGTGTTTGAGTCTCATGGAAAACCTCAAAAATTTCCAAATAGCAACAATCAAATCACAATCATCAATGATCAATTTATTTTTATAATATTTTGTTTATTAAATACTGTTCATAATATAGGTTAGATACCGGATGGATATTAGAAATGATATTTAAATGACCACTGACTATGTTATGCATATTATTTTAACTTACAAGAGATTATGAATAGAAACAATATATCATGTCATAGCACACATGGGTGTTTAATTGATTAATTCTTATGATAAGATATATCAATTATAGTTCATGATTGTTATACATTCTATGGTGTCATCCATTAGATTGTTAAACTCATATTGCATTCATACATTATGTTTTAAGTGATTAAAGCATACATGTCCATTTACAATAAATCATCATCATGAAAATTATGTAGTGCATACATGGCATGAATCATATCATAACATCATAAATTAAATGCATACAAGTATAGTAAATTAAACATGCATTTACAAATCAAACATTGCATTCATATGCATCCATCATAAGTAGTCCATCTACACATATATATCACTGCATCTAATCATACATCACATAGCTATCTAGCGCATGTCATCTATACATCACATCATATAGCATAAAATAAACATAACATATCAGCATTGCATCCATATGCATCTCATAAACATAAATCAAATAAAGTACACATATAATGAGTCTCAAATGCCAGATCATATATATATATATATGTGTGTGTGTGTGTCAAAAAATAAGTACATCGACATATGTCCAAAATGCCCATAGGCTACAACTGTGTAGGTCCTCGACCTTACACTAAAAAATGGTACAACAACATCTAACATAGATCCATACTAAATAGTGCCTACACCCCAGTCTATGAGACTCCACCATCATCTCCACCCTCCTTGTGAGTCCACCTAGAGTTGAAACTTGAGGTCCTCTCAGTCCTGTGTGTCCTATGACTAGAATGAGCTAAATACTATCCTATATCCCAAGTATGAGTCCTCTGAGATCCTACATATATGGTCCTCTCAAGAACCTCACCCCCAAGTAGCTCAATCTCTCAAGTCAAGTGATATGTAAGAAACATCTAATGATTTCTCGTTAATATATCACTGCACCAGAGCCTACAGCCTCCTGATATCTACCATCGAGTCTATCCCTGCTATTCCTTGTATTGCTAGATCAATTGAAGCCATAAAAATAGCCTTTGAAGATGATGGGTATCCCCTCGTAGACCTAAGAAAGTCACGCTCTATGGTCATAGTATCTAGCTAATCCTATAGGAGACTACATTGCCCTATGATACTCTGGATCTCTATATCCATCATGGTGAGTTGTGCTCAGAGAGCTATACTCTCCTCCTCATAGTTGTACCACTAAGTCTGCCCTATTATGAGCTATGATTGTAGGGTACTGAATCATGCCTGTAGGGTAGCTATAGAGGTATCTCTCCCTAGGATCTACATTTGTAGTGTACCATGTAGCGACCTTGGGGAAGTGGTGCACCGTCTTCTACTCTATTGGCAATTTAATATGATCTCCTAAAGTTTAATATGCATTAAATGAAAGGACGTAAAAGAAGACATAGTTGAGATACAAATAAATAAATAAATGAATGCATTTTGTTGATATTTCCAAGATCATGTTACACATTCATCCCTTTGAGGGATACCCTTCATTTGATACATAAGTTTACACAAAGAGAGTAGCAGATGTATAATATCCTTGTGCAAGGGATGGTGCACTTTTGCAGGCTTCCAGGTGATGCACACAGAACTATATGAGGGCTTACATATGCCTCCTGTAGACACCTAAATCATATCATGCTTAGGGGAGTTGCTCACATAAACACATTCATAATATCATAAGACATAATATTGGACTTTCCAAGCATCAACAGTGGTTCTCACCACTCATTTTGGGCCTTTTCAAGCCATCCAAGCCTAGCTGCTCAAGCCAAGAGTGGCTAGATCCTAGCCGCTCAAACCTAGAGTGACCAAAAATTAGCTGTTGCAGACGATAACATCTAGATCTTAGCCACTGAAGATGATAGTGGCTAAGCCATAAGAAGTAGTTTTGTCAACAAACAGGCCTAATAACAAGCAAAAGTGGCAATCTACATGCAATAAAGGTGAGCGAGAGTAACTTTGCATTCTTGTTTACAACCAGTTCACATAGGAGGCTTAATTTTGCATTTAAAATTTAGTTAACTGACCTCCAAACATAACAAAGGATAAAATCTTCTCATGCTAACTTGCACTATGCATGAGAAATTCATTCCTAGGGCTTGGACATAGACCTAGGGTTTCACACTATAAAAGGTGTAAGCCTAAGAGACATCTATCATCGAGATATCTTTTATTGAGGAGAGCTTTCAAGACTTGGAGAGTTCCCTTGGATATCAAGTGTATGGCGAATCCCTGACAAATTGAAGAGCATAAAACCTATTATTTCAGCATAAAATATAGGCTTTGACCCATATATTTGGGGTAAATAGAGCAAGTTTTACCTTAGCGGCCGCTATCTTGGATAGTGGCCCGCAGGCTTAGCTTAGGTTTTAGACATAGCTTCTTTTATTATGTTTCTTCATGTTTCCATATCATTAGCATAGATTTACATGATTTCATAGCATAGTTTCATCATATTTCTGTTAAATTATTTTATTACTAACAACCTCATCTAAGGAGGCAATCTTAGACATCTAAGTGTGTGTTGTTGTTTCATTGCTTACAGGGCTACAGGTTCATCAGATAGAATATGCAACATACAAGAGCAAAAGGAATCCCTCTAAGAAATAGACCTAGATAAGGAGGTATCTGTAAGCCCTCATACATTTTTGTGTGCGGAACCGGGAAGCCTTTATAAGTGCACCACCTCTTCGTGAAAGGGGCACTCTTTTCCTATTTGTAACCTTGTAATATCGAAATGGGTATCCCTAAGAGGGACCGACATGTAACCGAGTTTCAATACAAATAAAGAGATCCATATTTGTTATTTTTGTGTTATATGTTTTTTCATTGTCTTCCATTTCATATTGGGTTTTTAATAACATTGCAAGTAGAGTAAAAGGGTGATGCGTGTGTCCCGAGGTCACTACAAATGGTGATCACGGTGGGACCTCCACTGATTTTTCATTTTTTTCTAGAATACTAACTTAATTTTGTGTGCAGGTCTAGCCACTCTGAGCTACAATGGCCAAAAATTAGCCGCTCTGAGCTACAGTGGCCAATAGAGCTTTAGTTGCTCTAAGATACAGTGGCCAAAAACCAACCGCTTTGATAAACATTAGCCAAAATTGGAGTGCAGTAGAGGTCAAAACATGGACTCTCTAAGCTAGATCAAAGGTTGGTATAGCTTCTATGATATTAGCTTTTTGTCTGCTTCTGTGTATCTAAAATAGAGAACTTAAAGCACATTTATGTTTGGAAATTGAAAGAATAAAAGGAAGAAGAATTAAGAATTTTGCACATCTTAGATCTTCTTTTAATTTTCCACTAGGTGTTGCTAGGAACAGTGGCTTATGCCTGAAAATTTCACCCTAGAACCCAACATACTAGAAATTGTATGTTGTTTGCTTGCTTTGAGGCCCTACTGGAGGCCATAGCTGCATTGAATAAAGTGCGCTCATACAAATCATAGTAGTTCATACATCTTTCTAAATATTGAAATGTATTTTTGCACTTAGGCATATAGGAAATATTCATTGTTGCTCTATGATGCACTTTGTGTTATGCAAGCTTAAAATGAACACCACACATGCACATCTCATTTAAACATTGGAGAGTTGGATTTCGTCACCAACCTTCAATTTAGTCCAGTGACGTTGGAATTCATCTCCTTCCACTAGTTTACCCCCTAAATCTCCCTATAAATGGATTGGGAAACTTATTTATAGTGATACTAAGTTACTTGTGCTCAAAATGTCTCCCACCGTTGGAATAATCATTGGTTCAGAGTGGAAGAGCTAGGCAAACCCCCTACTGGGTCTTCAACGGTGTACCCTAGCTTCTTTTGATAAAACCATGTTTGGCATGAGTGTACTTGATTTTCACTATGAATGAGTCTTATCATTCTTAATAAAATAACAAGAGCAAATAAATCAAAAGAACACCACATCAAAACACACCAAATAGTTTAGGGCACACTTAAATCGGTAATCAAGATAAACATTTGTTTGGTATTGTGTGGTTATTACTAAATTGCAACTCAAAAGATCAACTCATAGACAACATGGTCAAAACAAGAAGTAAGAACCCTTGGTTTGATACTGAGGGAGAGACAGAAGTAACTCATACCCATAGGCAGAGTCATATTAGCATTGAATGACCCACCCATAATACCGTGAGATGTAGCTCCATGAGCCTAAGGGGTGATAATTCAACCCTTGGGGGATCTCCTCGAGAAACCCCAAGTAAGGAGCCACATCATGGAACAAATTCACATAAACAAAAAGAGGTTTCACAACCATCCTCATCAAGGATACATGAAGAGACCTAAAGGGCCTCCTCTAAACACACAAAAACATCTCAAATATGTGAGAAAGATTCAAGGGATTCCTCCTCACATGGACATAAAGAAGGTTCTAAGACTCATTCTTCACATAGGGATGACCAGACTACTACATCTCCATCAACATTGAGAAAAAATGTTACCACAAAGCCCTCTTCATCAATAAGGCAAACAAGAATTGCAACACCTCAAGACTCACAAGAAACATATGAAATAGGTCTACCCACTGAAGGATAGGAAACTAGAGCTACATCTAGTCATGGGAATTATATAGAAAAAACCCTTCACACAAAATGAAATATTCCCATAGACTATGACCTCATAGGAGTGAATGGCACCCCACGGGACCAACCATGGAAAACAAGACAACTAGACGGGTTGGATCGATTTCCTACATGACCAACTCAAATAATTGTAGCTACTGAGAACTCTGCATCTGGAAGCTCATGAACTATGACTTCTAAACACGTCTCCCAGTTTGGGGGTACCTTCGAGTGACCCCACAGTAGACGCATGGATTTTTATTGTAGGGATACTCAATAGTACACTAAACAAGTCACATTAGCTAGCAAGAGTATAGATACAACAAAAACCTCCTCAAGGAATCTATGAGTCAAGATAATAAGAATAGAGTCATATAAACATGAGCCTTATGTAACAGTGTAAATTAACTGAATGAGGCAATTAGAAAATGCATTACATAAGGAGCGAGAGCTAGTGGAAGCTCTTGAATAGGATAAACAAATAGAAAGGCTCTTGTGCCAACATGAGCAATGTTTGAGAGAGCAGGTTGAGTGGCTAGCTATTAAAAATTTACAAACAAATGGTGGTGACCACCAAATAACTATATGCATCGACTCACCTAAGGAGAGGTGCAATAGACAAGATAGCCCACAATAAAATCCCCCACCAAATCATGAACAAAATTCAACTAGTGGGGGAAGTGAAAACACAACCAACAAGGACCGCAATCCTAAGTCCCTTTGCAAGAGGGAGGAAAATAGAACAAATAAAATGGATAGAGAGTTACCTCAATTGCCACTATGAGTAGGCTTACAAGAGGAGGAAATCCATGCATCAAAAGCATTTCAAGAGCTTGCTAAAAAGATGAAAATCTTTGAGAAACAAGATGCGGCTGGGAACTCACCAACATTAAGCAAGATACGCAACCAACCATTGTGCCCATCAATCCCTATACCTCCATATCCTAAAAAATTTGAGATACCTAGGTTAGAAAATTTTAAGGGTGAAGAGGATGCACAAGATCATGTCACCAATTTTATCAATGCCTGTTTTTATCTTGAAGACAATAACACTCTCATGCTAAGAACATTCATAATGACATTTTTAGGTGCTGCCACTCAATGGTTCAATCAACTACCTAAGCACAACATAACCAAATTTGAACAACTAGTAAACACATTCCTAAAGTATTTCTCCTTTGGTGCTAAGAAGAATGTGAACTTGTCAGACCTGACCAACTTGAAACAATATGATGATGAGCCAGTAATGGATTATGGGAATAGATGGATAAAATTCATGGCAAAATTATCATTCTCCATTCCCATAGAAGAGATCATTCACATGTTCACCTAAAGTTTCTATAAAAAACATCTCCCTCTTGCTACAACTTCAGCAGTATCCTTCATTTGAGGAAGCTTTGGCATAGGCCAAGCTCATCGAAGAAATAAAAGTAGATGAGGGAACCATTAAAATTTGAAACAAAAAGGAGTGGAACAAGAATGGTAAGAATGACAAGTACAAGTAGAAGCAGAGCAACCCTGCTCTAGTCAATCAAGTTGTATTGGCTACACCCAAGGATGGGGGTGCACAACAATCCCAAAACTATCAAGCACATCCCTCGCCAGCCAATTACAACCAAAAGAACAATCAGGGAAGAAACCAATAATGCAAGCCACCTCATTATATAACGCCTCTGACAAAATCAATGCAATCAATATTTAATTAGTTGAGCGAGGCCAGGAGGATCATATTTCTTGATATATCTCTTATAGATCCCAACCATCCTAAGCCAAAAGGATATAGGGAAGATCAATTTTTCCCTTATCACAAAATACCAGGGCATGACATTGAGGCTTGCATTGGTTTTAAGCATCAAGTGCAAAATATTATTGAGGTAGGAGAACTCAAAGTTGACAACCCAATGGCTCCCAATAATAGAGACATGGGCATATATAGAAATCCATTGTCCAATCATGAGGCCCCTCGAGAGCAAGGGGCCCAAGTCATTCAGGTTCGAGCTGATATACCTACCCATGGATGCATTAGGATGGTTGATATTGTTAACATAGCAACAAGGACTAGGCGGTATGGTCAACAAAAACCACCTGTAGCTCCCATGAACTTCCCAGTTGCTCCTAGGCAAAGGCAAGACAACCTTCCAAGTCCACCAACACGACCTATGGTGACTATTCAGAGTATATTGGAGTAAAACCTACAGATGAGTCCAACTAAGTTATCCATATATGAGCTCATACAATAGTCCCCAAATCATAGGGAGACTCTACTGGATATTTTAAGGACAATTGAGCTCCAACCGCAAGATGTGAATGCATTCACTCACTTTTTGGGACGAGTGCAAGAATTCTAGGAACCTGTAATTTGATTCTATGACCATGAGATTAAGACAACTCCTACTGCCTTACCAAACCTTCCACTAAACATTGTAGTGGCAATCAACAACTTACCTTTCAAGAGGATTTTTTTCAATATAGGTTCATCGATAAACATTATCACAATAACTGCAATAGAGAACCTCAAGATCCCCAAGTCCAATATCATTCGACAAGCTTACACATTGAGAGCTTTTAATTTTGATTTATGCAATACTATGGGAATGATAGTCTTACCCATCAAGGTGGGGCACAAGACCATCCCTATGATGTGTCATGTATTATAAGGAGCTATGCAGTACACCATCATCTTAAGGCATCCTTGGATAAGGGCCATGAAGTGTGTGCCTTTGATATTTCACCAGTGTGTCAAGTATGTGCACGAGAACAAAGTCTATTTGGTTTTGGTTGATGAAGAGCCTCTTAAATATTTTAATCAGGTGGACATTCTAGGAGAATTTGTAATCCCTTATACCCACTTGTATATAGCACCTTCATCCCCAACCACACAAGTGAATAATGAAGACAAAGGGGTAAGAAAAGACCCATGCACTTCAACACCTCTTGGTGCACTTAAAATAGTCAATGCTTCTAAAGTACCATCAACGTCAAAATAAAAAGACAATAAGAAGCTAAAGGCACCCTTATTTAAGGAAGAAAGGCCCAAGGAAATGCCAAATGTATCCATTTTTGAAATTCCAATTCCTATGTAAGAGGAAGATCTTCAAGATCAAGATGAAGATAGTGATTATCACCTTGCTTCTCCAGTGTCATCCGTAGGGTCATCCACATCGTATGCATCAATAAACTTGGAAAGCACAGGAATACGGGAGTACCTTATGTATAACGTCACCTTTATGCCTATCATTGAGTCTACACAAGACATGGGAAGGGATAAGGACTTGAGGCCGCCAGTGGTAATAATGGTTCCACTTGGAATTCCTCCCAACCAAACCAATTTTGTCTATGTTGGCCTAGACTACAACCATAAGTATTCATATATAGAATAAGACAGTGAAAATTTATTCATATTCAATGTTCGTTACCTCTCTAACCTCGAGTTTGCTCTAAGCTACTTCAAGCATTACCACTGGCATTGCTATAGCCTTAGCATATATGAGCAGGGGCACAGGCAACAAAGCAAGACACAATATCAGCTTCCCTCTGACATATTTGGCCTAAGCTATTATATCGGAGGTCGAGATGACTCTCTTGTAATGGCATTGGATAAATTAATCTTAGGGTTAGGATAAGACATTGATTTTATTCCTTATCATCCCCTAAGAATAGGAAATTTGAGCAACAAAAAAGTGGCCACAGTAAACATACCGCCATAAAAATTTATCATCCAAACATCTCAATTGATTCCACCCCAATAGGGTACAACTCATGGTATGAGGAGAATGGATATGAAGCAAGTGATGATGAGGTGCAGCTTGGCTTATCCTATCAGGGGCCTCGCTATTTACAAAGATCCACATGGTCCATCCACAATGAGAGTGGAAATACATCAGATGAAAGTGACTATGAATAAGAAGACTAAATAGAAAGAGCCTACTTAGGCCTAAGCCATCAACCCCTGACTTTCGGGCAAGATACAAATGCAAATGGATTATTCATAAGTGATGAAGAATATGAAGATGAAATAGAGATGGCCTACTTAGGGCTAAGACATGAACCCCTTGTCTTAGGATCGCATACCAATGCTAATGGTTTTTGGATAAGTGATGATGACTTTGAGGATGAGACCAAGATGGATTATCTTGGACCTCACCACTTGCATCAATTCAACGATCGAGTACAGAGAGAGGTAGCACTCCGTTCCATAGACCCTCATTTATAATTTTTAGGGAGACCTGTTGACCTAGCTACCATTCATCAGATAGTCAATACCCCTCCGCCTACATTCAGAGATCAATTAGAGCCCAATGATCCTATTTTACACCCTTCTCATGGGCCAGATCCAAAAATTCCCATTCCTCTAGAACCTCATTGCGAGTATGGAAGGGAAACCCCTAAGATAAGATTGCACCCATGTGGTCCTAGAGACTTAATTCCATCCATCAATATGATCTCCATTGATTTGACCACTCCACTTCATAATCCATCAGATCCTACCAAATCATTGCATCTTGATGTAGATTCTATTGATTGGGATCGCGCTAATTTGCCCATAAATCCTGAATACCTCTTTCCCAATGAATAAATGTTACATCCATTCCAATTTGCATCAGTTTGTGCGTATGACATCTTCCATGTTAGTTTGGAACCTAAGTCACTAGGTCCTGTAAATCCCATCGATGACATTCATTTGATACCCATGCCTCATCAGCTAGAGGATGGATCACATATGGCTATAGAAGTGACTTTTGAGGTGGACATTAGCGATGATCCTACCCAACCAAGGAAAGTCAAGTTCAGATAAATTCTATCTCCAGAGGAACAAGCCATCACAATTCCTCTCCTCAAAGAGAGGCCCAATATTTTTTCTTGGACTTACAAAGACATGCCAGGGATAGATCCAAATTTAGTCATTTACAACCTTTCATTGGATCCCATGAAGAATCCAGTCAAGCAAAATCTGAGGAAAATGCATCCAACCATAATTTTTATTGTGAAGAACAAATTGCAAAAACTACTGGATGTAGTATTCATAATTCCTATTGACTACCCTAAGTGGGTGTCAAACATGGTACCCATTGGGAAACTCGAAGGAAGAGTTTGTATCTGCATGGATTTTAGAGATTTAAATAGGGCAACACCAAAGGATTCATTCTTGTTGCCAAACATAGATGCTCTTGTGGATGCAACCGCAGGTCATGAAATGCTCTCTCTAATGGATGGTTTTTCTGGATACAACCAGATATGTATTAAGCCTGAAGATCAACATAAAACTGCTTTCATTAATCTATGGGGAACATTTTGTTACAAAGTGATGTCATTCAGTCTCAAAAATGTTGGTGCCATATATCAGCAGGTCATGACATACATATTCCATGACTATATGTATAGATATTAGAAGATTACATGGATGACTTACTGGCCAAGTCCCTATTGCAACAAGAGCATTCTGAAGTCCTTAGACAAGTCTTTCATCACCTCATAGAACACAATGTCTGATTGAATCCTAAGAAATACATATTTGGCATAACTTCTGGCAATCTTTTGGGATTCATTGTATCCAATAGAGACATCAAAGTAGATCCTACAAACTTAAAGGCTATATTGGAAATGGATGCCCCTACCAACATTAAGGATTTGAGGAGCATACAAGGAAATATAGCATCCATCAAAAGATTCATCACACAATTATTAGACAAATGCTGACCTATGAATTGGTTGTTGTGCAAGGAAGTTCCTTTTCATTGGGACAAAGAATGCCATCAAGCCTTTGCAAAGATCAAAACTTATCTAGAAACACCACCAGTATTGGCTCCACCAAGGCCAGACATACCGTTCTTACTATATATATCAGCTACTAATTTCACATTGGGCACCATGTTAGCCCAAAATAATGAACAAGACAAATAGTAAGCCATATATTACATTAGTCACACCTTGGTGAGTTATGAGCTAGGATATGCATATGTCAAAAAGTTGTGTTTAGCAATGGTCTTTGCAACTCAAAATTTGTGACACTACATGTTGAGCCATACGACCTACATCATATCAAAACAAAATCCTTTGCAGTATATGATGAGCAATACATATCACAATACATGTACCATAAAGTGGATCATGCTATTGACAAAATTTGATCTAGAGTTCATAAGCCAAAATTCCATCAAGGGATAAGTCATAGCAGATAAATTAGCAGAGGTGCCTCTTTAGGATAATAAATATCTCACCATAGAATTTTCTAATGATGCAGTATTTATATTATCAGATCCACCAGAACTCAAAGAACCTAAGAAAGAAAGAGACATGTCATTGTTCTTTGATGGTTCAAAGTGTGAACAAGGGGGCGGAGCAAGGATTGTCTTTATCACACCATAGGGCACTCCATTACCCTTATCATTCAAATTAGACTTCCTATGCACAAACAACAATACAGAATATGAAGCATTGATCCTGGGACTCCAAACAACCATAGCAATGGATATTAAAATATTGAATATCTTTGGTGACTTCTTACTCATAGTAAACTAGGTCAAAGGACTATTCCAATGTAGGTGCCCACTCCTAAATACTTACAAGGAAATTGTTGACACCTACTTAGCCTGGCTTGAATGGTATGACATTGAGGCAATCCCTCATACATTGAATAGATTTATAGACACCACGGTATCTTTGGGATCCTTAATACCTCAGAATCCATCTGCTAATTTTAAAATCATTCATGTAAAAGTTCTTTCACACTCAACAATACATCGTGAAGATTTTGACAATCAAGAATCAATCAACATAATCAACATCAAGCCAAATCAAGATTGGTCCTTTACAGCTAGATATTTCTTGCAAACGTCACCTTGGGGGATTTTTATCTTCCAAGGACCTATAGAGTGTGGTGCAACCATACACCATAGAGTTGTTCTTCAATCTATGTTCACTAGCTCAGACATACAAGAAGGGCAAGCCATCATTTCTATAGAAGTCGTGGCTTATCAAGATTAGCTTTCCCAACTACGGGACTTCCTAAAGCTTGGAATAGTACCTCAAGGTTTGTCACATACTGAAAGGTGAATGTTCAAATAGAGAGCAACAAGATACATATTTCTAGGAGAAATCCTCTATAGACGAGGATATGATGGAGTATTACTCCGTTGTCTTGAGCCCCAAGAAGCATCTTGGGAAATTTCACAAGCTCACGACGGAACATGTGGAGGCCATTTCAGTGGCATGGCCATATTTAAGCGCATATTGATAATGGGTTACTATTGGCCCACCATGGAAAAGGATTGCTCTGAGTATGTCAAGAAATGCAGTAAGTTCCAACATCATGCAAATCTAATGTACTTGCCATCTCAAGCTTTGCAGCCCATCTAGGTAGCATGGCCATTATCATAGTGGGGACTAGACTTGATTGGGAAGATCTCACCCCATCCTTAGGCCGACACACATTCATCATAACAACCACAGAATACTTCACTAAATAGGTAGAAGCGATCCCCTTAACATCAAAAAATGGACCAAGGATTGCGGAGTTTATACTCCACAATATCATAAGTCGTTTTGGGGTCCCTTCTAAGATAATATCGAATAATGGGCCATCTTTCAAGAACAAAAATATGTGTGCTTTAATGAACAAATACCATATTCAACATAGTTTTTCAACGCTTTATTATCCGCAAGCAAATTGGTAAGAAGAAGCCTCAAACAAAATAATAGTCTCCATTTTGAGGAAGACGGTGCAAGACAATCATAAGGATTGGCACATGTAGATGCCTCTTGCACTATGGGTATACAATACTAGTATACAGAAATCCACTGGGGTAACACCAATTTCACTACTATATGGCACTGAGGCCATCATGCCACTATAGTTAGAAATTTTGACTCTATGCATAGCATTAAAGGACTTCATAGATGATGATGCCACATGTCAATGCCACCTTGATCAGTTAATGCTTCTTGATGAATGTCGATTCAATGCTTTAGAGAATCTTCACGTTTACCAGAATCATCTTGCGTGAGCTTACAATAGTAAATTCCACCTAAGGAAATTCAAGGTTGGAGATCTAGTGCTCAAAGAAAACCAGCAGAACTCGAATCTGCTGCTACATCTGCGAGACAAGTTCGTGGCAAACTGGATAGGCCCATACATTATTTCATAGATATTTGTACCTAGAGCATATCACCTTATATAATTATATGGTGTTGAGGAGCTTGAGCCTCTCAATATCATTCACTTAAAGGCATTCTACACATAAAATACAAAAACATTCAAATATTTCATAAAATTAAAAAACATTCAAATATGTCAAAAACACAAAACAAATCATAAAAATATAAAATTCAAAAACATTCAAATATTTTATAAAATTAAAAAACATTCAAATATGTCAAAAACACAAAACAAATCATAAAAACATAAAATTCAAAAACATTCAAATATTTCATAAAACACAAAAACATTCAAATAAGTCAAAAGTACAAAAACAAATCATAAAAACATAAAATTTCAAAAATACAATCAAATGATCCAAGGGTATTCAAATCGCTTGGTCAAAATCAATTCAAAAAGCTCCAAGGGTATTCAAACCACTTGGTCAACTTCAAATCAAAATGCTCCAAGGGTATTCAAACCGCTTGGTCAACTTCAATCAAAATGCTCCAAGGGTGCTTCATGCCACTTGGTCAAAATCAAAACGCTCCAAGGGTGCTTCATGCCACTTGGTCAAAATCAAAATCTCCAAGGGTACTTCATGCTACTTGGTCAAAAATAAAAAATCCCCAAAGGCAAAATAAGCCCTTTGGTCAAAATCAAACAAAAAGTACAAAAACAACATAAAAATCAAAAATACAAAAACAATTGCATCTCACATTTTGCATCCACATCATTGCATTACTTTTTTATATCCACTACAATTGCATATGTCATGAGGGCCTTAAAAGTGATACCAAAGTTTGTCACACAAATCATTCAAATCCGTGCCTCCATTAATACATGTGTGTAATTGTGTTTTTCAATACAACCATCATTTGTTGCTATACATAATATACTAAGGTTTTTCGGTTAATCAATCACACCTAGTGATATTATCAAATTTTGAGGAAAACAACTTTGATTAGTAGAAGGTAAGGTCTAGCTATGATAATGCCTTGGATATTCAAGATCCCATCACTAATTGAAACACTAAAATCCTAGCTGGTACAAGGAAAATATGAAAGCTACAAAAGCGGTCTAGGTTACCTTAAGCGAAAAGGATTGTCCTTGCTTATCTCCCTATGCAACTAGTTTAAAGGTGTTGAAAATTGGAAAAAGGACAAGCTTTATCCTATCCAAATCCCTTGCTTAAATCAAAATAAGAAAAATATCAAAGCAAAGTACATATTCAAAAGGCCAAGCATACAATCCAGATTTCAAAGCAATAATCTGATACACAAATCATAAATTCAAAAAAAAATTCATAACTCAAAGAAAAAATCAATCAAAAATAAATAGTGATTTTCATCACTACATATGAGCAAAATAAACAGTGATTATCATCACTACAAAAATCCAAGCTCAAAGAAAAATCAATCAAAATAAACAATGATTTTCATCACTACATATGAGAAAATATCGAACACAAAAAGAAGCCAAAAGGGAATAAATCTTGAATCCCTAGAATTCTTAGCATTGTACAAAACTGGAAGGATAAATCCTTACACATGACGATATGTCTACCACAATTGCTTCATGCATTTGTGTAGACCAATATTTGAATGTGGATGAGCTAGATTAGGTAACCCAATATTGCCTAGTGGTATAGTCCAACTAAGTCCAACATAAGTATGAGATGAACACTTGAGGACCCCTGATCTTAGAAATGGGTTGAAAGAATCCCGCCTAACATTGGAGGAAATACTTGAGTTCTATCTCAAAATATACAATCACTTGCACACACAGAGATCATGAAAAACCAGGTCCATGGTAAAAGCATTACTTTTAAAAAATCTAAGTGGTCAGTAGATAGCTATTTATAGGGCAACTAGAGTGTTTGAATCTCCGAAAACCCCTAAAAATTCTTACATAGCAACAAATCATAACATCATTCACACCATCACTTTATTTATAAGATTCTATAAATTAGGGGGTATCAACATAGTAGGACAAATACCACATATATATTAGAAATAGTATATAGACGACCACTGACTACTTTATATCTTTTAATTTATAGAAACTTATTAAGAAAATACATTACACACCATTACATCTCATATATGAATACTTAATAAATTCTTATGATAATAGTGATTATTTAAATTCATGATTATTTTTTTACTTTCTATGGTATCACCCATTAATATTGTCAATGTCATATGCATTCCATATGTTTTAAGTGATTAGAGAATATAGGTTCGTTTATACCATCCCATCACATAAGTTAGATGCATACAATTAAAAAAAAGTTAAAACATGCATTTAGCAATAACATCATATCCACAAAAACAAGTCATTAATAATCCATAAACAACATCATAAAACATGTAGGCAGTATCCATTTGCATATAATCATAAATTCATCATTCATCATCAAAATACATCGCATCATATTGTAGCAACCCTAGGAACGTGCGCACCGGTCCCTTTTCTGAAAACCCTACTTGCAATGCTTATTTAAAATACCAAAGATAAAATGGAAATACAAGAGGAAAAAGAAAGCATATAACATGAAATAACAAAAGACAGATCTCTTTATTGATATTGAAGCTCGGTTACATGTCGGTCCCTCTTAGGGATACCCATTTTGATACTATAAATTACAAGTGGGTAAGGAGTGCCCCTTCCACGAAGAGGTGGTGCGCTTATAAAAGCTTCTCGATTCCACACATATAAATGTATGAGGGCTTACAGATGCCTCCTTATCTAGGTCTATTTCCTAGAGGGATCCCTTTTGCTCTCATATGTTGTGATATTTGTCTAATGTACCTGTGGCCCTGCAAGTAATAAACCAATAACACACTTTTAGGTGTTCGAGATTGCCTCCTCGGATGAGGTTGTTAGTAATCAAAGAATGTAATGGAAATATGATAAAACAATGCCATGAAATCATGTAAATCTATGCTAATGATATAAGAAAATAAAATAAAGATGCTATGTCTATCTAAGCTAATCCTGTGGGCCACTGTCCAAGACAACGGTCACTAAAGTAAACCTTACCCTCTTTGCCCCAAAGCTATGGGTCAAAGACTATGATATGATATTGAATAAAGTATGCATTATGCTCTTTTATTAATCAAAGCTCCGCCGCACACGTGTTCTCAAAGAGAACTCTCCAAGTCTTGAAATCTCTCCTCAAAAAGATGTCTCTCTCCCTGATGTGATAAACAATTTCCTGTATATGATATCTAGATCTCTTTGGTGCTCTTAGGCTTGCACCTTTTATAGTGTGAAACCCTAGGTCTATGTCCAAGCCCTAGAAATGAATTTCTCATGCATAGTGCAAGTTAGCATGAGAATATTTTGTCCATTGTCTATATTTGAAGGCTAGTTAACTAAAATCTAACTGCCCACTTGAGTCTTCTATGTGAACTAGTCATTAGCATGAGAAGCTTTTGTCCTTTGTTTATGCTTGGAGGTCAGTTAACTTAAGTCTAAATGCAAACTCAAACCTCCCATGTGAACTGGTCATGCAAAGTCACTCCCATTCACCTTTATTGCATGCATACTACCACTTCCACCCGATATTGGGCTTGTTGGTAGGTAAACCACTTCTTATGGCTTAGTCGCTATCGTCTGCAGTGGCTAAGGTCTAGCCACTTTAGGCTGGAGTGGTTAGGATCTGGTCACTCTTGGCTTGAGAGTCCAAGCTTGGATGGCTTGAAAAGGCCCCAAATGAGTGGTGAGAGCCACTGTTGATGCTTTGAAATTCCAAGATTATGTCTTACGATCTTATGAGTGTGTCTATGTAAGTAGCTCCCTTACGCATGACATGATTTAGGTGTCTACATATGCCCATTTTTATGATGTGCTATGTGGAAAACACAATGCTAAGAAAAATATAGACTGATCTGTTTGTAGGGTGTATGGTGATCAATGGTCTGATCAATGTTGGATGGCCCAATCATGCAAGATGACACACATCCCTTGAATCATTGCCTCAACATTCGAAGGACTTAGCCTAGTGGATTTCCCATGTTAAATTGCTCTCATTCCTCAAACTCAATCAGGTAGCTTCAGCTGCTACAACAATTTCCATCGGCAGGAGAACTACAATTGAAGATGTCATGTCTACTTATTTTCCCAGCAAACAAGGGAAATTTGTGATTGTTGTATGTAATGATTCATAGGACGAACACGATTTTGCTATGATCAAGTGATATTTTGTTGATTTTGATTATGATTAAGTTGAATTTTTGAACTACCTCTTCACACAATGAATTGGTGAAGAAATGACAATCATTGAAGCGACAAGTCACTTGACCAATATGACTAAATTGGTTCCTTTCTAGCATTTGCTGCTTTTAATGGGCAATCCCACATCCAAGTGTGATTCCAATTGCTTATGATAATAATTCATCCATATCCCGAGGAGCGATCCAGCTATCAATAGCCTTCTTAGGGAGTTAGGATGAGTGATTCTATTCATGCCTAGATTATATCACTTTGATTTAATATTTTTGATGTCATAGGAGAATTAGAATGATCCTTTCGCACCCGTGGAGTAGTCTGACCATATTGATCTTATTCGGGTTTGAAGGGTGACATATCGTAATTCCAAAATGAGTTTTTTTTACCCCAAGTGGCCTTATAGTTGCCTACTCATCTCATCAAAATACATTGATCACAGGTCTCTACAATCGCCGAGTGGATAGAGTAAGTAACTGGATATGAGGCCTACTTGAGATTGTGATTTTATGTAATTTTTTTGTTATTTTGGTCATTATGGTGATTCGAAACCACCAAAGTGTGATTATTTGTTGTTTTTTTTATTCCCTCATTGAAGGAACTACTTTATTTTGATCTGTGGGCCTGGCCACTGTCAAGTCCAGCGGCCTCTGATTTCCTACCTGTGGTTGCTATCGCCTTGAGCGGCCAAGGATCTTGTGCCACTGAAATTAGCAGTGACCAAGGCATAATTAAGGAAATATAAAATTTACAATTATAGGGTTTTGACCTATCATTTTTACTATTGAAGATTCTATTTTTAGAGCTCTAGTGTAGCGGTGATGGTTGCGACATCGAAACTTATGGTTTTTGAGGATATGGCTACACAGGGTGAGACATCAGCTTCTAGAGGAGCCGGAGCTTCTCGGGTATTTCTTTCTTCAAAACCCTAGCTCTCTTTTCTTTGCCTAAGTAAAATTGAACTTCACTAAGAAATGAGCAAAATAAACATCTCTAAACCTGCTGGCAATGAACAAACTCCATAATTAGGCTTAGGTTCCACTTTGCTATGGTGGTTTAGTCCCCAATTTTGCTATTTGTCAGTGGCTTCAACCTAGGGTTTTTCGAATTTTTTCCTTTATTCACCTGCTGCTGCAATTTTGGGCATTTTCAATTTAGTATAGTTTTGATGCTTGGGTAGGAACTTTTGCCTTCCAATTTGTTTGCTTTCCATCCCTTTGTTATTTTTCTTAAGTTATTTTGTCAATTGTAATTTTTTTTTTTTTTGGCCAAGGGTTCATGGGTTTGTCGTGTCGCCCCTTGGC
This sequence comes from Wollemia nobilis, assembly GCA_028583015.1. Classification (NCBI taxonomy): domain Eukaryota; kingdom Viridiplantae; phylum Streptophyta; class Pinopsida; order Araucariales; family Araucariaceae; genus Wollemia; species Wollemia nobilis. The sequence goes on along the minus strand of JAQPPZ010001900.1, from coordinate 521,025 downwards.
CGCTATCGCTCAAAGCGGCCAGCTCTGAGCCACCATCGCTTAGAGTGGCCAAGCTTGAATACAACGGTAAAAAATTTGACCGTTGGGCCTTGGCCACTGCTGCCTTCAGCAGCCAAGTTTTGCTCACTGTAGGTGACAACAGCTAAAGCTTACGCCTTGTTTTTTTGCATTTTGTGTATTGATTTTTATGATTTTTTTTTATATTTTTTTTTGCTTTGCTTGATTAGGTGTAATTTATTCTTCTTTTGCTTATATTTAGAGTAACTCATACTCTTTTGCACTATTTTCATGCTTATTGTGAATCATGCCTTAGATGCACTTGTAGTTATGTTTTGTTTTTCTTCTACTTTGTTTAGATCCTCACCGCTCGAGCTCGGGACCCAAAGCTCCTGCTTGACTTACTTCCTGGATTTGATGATAGTAACTAGAATTGGTTTAAGGATCGTGGGCTACAGTATGTTATCAGGTTGCCCCACATTATGGCCGACCAGGCTTATCTTATGGCCTTAGCCCATCATTGGGACCCACGGACCAACACCTTCCACCTTTCGCCTGATGAGATGACTATCATGCCGGAGGATGTTTACAAGATTTTTTTGATCCCATTCGATGGGGTACCCATTGTTTCATCATCCACTACTGATCAGGTGGTTATCTATGATCGGTTGTTTGGAGCACGCTCCACACATGCCCTTTGGGAGACTGGGTTCGAGGGAGTATCTATCAAGACTTGGTATGATGCTCATGTTTTCATAGTGAGGCATGATGTGTTGTTAATGGTGATCATCAATGTTATTATCTCGGACTGCTCGAGTTTGAGGTTCCCTTGGAACCTAGTAGCGATGGTGTAGGACCTATTGGATAGTGAGGAGCCTATAATCTATGCATGGGATAGATCGCTATTGGCTTAGTGCTATGATTAGTTGTACCACATCCATCAGCAGGGATGTGTCAACATTACTTACAGCTTTCTCTTATGGTTTTGGGGATGGGAGCACATTAAGGTAGATCACCCTAAGGGGATCTCAGCTGATATTACATCTATTGAGGCTTAGACATAGTGTTATGCTACTATATGGGCTCGGGAGCATGAGGAGTGTAAGAGCCACACTTTTGCAGGGGAGCTATCCCACTACATTAATGCTTTCACCAAATTTTTGGTTGAAGATGTTGTGTGGTAGCCTTACTATGAGTGTTCCATTTGGGATGATCTAGATAGTTTTACTGCCAGGACATGACACAAGCGATGGCTCGTTGGCCATAAGATTGCCATCTGGAGTATTTCTTCTACTCTTAGGTTCTTCGTCAGTATGAATTGCAGCAGAATGTGCCCTTAGTACCATTCTTGTACTGGCACCTCACAACAGAGAGGGATCTACCTCCACGATAGGTCACAGAGCTTACAAATGAGGAGGATGTCCCAGTCATAGACCCTATAGTGGTTGGGTGAGTTACAGAGGCCTACTATCAATAGTGGGGTGATCGAATGTGGCATGGCATCGATAGTCTAGGGCACGAGGATGATGGTAGGGGTGATGGTGCAGATCTGGTAGGATGTAGGGTTCGAGCCAAGACCAAGGTATGGGACCAAACGATAGAGCAGGTGGCAGCAGAGGATCTTGATGTTACTAAGGAGGAGGAGGAGTTAGAGATCGATGAGAGAGATTATCCTCTAAGAGCATAGTTGCATGATGTCAAGGCTAATATCCAGGCTACTAAGATCTAGATACAATAATGAGATGCTATGATTGAGTAGCTCACAACACAAATATATGCTCTATAGGCTACTATTGGGGGTGGCGATGTCAGGATGCAATTTTTTGTTCCTACTTCTACACCACAGGAGGTTCCAACAGCAGGCTTAGGGGTAGATGTGGGACAACTTTAGTCCTTGTTGGATGAGCATAAGGTGCGGATCTGGGGTTTTATAGATCATGTTACTCTCCTTCAGATGCAACTCAAGATGCATAGGCTTGTCCCTAAGAATCCATAAGATGTAGGTGGCTCGCAGGTCAGCGAGCGCTCTACCCTAGGGTAGTCTTCTGTCCATCCTAGCCAACGAACTCGAAATCAGACAGAGAGACCTATAGTCTCACATCACTTAACTCACGATACCGTCACAGGGGGAGGTGGCACTAGAGGAGATGGTGCAGGGGGCTCAGGATCAACATTTGATTGATGCTCTACTTGGTTCTTGATCCATTTTTGAGGTCAACCGACATAAATGAATATAGCCCATGGGAATTTTTGTATATCCATTAGACTTGATACACATACTTTTATGATAGATTTACCTTTTATGACTCATTATGTGTATCATTTATTGCTTATGTTTTTGTTATTTTTTTGTTTTATGATATGATGCGATGATGATATTATGATAATTTGATGGATATGTTAGATGATAGATGGTATTTTGAAGATGCTTAGACGAATGTGTAGATGTTTTTATGATTTGATGATATGATGTGATGTATTTTGATGATGAATGATGAATTTATGATTTGGTATGCAAATGGATATTGCCTATATGTTTTATGATGTGGTTTATGGATGATTAATGACTTGTTTTCGTGGATGCAAATGTTATTGTTAAATGCATGTTTAATTTTTGTTTTAATTATATGCATCTAACTTATGTGGTGGAATGGTATAAATGAACATGTATTCTCTAATCACTTAAAACATATGGAATGCATATGACATTGACAATCTTAATGGGTGATACCACAAAAAGTAAAAAAATAATCATGAATTTAAATAATCACTTCTATCATAATAATTGATTAAGTATTCATATATGAGATGCAATGGTGTGTTATGTATCTTCTTAATAAGTTTTTGTAAATTAAAATATATAAAGTAGTTAGTAGCCATCTATATACTATTTATAATATATATGCGGTATCTGTCCTACTATGTTGATACCCCCTAATTTATAGAATATTATAAAGAAAGTGATGGTGTGAATTATTTAATGATTTGTTGCTATGTAAAAAATTTTGGGGCTTTTCAAAGATTCAAACACTCTAGTTCCCCTATCAACAACTATCTACTTACCACTTAGACTTTTGAAAAGTAAGGCTTTTACCATAGCCCTAGTTTTTCATGATCTCTGTGTGGGCATGTGATTGTATATTTTGAAATAGAACTCAAACATTTCCTCTGATGTTAGGCGGGATTCTTTTAGCCCATTGCTAAGATCAGGGATCCTCAAGTGTTCATCTCATCCTTATGTTGGACTTAGTTGGACTATACCACTAGCCAATATTTGGTTACCTAAGCTAGCTCATCCACATTCAAACATTGGTCTACAAAAATGCATGAAGCAATTATAATAGATATATCATCATGCGTAAGGATTTATCCTTCCATTTTTGTATAGTGCTGAGAATTCTAGGGATTCAAGATTTATTCCCTTCTTTTTGGCTTTGGATTTTTGCTCATATGTAGTGATGAAAATCACTGATTATTTTGATTTGATTTTCTTTGAGCGGGGATTTTTTTGTAGTGATGATAATCATTGTTTATTTTCTCATACGTAGTGATGAAAATCACTATTTATTTGATGAAAATCACTATTTATTTTTTATTGATTTTTTTTTTAGCTTGATTTTTTTGTAATTTTTGAATTTATGCTTTGTGTATCGGATTATTGCTTTGAAATCTGGACTGTATGCTTGGCCTTTTGAATTTGTATTTTTCTTTGGGATTTTGCTTATTTTTATTTAAGCAAGGGATTTTGATAGGGTAAAGCTTGTCCTTTTGCCAATTCTCAACACCTTTAAATTGGTTGCACAGGGGGATAAGCAAGGAAGATCCTTTTTGCTTAAGGTAACCTAGACCGCTTTGCAGCTTTCATCTTTTCCTTATACCAGCTAGGATTTTAGTGTTTCAATTAGTGATGGGATCTTGAATATCCAAGGCTTTAAAGCTAGGCCTTACCTTCTACTAATCAAAGTTGTTTTCCTCAAAATTTTATAAGATTACTAGGTTTTGTTGACTAACCGAAAAATCTTAGTATATTATGTATAGCAACAAATAATGGTTCTGTTGAAAAACACAATTACACACATGCAGATGGAGGTATGGATATGAATGACTTGTGCGACAAACTTTGGTATCAATTTTAAGGCTCTCATGACATATAAAATTGTAATGTATGTGAATATGCAATGCAATGATGTGGATGCAAAATTTGAAGTGCAATTGTTTTTGTATTTTAATTTTATGTTTGTTTTGTATTTTTTGATTAATTTGACCAAAGGGATTATGATGCCATTGGGGCTTTTGTTATTGATTTTGACTAAGCAATTTGAATTACCCTTGGAGCTTTTGATTTGATGAGATTTGAAAAAGCGATATGAATTACCCTTGTAGCCTTTTTGATTGATGTTTGACAAAGCGATATGAATTACCCTTGGAGCTTTTTTGAATTGATTGTTTTGATTTTTAGATTTTTATGATTTTTTTTTGAATTTTGACATTTTTTAATGTTTTTGAATTTTATGAAATATTTGAATTTTTTTGTGTTTTATGACGTATTTGAATGTTTTTGTGTTTTATGAAATATTTGAATATTTTTGTGTTTTATGACATATTTGAATGTTTTTGTGTTTTATGACATATTTGAATGTTTTTGAATTTTTGACATATTTGAATGTTTTTGAATTTTTATGACATATTTGAATGTTTTTTGTTTTATGAAATATTTGAATGTTTTTTTTTTTTATGACATATTTGAATGTTTTTGAATTTTTGACATATTTGAATGTTTTTGAATTTTTGACATATTTGAATGTTTTTGAATTTTTGACATATTTGAATGTTTTTATTTTTATGTATAAAATACCTTTAAATGAATGATATTGAGAGGTTCAGGCTCTTCAACACCATATAATGATATAAGACGATATGCTCCAGGCCCAATTCTCTATGAAATTATATATGGACCCACCCAGTTCACCATGAACTTATCTCGCAGATGTGGCGACAGATTTGAATTTTGCTGGTTTTCTTTGAGCACCAGATCTCCAAACTTGAATTCCCTTAGGTGGACTTTACTATTGTAAGCTCGTGCAAGTGATCTTGGTAAACATGGAGATGCTCTAAAGCATTGACTCGACGTTCATCAAGAAGCATCAATTGATCAAGGTGACCTTGTCATGTAGCTTCATCATCTATGAAGTCCTTTAATGCTATGTGTAGAGTTGGATTTCCAATTCTAGAGGCATGATGGCTTTAATGCCATATACTAATGAAAACGGTGTTGCCCTAGTGGGTGTCTGTATACTAGTCCTGTATGCCCATAGTGAAAGAGGAAACTACATATGCCAATCCTTGTGATTTTCTTGCACTGTCTTCCTCAAAATGGAGACTATTATTTTGTTGAGGCTTTTGCTTGCCCGTTTACTTGCGGATAATAAGGTGTTGAAAAATTGTGCTGAATATGGTATTTTCTCATTAAATACTGCACATTTTTGTTCTTGAAATATGGCCCATTATTCAATATTATCTTAGAAGGGATCCCAAAATGACTTATGACATTGTAGAGTATAAACTCCGCAATCCTTGGTCTAGTTGTTGATGTTAAGGGGATCGCTTCTACCCATTTAGTGAAGTATTCTATGGCCATTCTGATGAATGTATGTCGGCCTAAGGACAGGGGTGATATCTTCCCAATTAAGTCTAGTCCCTATTGCAAGAATGGCCATGCTACCTAGATTGGCTTCAAGGCTTACGACGGTAAGTGCATTAGATTTGCATGATGCTAGCACTTACTACATTTCTTGACATACTCGCAGCAGTCCTTTTCCAAGGTGGGCCAATAGTAACCCATTATCAAGATGTGATTAATGATGGCCATGCCACTGAAATGGCCTCCACATTTTCCTTCGTGAGCTTGCGAAATTACCCAAGATGCTTCCTGGGGCTCAAGACAACGGAGTAATACTCCATCATATCCTCTTCGTTAGAGGATTTCTCCTAGAAAAATGTATCTTGTTACTATTTGTTTGAATGTTTGCCTTTTAGTATGCAAAAAACCTTGAGGTATTATTCTAATCTTTAGGAAGTCCCACCATGATTGCCATCTGTAGAGACCCCAGGAATGCGTGCACGGGTACCTTTTCTAAAAACCCCACTTGCAATGCTTATTTAAACTACCAAAGATGAAATGGAAAGGCAAGAGGAAAAAGCATATAACACAAAATAACAAAAGATGGATCTCTTTATTGATACTCAGGCTCGGTTACATGTTAGTCCCTCTTAGGGATACCCATTTTGATACTATAAATTACAAGTGGGCAATGAGTACCCCTACCGCGAAGAGGTGGTGCACTTATAAAAGCTTTTCGGTTCTGCACACAAAAATGTATGAGGGCTTATAGATGCCTCCTTCTCAAGGTCTATTTCCTAGAGGGATACCTTCTGCTCTCATATGTATGCAGAGGGTGATTGACCATTTGATGAATGGTAGCTAGGTCAATAAAGTTCTCCTCAAAAATTGGATATGAGGATCTATGGCACGAATTTCCACCTCTCTCTCTACTATCTCGTTGACTTGCCGCAAGTGGTCAGGTCCAAGATAAGCCATCTTGGTATCATCTTCAAAGTCATCATCACTTATCCAAAAATTGTTAGCAGCCCTAAAATAAGGGGTTCATGTCTTGGCCCCAAGTAGGCCATATCTATTTCATCTTCATATTATTTTTCACTTATGAAGAATCCATTTGCATTTATTTCTTGCCCCAAAGCCAAGGGTTGATGGCTTAGGCCTAAGTAAGCTCTTTTTGTCGAGTCTTCTAATTCATAGTCACTTTCATTTGATGTTATATCCAATATCATCGTCGATGGACCATGTGAACCTTTGTAAATAGCAAGACCCTTGATAGGCTAATCCAAGTTGTGCCTCATCATCACTTGCTTCATATCCATTCTCCTAATTCCACGAGTTGTACCCTGTTGGGGTGGACTCAATTTAGGTGTTTGGATGATAAGTTTTTGGAGGCGGTATGTTTACCGTGGCCACTTGTCTGTTGCTCAAATTTTCTACTCTTAAGGGATGATAAGGAATGAAATCAATGTCTTCTCCTAACCCTATGCTTAATCTTTCCAATGCCGCTGCAAGTGAGTCATCTCGATCTCTGCTATAATAGCCTAAGTCAAATCTGTCATAGGGAAGCTGATATAGTGGCTTGTAAGGCCTCCTACGCCCCTGATCATATACACTAAGGCTATAGTCATTCCAATGGCAATGCTCAAAGTATTTTAGAACAAACTCGAGATTAGAGAGGTAATGAACATTGACTGTGAATAATTTGTCACCATCCTCTTCTATATCTAAAGACTTATGAGCACATTCTAGGTCGACATAGATAAAATTGGTTTGGTTGGGAGGGATTCCAAGTGGAACCACTATTCCTACTGGTGGCCTCAAGTCTTTAGGCCTCCCTATATCTTGTGCAGACTCAATGATAGGTTTAAAGGTAATGTTCTACACAAGGTACTCCCCTATGCCTGTACTTTCCAAGTGTATTGATGCATGCAACGTGGATGACCCTATGGATGATATTTGTGAAGTAGGGTGATAATAACTATCTTGATCTTGATCTTGAGGATCTTCCTCTTCCATAGGACTTGGCATTTCAGCAATGGCTATAGTTGGAACTTCTTTGGTCCTTTCTTCCTTAACTAAGGGGGCCTTTAGCTTCTGATTGTCTTTTGGTTTTGACATTAATGGTATTTTAGAAGCATTGACTATCTTGGGTGCACCAGGATGTGTTGATGTGCATGGGTATTTTCTTACCCCTTTGTCTTCGTTATCCACTTGTGTGGTTGGGGATGAATGTGCCACGTATATGTGAGTAGAAGGTATCATGAATTCTATTGAAATATCCACCCGATTGATGTATTTAAAATGCTCTTCATCATCCAAAACCACATAGACTTTGTTTTTGTGCACATACTTGACACACTGGTGCAAGATCGAAGGCACACACTTCATGGCCCTTATCCAAGGGCACCCTAAGAGGATGTTGTATTGCATAGCGCCTTCCAAAACATGAAATATCATGGGGATGGTCTTGTGCCCCACCTTGATGGGTAGGACTATCATTCCCACAGTATTGCATAAAGCATCATTAAAAGCTCTCAATGTGTAAGCTCCTGGAATGATATTAGTCTTGGGTATCTTGAGGTGCTCTATTGTAGTTGTTGTGATGATGTTTATTGATGAACCTATATTGACCAAAACCCTCTTGAAAGGTAAGTCATTGATGGCTACTACAATTTTTAGCAAAGGGTCTGGTAAGGCAACAAAAATTGTCTTAATCTCATGATCATAGAATCGTATTACAGGTTCCTGACATTCTTGCACTTGTCCCACAAAGTGAGTGAATGCGTTCACATCTTGCGGTTGAACCTCAATTGTTCTTAAAATCTCCACTAGAGCCTCCCTATGCTTTGAAGACTATTGTATGAGCTCATATATGGATAACTTGGCTGGAGTTGTCTATAGGTTTTACTCCAATCTATTTCGAATAGTTACCACAGGTCTCATTGGTGGACCTGGAATATTGTCTTACCTTTACCTAGGAGCAGTTGGGATGTTCATGGGAGCTGCAGGTGGTTGTGTTTGACCATACCGCCTAGTCCTTGTTGCAATCTCAACCATCCCAACGCATTCGTGGGTAGGTATGTAAGCTCTAACCTGATTGACTTGGGCCCATTGCTCTCGAGGGGCCTTATTATTAAGCAATGGGTTTTTGTATATGCCCATGTCTCTATTATCGGGAGCTAGTGGGTTGTCAACTTTGAGTTATCCCACCTCAATCATGTTTTGCACTTGATGCTTAAACCCGACGTAAGCCTCAATATCATTCCCTAGTATCCTGTGATAAGGATAAAATTGATCTTCCCTATATCCTTTTGGCTTAGGATGGTTGGGATCTACAAGAGGTATATCAAGAAATCTAATCCTCCTGGCCTTGCTCAATTGATTAAAGATTGATTGCATTGATTTTGTTAGAGGCATAAAATAACGAGGCGGCTTGCGTTCTTTATTTCTTCCCTGATTGTTCTTTTGGTTATAGTTGGCTGGCGAGGGATGTGCTTGATAGTTTTGTGGTTTTTGTGCACCCCCATCCTTGGGTGTAGCCAAAAATACTTGATTTATTGGAGAAGGGTTTCCCTACTTCTGTTTGTACTTGTCATTCTTACCATTCTTGTTCCACTCATTTTTGTTTCGGAGCTTAATGGTTCCCTCATCTACTTTTATTTCTTCTATGAGATTGGCTTGTACCAAATATTCCTCAAACGAAGGATGTTGTTGGAGTTGTAGCAAGAGGGAGATATGTTTAGAAAAACTTTTGGTAAACATACGAATGATCTCTTTTGTGGGAATGAAGAATGATAATTTTGCCATGATTTTTCTCCATCTATTCCCATAATCCATTACTGGCTCATCATCATACTGTTTCAAGTTAGCCAGGTCTAAAAGGTTCACCTTCTTCTTAGAACCAAAGGAGAAACACTTTAAGAATGTGTTTACTAGTTGTTCAAAGTTGGTTATGCTATGCTTAGGTAGTTGGTTGAACCATTGAGTGGCAGCACCTAAAAATATCATTATAAATGTTCTTAGCATGAGAGCATCATCATCTTCAAGATGAAAATATGCGTTGATAAAATTAGTGACATGCTCTTGTGCATCGTCTTCACCTTTAAACTTTTCTAACCTAGGCATATCAAAGTGCTTAGGATATGGAGGGCTAGAGATTGATGGGCACAATGGTTGATTGTGTATCTTGCTCAATATTGGTGAGTTCCCAGCTGCCTCTTGTTTCTCAAAGGTTTTCATATTTTTAGCAAGATCTTGAAATGCCTTTGATGCATAGATTTCCTCCTCGTGTAAGCCTATTCACATTGGCAATGGAGGTAACTCTCTATCCATTTGATTTGTTCCATTTTTGTCCCTCCTATGAGGGGACTCAAGATTATGATCTTGGTTTGTTGTGTTTGCCCTCCCCCCATTAGTTGGATTTTGTTCATGATTTGGTGGGGGGTTTCATTGTGGGCTATCTTTTCTAGTGCACCTTTCCTTAGGTGATTCAGCATGTCTTGTTCTTTGGTAGTCACCACCATTAATCTATAAATTTTGAAGAGCTAGCTGCTTAGCTTGCTCTCTTAAATGTTGCTCATGTTTGCACAAGAGTCTTTCTCTTTGTTTATCTTGTTCAAGAGCTTCTACTAGCTCTCACTCTTTACATAATGCATTTTATAACTGCCTCACTCAGTCATTTTATGCTATCATAGAAGAATCGTATTTATCTAACTCTGATCTTGTTGTCTTGACTCGCATATTTCTCGAGGGGGTTTCTATTGTATTTGTACTCTTGCTAGTTAATATGACTTGTTCAGTTTACTATTGAATATCCCTATGATAAGACTCCATGCATCTTCTACGGGGTCACTATGAGGTACCCCCAGATTGAGAGGTGTATTTAGAAGTCACAGTTTGTGAGCTTCCATGTGCATAGTTCTTAGTAGCTATAGTTCTTTGGGTTGGTTGAGTAGGAAATCGTTCCAACCTGTCTAATTGTCTTGTTTTCCATGGCTAGTCCTGTGGGGTGCCATTTACTCATATGAGGTTGTAGTCTATGGGAATTTTTCCTTTTGTGTAAAGGGTTTCTTCTATATGATTCCCATGACTAGATGTAGCTCTATTTTCTTTCCCTTAAGTGGGTATACCTATTTCATATTATGAGTCTTGAGGTGTTGCAATTCTTGTTTTCCTTCTTGATGAAGAGGGCTTGGTGGTAACATGCTTCCTCCATGTAGATGGAGATGTGGTAGTCTCATCATCCCTATGTGAAGAATGGGTTTTAGAACCTTATTTATGTCCATGTGAGGAGGAAGCCCTTGAAGCTTCCTCATGTATTTGAGATGTTTCAATGTGTTTAGAGGAGGCCCTTGAGGTCTCCTCATGTCTCCTTGATGAGGATGGTTGTGAAGCCACTTTTTGTTTATGTGAGTTTGTTCTATGATGTGGTTCCATACTTGAGGTTTCTCGAAGAGATCCCCCAAGAGTTGAGTTATTACCCCTTAGGCTCGTGGAGCTACGTCTCACGGTATTATGGGTAGGTCATTCAACATTACTATGACTTCGCCTATGGGTATGAATTGCTTCTGTCTCTCCCCCGAAATCATACCGAGGGTTTTTACTTCTTGTTTTGACCATGTTGTTTTATGACTTGATCCTTTGAGTTGTAAATTAGGAATGACCACACAATACCAAACTAATGTTTATCTTGATTACCGATTTGAGTGTGCCATAAACTATTTGATGTGTTTTTATGTGTTGTTATCTTTATTTCTTTGTTCTTGGATTAATAATGAGAAGACTCATCCATAGTGACAATCAAGTACACCCATGCCAAACATGATTTTCTCAAAAGAAGCTAGGGTACACCGTTGAAGACCCAATGGGGGGTTCGCCTAGCTCTTCCACTCTGAACCAATGATTGTTCCAACAATGGGAGACAGTTTGAACACAAATAACTTAGTGTCACTATAAGTAAGTTTCCCAATCTATTTCTAGGAAGCTCTAGGGGGAAAACCAGTGGAAGGAGATGAATTCCAACGTCACTGGACTGAATTGAAGGTTGGTGATGAAATCTAACTCTCCAATATTTAAATGAGATGTGCTTGTGTGGTTTTAATTTTAAGATTGCATAACATAAAGTGCATCATATAGCAGCAATGAGTCTTTCCTATATGCCTAAGTGCAAAAAATATGTTTCAATATTCAGAAAGATGCATAAACTACTATGATTTGTATGAGCGCACTTTATCTCATGCAACTATAGCCTCTAGCAGGGCCTCAAAGCAAGAAAAGAACATACAATATCTATCACATTGGATTCTAGGGTGAAATTTTTAGGTATAATCCACTATTCCTAGCAACATCTAGTGGAAAATTTAAAAGAAGATCTAAGATATGCAAAATGTTTAATTCTTTCTTCTTTATTCTTTCAATTTCCAAAAAATAAATGTGCTTTAAGTTCTCTATTTTAAACACATAGAAGCAGACAAAAAGTTGTAAAGTATCAGAGAAGATATACCAACCTTTAATCTAGCTCAGAGAGTCTATGTTTTGACCTCTATTGCACTCCAGTTCTGGCTGTTGTTGACCAGAGCGGTTGGTTCTTGGCCGTTGTATCTCAGAGTGGCTAGTTTCTAGCTATTGTAGCTCAAAGAGGCTAGACCTACACATAAAATTAAGTTATTATCTTGATAGAAAATGAAAAATTAGTGGTGGTCCCACCGTGATAGCCATCTGTAGCGACCTCGAGAACACGTGCACCGGTCCCTTTTTTGAAAACCCTACTTGCAATGCTTATTTAAAATACCAAAGATAAAATTGAAAGACAAGAGGAAAAATAAAGCATATAATATGAAATAACAAAATACAGATCTCTATATTGATATTTAATCTTGGTTACATGTCGGTCCCTCTTAGGGATACCCATTTTGATACTATAAATTACAAGTGGGCAAGGAGTGCCCCTTCCATGAAGAGGTGGTGCGCTTATAAAAGCTTCTCGATTCCACACACAAAAATTTATGAGGGCTTACAAATGCCTCCTTCTCTAGGTCTATTTCCTAGAGGGATCCCTTTTGCTCTCATATGTTGTAATCTTTGTCTAATGTACCTGTGGCCCTGTAAGTAATAAAACAATAACACACTCTTAGGTGTCCGAGATTGCCTCCCTGGATGAGGTTGTTAGTAATCAAATAATTTAATGGAAATATGATAAAACAATGCCATGGAATCATGTAAATCTATGCTAATGATATAAGAAAACAAAATAAAGATGCTATCTCTATCTAAGCTAAGCCTATGGGCCATTTTACAAGATAGCGACCACTAAAGTAAACCTTACCCTCTTTGCCCCAAAGCTATGGGTCAAATACTATGATTTGATATTGAAGAAAGTAGGTATTATGCTCTTTGATTCATCAAAGCTCCACCACACACGTGTTCTCAAAGAGAACTCTCCAAGTCTTGAAAGCTCTCCTAAAGAAGATGTCTCTCTCCCTGATCTGATAAACGGTTTCCTATATATGATATCTAGATTCCTTTGGTGCTCTTAGGCTTGCACCTTTTATAGTGTGAAACCCTAGGTCTATGTCCAAACCCTAGAAATAAATTTCTCATGCGTAGTGCAATTTAGCATGAGAAAATTTTGTCCATTGTCTATATTTGAAGGCCAGTTAACTAAAATATAACTACCCACTTGAGTCTTCTATGCAAAATGGTCGTTAGCATGAGAAGCTTTTATCATTTTTTTATGCTTGGAGGTCAGTTAACTTAAGTCTAAATGCAAACTCAAACCTCCCATGTGAACTGGTCATGCAAAGTCACTCCCACTCATCTTTATTGCATGCAGATTACCACTTCCACCCGAGATTGGGCCTATTTGTTGACAAACCACTTCTTATGGCTTAGTCGTTATCATCTGCAGTGGCTAAGATCTATTCGATGTCATATGTAGCGGCTAAGGTATGGCCACTTTAGGCTTGAGTGGCTAGGATTTGGTTGCTCTTAGATTGAGTGACCAAGCTTGGATGGCTTGAAAAGGCCCCAAATAAGTGGTGAGAACCACTGTTGATGCTTGGAAAGTCCAATATTATATCTTATGATCTTATGAGTGTGTCTATGTAAGTAGCTCCCCTACGCATGACATAATTTAGGTGTCTACACATATCATCAAATAATATAAGCATCTACACATCCATCTAAGAAACTTCAATGTAATCTATCATCTAACATATTCAACAAATAATCATAATACCATCATCGCATTATATCATAAAATAAAATAATAACGAAAATATGAGAAATAAATCATACACATAATAAGTCATAATGCAAAGCTACCATAAAATTATGTGTGTCAAGTCTAATGGATGTACAAAAATTCTGGTGGGCTACAGTCATATAGGTTAGTCAACCTCAAAAATGAATCAAGGACCAAATAAAGCATCAATCATATATCAAGCCTGAGCCCCCTACATCACCTCCTCTAGTTCCACCTCCCCCTATGGTGGTGTCGTGAGTTGAATGATGTGAGACTGTCGGTCTCTCTATCTGAGTCTAGGTCCTCTAGCTAGAATGGGTGGAAGACTACCCCAAGGTAGAGGACCCATTGACCTATGAACCACCTGCACTAGGTGGCTCCTTAGGGACAATCCCATGCATTCTGAGCTACATCTAAAGAATTGTGATGTGATCCACAAGTCCTTGGATCCGCTCCTCATGCTCATCCAACAAATACTAAAGTTTTCCCACATCTACTCTTGAACCTACCACTAGAACCTCCTATGGTGTAAAAGGAGGAACAAAAAATGCATCCTAGCATTGCCACCCCCAATAGTAACCTATAGAGCATGTATATGTGTTATGAGCTACTCAATGGTAGCATCTCATTTTTATACCTAGATATTAGTTACCTAAAGCTCAGCCTTGACCTCATGCACTTGTGCTCTCAAAGGAGAGTCTCTCTCCTTGGGCCCTAACACCTCCTCATCCTCAAGAACATCAGGATCCTCCACTGCCACTTGCTCTATTGGCTGGCCCCATATCTTGGTCTTGGCTCAAACTCTACGTCCTATCAGATCTACATCATCACCCCCACCATCATCCTTATGCCCTGGGCTTCTGACACCATGCCACATTCGATCACCCCACCACTGAGCGTATGCCTCTGTAACTCTCCCAACCACTCTAGGATTAACATCTAGGGCATCCTCCTCATATGAAAGCTTTGTAATCTACTATGGAGGTAGGTCCTTCTCTGATGCGAGGCACCTATACAAGAATGGTACCATGGGTACATCCTACTGCAACCCATACTGACGAAGAACCTATGAGTAGAAGAAATACTCCCGAATGGTAATCTTACGATCAACGAGCCATCGCTCACACCTTGTCCTAGAAGTAAATCTAGTTGCATCATCCCAAGTAGGACACTCATGGTAAGGGTGCCATACAACATCTCCAGCCAAAAGTATAGTAAAAGCATCAGTGTAATGGGATAGCTACCCTACGAAAGTTTAGATCTTACACTCCGTAGCATAGCACTATGTTCGAGTGTCGATCATTGTAATCTCGACCAGAAGCCCTTTAGGCCAATCTACTCTAGTATGCTCCCATCCCTAAACCTATAGGATCAAGTTGTAGGTAATGCTAACACATCCTCATTGATGGATGTGGTACAACTCATCATAACACTAAGCCAATAGCGATCTACCCCATGCATAGATGATAGGCTCCTCGCTATCCAATAGATCTTGCACCATCACCAAAAGGTTCCATGAGAACCTCAAACCCAAGCATTTTGAGATAAGAACATTACTGATAACCATTAGCAATATGACATGCCTCACCATAAAGGCACCCTCCCCATGCCAACGACTGATAGATACTCCTCTGGACTTGGTGTCCTTGAGATCATCCCTATAGTTTCCTCTAAACACTCGAGTGAAGACAGCCACCTGATCAGTGGTGGTCGAAGAGACAATGGCCACCCCATAAAATGAAATCCAAAATATCCTATATACATCCTCCGGTGTAATGGTCATTTCATTGGTTGGTAGGTGAAAAGTATTATTCCATGGGTCCCAGCGATGGGCCAGAGCAATAAGGTAAGCTTGATCTACCATGATGTAAGGTAGCCTAATAACATACTATAACCCATAGGATTTGAACCATACCCATTCCATATCATCAAATCTAGGAAGTAGGTCAAGTAGGAGCTTCAGGTCCTAAGCCCGAGTAGTAAGGATCTAAGTAAATTAGAAGAAATATGAAACATAACTATAGTGCATCTAAGGCATAATTCACAATAAACATGAAAATAGTGCAAAAGAGTATGGGTTATTCTAATTCTAAGCAAAAGGACAAGATTGCACCTAATCAAACAAATCAAAAATTCAAAAATTTCAAAAAAATCAAATGTCATAAAAATCCAACAACTAGAAAAAAATGCAAAAATAAATATGGCTAAGGGTTTAGTTGCTGTCACCTACAGCGACCGAAACCTGGCCATTGGAGACAGCACCGAACAAGACCCAATGGTCAAATTTTTGACCGTTGGGGTTCAAACATGGCTTCTCTACGCAAAAATGGCTCATAACCAGTTGCTTTGAGTGACAACGGCCAAGGGGCGACACAACAAACATGTGAACCCTTGGCAAGAAAAGAACAAAAAATAAAAAAAAATTGCAAAATGACATAAAAACACAAAAATGAGGGGAAAAAAAAATAGAAAGCAAATTCCCACTCAGGCATCAAAAACTAAGCTAAGTTCAAAAAATGTTAACATGGCAGCAGTAAGTGAATAGCAAAAAACTTGGGAACCCTAGGCTAGAAACTACCAACGCAAAGCAATGAGAACAAAAAGTGGGACTAACCCACCATAGCAAAGGGTAATCTAAGCCTAACTATGAATTTTATGCATTACCAAAAAGTTTAGTGAGGTTCAGTTTTAATAAAACAGGAGGAAAGAGAAAATAGGATTAGGGTTTAGAAAGAAGAAATACAAGAGAAGCTCTGGCTCCTCTAGTAGCTACTAGAGAAGCTCTGGCTCCTGTAGTAGCTGATGGTTTAAGATCATTAGAATTGTCAAAATAACAAAAAAATCACATAAAAGCACAATCTTAGGTAGGCCTCGTACCCATTTATTTACTCTATCAACTCGGTGATTGCAATGATTCACACTCCATGTATTTCGATGAGATAAGTAGATAACCATAGGGTCACTTAGGAAAAAAACCACTCATTTTGGAATTACAAGGTGCCACCCTTCAATCCCGAAGAATACCAAGATGGTCAGACTGCTCCACGGGTGCGAAAGGATCATCCTAATTCCCCTATGATACCAAAAACATTAATTCAAAGTGATACAATCTAAACATAAATAGAATCACTCATCCTAACTCCCTAAGAAGCCTATTAATAGCCATACCGCTCCTCGAGATAAGGATGGATGATCATAATAAACAATTGGAATCACACTTGGATGTGGGATTGCCCATTAAAAGCAACAAATGCTAGAAAGGAACCAAATTAGTCATATTGGTCAAGCGACTTGTTGCTTCATTCATTATCATTTCTTCACCAATTCATTATGTGAAGAAGTAGTTCAAAAATTCAACATAATCATAATCAAAATCAGCAAAAGATCACTTGATCATAGAAAAATTGTGTTCATCCTATGAATCATTGCATACAACAATCACAAATTTCCCTTGTTTTCTAGGAACGTAAGTAGACATGACATCTTCAATTGTAGCTCTCCTATCGGTCGAAACTATTGTAGCAGCTAAAGCTACCCAATTGAGTTTGAGGAATGAGTGCAATTTAACATGCAAAAACCACTGAGCTAAGTCCTCCTAACATTGAGGCAATTATTCAAGGGATGCACACCATCTTTGCATGATTGGGTCATCCAACGTTGATCAGACCATTGATCACCATACACCCTACAAATAGATCATTCTATGTTTTTGCTCAGCATTGTGTTTTCCACACAACACATCACAAAAAGGGGCATCTGTAGACACCTAAATCGTGTCATGCTTAGGGAAGTTGCTCACATAACACATTCATAAGATCATAAGACATAATCTTGGACTTTCCAAGAATCAACAGTGGTTCTCACCACTCATTTGGGGCCTTTTCAATCCATCCAAGCCTAGCCGCTCAAGCCAAGAGTGGCCAGATCCTAGTCGCTCAAGCCTAGAGTGGCTAGACCATAGCCACTATAGACGATAACATCCAGATCTTAGCCACTACAAATGACAACAACTAAGCCATAAGAAGCAATTTTACCAACAAACAGGTCTAATCACAAGCAGAAGTGGCAGTCTACATGCAATAAAGATGAGCGGGAGTAACTTTGCATTTCTTTTCATGACCAGTTCACGTAGGAGGCTTGACTTTGCATTTAAAATTTAGTTAAATGACCTCCAAACATAAACAAAGGATAAAATATTCTCATACTAACTTGTAATACGCATGAGAAATTCATTCCTAGGGCTTGGACATAGACCTAGGGTTTCACACTATAAAATGTGTAAGCCTAAGAGACATCTATCATCGAGACATATTTTATTGAGAGCTTTCGAGACTTGGAGAGTTCCCTTTGAGATCAATTTTACGATGAAGCCCTGATGAATTGAAGAGCATAACACCTATTATTTCAACATCGAATACATGCTTTGAACCATAGCTTTGGGGAAAAGAGAGCAAGGTTTACCTTAGCGGTCGCTATCTTGGATAGTGGCCCATAGGATTAGCTTAGGTTTTAGACATAACTTCTTTTATTCTGTTTATTCATTTTTCCATATCATTAGCATAGATTTACATGATTTCATAGCATAGTTTCATCATATTTCTGTTAAATTTTTTTATTACTAATAACCTCATTCTGGGAGGCAATCTCAGACATCTAATTGTGTGTTTTTGTTTCATTGCTTATAGAGGGATCCCTCTAGGAAACAGACCTAGAGAAGGAAGCATATGTAAGCCCTCATATATTTTCATGCGTAAAATCGGGAAGCCTTTATAAGCGCACCACCTCTTCACAAAAGGGGCACTCTTTGCCTATTTGTAACATTATTGTATTGAAATGGGTATCCCTAAGAGGGACCGACATGTAACCAAGTTTCAATACAAATAAAGAGATCCATATTTGTTATTTCTATGTTATATGCTTTTTCATTGTTTTCCATTTCATCTTGGGTTTTTAATAACATTGCAAGTAGAGTAAAAGGGTGGTGCGTATGTACCGGGGTCACTACACCTCCTCCAGATTTTATTCCTGGAGGGATATTCATGCTTTCGAATGTTGTGGATCTATCTAAATGAACCTGTAGCCTTACAAGAATAGAAACAACAGAAAACGTTTAGTTTTCCCAGATTACCTCCCCGGATGAGGTTGTTAGTGTGAATATGATAATCAAATGGAATAAGTAAAATACTGTAAAGATGCAATAACTGAATAAGATGAATGTAAATATAGCATATAATCCAGATCTATGCTAATAACATATATTGAAAGGAAAAGCAATCTAATCTAAATCTAGAATGGAGGAAACTAGTGTAAAACCCCTAGGTTATGCCTGTGGGCCATTTTCCAAGATAGCAACTACTAAATAAAACCTTTCCCTTGTTATCCAAGGGTTGTAGCACCAGTTCTCCACTTCAAATTGATGTCAAAGGGTCACCTCTTGTGCCTCAGTGTATGGATTGGCAAGGATAATTATGGATCTGAATGGTGAGTATGCAATCTCCTCCTAGCCAGATAGCCCTTCTTAGCTCCTCAAGGGTGCTCAAATTTTCTCTCCAATTTAACAAGGCTTCGCTGCTTCAACTCTATAAATTGTGTCCCATTTGGTGCTCTTAGGATTGCACCTTATATTGTATTAAGTGTTTAGGTTTAGGTCTAAATCCTATGAATGAATCCTACATGCAGACTGGATGTTAGCATGAGAATTTTTGTCATTTTTTCCCTTGAGGGCTAGTTAAAATGATGTCTAAATATGGACTTGAATCTCTCATGTAGACTGGCTATGAGGAGGAATGCAAATTTATCCCCGCTCGGTCTTATTGCATGCAAACTACTACTTCCACCTAATATTAGGCTAGTTTGATGGAAAATTTCTATTTAAGACTTAGTCGATGTCATCTACAATGGCTAGGCCTTAGCCGCTATCATATACAGTGTCTAGGGATTGGCCGCTCTGAGCTTCAGCGACCAAGATCCAGTCACTCTTGTTTATAGTGGCTAGGCTTGGATGGGCTAAAACTGCCCCAAAATGAGTGGTGAAAACCACTTTTGGCACTTGGAAGATCCCAAGGTTTAGTCACATGGCCTATGAATACCCACATGAGTAGTTCTCCTAAACATGACATGTTTTAGGTGTCTACAGATACCTCTTTTTGTGATGCATTGTGTGGGAAAGACACAGCGCGAAGCAAAAATGTAGACTATTATGTTATATTATAGGGTGTATGATGATCATTAATATGATCAAAATTGGATGCTCCATTCATGAAAGACGGTGTGCATCCTATGAGCAAAGGCATTAAGGTGTCATTGGAGGCTTCTGTGAAGTGACCAAAGGTATTAAGGTAACTTTGGAGCCTTTTGTGAAGTGACCAAAGGTATTAAGGTACCTTTGGAGCCTTTTGTGAAGTGACCAAAGGTATTAAGGTATCTTTGGAGCCTTTTGTGAAGTGACCAAAGGTATTAAGGTACCTTTGGAGCCTTTTTTGAAGTGACCAAAGGTATTAAGGTACCTTTGGAGCCTTTTGTGAAGTGACCAAAGGTATTAAGGTACCTTTGGAGCCTTTTGTGAAGTGACCAAAGGTATTAAGGTACCTTTGGAGCCTTTTGTGAAGTGACCAAAGGTATTAAGGTACCTTTGGAGCCTTTTGTGAAGTGACCAAAGGTATTAAGGTACCTTTGGAGCCTTTTGTGAAGTGATTAGGAGACAAGCTTAAGTCAAATCCTAGCCCTTGTGGCAATTAGGAGACTTTTTTTAAGTCAAATCTTAGCCTTTGTGGTGCTTAGGAGACAAGATTAAGTCAAATATTAGCCCTTATGGCAATTAGGAGACTTTGTTTAAGTCAAATCCTAGCCTTTGTGGTGCTTAGGAGATAAGATTAAGTCCAATCCTAGCCTTTGTGGTGCTTAGGAGACAAGCTATGTCTAATCCTAGCCTTGGTGGCAATTAGGAGACTTTATTTAAGTCAAATCCTAGCCTTTGTTGCTTGAATTTTCTTTTGATATTTTGCTTATTTACCCCAAGCAAGGGGGTGCATGATTATCTTCGCTAATGACTTTTGAATAAGCACACTTAGCAATGATTTAGCATTTAAATGTTGATTTTGATTGTGCATGTTGTTATTATAACCAATGGACTTAGCAAATACCATTACGGTATTTTTGGTGGCCAAAGAGTTTATGGATGCCTTTGGATCATTTTTATAGTTGACCAGAGTGGCTTGGAATAACTTTGGAACATTTTTTATTTTGAATTTGACCAAGCGGCATGGAGATGCCCCTAGAGCATTTTTATTTTTGAATTTGACCAAGTGGCATGAAGATGCCCCTGGAGCATTTTTTATTTTGAATTTGACCAAGCGGTATGAAGATGCCCCTGGAGCATTTTTTATTTTAAATTTGACCAAGTGGCATGCAATTGCCCTTGGAGCATTTTTTATTTTGAATTTGACCAAGCGGCATGGAAATGCCCCTAGAGAATTTTTGTTTTTGAATTTGACCAAGTGGTATGAAGATGCCCCTGGAGCATTTTTTATTTTGAATTTGACCAAGCGGCATGGAGATGCCCCTCGAGCATTTTTTATTTTGAATTTGACCAAGTGGCATGAAGATGCCCTTGGAGAATTTTTATTTTGAATTTGACCAAGCTGCATGGAAATGCCCCTTGAGAATTTTTGTTTTTGAATTTGACCAAGTGACATGAAGATGCCCCTGGAGCATTTTTTATTTTGAATTTGACCAAGTGGCATGCAGTTGCCATTGGAGCATTTTTTATTTTGAATTTGACCAAGTGGCATGGAAATGCCCCTCGAGCATTATTGTTTTTGAATTTGACCAAGTGGCATGAAGATGCCCCTGGAGCATTTTGTATTTTGAATTTGACCAAGTAGCATACAGTTGCCCTTGGAGAATTTTTGATTTTGAATTTGACCAAGTGACATGGAAATGCCCCTGGAGTATTTTTTATTTTGAATTTGACCAAGCGGCATGCAGTTGCCCTTGGAGCATTTTTGTTAATTTTGACCAAGTGACATGAAGATACCCTTGGAGCATTTTGATGATTTTGACCAAAGGGCTTATGATGCCTTTGGGGCTTTTTGAAATTGATTGCTTAACTATTTGATTACTGATTAAGGGAGGCATGGTACCAAAAATGCCCCAGTTTATGTTTAGCAAATATATATTTTTGGATGCAATTATGATTTTATGATATATTATGTTGATGATGTAATGATGATGATGTGATGCTTAGATGGTTAGACGATTATATGGATGTGATGCTATGTGCTTGGGTGGTTAGGTGATTATATGGTTTATCATGTATGTATATATGGATTCAATGCTTGTACATGCTTTGATGATGTGATGTATGAATGACATGTGTTAGCTAGATGATGAATGTATGATTATGTGTTATGATCGATATGCACAGATGAATTATGATGTATGCGTATATGGATGGAATGCTTATTGTTAAATGCATGTTTGATTTTGATTTAATTGTATGCACCTAACTTATGTTATGATAAGGTAAATGTGATGTGTGTAATGCATTATCTAAATTATGTTGATCTAATGTAAGTGAACCTATATGCTTTAACCACTTAAATCATAAGGAATGCATATGATATGAGTTTAACAATCTAATGGGCGACACCACAGAATGTATAACAATCATGAATGTAAATAATAAATCTTAGAATAAGAATTAATTATTTAAGCATCCAAATGTGATATGAGATGATGTGATATGTATGATTGTGAGATGAAATGATTTGTTGCTATGTATGATTTTTGAAATTTTTCAAAACACCCTAGTTACCTAATCAAAGTTTGTGTACTGACCATACTAGACTCCTGAAAGATAAGGCTTTTGTAATGAAGACCTAGCTATTCATTATCCCTATGTGTGCAAATTGAATAGATTTAGATAAAACATAAGCATTTCCTCCAATGTCAGGCGGGATTCTTTCAGCCCATTGCTAAGATTGGGGATCCTCAAATGTTCATCTGATCCTAAGTTGTACTTGGTTGGACTATACCACTAGGTAGTATTGGGTTATCTAAAGCTAGCTCATCAACATGCAAACATTGGTCTACACAAATGCAAGATGCTAATGTGATATACATATCATCATGCGTAAGGATACCACCATTTCCAAGTTGGTTGTACACCAAACCTGTAATGAGGATCACCTTCTAGTTTTTACAATGCTGAGAATTCCAGGGATTTAAGTTCCATTCCCTTCTTTTCTTCATTTCATTTGGGATACTTGCTCATTCTTAGTGATGAAAATCACTGTTTATTTTTTTTATTGATTTTTCTCTTGAGCAAGGGACTTATGTAGGGATGAAAATTACTTGTTTGTTTTGACTTTAACTTTTTCTTGGTTTTGGGATTTTTCTTGTTTTAATGAAAGCAAGGGATTTATGTAGTTATGATAATCACTTATTCCTAGGTAGGGCAGAACTTTTTATTTTGTCAATTCTCAACACCTTTGAACCGATCGCACAGGGGGATAAGTAAGGAAGATCCTTTTCACTTAAGGTAAACTAGACCACTTTTGCAGCTTTCATCTTTCCCTTGTACCAGCTAGGATTTTAGTGTTTCAATTAGTGATGGGATCCTGAATATCCAAGGTATTATCATGACTAGACCTTACCTTCTACTAATCAAGATGGATTTCTACAAACTGATAGGACCACTAGGTATGGTTGAATTTCCGTAAAAGCCTTAGTTTATTTTGTATAGAAACATGAAATGATTTTGTTGAAAAACATAGTTATACACATGGATGCATGGGTGAAGGTGAACTTGAGTATTTTGTTGTTGTGATATAAAATGTGGCATCGTTTTCAAGAGTGTGATAATAAAATATGCAAATGCAATGCATATTAATATTTAATGTAATACAACTATGTGGATGTAGATGTAAGATGCAAATGTTTTTATATTTTTTATTTTTGCATTGTTTTTGTGCTTTTGATTATTTTGAATGTTTTTGTGCTTTTGTTTTTATGTTTTTGTTTTTATGTGTGACCAAAGAGATTTTAAAATACCTTTGGAGCTTTTTGTGAGATTTGAAAAAGCAGATTAGAGGTTCCCTTGGAGCCTTTTGATGATATTTGACCAAGCGGCTTAGAGATGTCCTTGGTGCCTTTTGATGAAATTTGATCAAGCAGATTAGAGATGCCCTTGGAGCCTTTTGATGAGATTTTATCAAGAAACTTAGATATGCCCCTGGTGTCTTTTGTTTTTTATTTTACTACTTTTTGATTTGTTTGTATTTCTATGTTCTTATATTGTTTTTGTATTTTGATATTCTATTGTTTTTGTGATTTTGTAATATTTGAATGTTTTTGAATTTTGTTATTTTTAAGGGGAAGGTATGGCACCTTAGATACCCCTTATGTGTGTAACACTTAATGGAAGTGAGGAAGGTGTGATACCTTCAGAATCCTCACTTTGTCTTATTGAACTTGATGGGGAAGGTACATTACCTTTAAGCCCCCCAGTGCACATGTTGTCCACTATAATGTAATCAACTTTATTAAGAAGAGTGATGGAAATCAACTCTCTCGATTGGGGCACTTATCTCTATGAGGTGCCCCTATCCTAGTGGGGAGGAATGAGTGAACATTCTATATGGAGTTCATTTTGTTCTAATAGGTCTTGGACCACATTTTTGAATCCATGACAATTGCAAATGTCATGGCCTTCTATTCGATGATAGAGACAGTGATGGCCCTCCCTGTAACTCCTAGGTTTAGGCCTATCTAGATCTAGATATTGCATGTCAGGTAATGTTAAGACCTTAGCCTCTTGGAGCTTCTAGAATATAATAGACATAGGCTCATTTAAAGGAGTCCATACACACTGTAAATATTTTGAGCATGCAAACCATTTTGGCTTAGTCTGAGGACCAGGTTGAGCCCTAGGTGTGTCACTTGCTAGTTTAGAGGGCTCCCCTTGCATTTTCGATGCAAGGGATAAATCATTGGCTAAGATCATTTGTTGGTCAACAACCTGAAGCTACTTCTTTTCAAGCATACTATATACTATGACTCAAAATCTATGACATGTTTGAATGTCATGACCATTCTATCTATGATATAGACAGTATGACTCCTTTTCATACCCTTGGGATTTTGTACAATTTGGATCTAATGGAAGAACCTCAGGTAACCCAATAGCATTTGCAGCACATAATCGATTAAAAACCACTACTGTTGGCTCAGGAAATGGGGGATGCTTGTTCAACTTTTTAGGCGGCTGAATTGGCATTTGCTTTGGTTGAGGCTTTTCTTGTGGCTGCATAAGGGCTAGTTTGACTTCAAATGAGGGTTTCTCTTGTAGCTCTTTGTTCTTGAGCTTGTTCATGATATATTGCAATGCCTCATTTTGCTCATTCACTTGGTACTCCATTATATCTAGATGATCCAATATGGAATGCATGACTAGCAAATATT
This sequence comes from Wollemia nobilis, assembly GCA_028583015.1. Lineage (NCBI taxonomy): Eukaryota > Viridiplantae > Streptophyta > Pinopsida > Araucariales > Araucariaceae > Wollemia > Wollemia nobilis. The sequence continues at coordinate 495,703 of JAQPPZ010001900.1, read as the reverse complement.
TAATGTGCACCTCTAGCAATGAGATTAGAATATCATTGTAGATTTACTTGGGTGAAAGAGTTTATGTTAAATATTCACAATATAAATATAAATCATCCCTTTCATTCATTTGAGCTGATGTGGATGCTTCATGATGATGCACTTTGCTAGTGGCATCTACAAGATTTTTCTTGCCAACTTGAATATCCTCAATATGATATGGGAAAAATTCTTTCTCTTGCTCTTGCGGAGGCACTGTGAAGAATGAGTCTGGGGTAACTAAAGTTAATGGTTTTGACCCCTTTACCATGGAAGCAACCTTTGATTGCACCATATCTTGTCTTATTTTCTTTAAATTTATTTGGTATTCTGACTTAATGTTAACCATTGCCACGCACTCTTGAGAAGGTGCTTTATCTTTTGGGCCAGTTGAAGGTGCTTTAGTCATGTTAACTAATTTTCTCTTCTCCTCATCAAGTAGTATGATATCATAATATTTGGTTATGGGAGGAGGTAGTTACTTCTCGATGCAAGCCTCCATTGATTTTTTAGTGATTTTACTTGCATGAATGTTTGGGGGCCCGCATATCACCAAAGCTTCTTGTGGCTCATAAAACTTCTTGTAATACTTGAATGGCTCAGGATCTTGGGGGACCACGTACACTTGTCCTTGGTGTATGAATTTTAGATTCTGGTGCACTATGGAAGGCACACATTCCATATCCCTCATCCATGGTCTACCTAGAAATATGTTATACTACTTCTCACCCCCCAGGATATGGCACAATGTAGGTATCATCTTCATCCCAACCTGTATAGGTAAGATTACTGTGCCAATTGTTGAGGAAGTGGCATCATTGAAGGCTCTCAATGTGAATGTTGCATCCTTAATGCGCGAAGGTGGCAGATTTAAATGCTTTAAAGTTACAGTCATGATGATGTTGATATCTAAACCAGTATCAATCAATACTCTCTTATACAAAATTTGATGGATGCTTGCTATGATGTGGAGTGGAAGATCGAGTTCATCTTTAGATATTGGCTCAATATCCTGTTTATAAAAAGCAATCACAGGGGCCTTTTATAATTGAATTGAATTGATTGTTGGTGTAGACCATGATAGATTATTGTATTTAGTTGAATTTTATGGTACGTTGTATTGATCAAGGCATATTTTACTTCCCATTGTAGTATTGATCATATCGATAAAACCTTCCTCAAGCGGGGCTATGTGCACCTTATTGACATACTCAACTTGATTGTTTGGTGTTATGCTTGCTTCGTGTGCATGCAAGGGGTCTTGGAATACTCTTATTTGAAGCTCTTTCCTCTAAATCATATCCTACACTAAATATCTAAAGGGATGATATGTCATGACCCCTTTGTCTATGGTACACACAAAATAGCTCTTCTCTGTGTGCCTTTGATCTACGCTTTTTAGGCTTCAACGAATGGATTTATGGAAGCTTAATTCTTTGCACCTTATACAATAAATCAAAGAGTAATGCTAATATCTCTGGAAAATTAGTATATTGTCATTAGGGCCTATTTTTTTGGCCTTGTATCTGATTTCATTGCATATTATCTTGGGCCAAAGGAGGCTGAGCTTGGTAATTATGCCCCACTGTTAGAGGTGGTGCCACCTGACTTGAGGATTCCGAGCTACTCAAAATAACTTGATTAACTAGGGCTACCTTTTGTTGGTTTTTTTCACCTTTGATATTCTTGTTTGACCATTGCCCCTTGTGGAGTTCACCCTCCTCTATATTGATGTCTTCAATGACCTTGGCTTGCATCAAGGCCTCCTCAAATGTTTGATATTGTTGGAATTGTAGGAGAAGTAAGATTTGTTTTGAGCATATTCTAGTAAACATCTGAATAATCTCTATTGTTGGTATGGTAAAAGGTAATTTTAACATCATCTTTCTCCATTTCTTGCCATACTCCATGACTGGCTCATCATCAAGTTGACAAAAGCTTGCCAAGTCAGTAAATTTTATTGTTTTCTCAGCACTAGAGGCAAAGTGTTCCATAAATAACTCATCCAATTGCTCAAATATGTTTATGCTATGATGGGGTAGATGATTATACCATTCCAAAGCATCCCGAACTAGCATTTTAAGAAAACCTCTCAGCATCAAGGGGTCATTGTCTTGAAATTGGAAGCATGTATTTATGAATATTGTCATGTGCTCTTGTACATCTTCGTCATATTTGAATTTTTCAAGTTGAGGCATCCTAAAATTCAATGGGTATGTTGGTGATGACATTGATGGATGCAAATTCTGATTGCTAAGCTTCTTTAGTGTAGGTTTCTGATAAACCAACCTTTGATTTTGCTTTTCAAATTCATTCATTTGATCAACTATCACTTTGTATGGCCTCGATGAAATGATATGATCTTCTAGTTGCTACCCTTGATTAGGTTGAGGAGGCTACTTTTGATGTTGAGTTGGATGATAATTATAATCATTAGATACCTCATCATAACTAGATTCAGAGTAAGTATCCACTTCTTCTTGATGTTCCCATTGGGACTCTTCATATGATTCCTCCTCATATTGATCTTAGTCTTGTTGAGGAGTATGAGGTTCTTAATGGTAACCATATAATGACATTTGATGTTGAACACTATTTTTGCATGACCAAGGGGGAAAATTCTAAGATTGGCCTAGATGCCTTATGCGTTGTTGCATCCTTTGTTGGTGTGCTTGTTTTGAGTCCCCCATTGTTGATTTAATTGTTTTTTATCCATGCATTGTTGTTGGTAAAGTTGTGACCTTAGTGCCTGATGTGTATGATTCTATTTTTCAGTTGTATATGGGCTATGTACCCTCATATTAGAAATATGAATGGTTTTGTCATATATTTTTCCCCTGGCAAGATATATTAGTTTTTTTCCATGTTTTTTAAAGGTTGCATTAGCCTGATACTCTGGTCTATGAATGGACTCTATATAGTCTAACAATGCAAACATGCAACATGACTGCCCCACGTACTCTTCATGAGTAGGATGATGACTTGGGTCCTCTTCCTTATCTGTGAGGAAGGACACATATTTAGACTTAGATGTAAGCTCTGCATATTCAAACTACACAGAAGCATAACATGTATATATAGAATACTCTCTGTGAGGAGTAGGGAACCAACTTTCTTGATCAACCGAAGTGGTTGTCACATCCAGTCTAGCCATGGTATGCCCTCATTTTAATTTTCTAATTGATGTATGGAGCAAGCTGGTATGTGAACCTATGACATTGACCTACTAGGCCCCTCAATGGGTGGATTTTTCTTTATATAGAATTCCATCAAGGTGTTCCAGTCTGGCAGGTTTCCTGGAGGGCCTATGGGTGCTTCCCTAGTAGGGATACCTCGAAGGCTTGACTCCCTATGGATGGTATTGATGTTATGATAAGACCTGGGATGCCATTTAGGGATGGCCATGTCCTCTAGACTTATGGATATGTCCCGTGGTCATGGAACTTGATTCCCTCTCTAGATTAGAGGTCTTGCTCATCATGGGAGGTCTCCCGGCCATAATAAAATTTTTGGCTTTCAAAAAAAGGTTTTAAGTGTCATATATAAAAATTATCAGTGTGATGAGCTTATCACAATGGGTTATGACTCTAAAAAGTGATTTTTGGGTAAAAATTTTGTATTTTTGAAATAATTGGCTAACCAGGGCCCATGGGGAAATGGCCACTTTTAGGAATTTCAAGGAATTTTTAAACCGTGAATATTTAGGACTCAAAATTTTTGGGAGAGGTTCCCCAGGGGCTAACTAAGACAACAAAACAAATTTGGCAATTTTTGGAGTTTTCTAGCCCATTTTATGAATGTTTTAGTGCAGTTTTCCCCTATTTTCAGCCTAAAAAATAGAGTAAAAATAAAACCAAAATAACTTTTTTGTTATAGCTCTGATTTGCATGATTATCAATCCGTTTTATGTAGAATAAATAAATTTACCTAAAAATTAGGGTTAGGGTTTGGTACCAAATAACAAAGAAACACACATAGCATACAATATGATTATCTCTTTTACGGATTAAATGTATGTCCTAAAACTGGTTTCAGTGTGTTTAGATTTTGTTGTTGCTGTTGCTTTGGACTTAGAATAAAAGAACTCAATAATAGTGGTGATTAGGAACACTAGTGTCAAACATGATTTCTCAAAAGAGTCTAGGGTACACCGCTTAAATCCTATTGGGGGGTTCGCCTAGCTCTTCCACTCTAAACCAATAATTGCTCTAATAGTGGGAGACAATTTGAACACAAGATACCAGCACCTCCTTGAAGGATTTTCCTATTCTTTCTAGGATATCTATGGTGCAATTCGGTGGAAGGAGGTGAATTCCAACATCATCAGTATGAATTGGGGGTTGATGATGAAATCCAACTCCCCAATGTTTATTATGATACGTGCAAGTGTGTGGGGTTATTTTTATATTTAAAAATAGAAATAAATGCATCAACAAACATTCATGACTACTTTCATACAATGCCTAAAAAGAACCTTTTATTTTCATAAAAATGCATTTACAACTATTATACATGACCTTGATGCATTCTTGTACTTTGTGATAAAAACAACCACTGATTGGGACACATTCAAGCAAACCAAAATACAATGTCCTAGCACGCTAGATACTAGAGTAGACCTTATAGGTAGAGGTTCGCTATTCCTAGTAGCGCCTATAGGAAATCTAAAAGAAACCTAAGAAATGCAAAATGTAGTTTTTATTTCTTTTTCTTTCATTTTACTTAATTAATCTATGTTTATGCTTGCTATTTTTGGAAATAAAATGTAGACAACAAATCAAAAAAATATAGGGAAGGGGTACCAACCTTGAATTCCACTTGGATGACAAAAATTTTACCCTCTGCTGCACTTCAGTTTCGACCGCTGTTGACCAGAGCGGCTGATTTCTGGACACTGTAGACTAGAGCAGTTGATCCCTGACCACTGTAGACCAGAGCGGCTGACTCTTAGCTACTGTAGACTAGAGAAGATAAAATTACACATAAAACATGGACCAGTAAAATGGCAAAAAAAATAAAAACTTTGTTGGGGTCCCACCATGATCTCCATATGTAGTGACCCCGGGGAAGCGGTGCACCATATGCTACTCTATTGGTAATTTAATACGATCTTCTAATGTTTAATATGCATTAAATGAAAGACATAAAAGAAGACATATCCAAGATACAAAGAAACAAATAAATGAATGCTCTTTATTGATATTTCCAAGATCCGGTTACACATTCATCTCTCTGAGGGATACCCTTCATTTGATACATAAGTTTACACGAAGAGGGTAGTAGATGTATAATATCCTTATTCAAGGAATGGTGCACTTTCACAAGCTTCCCAATGATGCAAATGAAACTGTATGAGGGCTTATAGATGCCTCCTTCTCCATATCTGATTCCTGGAGGGATCTTCATGCTTCTGAATGTTGTGGATTTTTTTGAATGAACCTATTGCCCTACAAGCATAGAAACAATAGAACACGTTTAGTTGTCCAAGATTACCTCCCCGGATGAGGTTGTTAGTGTGAATCTGATAATAAAATGGAATAAGTAAAATACTGTAAAGATGCAATAACTAAATAATACGAATGTAAATGCATCATATAATCTAGATCTATTCTAATAACATATATTAAAAGGAAAATGAATCTAATCTAAAGCTAGAATGGAGGAAACTAGTGTAAAAACCATAGGTTTTGCCTATGGGCCACTGTCCAAGATCATGACCACTAAATAAAACCTTTCCCTTGTGATCCAAGGGTTGTAGCACCAGTTCTCCACTCCAAATTGATGTCCAAGGGTCACCTCTTATGCCTTAGTGCATGGATTGGCGATGGGTAACGATGGATTTGAATGGTGAGTATGCAATCTCTTCCCAGTTGGATAGCCCTTCATTGCTCCTCAAGGGTACTCAGATTTGCTCTTTAATTTAATAGAGCTTCACTACTTCAACTCTATAAATTGTGTCCCCTTTGATGCTCTTAGGTTTGGTACTTATATTGTATTAAGGGCTTAGGTTTAGTTCTAAACCCTATGAATGAATCTTGCATGCGACTGGATGTTAGCATGAGAAGATTTATCTTTTTTTGCCCTTGAGGGCCAGTTAAACTAATGTCTAAATATGTACTTGAGTCTCTCATGTAGATTGGCTATGAGGAGAAATGCAAAGTTATCCCCGCTCGGCCTTATTTCATGCAAACTACCACTTCCACATAATATTAGACTATTTTTATGGAAAATTTATATTTAAGACTTAGTCAATGTCATATTTAGTGGCTAGGGCTTAGTTGTTATCATCTACAGTGGCTAGGGATTGGCCACTCTAAGCTTCAGCGACCAAGATCCAATCACTCTAGTTTATAGCGGCCAGGATTGGATGGGCTAAAACTACCCCAAAATAAGTGGTGAAAACCACTTTTGGCACTTGGAAGGTCCCAAGGTTTAGTCACATGGCCTATGAATTCCCACATGAGTGTTTCTCCTAAATATGATATGTTTTAGGTGTCTACATGCCCACCTGAGTCTATAGGCCAGCCACCTGAGCCTTGAGCTACCCAATCTCACTATCAGATACTACCTCACCTTCTACTAGTGCTTTGCCCTCCTCCTTAGCCTAGTGTGACTCCTCTATAGCTCCTCCCTAACCCCATTCACCCTCAGTCCTCTAATGGAATCAGTTCCCATGAGGATTTACCTCTGCACCCTCTGTGCTCTCTACTATTGCACCATCTATTGGTCTACCCAATGGGCCAACCAAGCCTCACCATAGCTTGGTAATCCACTAGGAATCATAATTAGTTGTTTTCACTGTGTTTGTAAGGCCTGACTATTGGAATTCATCATCCTCATCATCCAGAGGAGTCACCTGTGACCATGTGAGATCTCTCTCTATAGTGATACGGTGATATATGATGGGCAACTCAGGGACATCCTGTCAGATCCTAAACTTCCTAGTGACACAATAGAAGTATAAGAATTCTCATACCTCAAAATTATGCCTGAGGATCCATCTATCTCTACATGTCTATCATAGGTAGTCATCAGCCTCTACCCATGTAGGGTAGTCTAGGTATGGCCACCACTTAACCTAGCCTGGATGCAATGTTGCAAACTTCTCAATTTAGTAGCTTAGGATCTTGCATAAGATTTACTTCTGAAGCCCTCCTACTATTGAGGCCAACATGCAGCATAACACTACTACTCCATAGAAATATCTATGATCCCTAGAGGTAGTCCTATGGGGTGCTCTATGGTGATGTTCTACCAACCCTAGATCTGTAGTAGAAGGCTGCAACCAATACCCACTTTTTGCTATTGGGTAATATGGTATAGCTCATTATAGAGCTATGCCATTAGGGCACTCCCCCAGGACAATATGATTGGTTGAAAATCTGTGCTAGCGAGGATATCACACATCCTAGCTAGGAGGTTCCAATGGAAACTCACTCCTGAAGTGTCAGGGAACACAATCTGGATGATCAGGTACATAAAAATGGTAGCCCACCAAGAGAAGACCTTATCATTGTACCAATGCTCTATGTGGACCCCTTCATGGTTCAAGTGTAGTTATATATCATTACTAAGATCACCAAAGACTATGGTGAATACTATTTCCTTCACCTCCATCAACAAATATGTGATCTAGAGGAAGTCTAAAGATGCGGTACACATCTTCAAGGGTCACTATCATCTCACCTATCGGTAGGTGAAAGGTGTTGGTCCGTGCATCCCAACATTGAGCCAATGTAGTCATGTAGGCCTAGTCATCCTAAATGGTAGGTAATCTAAGGACATAGCTGAAGCCCACAGCTGTAAACTAGTCTCGCTCTATCGAAAGGAGGGCACCACACAGGTTGTGAAGGATCTTAGATTCCCTTGTTCACATAGTAAGATTTTGGTCGAAAGCATAAAAATAATAAAATTAATAAAAAACATTAAAAATAACCTAAAAGAGATAAAAAAAATTCGCAAAATGTCAAAAACAAAAAAACTTTGAAAAATATACTCAAATTTTTCAAAACAAAATGAAAAAGCACTCTAAAATATTAAAAAAAAAAACAATTAAATCTGGGAATTTTTTTTTTTTTAAATTCAAAATTTTTCTAAAGTTGCCTAACCACGGATGGGACCCACGGTCGGTGCCAACGGTCAATTTTATGACCATTGGAATTTTATTCTAGTTGCGGCTAATAACCACAGTCCCCAATTTACCAATTGGGAGTCGCATCTACCACCCACGACTAAGTGCAGTGACCTATTTAAGGTCATGTGCCATTACAAAAATCCCCCAAAATTAAACCCACTCATCTAATCTAACTTATGCTAAATCCTATACTAAGGTGAGGTTTATTACTGACAGTTTAATGTGTTTCATTTAGCTTGTTAATTAATGATTTCATTTTAAACTGATAAATTATAATAAATGGTCATGGTTTTGTGTGCTACCTTCGAAGCATCGGTGTCTCCACTAGTGGATGCCTCATGCTGGTCATCCATCAATAAGGTTGGTAGAGAGGTCGAGTTTGCGATAGCATTTCATATCAAATTTTATCACTCACCTCTCAGAACTCTCAATTTGTAGCTGGAAGTTAGAAAATGATAGATTTTTCTTAAATATTTTCCATTTTATCCCCGACCGTAGCTGACACCTACGAGCGCATAATTAGGGTTTGCTAACCGCATGTTTGCACTATAGCTAAGAAAATTTGCAAAATTAGCTGTGTTTGACAAACTTGGCTACCAACCTGCAATAAATGCTTCAAAATCCAGTCGTGAGGAGTTGAAAAATACCAAATTAAAAATATCCACTTGACCAGAATTGTCAAAAATATTTAAAAAAAAACTAGATAATTCATAAGCCAAATGTACCTCGTATCTAGTTATTTACCCTATACACTTGGTGGTTGCATTGACTGGCACTCAATGCAATTTGACAAGATCACTAAATTACCATAAGGACACTTAGCACAAATTCATCATTTTCAAATTTATATGCTTCATTTTAATCTTGAAGAAGACCTTGGAGGCTGGACTACCCCATGGGAACGAAGTAATCATGTCAATTCTTCTATGATATTTTCATAAAATCATCAAAAAATATGATTCAATGCATGCCTAATTGGAATTTTTATCATCTTAATTCCCTAATAAGACCTTCATGGCTAGATCACTCTGTGGGATAGAGATATGCAATTACTATTAACAGTTGTAATCATAGTCGATTAGACCTAGCCAAGTATCAAGTGCTAAACCTTATATCATTTAGATCTATCATTCTTGTCAAGCGAATCATCGCTTTACTAATTGTTATTACCCTCATCGACTCATCACTTGAGGAGGTAGTCATAATATCATAATCATAATCAAAATCAATATAATATCCCTTGATCGTAGATCCCTTAATCTTGTCAAAATTATGTTCGTCTTACAAATCATTGCCAATGACTATCATAAGCTTACCCTTTGTTGGGGAAAAAATCAAATATGATAGTTGAGTTTGTGCTCTTCACATTTTGGATCTATAGGTTCAGACAACTTGTAGTAGTGACAAAAGCTACCCGATTGAGACAAGACGAGTACAAGTTCTTTCAATTTAAGCCTTCCATCTAGTTGGAAGCAATGATTCTAGGATGCGCATCATTTTTGCAGGACCTTGGGCATCTAATGTTGATCAAACTAATGATCATCATGCAACCTATGACATCATATTAGTAGGTCTATTTTTTCTCAACGTTGTTTGATATCATAATGCATCTCGAAAGGGGCATCTTGTAGACACCTAAAACATGTCATGTTGAGGCAACTACTCATATGGGACATGCTAGCAGACTATATGAAAGATCTTGGATAGATTACAAGGTGAGGTAGTGGTTCTAACCACTCAATTTAGGTATTTTGGCCTATTAAGTGTTGGTTGCGGTTGACACCCATGGTTAATAGGTCTGACTGTGCCTCAGAGCCGCGGTTAGCCTTCAAATTGTACTATCCAAAAAAGGCTCACACCTATCGATTCCTATTGCAAGAATTGAAAGATACACAAAATGCATACAAAAATGAAAAATTGTCAAAAAATTAACAATGATAAATACACTTTATTCCATTATATTTGAAGCCAAAGTCAAATTACAAGTATATCCCTCTTAGGGATAATCATTTTGATACAATCATTACAATAGGAATGTAATGTTTCCCTCTCAAGGGTAGGTGTGATTTCCAAATGCCTTTCAGGACGACACAAACTGCTCTAGGGTGTCAATGACCCTCTTCTCCATCATTACAGACATTTGTTTTCTTGCATCCCAAAACCCTATTAGTCCTATGTATAATAAATAAAAAGAAACATTAATAGCAAAGGAGGCCTCTCTTCATGAGGCTTTTAAAGGGTTCTTGTATAAAATATAACATGATAATCAAGAAATCAAGAAAGTGATTCAATGCATGTAAATTGATCTAAATCATGATGATATACCATTAGAAACATAAAATAAACTAAGATGAATCTATCTAAGCTCCTAATTAACCAATTGAAGACATGAAATCATGAAAAATATTTATTATTCCTACACTACAACAATGAAGGGAAATTGTAATTAACTCTTAATCTGTCGATCAAATATCTCTAGAATATTGAATTAAACCTATAACATGATTAATATAACTTAGTTACATAGACTACAAAGCAAATAACAAGGAAATCAAGGATCACCTGCTGACCGTGGTCATTCACACGAGGGGCACTATTCACCATAGCTGATAGCCACGGTTGAGCTCGAAGTAAGTTTACCCTCCAAATCAGGGCCAATTATCTAATTTTCCTTTTCAAATTGATGGTCAAGGGTTGCCTCCGTATCCTTTTATATATTTGGTGGTTTAATTGCTTAGTGAGTGCATGGATTGCACGTATTAGCATTTCTTGGCTCTCCTATCCTCCTAGGATCTCCATGGCAATGTTATCTCCAATTGGGTAGCAAAAGTATTTCTATAAATGCATGTGAATGATTATGCAATTTTATAGGGCTTCGCTACTCAATTGATTATATTTCTCTCTATTTTCCCCAATTTGGAGGGGGATTATATAGCAATTGCCAAGGGCTAGGGGTGGCTTCATGAGGAAGCCTAGATCAAGATTGGGTGGTTGAGCCTATGAACCTTCCCCACTCAAACCACTCTAATCCACAACCAATTGGCTATTGCAAATTATTTTAGGCTGGATGAAGGCCAACTGACTTTGAGTCCTGACCACGTCTGATAGGTGTGGTCAAAACTGCTAAACGCGGGTGTCAGTAGTGGCTAGCATTGACTAGGAAAAGATACCCAAATGAGTGGTAAAAACCACTGCTATACCTTGGTATCCATACAAGGTCTTCCATATGGTCTTCTAGAATATCCCATATGATTATTAGCCTCAAAATGACGTGTTTTAGGTGTATACAAATGCCCCTTTTGAGATGCATTGTAAGATCAAACAATGTTGAGTAAAAATAGACCTCCTAAAATAATGTTGTAGGTTGAATTATGATCATTAGTCTGATCAACATTATATGCCCAAGTCTTGCAAAGAGGATGCACATCCTATAATCATTACTTTCAACTCGGTGAAATGCTTAATTTTAAAGGGTTTGCACTCATCATCAGGCATTCGGGTAGCTTTGGTGTTACAATAGGAGTTAGGCCTATATAACCGAAAGGAGGAGAGATACAAATAAACTATCATATATGCTATTTGCCCCAATAGAAGGGTAAGCTTATGATAGTCTTTGGCAATGATGCATAAGACGAATGCAATTTTGAAAAGATCTAGGGATCTACGATCAAGGGATCTTCTATTGACTTTGATTATGATTTGATATTATGATTACCCCCTCAAGCAATGAGTTGATGAGGGTATGATAATAAATTAAGCAACGAGGTTGCTTGACCACTATGAATGATCTTTGAACAAATTAAGATTTAGCTTTTGAATACTTGGCAAGGCCTAATCAGCCATGATTGCAACTATTAATAGTAATTGCCTATTTCTATCCCTTGGAGTGGTCCAACCACGAAGGCCTTCTTAGGGAATCGAAATGAATACAATCCCGATTAGGCATGTTTTGAATCATATTATTGATGTTATGCTAAAAATATCATAGGAGAATTGTGATGAATATCTCGTTCCCCTAGAAAAGTCTGGCCTCAAAGGCCTTCTTCATTATTGAAATGAAGCATAGCAATTCTATGATGATGATTTTTTACCAAATTTCCTTATGGTAATTCACTCATTTCGTCAGATTACATGGAGCGCAAGTCGCTGCAACCGCAAATTGTATAGGGTAAATAACTAGGTATGAGGCACATTTGGCTTTTGAGTTATTTGATTTTTTTTGTTATTTTTACATTTTTGAGATGCACGTGGATGGAATGCTTATATTTATTTAATGCTATATAATGTGATGTATGGATGAAATGCACTATCTAGATTATGGTTGTACGATTTTAAAATGCAATGATATACATGTGTAGGTATACTACTTATGATGACTGTATATGAATGCAATATTTTTATGTTACATGCATGTATACTTTGCTTTACTTGTATGCATTTAATTTATATTGCTATGACATAATGTATGCCATGTATGTACTGCATGTATTTCTTTGTTTCTATGATAATGTGTTTGTAAAATGGACATGTATGCTTTAATCCATGGTTATGAATAAGGGGTTGGACTCAAAATATACTTGTAAAAAAATGGTGAATCCTAATCAAAATCAAGGTGAATCATGTATAATCCTAAGAAAATCAAACTGAGCATCTTCATACCAAAATTTGGAGGATTTGAAGCCCTAAAATGTAAGTTCATATTTGGGGCTATTTTTGACCTATTAAATTATATTATAACATAATACAAATACCACCATTAGATCATTCTTGAAAAGATCTTTCCAACGAGTACAAATATACCTATGTTTGGATATATATTATGGTAAATTGACCCTAAGAAAAAATTGGTCCTAAAAATTTTAGGCGAATGGGCCGACGTCGAGGGTCCTCATATTCGCCAATTTCTAATTTTGGAAATCCTAATATTCGCCCAATTTATGAATATTCGCCACTATGCATAACCCTGCTTTGATCACTTAAAACATAATGTATGTAATGTGAGTTTTAATAAATCTAATGGATGACATCACAAAATGTATAACAATCATGGATTGTAGTTGCTTTATTCCTTTGTGAAAGATAGTACACCCATATGTAAGATGTAATTATTTATTGTTTTCTGTTCATAAAATTTTGTAAATTAAAATAATATGAATAACATGGTCAGTGGCCATCTAAACATCATTTATGACGTCCATCCGGTATCTAACATATATTGCAAATAGTTCTAATAAATAAACTTTTATAAAATAAATTAATGTTTTGATGATTGCATTAAGAATTGGCTTTTGTTGTTTGGGAATTTTTGAGGTTTTCCATGAGACTCAAACACCCTAGTTGAATTATAAAAAGTTGTATACTAACCATACTAAACTTCTAAAACATAAGGCTTTCACTAGGATAGATCCTAACCTTTCATTATCCATGTGTGTGTACATGATTATATTGAGATAATACATAAGCATACCATGATGTCAGGTGGGATTCTTTTAGCCCATTTCTAATATTGGCGTTCCACAAATGTTTATCCAATCCTAGGTTTAGATTTTAGTTGGACTAGACCACTAGGCGATATAGGACACCTGAAGCTAGCTCTTCCACATTCAAACATTGGTCTGCACAAAAGCAAGATGCTATTGTATCAGACATATCATCATGTGTAAGGTATAGTAGTTCTAGAAATTCCATGGATTCAAGTTCACTCCCTTATTTTCTTTAATTTTTTGGGATACTTGCTCATATAAAGTGATAAAAATCACTGTTTATTTTGTACTATAGTGACAAGAATCACTGTTTATTTTGTACTTTCATTTCTTTCTTTCTTTTTTCTTTTTTTTCTTGAGCAAGGGATTTGATACTGCTTTTTATTTTCTTTGTACAACTTGATCTTCATTTGATCTAACTTTCTGGGATTTACATTTTATAATTTTCTTTAGAAACTTCCTTTGGGAATTTTTCTTTGGGGAACTATTTCTGGGATGTCGATCTAGGATATCGATCTTATGATATCAAAATGGGATATCAATCTGGGATTTCGATCTATGATATAGATCTAGGGTATCAATATAGAGGATTGATATGGGATATCACTCTGGTATATTGCTCATTTTAATGTAAGCAAGGAATTCTAGGTAGGGAATAAACCTGTCCTTTTTCTAATTGTCAACATTTCCTGTACCGTCCGCACAGAGGGATAAGAAAGAATAAAATTTTCACCTCAGGATACCTGGTCTTGCTTTGTAGCTTTCATCTTCCCCTATTTCTTATTAGGATTGTTTAATTTGTTGATTAGTGATAGGATTCTGATATGCTAAGGGCTATACTAACTAGACCTCAACTACAAAAGTAAAGAAAGCTTTTTATAAACTCTTGAGAAGACCTCTAGGTATGGTTGAATGAACGAAAAACCCTAGTATATTCTTCATAGAAATAATTGGGGTTATGTTAAAAAAACATAATTACTCCCAAGGGTGATAAATGGATAAAAAATATAGTGCATAAATGCATGATTGAAGCACAAACGTGATGTCATTTGTAAGATTGTAAACACAATCTATTCTAATGCAAGCATGATGGATGAATATACCTAATGCAATGAAAGAATGAAATGCATGTGGTAGATGAGATGCATGATGCAAATGCAATGCAATGATGCAAATGAAATGCAAATATTTTTTATTTTTGATATTTTTCCAATTTTTTTATGGATTTTAAAATTTTGACCAAGGGATTTTTAAAAACCATTGGAGCCTTTTGGGATTGACCAAGCGGTTTTTAGAAACCCTTGGAGCATTTTGGGATTGACCAATCAATTTTGAGAAACCCTTGGAGCCTTGGGATTGTGATGCAGGAGCATCCAACAAAAAACAAAATACCGTAAAGAAGAAAAGTGTCACGATATCGTGACATGTCAGCAAAGAAGGAAAAGTGTCACGATATCGCGACATGTCGGCAAAGAAGGAAAAGTGTCGTGATATTGTGACATGTCGGCAAAGAAGAAAAAGTGTCGCGATATCGCGACATGTCGCATTTTCACGACCAAAAGATGAGAGAAGGCGCAAGAGAGAAAAAGTGTTGCGATATCATGACATGTCGCATTTTCATGACCAAAAGATGAGAGAAGGCGCAAGAGAGAAAAAGTGTCACGATATCGTGACATGTCGCATTTTCGTGACCAAAATACGAGAGAAGGCGCAAGAGAGAAAAAGTGTCGTGATATCGCGACATGTCGCATTTTCGCGACCAAAAGATGAGAGAAGGCTCAAGAGAGAAAAAAGTGTCACAATATCACATGTCACGTTTTCGTGACCAAAAGACGAGAGAAGGCTCAAGAGAGAAAAAGTGTCGCGATATCGTGACATGTCACATTTTCACGACCAAAGGATGAGAGAATGTGCAAGGGGAAAAAAGTGTCACGATATCGCGACATATCGTATTTTCTTGACCAAAAGACGAAAGAAGGCACAAGGGAGAAAAAGTGTCGCAATATCGCGACATGTCGCATTTTCACGACCAAAAGACGAAAGAAGGCGCAAGGGAGAAAAAGTGTCGCGATATCGCGACATGTCGCATTTTCGTGACCAAAATACAAGAGAAGGCACAGGAGAGAAAAAGTGTTGCGATATCGCGACATGTCGCATTTTCATGACCAAAGGACATGAGAAGGCACAGGAGAGAAAAAGTGTCGCGATATCGCGACATGTCGCATTTTTGCGACCAAAAGAGAAGAGAAAGAGAAAGAGGGAAAAGGTGTTGCGATATCGTGACATGTCGCATTATCGCGACTAAAAGAGAAGAGAAAGAGTAAGAAGGAAAAATTGTCATGATATCGTGACATGTTGGAAAAGAAGAAAAAGTGTCGCGATATCGCGACATGTCGCATTTTCGTGACCAAAGGAAAAAAAAAAAGGCAGACGGTTACAAGGGCCGTTATAGAGGAAATTATTGAGTGGTGGGTATACCGAACGTCATCATTGGTTGACAAACGGATAGAGTCTACAGTGGTAGCACTAAATAGCACATGGCACCAAGGTGCAATGAAAGCAGATGAATACCAAGAGTCAAAAAGAAAAATGTTTCGAAAGCCAAGACAACGAAGAGGCACGAGAAATGAAATGAAGGGCCAAAAAAGGGAAACAGAGAGTCACGCTAGAAATTTTAAAAGGGGGAAGCAAAGGCATGCACGGGGGGTCAGAAACTGCTGAGATAGAGTTGCAGAATTGAAGGCAAGAGGGCCATTTTGGACCTGTTTGGGCTATTTTTCTTCTAGGGCGAGAAATGTTGTAATAAAAAGAAATAAACTATCTTTCAAAATAAAGGATTTTATTTGGCAGACTACTGCCATTTTTGTAAATCTTTCCAAGTTTTTGAATGAGAATTGAGTTGAGCATGTTTGGCTCTCCATCAAGTGGTATCAGAGCATAGGGTTCCTGAGTGTGTGAGCAGATCGCCAAAAGTGAGATAGTTTGCAATAGGATCTGTGGAAGGGTTGTGAGAAGAGAGCGAGGAAGAATGCCTCCACGTAGAAACCATGGTGGTTGGAGAAATGTGGTATCGAAAGGTGATTTTAGAGCTTTACAGAGGCAATTGCAAGCCCTACAAGAGGAGTTGCGAAGAGGGGTTGATCCAAGGAGAGAAGACCATAGTGAAGATGAAGCTTGGGAGGTTGATGATCCATTAGATGAAGAAGAAGTAATGGATCCTGCAGAAGCTAGATTATTTAGGGCCATATCTTAGATCAGGAAGAAGCCAAATTTTTATGTCTCCACATATTCTGGGAATCTCAATCCAGAGGAAGTGATTGATTGGATCAATGATATGGAGGAGTATTTTGAGTATGAGGAGGTTGTAGATCTAGATCAGATAAAATTGGCAAAAATGAATTTGAAAGGCCATGATAGCATATGGTGGAAAGAAGTGCAGCTAGAAAGAAATAGAAGCAAAAATAAAAATATAACCAGATGGGATCGAGTGGTAGATAAGTTGAAGAGATAGTTTATTCTTGCAGATTACAAATTAGATCTGTTGAGGAAAATGCAGAGTTTGAGACAGTCAAGAAAATATGTCAAATAATATACAAAGGATTTTTACAAGATCTGAATCAGAACTGGCCATTTTGAGTCTAACAAGGAGAAGGTAGCCCATTACATCAATGGATTGAAAACCAGTATTCAAGAAGAGTTGAGTCTAGTTAGGATGAGCACCATTGAGGATGCTTACCAGTTTGCACTAAAATTTGAAGAGAAGATAAACATAAGGTTTGAGGGTAAGCAGAAAGGAAGAGGTCATGGAGAAATAATTTGTGGAAGAATAGATGGAGGATAAGATGAGAAGAAAGAAGAAGCTAGCAGTAGTCAAGATCATAAGGGAGATAATGATTACAAATCTTGTGGTCAAAACAACTACCCAAGAGGGAGAGGTAGATATAGTCGAGAAAATGGAGAAAGAGGGTTTCGTGGAACCTACTTCAACTATGGAGAAGGAGGACATCGAGCATATGAGTGTCCACATCACCAAGATAATCCAAATAGGAGGACAATGAGTAATGCCAGAGATGTTATTGCAGATGAAGGTGCTGAATCAGAACATTCTAAAGAAGCAGGAGGAGAAGTGTTGATGACAAGAAGAGCATTGATGAATGGGGGGAAATATGTGGACCAGAGGAAGAGCTTGTTTTGCACAAGGTGCAAATGTTCAGGTAAGGTCTGTAATGTTATTATAGATAATGGTAGTACTAATAAATTTGTCTCTGAATAAATGGTTACTAAGTTATAGCTAGAGAGGAGGAGACACCCGCATCCATATCAGATTGCATGGTTACGGAAGGACCATAGGGCATTGGTCAATGGATAGTCCTTAGTCAAGTTTAATATTAGGAGATACCAGGATGAGGTCCTATGTGATATCCTGCCAATGGATGCTTGCCATATGCTATTAGGAATACCATGGCAATTTGATCACCATGTAGTCCATGATGGACATGCCAACACTTACTCCCTAACAAACGAAGGAGTGCGCCATAAACTAAAGCCACTGAAGGAGATGGATGAAAAGAGTTTGCTGACAACAATGAGAGTGGAAGTTGTGGTGTTTGAAGAATGTAAGGGTTTGTACCCTGAAGACCCAAATTTTTTTGAAGCTTGGAGAGCTTATACAGCCCCAGTTACTCTGGATAAGACTGTCAATAGGAGTACTAGTAAATCACCATTCCAGATTGTATATGGGAGTATTCCAAGGAATGTTCCTGAGTTGAGAACGATGGATAAAGGAAAAAAGAGCAGTGTTGAGGCTGAATATTTTGTAGAGCATATAAAAATTTTACATGAAGAGGTACAATAACATATTAGTAAGATGAATACTTAGTACAAGGCCAAAATAGATCAGAAGAGGCGTTTCAAGGAGTTTAAGTGAACTGCAAAGGTAGGTGTAAGTTTTGAGATGTTGAAAAAGAAGGTGGAAAAATAGTACAAAAGTGAAGGTCACTTCTCAATCCACCCCGGTTGTTTGATGTAGGAGCATCCAACGAAAAACGAAATATCGCAAAGAAGAAAAGTGTCACGATATTGTGACATGTCGACAAAGAAGGAAAAGTGTCGCGATATCGCGACATGTCGACAAAGAAGGAAAAGTGTCGCGATATCACGACATGTCAGCAAAGAAGGAAAAGTGTCATGATATCGCGACATGTCACATTTTCATGACCAAAAGACGAGAGAAGACGCAAGAGAGAAAAAGTGTCACGATATCACGACATGTCGCATTTTTGCAACCAAAAGACGAGAGAAGGCACAAGAGAGAAAAAGTGTTGTGATATCGCGACATGTCGCATTTTCGTGACCAAAAGACGAGAGAAGACGCAAGAGAGAAAAAGTGTCGCGATATTGTGACATGTCGCATTTTCATGACCAAAAGACGAGAGAAGGCTCAAGAAAGAAAAAAGTGTCGCGATATTGCGACATGTCATGTTTTCATGACCAAAAGACACGAGAAGGCTCAAGAGAGAAAAAATGTCACGATATCTTGACATGTCACATTTTCATGACCAAAGGACGAGAGAAGGCGTAAGGGAAAAAAAGTGTCACGATATCGTGATATGTCACATTTTTGCGACCAAAATACGAAAGAAGGCGCAAGGGAGAAAAAGTGTCGCGATATCGCGACATGTCACATTTTCACGACCAAAAGACGAAAGAAGGTGCAAGGGAGAAAAAGTGTCGTGATATCGCGACATGTCACATTTTTGCGACAAAAATACGAGAGAAGGCGCATGAGAGAAAAAGTGTCGTGATATCGCGACATGTCGCATTTTCACGACCAAAGGATGTGAGAAGGCGTAGGAGAGAAAAAGTGTCGCGATATTGCAAAATGTCACATTTTCACGACCAAAAGAGAAGAGAAAGAGCAAGAGGGAAAAGGTGTCGCGATATCACGACATGTCGCATTATCGTGACTAAAAGAGAAGAGAAAGAGTAAGAAGGAAAAAGTGTCGCGATATCATGACATGTTGGCAAAGAAGAAAAAGTGTCACGATATCGTGACATGTCGCATTTTTGTGACCAAAGGAAAAAAAAAAAGATAGGCGGTTACAGGGGTTGTTACAGAGGAAATTATTGAGCGATGGGTATACTGAACGCCATCATTGGTTGATAGGTGGATAGAGTCTACAGTGGTAGCACTGAACAGCACATGGTACCAAGGTGCAATGAAAGCAAACGAAGACCAAGAGTCAAAAAGAAAATGTTTCGAAATCCAATACAACGAAGAGGCATGAGAAATGAAACAAAGGGCCAGAAAAGGGAAACAGAGAGTCACACCAAAAATTTTAAAAGGGGTAAGCAAAGGCATGCACGGGGGGTCAAAAACTGTTGAGACAGAGTTGTAGAATTGAATGCAAGAGGGCCATTCTGTACCTGTTTGGTCTATTTTTCTTCCAAGGCAAAAAATGTTGTAATAAAAAAAAAATAAACTATCTTTCAGAATAAAGGAGTTTATTTGGCAGACTGCTGACATTTCTGTAAATCTTTCCAATTTTTTGAATGATAATTGAGTTGAGCATGTTTGGCTCTCCATCATATTGACCAAGCAATTTTGAGAAATCCTTGGAGCCTTTTGGGATTGACCAAGCAGTTTTGAGAAACCCTTGGAGCCTTTTGGGATTGACCAAGTGGTTTTGAGAAACCCTTGGAGCCTTTTTTGGATGACCAAAGGGCTTACAGATGCCTTTGGAGCCTTTTTTGAATGACCAAAGGGCTTATAGATGCCTTTGGAGCCTTTTTAGGATTTAGGCATAAAACACTTTAAGATGAAGGATATTGAGAGGTTCAGGCTCTTCAACTCCTCCAAGTGATGTCAAGTGCTATTTCCCAGGTACAATTTTATTTGAGATCATATAAGGACCTAACCAGTTAGCCATGAATTTATCTCGTATTTCTAGCGATAAACTGTTGGTTCTCTTTTAGCACAATATCGCCAACCTCAAAGTCTCTCAGATGGACTTTGCTATTGTAAGCTCGTTTTAAGCACTCTTGATAAACATGAAGGTTCTTGAGGGCATTCACATGACGTTCATCAAGTAGCATTAATTTATCTAGGCAAGTTTACTGCACAGTGTCATCATGAACTCTTTCAATGCGATGCATAACATTAGAATTTCCAACTCTAAGGGCATAATGGCCTCAGTGTCATATACCAATCAAAATGGAGTTGCCCCAATGGGTGTCTAAATACTAGTCCTGTAATCCCATAATGCAAGGGGTAGTTGGATGTGCTAGTCTTTGTGGTGCTCTTGTACCATTTTTTTCAAGATGAAGACCACTATATTATTTGAAGCTTTAGCTTGCCCGTTTGCTTACGGATAATATGGAGTCATAAAACTATGTTTGATTCTATACTTAGACGTCAAAGCTCTCATAGTTTTGTTCTTAAATTATGTTCCATTATACAAAACTATATTGGATGGTATCCCAAAATGACTTATGATATTGGTGAGTATAAACTCATCAATACATGCTCTAGTTTTTGTTGTTAAGGTAATGGCTTCCATCCACTTAGTAAAATACTCAGTAGCCATGATAATACAAGTATGTCAGCCTAATGATTGAGGAGAGATCTTACCAATGAGATCAAGTCCCCACTGAGCAAATGGCCAAGCAACTTGAATGGGCTATAAGGCCTATGATGGCAAGTGCATAATATTAGCATGATGCTGACATTTAACATATTTCCTAACATACACATTGCAATCCTTCTCCATAGTTGGAAAATAATAACCCATATGAAGGATGCACTTGATGATAGCCATGTTTTTGAAATGGCCATCGCACATACTGTCGTGAGCTCATAAAATTGCTCAAGATGACTCTTGGGGCTCAAGACAATGAAGGAGCACTCCATCATAGCTTCTATGGTATAGGATGTCTGCTAACAAGATATACTTTGTCACTTTTTGTTTAAATGTATATTTTGTGGCACATGACAATCCCTAAGGTATTACACCAAGTCTAAGGAAGTCATGTATCTATGATGTCTAGTTATGATAAGTTTTAGCTTCAACCGACAAGATAGCATGTTCCCTTTGCACTTCTACATTGGAAAATGTAGACTAGAAAACAACCTTGTGGTGAATGGTAATACCACTCCCCATCAGATCCTATGAGATCAAAGACCCCCAGGATGCTCTCTTGAGGAAGTCTCTAGCTCGGTAGAACCACTCATGATTTGGTTCTACATGAATCATGTTGATTGACTCTTTGTTATCCAATGCTTCACACTACACAACAGAGTATGACAAAAATTTTACATGGATGGTAGTGAAATCGGCAGATGGATTCTAAGGGATTAGAGATGCCAAAGATGTCATTGTGTCTAAAAATTTATTGGATGCACGAGGTATTGCCTCGATGTCATACCATTCTAGTTAAGTTAGATAAATATCAACAAAATACTTGTAAGCTTTCAATATCGGACATCGACATTGAAATAATCCCTTAACTTGGTTCATAATTATAAGAGAATCGCCAAAGATATTTAACCTTTTTATCTTCATGGCGATAGCTATTTGGAGACCTAAAATTAGGGCTTCGTATTCAACATTATTTTTAGTGCAAGCAAAGTATAACTTGAATGATGAGGGCATTGGAGCTCCTTGTGGCGTGAACAACACTATTCCTACACCACTCCCTTGCTCAAACTTAGAACCATCGAACAACAATATCATATCCATTTTTTTATCCCGTTCCTTGGGTTCAGGTGCTTCTGATAAGGCAAAGACTACATCATCAAGAAGCTCTTTGGTGAGGGGCCTACTATTTTTGAGAGGTGCCTCAGCCAGTTGATCTGCTATGACTTGTCCCTTAATAGAATTTTGGCTTATGAATTCCAAATCAAATTCTATCAGTAGCATGATTCACTTCATAGTATATGTATTATGATATATCTTGTTCATCATATACTACAAAGGATTTTGTTTGGATATGACATATGTCGTATGAATCAACATATAGTGTCATAATTTATTTGTAGAGAAAACTACTGCTAAACACAGCTTTTCCACATATGCATATCCCAGCTCATAACTCACCAAGGTTTGGCTAATATAATATATGGCATGTTCTTTGTATTGCACATTATTTTAGGTTAACATGGTTCCCAGTGCAAATTCGGTTGCTAATATATATAGCAAAAATAGTGCATATAGCCTTGGTGGATCTAGCACTGGCGGCATTGTCAAGTATTGCTTAATCTCAGAAAAGGTTGCTTGATATTCCTTTTCCCAATTTAATGGGACCCCTGTGTGTAGTATTCAATTCATGGGTCAAAATATATTTGATAATTATGCAATAAATCACTTTATGGATGCTAATTTTCCCTGTAGGCTTCTTAATTATTTAATGTTTGTGGGAGGATGCATTTCTAAAATAGCCTTGACCTTTGTTGGGTTAAATTTGATGCCTCATTTTGAAATAATGAATCCTAATAGCTTTCTTGAAGTTACACTAAATACGCACTTCTTAGGATTCAACCTGATATTATGCTCTATCAGGTGATCGAGGACCTTCTTCAGGACCTCCACATGCTCAGAACACAATAATGACTTTACCAACAAGTCATCAATTTATCCTCTAGGATCTTACACATATAGTAATGAAAAATATATGTTATAGCCCACTAATATGTGGCACCAACATTTTTAATGTCGAATGGCATAAATTTATAGCAAAATTTCCCCCATGGTTTTACAAATGTGGTTTTATGCTGGTCTTCAAGATTAATTCGAATTTAATTGTAACCATAAATACCATCCATTAAGGAGAGAATTTCATGACCTGCAGTGGCGTATACCAGAGCATCGATATTCAAAAATGGAAATGAATCCTTTGGTGTTGCCCTATTTAGGTCTCTAAAATATGTATAAATACGTATCCTCCCATCAGGTCTTCCTACAGGCACCATATTGGATACCCAGTCTAGATAGTCGATGGAGATAACAAACTCTACATCCAACAACTTTTGCAACTCTTCCTTAACCATTAAGGCTATTGTGGGATGTATCTTCCTAAGTTTTTGCTTGACTAGCTTCTTTGATAGATCTAGTGAAAGGTTATGAGTAACCAATTTTGGATCTAGACCCAACATTTCTTTGTAAGTCCAAGCAAAGATATTGGGTCTCTCTCAGTAGAGGTATGAGGTTGGCATGATCATCAAGAGTCAAAGTCTCTCAAAATTTGACCTTCCTTGGATTGGTGGGATCATTACTCATATCCAATTTGAAGGTTTCCTCTACTGATATATGGGATCCCTCCTCAATTTGATGAGGCATAGGGATCAAGTGGATGTCATCTATTGGGTTTATAGGTTCCTCATTAGAAGCATCCTCAGAATGATAAACATCATGTGCACAACCTAGCACAAAGTGGAAAGGTTGCAACATTTCTTCATTAGAGAAGAAATATTTAGGCTCTAGTGGTGAATCAGCACGATCCCAATCAATAGCATCTACATTTAGAGGCAAAATTTTTTATGGATCGACTGGATTGTTGAGTGGAGTGGTCAAATCAATGGAGATCATGTTGATGGAATGGATCATATCTCCAAGAACATATGCAAGTGACTCAACATTAGAAAAATTTCCATCCCTGAGATGTGGTTATGGGGGTATGGTGATCTTCAAATCCGTTCGATGAACAAACTGTTATATGGGATATTGGGCTCAAGGAGCTCCATGTGTGTTGGTGGATCAAGAAACACCTTGTGATAAATCACATTAAGATTAGGTGGTCTCCCTCTAAGGCAAGGATGGAGATTGATATCTCTATGCATCTCCCTAGTTGTATATGGTGTATTACGATAGCACAAGTAGGGAGGTCCTACATAGGATATTTCCATCTCATATTCATCATCAATGTCATAATACAAGCCTTCACCACTACCCACTAGAATTGAGCGATGCTCTAAATGAGGCCCCATGTAGGCTATCTCTTGATAGCCATCATCGTTATTGAGAGGCTCTTCATTCATGGTCATCAATTCTAGAGGTAAATATGATGCAGGAGTGTAGGTTCCAAATAGGCCAACTTTGTTTCATTCTCAAATTGCTCATTATTTGAGGATAACTCAGTGTCATCTGTTTCAGAATTGTAGTTGGGTCCATCACTTTCGATGATGGATACTACATGAATGTCTTCAGAAGCAACTTTTGATTTGGTGTCTATAGCTATGCCTAGATTCTGGAAATGCATACCAATATCATCAATAGCTCCACAAATTGTATTATCTAAGTTGGCTCTTGGAATGGGTTTAGGGTCGTTCTCCACCAAGGTATTCGCATGATATCTCTTGGGTGGCTCCACAGTGACATAATTCACTAGCTAGTTATCCCTTTGAAACGTAGAAGGATTAGGGTGATATGTATTGAAGTCAACTTCACCCCCCAGATTGAGGTACAAGTAGTCCAAATATGCCACAAGGAGTTCATCCTATCCTTTGTTATAAAATCCAAACCTGAACCTATCAATAGGTAACTGATATTGTGGTTCTATAGGCTTCGTATGCCCCTTCTCAAATAGTCTGATATTGTAACCATGCCAAAGGTAACACTCGAAGTATCATATGGCATAGTACAAGTTAGAAATATAATGAACATTTATGGTGAATGGTTCATTATCATCCTCATCCATGTGAATGGAAGATGCAAACTGGTCTAGCCCTTAATAGATGAAGTTGGTTTGGTTATGTGGTACTCCCAATGGTTCCACCATCCCTATGGGAAGGCGATGGGCTTGCGGTTGGCCCATGTCATGTGCAGTCTTGATAATCGATGTGAACATCACATTTTGCATAATATATTCCCCTAATCTAGGATTAACCAAATGTACAGTCACCTATGGTGCAGATGACCTTGCTGAAGACGTAGGCAAAGCAGGCTGAAGTGCCTGTTCGACTCCTCCTTGAATTTTATTTACTTCCATGGGAGTAGGGGCTTCAATGATGACTGGGTTGGGCATTTGATTTATCTTATTTTCACCCACCTTTCCTTTCAACTTCCTATCATCCCACTGTATCATAGACATAGTCTATCTAATAGAAGTAGTCGTTGTGTGCTTTGATCATTGAGATACAAATGTTGTAGTTCTAGCACACACTTCTTTGATTTTACCTCCTAGATATTTGATTTGTGATTCTGGTCACACATCTAGGTGCATTTAGGGGAGCATGAATTCCATTGGCAAATATGCTAGATTCAAGTATTTAAAGGGTTCTTCATCCAAAGGCACCATGTTAACCTATCCCTCATGAATGTATTTCATACACTGATGTAAAATAGAAGGGATGCAATGCATCTCTCTGATCCAAGGTCTCCCTAGAAGTATGTTATATTGCATAGTGCCTTCAGTTACATGACACAACCAGGATGGTCTTCAGTCCTACCTGGATAGGTAAAACTATAGTATCAATCATTGAGCATAATGTTTCATTGAAAGCTCTCAACGTGAAGGTAGAAGGGATGATATGCATCTTGGGTAACTTCAATTGAGTTAATGCCTTGGTAGTCATGATATTGATTTATGACCCCGTGTCAATCAAAACCCACTTGAAGGGTTTATGATTCACAAACATGATGATATGTAGTGGTAGGTCTTATATAACAGTGGAAACCATCTTGACTTCGTGGTCATGAAATTGAATGATCGGTTCCTAACATTGTTGCACATACACCATGAAGTGTGTAAATGCTTCAAGATATTGAGGTTGTACTTCTATGGACCTTAATATGTCCATGAGAATCTCCCTGTGCTTAGGAGACTACTGAATTAGCTCATAAATTGACAACTTTTTTGGAGTTATTTGTAGGTTTTGGACCAACCTACTCCTGATGGTTACCACCAGTCTAGTTGGTGGTCCCAGTACATGCTGAGTTGGCTTTGGAGGAGGTACAACTTGGACTCTAATAGGCATTGGAGGTTGATTCAATCATTCATACCTCACGTTTTTGGTGGCAATGTTGACCATTCTGATGAACCCCTGGGTTGGTGGTTCGATGCATACTTGGTTGACTTGACCAAAATTATTCTTTGGTGCCTCATGATTTGGTAGAGGATTTTTGTAAATCCCCATATTTTTATTTCTAGGAACTTGTGGGTTGTCGACAAGAAGTGTACCTATTTCAATAATATTTTACACAAGATGTTTGAAATACCAACATACCTCGATGTCATGGCATTTTGATCGATGAAATATGCAATATTAATCGTCTTTATAGCCTTTAGGATTAGGTTGATTAGGATCCATTAACTTGACTTCGGGTAATTTTATAGCCTTCACCTCGCATAACTGATGAAAAATCAAATCCAAGGACTCCGATAACTGAGTGAATATGTGAGGTGGGTGGTGTTCCTTATTTTTACCCTTATAATTGTTGTTGTGCTGCTCATACTGTGCAAGTGAAGGTTGGGATTGATAGTTTTTCTTTTGCTACCCTTTTTCTCCTTTCTAGAGGTTCAAAACCACCTTTTTAACATGGTCTAGCTTGGCCTGTTGTCTCTCAGTGTTTTTCTTGTGTCCCTCCTTCTTATTCTTGAGCTTAAAGTTACCCTACTACAACTTGATTTCCTCTATAACTTTGGCTTGTTCCAAAGCCTCTTCGAATGTCTAGTATTGCTGCAACTATAGCAATAACAAAATATGCTTGGCACAACTCTTCATGAACATTCACATTAATTCAAAGGACAGAATGGAGAATGGTAGCTTTTCCACCATTATCCTCTATAATTTTACATAATTCATCATTGGATCATTGTCATGCTATGTTAGAGCAACCAAGTAGGATAAGTTTACCTTCTTCTTGACATCGAAGTAGAAACATTCAAGAAATGCATAAGCTATTTGTTTGAAACTAGTAATACTATACCTCTTTAATTGGTTGAACCACTCTCGAGCTGGGCCTAAGAGGGTCATGATGAAGGTGCATAGGAGTAAAGCGTCGTTGCTCTTAATATAAAAGCACATATCTAAAAAACTAGTCATGTTCTCCTATGCATCTTCCTCTCCTTGAAACTTTTCAAATCTAGGCATCTTGAAATGCTTAGGATATGCTGGAATAGGCACTAATGTGCATAGAGGTTATTTATGAATTTTGTTCAAGGTAGGCTTTTGATAAGTCGTTCCTTGCTTCTCTATGGCTCAGATCTTCTTTGCTAAGGTCTGGTAGGCTTGCGAGGAAAGAAACTCCTTTTCTTGAGATTGCCTTAGAGGCACCCTCGAAGGCAGATTCTTCCTTGATCGAGGTGGGGAACTAGGCTCACCCTCCTCCTTGAATTGGGAAATCTCTAGATATTCTTGTTCTAATTCTTCTCCCACTTCATTCTCATACTGCCTATGCTAATGTTGTTTAGACACTGGACATTGATCTCTGTGCTGAGCCATATGACGAGTATGTGTGTCTATGTTCTCAAGGTGTAACTCAAGCTATGAAGCCACTCGTCTATCAACATGCTCCTTGATCTCACTACAAGGAGATAAAACTAGTGCTATCCAATCGATCCTCTCTCTCTAAATGCTCCTTCTGATCGAGGATGCATTGTTCATGCATGTGACATTCATAGAAATTTTGTCTTATGAACCTGTACCTCTGGGAGTTCTCATTTTTGAGGCACTCTTTATCTACGTGAACATCCTCCAATTGATATTGGATAATCTACCATATCTACTTTGACATCAGACTATGAGCTCTATCAACATGATCGCCCATATGAGGCCTCTGATGAGTGTGCTTTGTTCGAGTGAATTTATGGGTATATCCTCTAATGGATTGATTTACCACACTCTTGCCCTGGTCTATAAATATGACATTCATTTTAGACTATCTCCTATACTCAATGCCTACATGCAATGCTATAAAATCCATGTCTCGAGAATGCTTGGAGCACTCTCCATGTTCTTGGGTGGTCCTAATGGTGCTTGCACTACACTCACTCATAGGTCGATAGGGTGCAGGCGTAGGCTTATATCCTAGATTCCCCAAGACTATCTAAATTGTACAACTATTTACTATACCCTGTCTCATGAAGCAGCATGCCATTTGCTCCCACTTTGGATATATCTATGGTGAACATGGTGGGATCACCCCTATAGGGAGTCTATGTAGATATGTGCTTAGAAGTAACCCTATCCGTTTACCCCTAAATGGACGGATCTTGGACATGTCTACACTCTGACGGTGGAGGTCATGAACCTCCCTTAGATACAAGTTGAAGGGGTATCAATATGGATCCTTAAATGACATATTCTTTAGCTAAACCCATTTATTCTTGTGGAATGCAATCACGGTAGATGCTACTAGGTGCAAAACCCCATGCTGGGAAGTCCCATGCTCTAATCTATGTCTATAGGTATGTCTAGTGCTTCCTCTAATTGAGGTATTCTCAATAGAATCCCCTCATGTAGAATTATCCCCTATAATACTCATTGAACAACGTCCAAGAGGATTATGTGACTGAGGGTATTCTACATCATGTTGTGCACTAGGTGGAGCTTGGGCTTTGATCTTGGGTCTATGCCTAGATCGGCCTCTCTATGTTTGCACCATTATGTATTCTATGTCTATATTTAACTTTTATTAACACGCAAAGAATACAATGATGATTATCTCCTTTTATAGTTTTAAAATGAGCCCTAAACTGTTTGATGTGTTTTCAATTTTTTGTATCAATAAAGTAACTCTTGTCATGTTTTGCAATACATTGATGATTTTATAAATTAATGGCTTTCAATTGTATGCTCACAGCTTGACAACCTGCCTATGAACTTCAGGTCGTGTAAACCCCCCAAAGTGCAACAATGAAAGTCCACACCAAGCAGGGAGTACAAGTCCTCCCATATCCTCACCCGTTTACACCCAGTCAGTGTCATACCCTTCGAAGAGGAGTATATGCAAATTTTCCAAGCTACGAAAGGTTCTTGGGTTCAATATTGCTCTAGAACATAGGGTACAAGGGAGTTAGACCAACAGATGGAAATCACCTCCACCATTTTTGAAACCCTACTAGTGGTTGGATGTGACTCCCAACTCACTAGAGTTTACTGTGAAACATGGTGTGTGTGGTTCATTTTAATTTGCATGAAAATAAAAATGCATAATACAAAATTCAAATAATTCTTTCTATATGCAATATAGAAAAAGGAATGTTTCAAATTAAGAAAGCATGCATGATTAATTTTACATGATATCTTGAAAATGCATACTAACGATTGTATGGCCACTGATTGGGACTCAAGAAAGCAAATCTAACATACAAGAGGGGCCTAGATCGTTGGATACTAGGACGGACTGCACTCAGAGGTTTGTTATTCCTAGCAATGACTAGTAGATCCTAATCAAAATACCTAAGGACTCAATGCATTTAATATTCCTTCATTGCCTTCCCTAATTATGTTAACATTTTGCACATTCTAAAAAAAACAAAGACAAAATAGAAAAAATAGAATGATAGTGGGACCTACTTTATATTATTATTCAATTAATATTTTTCTCCTTGTAGTCTAATTTATCAGATTTTGACGATGGCTCTGTGGCGCAGTGACCACTGTTTCCCACCGATGTCAACCACGATGCCAAAATTTGATCACGACTGTCAATCATGGTGAGAACCTATCATAAAAAACAACAGAAATCAGATATTTGAGGCATGAAATGTGGATTCCCACCATGATTGCCTTCTGCACTATCCAAAAAAGGCTTACACCTATAGGTTCTTATTGCAAGAATTGAAAGATACACAAAATGCATACAAGAACGAGAAATTGATAACAAATTAACAACAAGAAATACACTTTATTCCATTATATTTGAAGCCAAATTCAAATTACAAGTACATCCCTCTTTGGGATAATCATTTTGATACAATCGTTACAACAGGAATGTAATGTTTCCCTCTCAAGGGTAGGTGAGATTTCCAAGTGCCTTTTAGGATGACACGAACTACTCTAGGGTGTCGATAACCCTCTTCTCCATTATTAGATATATTTGTTGCCTTACATCCCAAAATTTTTTTAGTCCTACGTGCAATAATCAACAAGAAATATTAATAGCAAAGGAGACCTCTCTTGATGAGGCTTTTAAAGGGTGCTTATATAAAAGATAACATGATAATAAAGAAATCAAGAAAGTGATTCAATGCATGTAAATTGATCTAAATCATGATGATATACCATTAGAAACATAAAATAAACTAAGATGAACCTATCTAAGCTCCTAATTAACCAATTAAAGACATGAAAGCATGAAAAGATTCATTATGCCTACACTACAAAAATGAAGAGAAATTGCAATTAACTCCTAATATGTTGGTCAAATGTCTCTAGAATACTGAATTAGACCTACAACATGATTAATCTAAACTAGTTAAATAGGTTGCAAAGCAAAGAACAAGGAAATCAGGGATCACCTACTGACCGCGGGTCATTCATGTGGGGAGCACTATTCACCACGGTTGATCCTGAAGTAAGTTGACCCTCCAAATCAGGGCCAATTCTCTAATTCTCCTTGCCAAATTGATGTTCAATGGTAACATTTGTGTCCTCTGATATATTTGGTAGTTTAATTACTTAGTGAGTGCACGGATTGCACATATTAGAATATTTTGGCTCTCCTATCCTCCTAGGATCTCCATGGCAATGTGATCTCCAATTGGGTAGCAAAATTATTCCTATCAATGCATGTGAATTATTATGTAATTTGACAGGGCTTCATTGATCAATTGATTATATTTCTCTCTATATTTTCCCTAACTCAAAGGGGGATTATATAGCAATTGCCAAGGGCTAGGGGTGGCTTCATGAGGAAGCCTAGATCAATATTGGGTGGTTGAGCCTTGTTGGATGGAAGGATCCAGAACCTTCCTCACTCAAACTACTCCAATCCGTAACCAATTGGTCATTGCAACAGATTTTGGATCGGATGAAGGCCAACTGACTTTGAGTCCTGACCACGACTGATAGACGTAGTCAATACTACTAACCATAGGTTTCAGTAGTGGCTAGAACTGACTAGGTGAAGGTGATCAAATTAGTTGTAAAAACCACTGCTATACCTTGGTATCTATCCAAGGTCTTCCAGATGGTCTTCTAGCATATCCCATATGAGTAGTCACCTCGGAATAACATTTTTTAGGTACCTACACAAATTAATTTTGATCTCAATCGACTCAAAATTGAATACAACAATCAATTTGTTCAAGTTTTAAATGGTTTAGGCATAGAATCTTCTAGAAGTTTCCATTCAACTACCCTAATCGAAGGTTCTTGATCTTGGCTTCTCCATGAAGCCAATACAAGGCCTTTATAAGAACTAGAAGATGCCCATCCAAATTAAGGAGGAAAGAGAGATCATTTTGCTATTGAGTGGTGAAGCCCTGTCGAAGTGCATACTCACTTGCATCCATTGAGAGGAACACTTTTGCTACCCAATTGGAGATCAAAATGGCACTTGAAGCCATGAAGGTCCTAGGAACCTAGGAGAATCAAGAAACCCAATTGAGGGCCTTCAAGCACAAATATAAGAAATTAAACTGCCAAATCCATTAGAGGACACTGAGGTGACCCTTGATCATCAATTTATAAAGGGGAATTGAAGATCTAAGCCTAACATTGAATAACAAAAACATTTTCAGCTCAGCCACGATTGTCAACTATAGTTAATAGTACTCACCATGCTACAGACCCGCGATCAGGTTTAATATTCATTTTTCCTTGTTATAGCAGTAGGTTTTTTTTCCATTGTATTACATTAGATGAATATAGCCTAGATCAGTTTTCTTAGAGATAATTATATGGTTGAATTAGTGATTTAGGACATTCTTCCTTCGTTTTTTACAATTGAGCAACTATATTAGTCATGGATATATTTCATGCATTTTAGGCTCCTAATGCTTAATTAGGATATTATATGACTAGATCTAGATTTCATTTACATGCTTTATGGTAAATTTAGCATGTTTAGCATATGTTTACATCTTTGTATACTTTCTTGATTTCATGTTACCTTGAGCATCCTTTAGACAAAGTTTCGCTCAAGGCCTCATCAAGAGAGGCTACCTTTGATTTTAATGTGTTCCTTGTTTTTTCTTGATCACAACGTTTTCAAGACTCCTTTGTCAATGCAATCAAGGCAACAAATGCCTCTTCATAGGAGAGAAGAAGGTCATACTTGACCTGGAGCAGTTCATGTAATTTTGAAAAGTCTGTGGATTACACCTACTCTTGCGAGGGATTTCTTATGATTGTAGAATTGTATCACATTGGGTATCCCTAAGAGGGAAGAATTTGTAACCATGAATTGATTCAATTTTAATAAAATATACCTTTATTTTGGTTATTTCAATTTTGTCAATTTGTGTCTGTGATTTATGTGATTTTCAATTGTTACTGGATTAGGTGTATGCTTTTCAGGATCGTACATGAGGTGACATGAATGTCGAGGCCCTGGATAGGCCAATTCAGTTTCATCCTCAGCCTCACTATGATCTGTGATGTACTCATTCTCTTCTTGCTCATAACCATAGTCTGGTTCATCCTCCCATAGGATAAGTCTTGATGGGCTTACCTCAAGAGAGAAATTTGGATGATACACAATAGGTGGTTCTATAGTGACCATGGTCACCAACCTGTCATCCATGTAGCTTATGTTTAGGTGATAGGGATTCCATGCAATGTCTTCCCTGAACCCTATGCTCAACATATTTAGAGATGTTGCTAATGAATTATCATAGCTTTGGATGTGATATCCTGTCCAAACCTATTAGTATGTAATTGATATTGCAGTATAATAGGGTTTAATCACCCTTGCTCATATAGACCTAAACCATAGCTATGCCAATGGTTGCATTTGAAGTATCTCAGAGTAAACTCAGCAAAGGACAAGTAATGAACATTCATTGTGAATGACTCATCCTCATCCTCTTCAATATTTGAAGCATCATGGACACAATCCAACCCAGCATAAATGAAATTGGTTTGGTTAGGGGGGATCCCCAATGGCACCACTGTCACTATGGGTAGGTTTGGGACTCTTTGTCATCCCATGTCTTGTCCAGACTTGATAAATGGAGTGGAAGTAACATATGTACAAGATATTCACCTAGTCCTGTATTAACTAGGTGAACTATCACCTACAATGTAGATGATGTTGATGATGATGCAGGCGAGGTAGGTTGAGGTACCTCCTTGACTATGTCTTGGGAATATTCCTCCTCCATGGGATTTGGAATTTTTGCTATTGCTATGTTTGGAACTTCCTTAGGTCTTTCCTCCACCAAGGGTGATTTTAGTTTCTAAGAGTCTTTTGCCTTATATGTTGTTGGTTTCTCACCAGTATCTTTAGAATCTAGAGGTGGTACTGATGTGGATGGGTCACCTTGCACTTATTTGGATTTTATTCTTGGATTTGTGGTATGGAATGATGGCCTAATGTATAGGTGTGTGTATGGAAGGATAAAATCCCTCAATAAGTAAACTTGATGAACATATTTGAATGGCTCCTCATCCGATGGTACCACATGTACCTATCTCTCATGCACATATTTAATACATTGATGCAAGATTGAGGGAACACAATACATATCCCTTATATAGGGATGCCATAGGAGGATATTATACTACATGGACCTCTCCAATACATGACATATCACAGGGATGGTTTTATGCCCCACCTACATAGGTAGGATGATTGTACCCACTATGGAGCACAATGCATAATTGAAGGCTATCAATGCATATGAGGTAGGGATGATGTTTGACCTAGGGATATTCAAGTGACCTATAGCCTTGGTTGTTATTATGTTAATTTATGAGTCTATGTCTATTAAAACCCGCTTAAAAGGTATGTCATTGATACATAAGACGATGTGCAAAGGCGGGTCTGCTATAGTAGTAGAGACTACCTTTATTTCATGATTGTAAAAATGAATCATAGGCTCTTGACACTGTTGTACTTGCCCCCCAAAGTTTATAAATACGTCAAGGTTTTGGGGCTATAGCTTAATTGATTTCAAGATTTTCATTAGGGTCTTCCTATGTCTGGGAGACTGTTGAATGAGCTTGTATATTGATAACTTAGTTGACATTATTTGGAGACTCTGCATAAGTATATTTCGGATAGTTATCATAGGTTATGCGAGAGGACCTAGAATATTATTTTGAATTGGCCTCTATTGAGGTGCAACTATAATATGAATAGGAGCTACTGGAGGCTCTGGTTGGTTGTATCACTGGTTTCTTGTAACCACATTGAAAATGTCGACCATTCCAATAAATCCTTAGGTGGGAGGTTCAACTTGGATTTGATTTACTTGAGCACCCTAATTTCTAGGGGCTTCATGGTTTGGTAATAGGTTTTTCAATATGCCTGTATATTTGTTGTTGGGTGTTAATGGATTATCAACTTGCATCTCACCCTTTTCGATCATGTTTTGTACAACATTTTTGAAACTGATGCACACTTTGATATCATACCCTTGTTGTCTATGGTATGGGCAATAATGATCATCCCTATATCCCTTGGGCTTGGGATGGTTAGGGTAAATAATTTGTACCTCAAGTAGTCTAGTTCTTTGTGTCTCACTCAGTTGATTGAATATCGATGCCATCAATTTTGACAAAGGTGTGAAGTAGCGAGGCAGACGACGTTGCCTATTTTGGCCTTGGTTGTTATTTTGGTTGTAGTTTGCCAGGGGAGGTTGATCCTGGTAATTCTATGGTTGCTGACTATTTCCTCCCCTTGGCACATTTAGTATAACCTAATTGAATTGAGTAGGCTTGGCCTACTGTTGTTGATTTTGGTTGTTGCAATTGTTATTCTAATCTTTCTTGTTGTAGAGCTTAAGATATCCATATTCAACTCTGATATCCTCTATCATCTTGTATTGTGCCAAGGCTTCCTTTAATGTCCCTTATTATTGTAGCTGCAAGAGCAATGAGATGTGCTTAGCGCAACTCTTAGTGAACATTTGGGTGATCTCAGTAGTGGAAATAGAAAATGGTAGTTTTACCATTAGTTTTCTCCATATGTTCTTATAGTCCATGACCGACTCATCATCATATTGCTTTAGATTAGCCAAGTCAGACAATTTTATCTTCTTCTTGATGTAAAAATAAAAGTATCCAAGGAATGCGTGTACTAGATACTCAAAACTAATGATGCTATGTTTGGGTATTTTATTAAACCATTCAAGTGGTACGCCTAATAATGTTATGATAAATATTCTTAACATCAAGGCATCATTGTGTTGGAGTTGGAAGCATGCGTTCATGAAATTGGTCACATGTTCTTGCACGTCTTCCTCTCCAT
Organism: Wollemia nobilis; assembly: GCA_028583015.1. Taxonomy (NCBI): domain Eukaryota; kingdom Viridiplantae; phylum Streptophyta; class Pinopsida; order Araucariales; family Araucariaceae; genus Wollemia; species Wollemia nobilis. The sequence goes on along the minus strand of JAQPPZ010001900.1, from coordinate 459,713 downwards.
TAAATTTAACTAACCTAGGCATCTCGAAGTATCTAGGATAAATAGGACTTGGTACCGAAGGGTACAAAGACTGATTGTGTATCTTGCTTAGGGTTGGATTCTACCCAATCGTGTCTTGTTTCTTGAGTGACTTGATTCTCTCAGTGAGTATCTTGTATGCCTTCAAAGATATGATCTATTTTTTCTTGAAGGTTTACTTAGGGTATTTGGGGAGGTAACTCTACATTTTTCCACTTTGGGTGTCTATATTCATTTTCCATGACTACGGATGAGGGTTTAGGATACGTCTGTTCCTAATCATCCATTTCTACCTACACTTTTTCATGCTCTACCCATTCTATATCTAGGTATTTTTGGTGTTTTGAAGCATGTTGTGATGTGCAGTGAGTGCATTTATCTACTTGTTTAGTGTGTCTCTTGGGTTGAGAAACTACACATATGTTGGATTGGTAATACTCACTACCCATGTGTAGATTGGCTCGATCCAATATATTTTCTTGTTCCTCATGATCTATTTGCTCTAGGTTAAGTTGCTCCCTCAAGAATTTATCATTTAGGTATAAATACCTTTTCCTTTGTGCTCGTGCTTCCTCCTATTCGAGGATGTCTAGGAACTCTTTTTCTACATGCAATGCCTCCCTATTATCTTGGAGTAATATTTCTTGATATTGCATGTCTTCATACAACCTACACATGCAGTCAGATTGATCTACCACTAAATTTATATGACTCTATAACTTCGTACGAGGAGTACTTATGGAGATGCCCTTTGGAGGAGCTCCCACTATGCTTTCGCCCTTTTCTGTCATGGTAACATGGTCAGTGTATAATGACCTATATTTAGTATCCCATGATTGGAAGTAATGTGCATGTTGCATGGGTGCTTTGAAGCTTCCCCTTGCTCATTAGTGTACCTCATTATTTTTTTGCTATGTGAACTCCTAGAAATAGAGTGCACAATAGCATTACTTCTATGATTTGGTCTTGAAAAAACCCAATCCAACTTGTCAAGTTGTCTAGATTTCCATGATTGTTCTCATGAGTTCCATTGGCACTAATGATACTAAGGTCTATTGCTATCCTACCAACTTCAAAGTGGGTAGGAGCTATGGCAGGTCGGTGATTGGATGCAACCCTTGTGTTCTACCCCATAGTGGGTTGATCTTACCTATGTCTATCATGTGAGGATTGGGGCCTTGAAGCTCCCTCATGTCTATCATGAGAAGAACCTGGATATGGTTCTCTAGTTGGGATTTCTCTAGGAGTACCCCCATGGGTTGAGTTATCCCCTTGAGGTTCGCTAAATTTTGTTCAGCGGTATTCTATGCAAGTGACTCAACATCATTGTTGTTGTGGTCATGGTTGGGTGGAGCGTAAATTCTCACCTCGGTGTTGGAATGAGAGTGGTTGCTCCACATGAAGACCATGACAATGTGAAATTATATTTTATGTAAATTTTAAGACATGCAAACAAAGTAGATAAAATGTTTATCTCTTTTAAATATATTTGGTGTTCCTAAAACTGGTCTTGTGTGTTTCAAATTTGTTGAAAAATTTAACTATTTATCATCGTGTTTAGAAATATTTTGATGAAATGCTTGTATATTTTAATGGTTTTCACTTGTATGCTTGTATCTTGATAACCAGCAATGAAATTCATAGTCATGTAAACCGAGATGAAGCCCACACCTGGTCAGGGATCACAGGTCCTTCCAGATCCTCACCCAGTCTCACCTGGTCAGTGATATACCCTCCGAAGAGAAGTACATGTAAATTTTCTAGGCTACGTTAGTTCTTGGATCTGGTTTTGACCAATAGATCGGGTTCATAGAATTTGAGTCAATGGATGGAGATGAAACCCACTATTGTTGAACTCTATTAGTGGTTGGGTGTGAATTCCAACTCACTAATGTTTAAATGTGATGTGGTGTGATTGTTCTTTTTAAATTTATGTAAATAATAAATGCATCATGAAACACTCGAATGATTCTCCTATATGCTTAAAAAGGACGTTTTACTTTAAGAAAATGCACGTCTAAAGAACTACATGATGTTCAAAGAATACAATATTATTTATGAAGGAATGGCCTCTAACTGGGCCTTAAGCATGTAAAATCTACATATAATCTAGACCGTTGGAGACTAGGGCAGATCGTAATCAAAATTCCACTATTCCTAGAAATGTCTAGTAGAAAACCTAAGAGAATTTAATTATTTTGCATTAAAATTTCTCTATTTTTTCTAATTAAATAAAATTTTACCTACTGCATTCTAGAAATAAACATAGACAAAGAAGTGAAAAATTACAAAGAATCCCACCAACCTAGAATCCAAGTCTATTGATGCTCAGGTTGTCTTTTGTTGCATGTAATATGTTGGTCACTATCATTTAGTGCAACTCTGACTAGCCATTATATTCAAAAGCAACTTAGCTTTGCTAGCCGCTTTCAATTAGAGCAATTTTTCCTACATACAAAAAACATAAAATAAATCATCAAAAAATCATTTTTCGGGTGTCCTACCATGATCACCATCTATACAAAGGTGAAAACCATGCATCTAAACTATTGCAAGCATGTAAAAATCTAATAAGTAGAAATCAAGTAACCATTTGTACAAATAAAATATATCTAAGAAAATGGGATTCTCCTTTTATTAAAAATGATAAATCTCAGTTACAATAGTTCCCTCTTAGGGAGTCACTCAAATTGATACAATATTTACAATAGTTCAGGCCCTTCAACAGGGAGATATGCACTCAAATAGTCTTCACTTAAATACAAATTTGTGTGAGGGCTTACTAGATGCCTCCTTCTCTCATGCTCAGAGGGAATGTCTTGAATGTGGCTTATTCTCAAACAAATCTATTACCTGCATGCAAGGAAACAAAAAAGAAGCATTAAAAGCATATTAGGCCTCTCAAGATAAGGATTATTCCATATATATGCAAGAAATAGTATGAAATCATAAATAAAGCATGAAACAACATAAATGGAAATGAAAGACATCTATTGCAATGCTTATGAACCATGCAAATATGCTAAAATAGTAAATTTAAGCTAGGGTAAAGAAATTATGCATAAATAAAGGAAGATCTACACTAGAAACTAAATAAATTATGTCTCAAACCCTAGCCACTATCACTCAAAGTGATTGTGCTTGCAGGCTGCTATCGAAGACAATGACCGCTAACTATGATCTTTTGCTCCTTATATCAGGTTCTGTGACTTAGAAATCCTTGATGTAATTGATGTTTAACATTTTTTGGTGTGTCTAAACATGTATTTATGAGTGAAATCTCTTGGATATAAATATATTGATGGCAAATGGATGATTTGCTTCTCAACCTTGTGGAAAATCCATTGTTAATAGCATGCATGGTGATCTACAATTGTGAAACACTTTGATGCTCCTCACAGGGCTGTCAACTTGTTGCTCAATGTGGTAGGGCTTCACTATATCAAATTTGGGATCCATACTTGTTCCTGGGAGGGTGCATATGTAGCCTCCTAAATTTCAAATCTTGGCTTCTTGAAGAAGACAAGATCCAAATTTGCTTGAAACTGACCGTTGGATGGAAAGACACAGTTCTAGACTTGCATGGGAGTGGGAGTTAGGAGGAACTCTAGGATATTCATACCCAAAACCACTTGAACCCAATGCAATTTTAGTTACCATGCATGATTTAGACCCACATTTTAGTCTCAATGCTAGTTGTTGTCCACAGCAGCGGTTAGCTTGTAGCCGCTCTGAGCTTCAATAGCTAGGCTGGCAGCTACTCTGGTCGATAGTGGTTGTGCATGAATAGGTCAAAAATATCCTTAGTAAGTGGTTAGAACCACTTATATCTCCTGTAAAGGTCCAAGATCAATCATATGATCTACAAAGGTGCCCATATGAGTAGTCTTGTAAACATGATGCATTTTAGGTGTCTACACATGCTAGGATTTAGCACCACGTCTGTATAGTTATCATTTTTCTAGATGAACCTTATCCATCACCATATTTTGTGATTTTTCTTCTGATATTTGCTTATTAAGAGGTACTTGTAATATAGGGTAGATACCAGATGCACATCCATAATGATGTTTATATGGCCACTAACTATTTTACGTACACCTTTTAATTTACAAAATATCATCAAGAAAACCCCCATATCTCACATATCACATCATCCACATTCCCCTTGATGAGTAACTATGTTTTTCAACACAACCAGTAAGTTACTATAGGGTGTTACTAGGGTATTCGGTCATTTAGCCATTCCTAGTTTTCCTTTCAGATTGTGTAGAAAGGTATCTTGATTTTAGAAGGTTGGGTATTGATTTGATAGTACCTTGCATATCTCAAAATCCTAAACACATCCACACATGTAAAATATGAGCTTGAAAAAATAAGGATGAAACTACAATGTAGTCCCTACCACCTTAAGTGATAGGTTTCCCTTGCTCATCCTATTATGTGCATGTTATAGCTTGATAGGAATTGAAAAAATGACAAGATTCCCCTACCCAAAGCAATAAAATTCCTTGCTCCATAAAAACAAGCAAGTATCCCTAAAAAAATAAAAAATAAACAAAAGCAAATAGTGGTTTTCACAACTAAAACAAATAAATCCCCTTGCTCCTCATCAAAAATGAGCAATAATCCTCAATCAAAGAAATCAAAAATAAAGAAGGGGTTAATGAGCTTTGATCCTTAGAATCCTCAATTATTTAAAAGCCGTGAGATGATCTCCATTACAACAATAAGTTGAATGAAACCTGCTTGGCAATGGAGTAGTCTTATGCATGGAGAAATTTTTATCACATTAGTGGCTTTCTTTTGTATAGACCAATGTCAGCTTTTAGATGAGCTAGCTTTTGGTGGCTTGTATTGCCTAGTAGTATAGTCCAACCACGTCAAAAATTAGGATAAAGATGACCATAATGTGATCCTCATTATAGCAATGGATTGAATGAAACCCACCTGTAAATGGAATAGTATTATACATTATTAATAAACATCGCATGCACACATAGGAATATTGAATATCTAGGTCTTCCTAGAAGACATGTATCTTTCATATTCATGTGTAGTTAGTATACATATTTTGGCTAGTCAACTAGGGTTTTTGAGTCTCATGAAAACCCTATTGTTTCCTTATAGCATCTTACTGGTCATCCATCCATCGCATAAATTGATATCATCTTATATATGGTTGGCTTTTAAATGTTTGTGGTGCTTATGTTTAGGTTGTTTTGCATCTTAGATCCATTCATTATATTTTATCATATAAACATAAAAATCAAATTTTACATCAGTACATACATCTATGCACACATACTATACTATCTAGGCATACATATAGCATCCATAATTGCATGTCATTAGTACATCACATGCATACTTAGCTCAATGCATACATAATAGCTCTATAAAAAAAACATATTCATCTAACATACATGCATCATCATCAACACCAACTTGGGGCAATCAAGGTATCACACCTTCCCCTAACATTTAATCAATAAAGCAATCAAACACATGGGGCAATCAAGGTATCGTACCTTCCCCAAACCATCAATCAAGAAATCAATCAATATCCTTGGGGGTGTTTAAGGTATCACACCTTCCACCAATCAATCACATAATCATCCATTTATTGCTAGGTTCAAAATTTTGCATCCTTTATCAAAGTTTGTGCCCTTTACCTTGCATTCATATCAATCAACACATCAACTTCTAGGTTCAAAAGGCTATGTCCTTTTATCAAAGGTTGCACCCTTTACCTCGCATTCACCATCAATTCAAAAGGCCCCAAAGGACCTTAAACCCTTTGGTCAACATCTAATAAAAAGGCTCCAAAGGTACCCACATTCCTTTGGTCAACATCAAAAATCCCCAAAGAAACTTGATTTCCTTTGGTCACAATCAAAAGGCTCCAAAGGCACCTAACCCCTTTGGTCACATAAAATCTAAAAAATTTGAGTGAATCTTGTATCTAGTAATTTACTCTATAAACCTATTGATCACATCGATTGGTTTTCCATGCAATTCAGTAGGATGAGTAAATTACCATAAGATCACTCACCAAAAAGAAGTAATAAATGGGTCAAAATCAAGGTTGTAATGTGGCATGAGCTCTCAAAATTTTTCAATCATCCTAGAAAACCCAAACCAAATCATCTTGGTCAAGTGACTCGTCGCTTTCATCATTTTTCCATTTTCTCATCGATTTGCTTGAGTGGGTAGTCATATAATCACATAATTCATAATCAAAGTCAATAATCAAACACTCAATCATCACAAATTGCATTCTTTCAAGAATCATTTCCAAAAACCATCATACAATTCCCTATTTATTCGTGTAAAAGCAAAAATTTCACCTAAAAACTTGGCATATTTGAAACTAGATCTACTTTTAGCTTGCCAAGATCATGTATGCTCAAAACTGGTGTGTCCTTCGGATAAAAGGCTTACCTAAAATCAATTCAACCAAAGTTTTGGAAGTAATTATTAAAAAATGTATGCTCTTTCCATGATTAGGGTATCTAACATTAATTAGATCAATGAACATCATCAACCCTCAATTTGACTATAGGTCATATATTTTTGCTCTATGTTGTGCTTTCACACAATGCATCCCAAAAAGGGGCATCTGGAGACACCTAAAATACGTCATGTTTAGGATAATACCTATATGGAATCTTATAAGTCCATATGAGCCATCTTGGCTAGATATAGGGCTAAAACAATGGTTTTCACCATTCGAACAAGGGATATTTCCCTTTGCAAATCTGGTCATCCCTCCAAGGGATGACCTCTAGAGGTCATATCATGAAGGGATCACCCCTAATCAAGGTTGTCTCACTAAGGGATGGCCCCTAGTTAAGGCTATCTCACCAAGGGATGACCCCTAGTCAAGGTCATCCCACCCCAAGATGGTCATGCTAGAAGTAGAATAAAAAAAAAGAGAATCCACGTGTGGGATTGCACCATGGATTCCATGCATGCTCAAGCCCATATTAACATGTATGCTTGAGCCTAGATTAGCATTATGTAGGCCAAGATATCCAAATGGTGTTGCATGGTATTTTGGAGAAGAGCATGAAATACACCTCCCATGTAAAGGTTTGTTTCCAATAATAGGTTTCTTTCGAGGGATCTATATATTGGCATCCACCCTCATTCAAAAGGAGACAAAGTTTTAGAATTTTCAAGCAATGAAGTGCTATCAGAATTCGACCACGAAACCTCAATATTTTGCATTCTTCTCATTGTAGAAGCTATGTAAAAGGCTCGTTCTAAAGGTTGAATGCAATAATACATTCTAAATTTGAAGACTGATCCATACCTATCAAGCCGCTCTCACGAAACACATCAATCCATCAACCAAACCATAGATTGAACCCAAGAGTAACCTAGCATTGATCTCAAGAAAAGGATTTTTAGGTTTGTGGTTGTCTCGCTCAGAGATGGCCCATAGGTATGATCGTCCTACTCAGATATGGCCTACATGTATGATCATCCCACATAGAGATGGCTTCTAGGGCAATGATCTATTTTCTTTATTTTTTTTTTGTTGATGAGTTTTAGCAAAATTTCTATTCATTGTCTTAGCATAGTTATATTTTATTTTATGTATTTATTCACCATGTTTCAGTTATTTATCGCTTTTACTTATCACTTCATTTTCATGTGCTCTTAATCCCTTTTTTTCCTTATGTGCAGATTAGAGGTGTTGTGCCAGGAGGGAGGAACAAGAGTTTGATATCATCACCCCTTATGGAGGTCATGAAGAAATCCTTTGTAGAATGGTTTGTGGATGCAAGAATACCCCAAAAGTGTACTGATTCTATTTCTAGAGGAAATCAAACCCTCTCAATTATTTATTGTATTGATTGTATCGAAATGGTGAACTCCCTCAAGGGGATGTAATTGTAACCACATTTTGAAAAAAATAAGTCATTACTAAAACAAAAGGACCTGATTCATTATTTCCTTGTTTTATCATAGTGTGTTACATTGCATGATTTTTGGTGTTCATTTATTGCTATCATTATTCCTTTATTGGTGCACTAGTTTTTGAGCATTTCAATAAGATTGATATATTTGGGTATACAATGTTAAGGTTAGAAATGTATGACTTACCCCCAGGATGATTGAACTAAAAGGATTATAATATAAAGGATAAGATATTGAATGAGTAGGGTTTTAACTGAAACCCATACTTATGCTTGTGACGTTAGAATGAAGGTTATTAACATGAGAGTTAGATATTGGAACACTTTAGGGTACATCTAGGTTAGAAATGTGACTAATATCCAATTCTTAGAATATAGGACAACTCACATTTCCTCATAACAATTCTTAAAGAGAAGGTAAATATGAATGATATTATAAATAGGATGAGAGGTTTTATGTCCCAACATCCTTGAAAGTGGTGATGATAATAGAATCTACGAGATTAGACATTGATGCATAAATATTTTCATTTAAGGATCTAAAAGATGGATCCACTTGATTAAAATGTAAAGGTTTAGAGCTAAGTTTTTGGGGATGATCTAAGATCAAACCATCCCATATAGAAATAACTAAGATGTCATGACCTTCCCTAAGGAATGACTCCATAAATTCCCTATTTTATTGTACTAAATTCATTTTATTAGTGGATTGAAAAGCCATTATCTGTTGACCATCATGAATGAGGGTTAGATATCCCAAGGGAGGAGAGTCCTCTTATTCTTCTTCAAATTTTGGGTTCTCAAATATGGGTTGGTCCTTAGGACCTTATACTAAAGGATTAGGTTTTATGGCTAACTAATAAGTGGTATTATGTGTTAGGTACCATCTCTCATCCATGGATTGGGAGGAAAGAAGAGTTTAATTAATTAAGTAAATTTTTATAGAGTTTATTATATAATAAATATAATATTTTTTGCAACCTTATATTACCTTCCCTTGATATAAAAAGTTTGACCTATATACCTCGAAGGCCTCCCTAACCAAATACCCATATATACCTAACTCTTCTCTACATACCCATTGATACATGAGAGAAATTTGATACATGGTTTGCCAACGGTATGTGAAAGTGACCACTTGGATACATAACCAAGTTGGTATGTGAGGGGTAATAATATACCTCTTTATGACTCCTACTAGCTCACTACAATTAATCCTTATTAGGCATAAGTATGCACAATATACTATATGGGCAACTAGTAGTAGTAGCCTAGGTTCATTATATCCCAATATAGCCTAGTAGCTCATACAATAGTTACTCAAAAGAATTATGAATACCCTTAGTAGGACTAGCCATTGGTTACATTCTTTTTATCTATATTTATTGTGATTTAATATAAGAAAAATAAGATTAGGTGGTCTTGATTAACTTTCATAAATTTTAGTTTTATTAAGGCTTATATTAGACAAAGAAGAATCTTGGAACCCATGGTGGTGTTCACGTTGGGTTCACCAAAAATGTGACAAGGGAAAATAAAGGAAAGGTATTGCAAAGAACCTCTTCACAATTCTCTTTGTCTTTCCTCTACATCAATTTGATACTAGAGAAATTTTATTAGCTTAAAGTCTTGTTTTTTTGGATTAGTTGAAGAACACCTACATTTCTCCAAAGATATTTCTTTGTATAAGCTTAACCCTAATATAGCTCTAGTGCATATACAAATGAATTAGTCAAGGCCTAAAGCTAAAATACTCTTTTGATTTTGATGAGGAAGGAAATACAAATTTTCTTTTAAGAGGTAAGCGAACAATAAGATACAATAAATAAAGCCTAATATGCAACTATATATGATTTTGACTTAATTCCAAAGCTCAAATATTAAGTCAATCCCCTATATGATTAAGCCTAAACTAATTTTTTTCTTTCCTTTTGTCTATTTTACCAATAAATAGAAAATAGAACCTAGTTTACATAGACAACAAATAAAATTTAAATCCTAAATGCTTAAATGACAAATATTGGGGGTACATTTACCTATTTTTCAACAAAGAAAAAAGCTTCACCACCGCATAGAAGTGCCATTAGTGCTATTACATGACCTACAAAACAAACAAAAATAGATATAGTTAGTAGTGGAGGGGCTTTTCTAAGTTTGAAAAGGATAGTTATACTTCCTTAAACAACAATGACGCTCCTATTTAGATAAGCAAAAAATGATAGAGATGATAAAATACAAGAAACAAATGCCATTTGGTAAAAGTTCCATTGAGTTGTGATAGTGTCATTAGGAATATTAATAGTCATTAGAAATCATTTTTTAGCTCAATGCAACTATATATTAAAGAAAGATGAAAAGTATTTTTTCAAGACTACATGATTAAAACTTTGTTCAATTTAACAAGGATCATATGGTTGACCTAGTTGTGACCCATTTTGAAGACCAAATTAGAGTGTATTATCTACTGGAGATAATTTTTCATTCGAAATAAGTGGAGGCCCTTATTTTTTGGATAGTGGAGTGTGTCTCTATTTGCATATAATCTTATGAATAGTTGTGTGTCCCTATTCACAAGAAAAGTAGTGCACTTATTATTGGTTGAGTATATCTCTAGTTAGAGAGGTTTGTAGACATACAAATGAGTCCTATGTGTATTTCCAAGATCATCATGTGTTAATAGATATGGGTTTTTATGTTTTTCCAACTACATCGATTAGTGTTCTTTCCTCTATTTGAATTATAACATAATAAGGGAGGAATGTTAGAAAAATTATTACATCATGTAAATAATTAGATTTTTATGATCAAATGGTTGATAAATCATTACTAAACCAAACACCCTTTTATCTTGTTCATTGTACATATACACCTATTTTAATTTATACAAACTATTCAATATCTCGTTGGTCCAATAATTTAAAATATAGACAATCAAATCAAAGAAAAAAATAGTCTATTTTATTTATTGATGTCATGGGTATGGATATAAAAATTGACCCAAAATAATTTTTTATTAAATGGTAAGAATAAAATAATTTTCAATAGATAAAAAGGTATAGAAGCAACATTGTTTTTCAATTTTTATGACTACACAAAATAAAGGTTCATAGAATTCATCCAAGTCTACAAGGGTCAATCCACATGCAAGTGGGAGCCTGAGCTAGTAAATCCTAATAGAAAAATAGTTACATGTTTTATGAACTCCTTACAATAAGTAACAATTACATCGCATTGGTTTATATTCACTAGGCACCCAAGGTGCCATGCACACATTTACATAATAATGTCAACATAGGATATTGAAAAATCGTCTATGTGATGTAGATAAGGAAAAAAATGAAGTATTGAGAATACTTGGTCCAATGAAGAAAAACTTCTAGTTGGTCTTACTAAATATTAAGGAATCATCAGTGCCTACCATCAATAAAATGGAATCATCTATTAGAGTAACTATGTGGAAAGGATAAATATCAAAGACAAAAAGGAAGGAAGACAACAAAAAGGAAAAGGCACAAAAATAACCTATCAACCTCATAGATTCCTCATCAAGAATTTGAAATATTTAGAAGATAATTTTATTTCTTAAATGTTTATTTATTTATTTGAAAATATAATTAATAATGAGAACTATTAAAAGCATTGGCAATAGCCCAAATTTATAATATATGATTTAAGGGACATAATTTTAGTTATAAGGTGGTGGCCTAAAATAGTAGTTATAAATTTATTATTTTGCATGCATACGTAACTACAACCTTAGTTTATTCTATAAATTAAGAGTGAAGAATAAAACTTGGTCACTATTTTCTTAATTTAAAGGTGTATATGTTGTTAAATCAACATCATAGTGTTAATCCTTTTTTAATACAAATAAAAGAGGATTCTATGACAGTTAGTGATATTTATGTGTGAATTTACTAAAGGTTTCTTACATAGGTGGTACTTGATCTCGTTATTTTCTTCCTAGTTCATTTATTGATTTAAATATTAAAATGGTTGGTAGAAAAACGTTGTGGAATTTCATTTAAAAATATTTGTGGATTGTGTTTTTTATATCTCATTCCCTACCATATGCATTTACATTTTCAATATAGAGAAAATTCTATGAAATTATCTATAGTTGAATTGTGGGTGGTGGATGGCATAATTACAATTCTTATAAGCTATCCATGCTTATTGGTACATTTTTATTTTTATTAAAATCAAAATCTATGTCATAGTATTTTTGTAATACCTCATAAAATTATGTACTCCTAGAGATAATTTGTAAGTATTGTAATACATTTTGTTTTTACCTCTTGCATGTTAATTTTTGGTTGCACAGTAAGATTAAAACCCCTTAATTGATCATAGTTTAGTTCTATATTAGGATTTAGTCTAAAATCCCTTGAGTTTAGACTATCTAGTAAGCAAAAAGTTAAGGAACCATTCCTTTCTCAAGAAAGTGGAGGAAATTTTTCTCAAATTCCCTAGTTATGTCCACAATACCATTTTGTGGTCCAACACATACCAAAATGAATATAAATGAGTTAAGAGATTGTTTCAAATCTAATATAACTTAGGGAAGATTATGGGGAGAATACCCATTTGGGTTATTGATTTTGTAACCTTTGTATATAACTTATTTTAACTCTCTTACCTTCTTAGATATCTAAAAAAATGTTCATCATTGTCATACAACTTAGGCATGTGTTACCAAAACCTGAGGACTGTAAATAGTTTTATATAAAGAATGGATGGAGAAAAGATATATATTTTTAAACAATTTAAATTATGTTTAAAATTATACTATGATAAACTTATATGCTTGAATCAAAGATTTATATAAAGTCTTAATTAATAGTAAGACTTACATGTGAAATGGAAGCATGTGGAATGCTTAAATATTTAAAAGTAAGTTAGAGGATATATTTAAAAATTAATGTATAAAAATGCCAATTAGATTGCTTTTTGATTTATTCAATTAATAAATTAAGCAATTAAGTAGGTTGTTGCTATTATTAGTAATAAAATAAAAAAATTAAACTAAATCTAGAAACCCTTGTGAGTTTGTTTATTACAAATAGTTTGAATTATGAGACCGGTCCTATTGGTCATTATTTCTGTTATATTTATGATGATCAAAACTATTTAGCAAGTAATTAAATCATATATCATTGAGAATAGAGCTTTCAATAAACCTTGATTAAAAAAATTATATTTTTGTGATTTGAACAACCTCCATACATTGAATATCATATGCAGTTACTTATAGGTGGTAGTATGCTCTTTGAAAATTCAAATTTAATGTAGTATTCCCTAAATATTTAGGTCTTAATTTTGTGATGCAAGTTAGTCTTAGTTAACAAAACTGAATTATTGGTTAATGTGTAAATGACATACAATAAAGTATAAATAAGTATTCTTAAATGAAAGTAGGATAAGGTACTTGTTTCTATAGTTTCCATTTTAAATGATAGTTATTTGAGTATTATGGGTTTAGTATTTGTGAATCTTGTGTTCCATTTTTTTATAAAAATGTATCTACTTTATATGTGAAAATATTGTGAAAGACATGAATTCACATATTCTCCCATTAATTTCTCAAATGATGAATGCATCGATAAATTGACTTATGTTCATAATGATTGAGATGTGAGTTATTGAGATAAGAAACCTATAAGAAATATTAAATAATTTGAAGAATATTAAGGGTACATAGAAATAAATATGTACCTTATATCAATAAGAAATAAGATATTTTATAAAATTTTGGATAAAAATGTCATGAATGGGGTTATTTTATAGGCAAATGTTGTGGTGGTGATGGAGATGGAGGAAGTAAAAGTAGAGGTGCATGTGGTTGAAAATATGGTATTGAAGGAGAAGGAAGCAAAGGAATTGGTGGGGATGATGTAGTTATGGCGGGTCTAGAAAATAAATATCTTGGAGAGAGAAAATATTGGGTGTCGATATTTTGTAGGAGGAGAAATTTGATATTGTTCCAAAGGATATAGATGAGAAACTCTACTTAAAATCCTAAAAATTATAGTAGATAGACCAGTGAACCTGAATAGGAATAGCATTGTTGAGAAATTTATTGGGGCCTATTTGGATTTATATATAGTAAGGAAATAGACAAATGATAAATGGAAGACAAGGGGGCATATCGATACTGTAGCTTTATTGAAGGGTTTTATGATTTTTTCCTTTGTGAGCTATGATACGTAGGTCATGCCCTAATATAAGGGCCTTGGTTTTATGCAAAGAAGGGTATTTTTCAAGGAAGTGGATATTGAGTTTTAACCCAGATTTTGAAAATATAAATTTGGCTCCAATTTGGGTTTTCCTACTAGGGCTTTCATTGGAGTTCTAGGATGAAGATATTTTAGTAGCCATAGCTAACATGATGGGGCAATTAATAAATTTCTATTCAGCAACAAATATGAATACTATCTTTGTATTTGTTTGGTTCTATATTAATATTACTTTTGAGAAGGATCTCCCAACCTCTATTAGGATATTTTTTGAGTATCAGGTTTGGGAACAACCAATTGAATATGAAAATTATTTGATGTTTTGCAAAGTTTGTAAAATAATAATATATTTTTCAAAAAAATTCCCGTCCAAAAAACTAGTTAATAAGGTATGGAGGAGGAAAAAAAACCAAAAGGAAAGGATATAATGGAAGGGGAGTCTTCTAAGTTTCCTTCCTCAGATGTAAATATGTTGAAATCCCTAAGGAGGGAGAATTTATAGAGGATCAAGAGGGATAGAAGGAAAATTTCCAAAAGGATGCCCTAGTAGGAGAAGATGAAAAATTGAAAGAATATAAAGATAATATGGAGCAACCAAAAGTAATTGAGGAGGTGATTAAAATTTTGAAAACCCCAATTTATATGGGAACAAATCCATAAGATTCTAAAGTAGAATATCATCCAAAGGACGCTCCCAACCAGGTTATGGAAAATATTGATTTTGTTCCTTGCACTTTGTATGAGTCAAAAACGTCTGCTCAAAACAAACCCTTGACTTGTAAACCAAATGATATTTCAGTGAGACTCCTTAGGAATACTAGAAAAATAACATATGTAGAGGTTGAAACCAACTAGGTAGACCAACTAATAATGAGCTCAAAAATAAAGAAGCAGTGAGAGAAATTGCAATTAGAACATAAACAATTTTGAATTTGAGTGGAAGGAAGACTTCCACAAGGGGTAAAAAATGAAAATCATCTCCTAGAATATAAGGGACATGAATGCCCCTTAAAAATAGAGGGTGGTTAAATACTTGAGAAAGGATAACCAATCAGATATATTTTTACTCCAAGAAACAAAAATAGAGGACAATAAATTTTCTAGAGTTAAAATTTTTGTGTGGAAAATTTTAAATTTTATAGCTAGTAGTGCAAATGGTGCTTGTAGAGATATTTTTGTAATGTAGAATCTAGAAGTGGCTGAGGGAGATTGTTTGGTTAAGAGTTGTAAGTTTATCTCAATGATAATTTCTCAAAGAATATGAGCTATAAGTGGCTACTGACTAATGTGTACACTCCAAATAATTTGGTTGAAAGAAGGAAATTATGGGAGGAACTTATCCAAGTTAGAAAGAACTCATTAGATATCCCATGGATGGTTCCAGGTGAATTCAATACAACTTTATTTCTAAGTGATAAGAAGGGAGGGAATCATGCCTTTTTAGGTAGTATGGAAGAATTTGGATTTTTTTTTCTCAATCTAGGCTACTAGATTTGGAGTTAAAGGGAGTCAAATATACTTGATCTAATAGGCAATTAGAAGAAAGTCTTATTCAAATCATATTAGATAGATTATTGGTTACTCAAGAATGGTTTGCAGGGAATTATAATACTTTCCTATTGGTGCTTCCTAATATTGGATTAAACCATAACCCTCTTTTGCTAGAAATTGAAGATAATAAGAAAATTTTCAAAAGCCCATTCAGATTTGAATTAATGTGGTTTTTTTATTCTGGGTTGAAGTAAAAATTAAAGAATGGTTTTAATGTTTATACTCCAGGTATGTCCATGTTCAAGGTCCCCAAGAAGTTCAAAAATATTAAATATAATATTAAAAATGAAATAGGGAGTTTTTTTGGAAATATTCTATAGCAAAAAGAAAATTTGGTCTAAAATTTAAAGGATATAGAAACCCAAATACAGTTGCAAAGAATGACAAAGGAAATATTAAGAAAATAAAAACTTTTATTATCATATTTTCACTCTCCCCTAGCTAGAGAAGAAGTCTTTTGGAGGTAAAATTCTAGGGATTTTTGTCTTAAAGAAGGCAACAAAAATTCAAAACAAATTCATCTCTCTACTTTTTGGCATAGGAGGGCGAATAAAATCAAAGAAATAATTAAGGATGATGGTAGCTTGACCAAAGATGAAATAGAAATCCAAAATGAAGCAAGTCTATTTTTCTAAAACTTACTCTCTAAGGAATAGGAGATGAATGCATGAGTGAGTAGCCAAACAACTACTACTTCATATTCCAAGGGTCATTAATGTTGGTTGTGGAGCCTGATTCTAATTTGGAGGCCCTGCTTTAGCCGCATTTGGACCCTCTCTATGAAAGGATATGGATAGTATGTAATTGTGTATCAAATTGCATGTCAATTCGAGTTTTTTTTGTGAATTGCTATTTTCGAAAAAAATTTGGCAAAAAATAATTTTCCAAAAATATTAATTACTAATTACTAAAAATGGAATTTGTTTTACGAAAAATAATTTACCGAAAATAGTAATTACTGAAAACGGATTTTTTTGACGAAAATAGTTTTCAAAAATAGTAATTACTAAAAATGGTAAATTTCGATAGAAAAGTTAATTCACCTAAAATAGTAATTTTTTAATTTATTTTTGGGGTCTTAGTGATTTGCTCTAAAATTATAACCCTCATTTTATAAAATGATGTTGTACGACATTGAATATATGAGAAGGAAGAGAGACTGTAATTGTGAGATCGAAGAGGAAGTATAGTGGATTTACTTTAGGTTGTATTCCTTCGAGATTTGTTGGATGAAATAATAAATCCTGGTTATTTTCTTCGTGGATGTAGCCCACATTGGGTGAACCACATAAATCTATGTCTTGAGTATTGCTTTATTCTTTTGTGTTTTATTTTTGCATTTATTTATTGCTTGTGTTTTATTTTTTAATCCTAACGACTGGTATCAGAGCCTAGGGTTTGAAAAATGCACTTAAAATGAGGGTTTCCTGGTTCAAGTGGGAGCAATGGTAGAAGAAGGTAGGTTTAGGATTGAGAAGTTTAATGGTAAAAATTACTAGATTTAGAAGATGCAAATGGAGGACTATTCATATCAGAAGGATCTATACCTACCATTAGGTAGAAAAGCAAAGAAGTCGGTGAAGATATCAAACGATGAATGGGAAGTTCTTGACAGAAAGGCATTAGGAATAATGTGACTGTGCTTGGAAGCATCGGTGGCCTTAAAAATTTCAAAGGAAAAGACAAAGAAGGGTTTAATGAATGTGTTGATGTAACACCCAAAAAATAATGAAACAAGAAAACACACAAATAGAAAGTAAAATTTTATATATTTTTTTTGACTAAGGTGAAGGATTCATAAATACCCAACCAACCTTAGACTAACTTAATGTTTGACACACCCTAAGTTTCTCAAGAACTATACCATGCAATATTCCCTTCGTGTAATTCCCTTTGCATAATCTTATCTTATGTTATGCACATAAGTCCATCCCTCTCATTAGTCTTGATGAGCTAGAATTACCACCTTCAATCATTAGAATGTGTACATGCATATCCATGTTCCACACAAGCCATTATGTGTGGGTATGCTATGTGTACTATGAGCTAAGATATCAATCTTATCCACTGATAAGCTATCTTAGCTCTGGTACAATATTCTAAACCTAGTCACCAATCTCCCTAAGGGGGTCTCAAGCCTTGAGGTTAACCACTAATTTCACCTAGAACTTACTAATGTTTCTTTATTTTTAACATCATAAGAACATAAAATATCAAGATACTAAATCTAACAAATATGAACTTTTAACAATCAAGCATAAAACAACAATCACCAAATAAGCATTCATTATAATATCTAAATACAATACACCACATAAAGAGGTACTAAATGCAACAATTACAATATTCATTTAAATACATAAGCAAGTATGGTACACCCCAAGCTAAGCTATCGATCTTATCCATTGATAAGCTATCTTAGCTCTGGTACAATCTTCTAAACCTAGTCACCAATCTCCCTAAGGGGGTCTCAAGACCTTAGGTTAACCACTAAGTTCACCTAGAACTTACTAATGTTTCTTTCTTTTTAACATCACAAGAACATAAAATATCAAGATACTAAATCTAACAAATATGAACTTTTAACAATCAAGCATAAAACACCAATCACCAAATAAGCATTCATTAGAAGATCTAAATACAATACACCACATAAAGAGGTACTAAATACAATAATTACAATATTCATTTAAATACATAAGCAAGTATGGTACACCCCAAACTTTCTACAATACTTTACATCCATTCCATTAGGGAAATCTCCCCACAATCTAATCTATTGCATAAATAACAAGGTGTAAGATAGAGAGCAAACTTGTGAACTGGTCTACCTCATGACTTTGACCTTCCCACTCTTCCATCGATCAAGTGAGGATAGTAGGGGATCAGGACACTCATGGATCTGGATAGACATGCTTCTAAATGCACTTTATTCATTTCCAAATTGCAACTATACAAATAACCCAAACAATTCAACTTATTAATGCATAGTACTATCATAGAAAACCACTCTTTTCATTTTCCCTCTCACCCACTTGTGAGAGTCAGTCTACCATGCATTCACTCATATGCTCTATTTGTAGTAAATTAACTAACCCTACTTAGCAATTAAAGTCTCATACCCTTAATTTCTAAACAAACTGGGTTCACACATTACACCACTTAAAGCAACCACTTTAATTTCCAATAAACCTTTTTCTTCATTTCATAACATAAGGTCCCATACCCTTAAATTATAAAACAAACCATCATCATTTTTCACTTCATAACATAAGGTCCCATACCCTTAATTATAAAATAAACCATCATTCTTTTTTTTCATTTCATAACATAAGGTCTCATACCCTTAAATTATAAAACAAACCATCATCATTTTTCATTTCATAACATAAGGTTCCATACTTTTAAATTACTCGTAGACACCTAAAACGTGTCATGTCGAGGCGACTACTCATATGGGACATGCTATAAGACCATATGGAAGACCTTGGACAAATACCAAGGTATAGTAGTGGTTTTAACCACTCAATTAGGCATTTTGGCCTAATCAGTGTTAGTCATGGTTAACACCCACAATAAGCAGTGCTGACAGTGCCTTAGAGCCGTGGCTAGAAGCTAGAATCATTTGGACCTTGGTCGATCCAAAATCAGTTGCAACGGCCAATTGGTTGCAAATACGAGTAGTTTAGGGACATAAAGATCTAGAAGTTTCCCTCAACTGCTCCAATTTTCCCTTCTTGATCTTGAATTCCTCAAGAAGCTAGGACATAGCCCTCCTAGGTGCTATAAGAACCCCATCCAAATGGGAGAGACAAAGAGATGCATAGGAAAATTTGAGCAATGAAGCCCTATCAAATTTAACACTCACCTACTTGCATTGAGAGAAATATTTGTCATAAGCATTGAGAGATTAAAATGGTAGTTGAAGCCATAGAGGTCCTAGGAGGCTAGGAGAGCCAATAAACTCAATTACACAAATTTCACATGTAATCTGAGCAATCCAACCACCAAACTAGTTAGAGGATACATAGGTGACCCTTGACCATAAATTTGGTAGATAGATTTAGAGATTCAGCCCTTGAATTGGAGGGTAAACTTATCTCAGGCTCAACCACGACTGTTAGTTGTGGCTAACAGTGCTCACTGCACCACAAAGCCACGGTTAGGGTATTATCATTGATTTCCCTATTTTCTCACCATAGATATATATTTTTTTTTAAGTGAAAATCCCTTTTCGGGACTGCCTTGGTCTGAGAGACCATGAATGAGGGGTTCTACACCGTCAAAGTCACCTGGGAGTGGCACCCGGCCCTGCCGCACCAACATTATCAATTGGATTTTGGGTACCCAATTCAAATTTTTGGTAGGGTGGAGATTCGAACCTGGGACCTCCCTTGGAATATTGCCCTCTCCTCTCCAATTCACCTACAACACCTGGGTGCCCCTTAGATATTTTCAATGTTATTAGATTAGGATTAATTCATGTTTATTTGCTTTGATAGAGACTCTGACTGACAAAATTAGAGGTTTTAGTCATTCTTCTTTCATTCTTGCAATCAAGATACTAATGATATTTTCCATGCTTTCATGCTTTCAAATTCATAATTGATGCATTAGATAGATTGATTAATGTTTCCTTTACATTCTTAATGGTAGAATTATCATGTTTAATGTATTTTAACATGTTTCTTGCACTTTTTTGATTTCATGTTGATATGATATACTTTTTACAATATTCCTATAAAAGCCTCATCATGAGAGGCCTCCTTTATTACTGATATGCCTCTTGTTGTTTATTTCACACAAGACTAATAGGGTTTTGACATGCAAGGCAGCAAATGCCTTTAATCATGGAGAAGAAGGTCATATACATCTTGGAGCAGTTCATGTCATTGTAGAAGGCATTGAAAGACACCTACCCTTGTGAGGGATATTTTCTACTCTAATTGTTTTATCGAATGGGTATCCCCAAGAGGGATGGATTTGTAACATGGATTGATTCAAATTAATGGAAGATACATTTATTTTTATGTGTTGTTTATTGTTAATATGTGTATGAATGATCATTTTTTCATGCTTTACAACCATTACGACATTAGGTGTCAACATTTTACAATGCTACAAAATGCGATCATGGTGGGAAATCCGTATTAAATGCCATAGATCATTGATTTTTGTGTTTTGTTATGTCAGGTGCTAGCCGATATTTATAGCCATGATCAACAATTGTAGCCATGACTAACACCCATGGGTGATAATTGTAGCCATGCCACAGAGCCACAGTTAGCAGTAGACAGGATGTACAATAGAGAACCAAATTTTAATTAGATGCGAACTTGAGGTAGGACGCATATCCCACTGGTTTACCTATGTTATCTATCTGTATTTTTCTAGAATGTGTAAAATGCTAGCATAATTAGGGAATACAATAAAAAATATAAAGTGCATGGAGTCCCTAGGTCCATTTTATTAGGTTCCACTAGTCACTGCTAGGAACAGCAGACCTCTGAGTGTAGTCCGCCCTAGTATCCAGTGGTCTAGTCTCTTTTTATATTTTGGTTTGCTTGTGTGAGGCCCAATCCAGTGACCATATCATCATAATTCGTTAGTGTGCATTTTCCTTGAAAATCATACAATTTAATAATACATACTTTTTGAATTTAAATGTTCCTTTTGCATAGCATATAGAAGAATTATTTGAATATTGTTTTATACATTTACTTTTCATGCAAAATAAAAGTAACCACACACACCACAATACATTTTAAATGCTAGTGAGTTGGAAGTCACATCCAACAACTAGTAGGGTTCAATGACGGTGGTAGTAATTTCCATCCATTGGCCCAACTCCCTCAAAAAATTTGTTACTATACCAATACCAACTCCAAGATCCATATTAACCATGTAAAATATCATGCATTCCTCTTCGAAGGGGTGTATTACTAAGCACAGGGTATCGGGGTGAGGATCGGCAGGACCTGTGCTCCCTGCCTGGGTGTGGGTTTCATTTCCATATTTCGTGGGGATTACGTGACTTGGAGTTCATAGCTAGGTTGTTGAGCTATGAGTATATAGGTGAAATCCCTTTAACAATTGAGTATATCATCAACATATTGAAAACATGATGAGAGTTACTTATTGATACAACAAATTGCAAAAACACATCAAATAGTTTAGGGTTCACAATAAATATTTAAAAGAGATAATCACCATTGTATTCTTTGTGTGTTAATAATATTTGAATATAGACATGATACTCACTATGGTGGTTACATGGAGAGGCCGATCTGATCATATATCTGAGGTCGAGTTTGAAGCTCCACCCAATGCACAATAAGACACGAAGAACCCTCAATCATAGAATCCTCTCGAACATCATTCAATGAGTATTAGAGGGGACAATTCTACGTGTGGGGATATTGTTGAGAATACTCCGATATGAGGAGCTACTAGATACTCCTTGATACATAGATCAGATCATGGATCTTCCCAGCATGGGGGTTCTAAAAATGTTAGTATTTACCGTAACCGCATTCCACGTGCATTCATGGTATTTTTTGAAGAGTTTATCATTGAGGGATCTAGATTGGTACCCCTTCATCCTATATCTAAGTTAGGCTTGAGGTCCCAAAAATTTTAGTATAGACAAGTTTAGGATCTGCCCATTCAGAGGAAAATAGATAGGACCGCTTCCAAGCATAGGATCATGCAAACTCCCAACAAGGGTGAGCCTTGTAGGATCACCATAGACATATCAAAAGTGGGAGCCAATGGTATGCCACCTCATGAGCCATGGTGTAGAAGATAGTTGGATGGTTTATTTAATGTTCTAGGAAAACTAGAATATAAGCCTACTCCTATGCCTTCTCACTCCGTGAGTGTGTGTAGCGGTAGTACCATTAGTACTGTCAGAGAACCTGGAGAGTGATCCAAACATTCTCGAGATATGTGTGCCCTTGCACCTCATGCAAGCATAGAGTTTAAGTAATAGCTGTATGTGAATGCCATCTTCATAGACAAGGACAAGGGCGTAGCAGATCATTCCATTAGGGGACACACCCACAAAGCCGCTCAAATAGAGCGTACACACCATAGGCCTCATACAGCTGATCACATAGATAGATCTCACAAGCTGGTGTTAGATCAGAGATGTAAGATTATCCAAGACCAATTGGAGGATTTTTATGCATAGAAGAATACATCAAAAATGAGAAAAATCATAGGCAAAGGTTCATAAGACAATATTTATATGAACAGAACATTCGCGAACAACACATCCTTGATCAAAATGAGCATGTTGACAGGGAGGATCGACTGGCCATTGTTAGTTTACATCCTCGTAGTGAGCATAAGGAGTGCATTGATAGATGAGTTACTTTGCAACCTAATTTATAACCTGAGTATATTGATACCTGTACTCGTTACATGACCCACCATAGGGATAGACACCCTCCACCCGAGCATCGTGGGTATAGGCAGTATGAAGAATAATCAAGAGATGAATTGGATCAAGAATATGCTGAAATATTCCAAGTTAAGGAGGAGGGTGAGTCTATTCCTTTGCCTTGACTAAAGAGGAACGTGCCTCCAAAGGTACCTCCAAGGAAATCCATAGAAGAGGAGTTTTTATCTTCGCAGGATTATAAAATCTTGGCAGAAAATGTCAATGCTATAGAAAAGCAAGGTACAACTTATCAAAATACAACCTTGAATAAAATTCATAATGAACCTTTATGCCCATCAGTACCTATTCCAGCTTATCCCGAGCATTTTGAAATGCCTAAGCTATAAAATTTTAGAGGAGAGGAGGATGCTTAGGAGCACATCACGAGCTTTTTATACATGTGCTTTCATATTGGAAGCAATTATTCCCTGCTCTTGTGGACTTTCTTCATGACCCTCTCAAGCCCAGCCTAGGAGTGGTTTAATCAACTCAAGAGGTACAATATTACGTATTTTGAGCAACTAGCCGATGTATTTCTTGAATATCGATCGACATTCATACATACATTGACATAGTAAAGCATGTAAAAATGAGCATTCATACACAGATTGACAAGAAACAACACATAAAAAGAAATGTATCTTCCATTAATTTGAATCAATCCATGTTACAAATCCATCCCTCTTAGGGATACCCATTCGATACAACAATTATAGTAGGAAATATCCCTCGCAATGGTAGGTGTCTTTCAACACCTTCTACAATGACAAGAACTGCTCCAAGGTGTAGATGATCTTCTTCTCTATTATTAGAGGTATTTGTTGCCTTTGCATGTCAAAACCTTGTTAGTCTTGCGTGCAATAAACAACAAGAGGCATATCAGTAATAATGGAGACCTCTCGTGATGAGGCTTTTATAGGAATATTGTAAAAAGTATATCATATCAACATGAAATTAAAAAATTGTAAGAAACATGTTAAACTACATTAAACATGATAATTCTACCATTAAGAATATAAAGAAAATATTAATCAACCTATCTAATGCATCAATTATGAATTTGAAAGCACAAAAACATGGAAAAGATCATTAGTAACTCGATTGAAATAATGAAAGAAGAATGACTAAAACATCTAATTCTATCGATCAGAGTCTCTATCAAAGCAAATAAACATGAATTAAACCTAATATAATAACATTGAAAATATCTACGATGAGAAAATAGGGAAATCAATGATAATACCCTGACCATGGCTCTGTGGTGCAGTGAGAACTATTAGCCACAGCTAACAACCATGGCTGAGCCTGAGATAAGTTTACCCTCTAATTCAAGGGTTGAATCTCTGAATCTCTCTACCAAATTGATGGTCAAGGGTCGCCTATGTATCCTATGACTAGTTTGGTGGTTGGATTACTTAGATTACATGTGAAATTGGTTTAATTGAGTTTATTGGCTCTCCTAGCCTCCTAGGACCTCTATGGCTTCAATTGCCATTTTTATATCTCAATGCTTCTGACCAAGATTTCTCTCAATGCAAGTAGGTGAGTGTTGAATTCAACAGGGCTTCACTGCTCAAATTTACCTATGCATCTCTCTGTCTCTCCCATTTGGATGGGGTTCTTATAGCACCTAGGAGGGCTATGTCCTAGCTTCTTGAGGAAGCCAAGATCAAGAAATGATAGTTGGAGTAGTTGGAGGGAAACTTCTAGATATTTCCACCCCTAAACTGATCGAATCTACAACCAATTAGCCATTGCAACTAATTTTGGATCGACCAAGGTCCAACTGATTCTAGATGCTAGTCATGGATTTGAGGTGCGATCAACACTACTAACTGCAAGTTTCAGTCATGGCTAACACTAATTAGGCCAAACTACCTAATTGAGTGGTTAAAACCACTGCAATACCTTGGTATTTTTCCATGGTATTCCATATGGTATTCTAGCATACCCCATATGAGTAGTCACCTCGACATGACACGTTTTAGGTGTCTACAGATGCCCCTTTTGAGATGCATTATGAGATTGAGCAACGCTGAGCAAAAATAGACCTCCTAAAATGATGTCTTAGGTTTGATGATGATCATTAGATTGATCAACATTAGATTCTTAGGATCTAGCAAGAGGATGTGCATCCTGGAATCATTGCTTCTAAGTGGATGGAAGTCTTAAATTTGTAAAGCTTTTTACCCCAAAAAGGGTAAGTTTATGTTAGTCATTAGCAATGATTCATAAGACGAATGTAATTTTGACAAGATCAAGAGATCTACGATCAAGGAATCTTCTATTGACTTTTATTATAATTATGATATTATGCCTACCCCCTCAAGCGATGATGCAATAAGGGTAGGATAATTAAATGAAGTGATGAGTCGCTTGACCACTATGAATGACTTTGAACAATATAAGATTTAGCATTTTATAATTAATTAGGCCTAATCAGCTATGATTTCAATTGTTAAGAGTAATTGTACATCTCTATCCCATGGAGTGGTCCAAACTCAATGGCATTATTAGGGAATTAAGATGATAGCAATTAGGCATGTGTTGAATCATATTGTTCGATGATATAATAAAAGTATCATAGAAGAAGTGATATGATTGCTTTATTTTCATGGAGTAGTCCGACTATCTGGGATTTCTTAGGGTTTGAAATGAAGCATACTAATTCCACGATGATGAATTTATCCCAAATGTCCTTATGGTAATTTACTCATCTTTCCAGATTGCATGGATTACAAGTCACTGCAACCACCAAGTGTATAGGGTAAATTACTAGGTGTATGGCACATTTGGATTTTTAGTTTATCTAATTTTTTTCATTATTTTAATGTTTTTAGTAATTATAGTCAGATGGGTATTTTTAATTTGACATTTTTTAGCTCCTCATGGTGGGATTTTTTGGTATTTATTATGGTTTTCTAGTCGCGTTTGTCAACAGTAGCTAAGTTTCTCAAATTTTCTAGCCGCGACTGACATCCGCGGTCGACAAACCCTAGTTCTACACCCGTGGGTGTCAACCATGGTTAGGCAAAAAATAAGAAATATTTAAAAAAATTCCTATAATTTTCAATATTATTTTCAATTTGATAGCTTACAAATCCTGAGTGCTCTGAGAGGTGAGTAGACAATTTTGATGCGAAGTTCTGCTGGAACTTGACCTCACCATCAACAACATCGATGGCAGCCCAACCTAGAGGAGTTGGTGCTACTAATGTAGAAGCACACAAAACCCTTGACCATTTTTATTTTACTAGTTTTAAAATTAACCTCACTAATTAATAGGTAAAATGAATATCATTAACCGTTGATAATGAACCTCACCTTAGTTAAGTTTAGATTAGGTTAGCTTAAGAGGAGGGTTAAAAAAAAAATTATTTTTTATTTTTGTTGTATATATATATATTTTATTTTTATTTTTTTTATTTTTTGGGGGTCTTGGGATGATGAAGGACCCTAAAAAGGCCTTCCCTCCCACTGCGACTGATATCCGCAGTCACCAATTGGTTGTAGATACCTAAAATGCATCATGTTGAGGCGACTACTCATATGGGGCATGCTAGAAGACCATATGGAAGACCCTGGAAAAATACCAATGTATAGTAGTGGTTTTAACCACTCAATTAGGTAGTTTTGCCTAATCAGTGTTAGCCACAGTTGACACTCGTGGTTAGCAGTGTTGACCATGCCTCAGAGCTACGACTAGCAGCCAGAATCAATTGGACCTTGGTCGATCCAAAATTAGTTGCAATGGCTAATTGGTTGCAGATTCAAGTAGTTTAGGGGTGGAAAGATCCAAAATTTTCCCTCCAACTACTCCAGCTATCCTTTCTTGATCTTGGCTTCCTCAAGAAGCTAGTACATATCCCTCCTAGGTGCTATAATAACCCCATCCAAATGGGAGAGACAGAGAGATGCATAGGCGAATTTGAGCAATGAAGCCCTATCAAATTCAACACTCACCTACTTGCATTGAGATAAAGCTTGGTCATAAGCATTGAGAGATCAAAATGCTAATTGAAGATATGGAAGTCCTAGGGGCTAGGAGATCCAAGAAACTCAAGTACACCAATTTCACGTGCAATCTGAGAAATCCAACTGCAAAACTAGTCAGAGGACATAGAGGTAACCCTTGACCATCAATTTGTTAGAGATATTCAGATATTCAACCCCTGAATTATAGGGTAAACTTATCTTAGGCTTAGTCATGGCTAACAGTTTTCACTGCACCACAGAGCTATGGTCAGGGTATTATCACTGATTTCCCTATTTTCTTATCGTAGATCTTCTAAATGTTATTAGATTACGCTTAATTCATATTTATTTGATTTGATAGAGACTCTGACTGATAGAATTAGAGGTTTTAGTCATTCTTATTTCATTCTTGTAATCGGGATAATAATGATCTTTTCCATGTTTTCATGCTTTCAAATTCATAATTGATATATTAGATAGATTTATTAATGTTTCCTTTACATTCTTAATGGTATAATTATCATGTTTAATGTAGTCTAACATGTTTCTTACACTTTATTGATTTCATGTTGATATGATATTTTTTTTACAATCTTCCTCAAAAAGCCTTATCATGAGAGGCCTCTTTTATTACCGATATACCTCTTGTTTTTTATTATACACAAGACTAACAGGGTTTTGACATGCAAGGTAGCAAATGCCTCTAATCATGGAGAAGAAGGTCATATACACCTTGGAGCATTTCATGTCATTGTAGAAGGCATTGAAAGACACCTACCCTTGCAAGGGATATTTCCTACTGTAATTGTTGTATCGAATGGGTATCCCTAAGAGGGATGGATTTGTAATGTGGATTTATTCAAATTAATGGAAGATACATTTCTTTTTATGTATTGTTTTTTGTCAATCTATGTATGAATGCTCATTTGTGCATGCTTTACAACCATTACCGAATTAGGTGTCAATATTTTACAATGCTAAAAAAGTTGATCATGATGGGAAATCTGCATTAAATGCCACATATCACTTATTTTTGTGTTTTGTGATGTCAGGTGCTAGCCATTGTTAATAGCCATGGTCAACAGTTGTAGCCACGGTTGAAACCCATGAGTGACAGTTGCAGTCACACCACAAAGCTGCAGTCAGCAGCATACAGGCCGTACATTAGAGAACTAAATTTTAATTGAATATGGACTTGAGGTAGGACCCATATCCCACTAGTTTTCCTGTGTTATCTATCTGTGTTTTTCCAAAATGTGTAAAATGCTAGCATAATTAGGGAATGCAACGAAAAAGATAAAGTGCATGGAGTCCCTAGGTCCTTTTTCTTAGGTTCCACTAGTCATTGCAAGGAACAACGGGACTCTGAGTGCAGTCCACACTAGCCTCTAGCAGTCTAGGCCTTTTTTTTTTGTTGGTTTACCTGTGTGAGGCCCAATCTAGTGCCCATATTGTCATCATTCATTAGTGTGCATTTTCCTTTAAAATCATACAATTTAATCATGCATACTTTCTGAAATTAAAATTTCCTTTTGCATAGCATATAGATGAATAATTTGAGTGCTATATAATGCATTTACTTTTCATGCAAAATAAAAGGAACCACACACACCATAACACATTATAAACACTAGTGATTTGGAAGTCACATCCAACCACTAATAAGGTTCAATGACGGTGGCAGTAATTTCCATATATTGACCCAACTCCCTCAAACCTTTTGTTACTAGACCAATACCAACTCCAAGATCCATCATAATTATGTAAAATGGCATACATTCCTCTTTAGAGGGGTGTATCACTATGCACGGGGTGTTAAGGTGAGAATCAGTAGGACCTGTGCTCCCTACTCGAGTGTGGGTTTCATATCCATATTTTAGGGGGATTACGTGACCTAGAGTTCATAGCTAGGCTATCGAGATATGAGTATATAGGTGAAATCCCTTTAAAAATTGAGTATATCATCAACATATTGAAAACACGATAAGAGTTACTTATTGATATAAAAAATTGCAAAAATACATCAAACACTTTAGGATTCAAATTAAAGATTTAAAATATATAATCACCATTGTATTCTTTGTGTGTTAATAAAATTTGAATCTAGACATAGGATACTCACTATGGTGGTTACACAAAGAGACTGGACCATAATAGATCTAAGGTTGAGGTTGAAGCTCCACCCAATGCACAACAAGATGTGTAACACCCTCAATCATAGAATCCTCTCGAATATCATTCAATGAGTATTAGAGGGGATACTTCTACGCATGGGGATCTTGTTGAGAATACCACGGTATTAGGAGCTACTAGAAACTCCTCAAGACATATATTAGAGCTTGTAGCTTCCCAGCATGGGGGTTCTGAACATGTTAGTATTTACTATGACCATATTCCACGTGCATCCATAGAATCTACTGAAGATTTTGTCATTGAGGGATCTAGATTGGTACCCCTTAGTCCTGTAGCTAAGGGAGGCTTGAGGCCCCCAAAATCCGAGTATATATGAGATCAGGATCTGCCCATTTAGAGGTAAATGTATAGGGCTGCTTTTGAGAGTAGTCCCGTGCAAACTTCCAACAAGGGTGAGCCTTGTAGGATCACCATAGACGTATCCAAAGAGGGATAAAACAATACACCACCTCATGATCCATGGTATAGCAGACAGTTGGATGGTTTAGGTAATATTCAAGGGCAACTAGGATACAAGCCTACTCTTGTGCCTTCTCACTCTACGAGTGTGTGTAGTAGTAGTACCATTAGGACTATCAGAGAAACTAGAGAGTGCTCCAAGTATTCTTGAGATATGTGTACCCCTGAATCTCATATAGACACAAATTTTAGGCAATATCTAGATGTGAATGCCATCTTCATAGACAAGGGCAAGAGTGTAGCAAATAAGTACATTGGAGGACACACCCACAAAGCCACTTGAATAAAGTGCACACACTGTAGCAAATAAGTACATTGGAGGACACACCCACAAAGCCACTTGAATAAATCTCACACACAAGATGCCTCATACGAATAATCACATAGATAGATCTCACAATATGGTGTTAGAGTAGAGACATCAGATTCTCCAAGACCAATTGGAGGATGTTTGCACAGAGTACGAACACCTAAAAAATGATAACACTCATAGGAAAATGTTCATAAGACAATGTTTATATGAACAATGCATGTGAAAACAACACATTCTTGATCAAAATGAGTGTGTTGAGATGGAGGATCGACTTCCCAATGTTGGTTTATATCCCCATAGTGAGCACATGGAGCGCATTGATAGACGAGTTGCTTCACAACCTGATTTGCACCCTGAGTATATTAATACCCATACTCACTACATGACCCAACATAGGGATAGGCATCCTCCACCCGAGCATCGTGGTCATAGGTAGTACGAAGAAGAAGTAGGAGATGAATTGGATCAAGAATATCCTGAAATATCCCAATTTGAGGAGGAGGATGAGCCTATTCCTTCACCTCGACTAAAGAGGAACATGCCTGCAAAGGTACCTCCAATGCAATCCATAAAATAGGAGTTTTTATCTTCATAGGTTTATAAAGTCTTAGTGAAAAATATCAAAGCTATATAAAATCAAGTAATAGCTTATCAAAATCCAACCTTGAATAAAATTCATAATGAACCTTTATGCCCATTAGTGCCTCTTCTAGCTTATCCCAAGAATTTTGAAATGCCTAAGATAGAAACATTTAGATGAGAGGAGGATGCTCAGGAGCATGTCATGAGCTTTTTAGACATGTGCTTTCATATTGGA
This sequence comes from Wollemia nobilis, assembly GCA_028583015.1. NCBI lineage: Eukaryota > Viridiplantae > Streptophyta > Pinopsida > Araucariales > Araucariaceae > Wollemia > Wollemia nobilis. The sequence goes on along the minus strand of JAQPPZ010001900.1, from coordinate 428,779 downwards.
AGCAATGATGCCCTTCTCCAGTGGAATTTCATCATGACCCTCTTAGGCCCAGCCTAGGAGTGGTTTAATCAACTCAAGAGGCACAATACTATCCATTTTGAGCAACTGGTCATGCATTTCTTAAACTCTTCTCCTTTGTCATCAATAATAAGGTAAACTTATCTGAGTTGGCTGCTTTAATTCAACATGATGATGAGCCAATTATGGATTATGGGAAAGGATGGAGAACAATGATGGTAAAGTTACCATTTTCCATCCCTGCTGCTGAACTAACTCGGATGTTTATGAAAAGTTGTGCAAAGCACATTTCATTATTATTATAGTTGCAACAATATCAAACGTTTGAAGAGGCTTTGGTGCAAGCCAAAGTGATTGAGGATATCAAGTTACAAGAGGGTAACTTGAAACTAAGAAATAAGAAGAAATGGAACAAGAAAAACATCGAGAAACAATAGGCCAAGCTGGCTCACGTCAATCAGGTGGTTCTAAACCTTTAGAAAGGAGATAAGGGGCAAAAAAAGCAAAATTATCAAGCCCAAACTCCCCCTGCGCAATACAAGCAGTGAAACAACCAGAGAGGTGAGGACAAAGAAATATGTCCTCGCATATTCACACAATCATCAAAATTTTTGACGACAATTTTCCATTAGCTATGTGAGGCAAAGGCAATAAACCTACCAGAGGTTAAAATTATAGACCCTAATCAACCCAATCCTAAGGGGTATAAGGATGATCAATATTACATATTTCATCAAATGAAACGTCATGACATAGAGGTATGTTGGTCTTTCAAAAATTTAGTGCAAAAAATAATTGAAAGAGGTACGCTTCTTGTGGATAATCCATAAGTGTCAAAAAATCAGAATATGAGGATTTATAAGAATCCTCTACCCAACCATGAGGTGCCAAGAAATAATTTTGGCCAATTCAATCAAGTACAAATCGAACCATAAACCCATGGGTTCATCAGAATGGTCAATGTCATCACAATACATGTAAGGTATGAGAGACCAAATCAACCTCTAACTCCTATTAGAGTCCATTTTGTACCTCCTCTAAGGCTATCCCAACATGTACCAGGCCCACCAACTAGACCAGTGGTGACAATAAAGAGTAGGTTATTCCAAAACCTACAAATAACTCCAACAAAGTTGAATATTTATGAGATGATTCAGTAGTCTCTCAAGAACAAGGAGATTCTTATGGCTATTATAAGGCCCATAGAAGTGTAGTACCAGGATCCTAAATCATTCACACACTTTGTGGGACACATGCAACAGTGTTAGGAGCTAGTCATACAGTTCTATGATCATGAAATAAAGACAGTTTCACTGTGACAGTGGACCCACCGCTCCACATCACTGCATGTGTGAATAACATACCCTTCAAGCAGGTTTTTATTGATACAATATCATCAATCAATATTATCATGACAAAATTATCCCTTATCAAACGAGCCCAACAGTAAAAGGTTCCTTGAAGGAAAGCCCCCTGTTTAGGAACTAGATAGGAGAGGTGAACCAAAACAAGGCTAAGGATGAAGAGGGAATTGAAAACCCCCAAAATGAGGAAGAATTTTCGATCCCTAGACTATCATAGTATATGCCCCATCATTTCAGTCCAAAATAGACTAGAAGCACCATCAAGCCTCCGATATATTATGGAATTGAAAGACAGAAAGGGATAATATCTATAGAAGAGCACTATAGAATGAGAATCAATGAAGAAATTGCAAACGGAAAGCAAAGAACATTGTTACAGCAAGCTATTCCTGGCCAGGATAATAGTAAAATTGACAAACCCCCTTTGGCTCAGGGAAGGGGGCGGGGAAAAAATATCAAACAATCTAAATGAAGGTTCTCTCATGGAATGTGAGAGGCCTAAATGGCCCACCAAAACAAAGGATGGTGAAGTCTATAAGGAAGGATTGGAATCCTACTATAATTTTTCTTCAAGAAACCAAAATAGATGCGGCACAATCAACACTTATAGCTAGAAATATTTTGAAGCAAGGGGAAGTGTCCTTTCAACAGGTGAGAGGAGCATCTGGGGGCCTCATGATCTTATGGGATCGTATTAAAATAGAAGGAAGTATTATTCAGGCAAATGGAAGAGTCTTAAGCGTATTATTTCATGATTTTGATACTAATAAGAATTGGATTATGTCAAATGTTTATGCCCCCACCTCTATCCAATGGTGGTCTAAACTATGGGAGTTTTGGGGGAATTTGAGCCAAGCTTTTAAAGACATTCCTTGGGTGATTGGGGGATATTTCAATACCCCCCTTTACCCATCTGATAAGAAGGAAGAATCTGGGTTATCCTCAAGGAGCATGGAGGACTTCAATGAATTCATTAACACAAATGAATTGATGGATGTAAGACTAAAAGGAGCCAAATTTACATGGAGTAATAAGAGGATAGGAAGTCAGCTGATTCAAGAAAGGTTGGACAAGTTTTTATCCAAGTAAGGTACAACAATGTTTTGTGATTCAGTGTTACAAGCCCTTCCTAAATGCGCTTCAGACCATAATCTTATTCTATGGGAGGAATTTCAGGCTAACTCCTTTAAAAAGCCATTCAAATTTCTGTCAATGTGGGTTAAACATCCGGACTTCAAGAAACGAATAGAGGAATGGTGGTAGCAGCCTATCCAGGGAAGTGCTTCCTTCAAACTATCTCAAAAACTTAAGATGGTGAAAAACAACCTTAGAATATGGAATAAAGAAGTCTTTGGAAATATTTTTGAGAATAAGAGAGCAGTGGGGGAAAAACTGAGAATAATAGAAAGAAAAATCCAAAATGGAACCTATGATGAGGTGACAAGTACTGAAGAGAAGGAAACCCTTTGTGAGTTTTATAATATTTTAGCTTGTGATGAGATGTATTGGAGGCAAAAATCAAGGGCATTATGGCTAAAGGAAGGGGACTCTAATTCAAATTTTTTCCATGTTACCACATTGAGAAATAGAAGCAAAAATAATATTAGAAATTTAACTAATGTGGATGGATCCTCAAATCAAAACATTCAGGAGATCAGGGATGAGGCTGTTAATTTTTTTAGTTCATTATTGTGTGAAGAACGGGCCTGTAATGCCCAAGAAAAGGACTCTCTCGTTCAATTCATTCCACAACTCATTGATGAAATGATTAATGAGTCTCTTATAGCAACTTTTTCAGATGAAGAGATCAAGGAGGCTTTGTTTAACATGGATCTTGACAAAGCTCCTGGGTCGGATGGGTTTTCACTATGGTTTTTCCAAGTTTGTTGGGATATTGTTGGAGCAGAAGTTATTGCTGCAATCAAGGAGTTCCAAAGTTCAAATAATATTCCAAGGGGTTTCAATTCAAATTTCATTGCTTTGATCCCTAAATGCCCCAACCCCAAGACTATGGCTGACTTTAGGCCGGTTAGCCTGTGTAATATATCCTATAAAATTCTGTCCAAATTTTTAGCCAACCGTTTGAAGAAATTTCTATCGGTTATCATTGATCCAAGTCAAGGAAGTTCTGTACAAGGAAGATCAATCTTAGATGGAATTATTACTATTCATCAGGCTCTTCATACAGTCGCTCAGACCAGAAAAGCAGTCATGGCTTTAAATTTAGATATGAACAAAGCTTATGACAAGATAAATTGGGAATTCCTAGAGGCAATTTTATTTAAATTTGGATTCAACATGAAATGGTTCAAGTTACTAAGAGAGTGTATTTCTAAGCCTTATTTTTTAGTTTTGGTTAATGGGTCTACTGTAGGTTTTTTTCAAAGAAAATGTGGTCTAAGACAAGGAGATCCCATAAGTCCTATGTTGTTCTTCATCGTAGCTGAGGCCTTGGGAAGAACCATTAAGGCAGTTGTGGTAGCTGGACTCATATCAGGTATCAAGGCCACGTCACTAACTACCCCGGTGACACATCAGCAATTTGTTGATGATACATTGCTACTGAATTTGGATTCTGGGGTTGAGGAAAAAATGATTAAAAATATTCTCATAATGTATGAAGAAGCGACTGGAAAAAAATTGAATTTTGATAAGAGAAAACTTTATTTCATCAATACCCCCATTCCTAGGCAAAAAATCATAACAAGGATCATGGAATTTTAGATTGCATCCCTTCCCACCTCCTATTTAGGTCTTCCCCTATTTACGGGGAAACCTGAAGGATCAATGTGGAACATAGTTCTGGAGAGGATCCAAAAAAAGCTAGCAGGTTGGAAAGGACATCTGTTATCTCAAGCAGGAAAAGCAGTTTTAACTATGGCTTCACTTCAAAGTATACCCGTTTACTTCCTATCAGTTTTCAGAGCTCCCAGCAAGGTGTATCACAAAATTGAGTAGCTTCAAAAAAAATTCTCTGGTCAGGGACTAAGGATAATAAAAGGATCCATTTAGTAGGTTGGAACAAGGTTTGCAAACCTAAAGCTGATGGGGGGTTAGGATTGAGGAGAGTTGCTCATTTCAATATAGCTTTGTTAGCCAAAACAGTGTGGTGGTTATTGACTAAGGTTGATAATGAATGGATTTCCATAGTTAGGAGGAAATACCTCCAAGGTTTGAACTTCCTTAATGACAACTTAGCAATTAGGGAGTCTAATTTTTGGAAGGCAATCCTTACAAGCAGGAATCTTCTCAAGAAAGGTCTTAGATGGATTCTAGGAAATGGGCAAACAATAGACTTTTGGAAGGATCGGTGGGTGAGATCTGAGGAGTTATCCTAGAATCCTCGTTTGGATAGGATTCAAGAGCATATGGAGCAACATATTGGGAAGAAGGTTGCAAATTATATGTGGCAAGATATAAATATCAATAGGTGGAAACACATCAGAGTACAAGGTTTTGAAGCGAAGTCTGAAGAGCTTTATAACATTTTAACTCAACAAATTATTCCCTCTAGAGAGGATGAAGATCACATTGTTTGGGCTGAAACTAAAAGTGGTGACTTCATAGTTAATTCTGCCTATAATTTGCTTCTCAATGTGGAAGGTCAACAATTTCAACCGAGTTTGGTTTGGATCAAAGGCTTAATTCCTAAAATATCCTTTTTTTCATGGCTGGTGATTCAAGGAAAAATCCTCACTATGGACAATATTTTATCCAAAGGTATGGTTATTGCTAATCATTGCTACATGTGCAGGGCAGGATGGGAGACAACCCAACACTTGTTTCTGGAGTGTCCGGTAGCGGATTCCATCCTGGATGAACTTTTCCAAGCCTTTAGGATCTCGTGGGTTAAGCCTGCTCTTATATCCGAAGTGTTCCATCAATGGCCTCAACCCTTTGTTAGCCTAAAACTTAAGTACCTATGGAAAATCTATTGGCATCATTTTCTCTAGAATATTTTGCTAGAAAGAAACCATAGAGCCTTTATGGATGCCATTCACGACCCAAAAACCATCCTCAATAGGATTATTGTCTTTGCAAAAGAAAACCTTAGCACCTTAGTGGATGAGAACCACTCAATTCCTCCCCAATAAAAACAATTAGCTCGGGCCTTAGGTATTGAGGACAAACCTTCCATTCCTTTGCCCAATCCCAGAAATGGGATTTCTTGGGAGCCACCCCCCCAGGGTTGGTTTAAACTAAATTTTGATGGTGCAACCAAGGAGAACCCGGGAAGAGCTAGAGTTGGAGGAATAATCAGGGATCATCAAGGAAATATGGTCAAGGCCTTTGCTGAACCATTGGGAATCAGAACTAATAATGAAGCAGAAGCTAAAGCCCTTTTGAGAGGTTTGCAAGTAGCCCAAGCAACTCAAGGTAATTTGATGATTGAAGGTGATTCAATGAACATCATCAACCTGTTAACCAATGGCAAAAAACCTCCATGGATAATTGAGGGAGTCATCCATGAAGTGAGGATCTTTTTTTGTGGCAAGACAGAATAGGAGGGCTCGTCACGTGTACCATGAGGCCAATAGGTCAGCTGACAAATTAGCCAACATAGGTGTTGATGTTGGTAGTTTGGTGACATGGACACAAGGTGTGCCACGTGAAGTGGAAAACATTATTAGTCATGAAAATAAACCTACCCATTAAGGAGAAATATGAATGGGTGTTCTTTCCCCATGGATCTAGTAATAACTATGGGGTTTCCCTCTAAATCATACCAAATTGGAAATTAAGGTAAAATGGTGTAAGCCTTGGAGGATTTCGACAAAGAATAGGAAATGGGCAAGCAACAGGTTTCACAAGTGCAAAGTTTCAAACTTCAATTTCCTGTCAATGTAAGTAATGTTTATAGTTATGTTTAGGTATGGGTGTGCCTTGTTAGTAAGGTGTTGTAGGGGATTCAACACAAGTTCTGGTAAGAAATTTTCAAGGATGACTAGGATCTACAATCTCAACAGAAGGCTGGATATTGTAATAGGTTTTGGGTTAACCTCCAAAACCCGATAATTAATGAAGACTTTTATTTGCCAAAAAAATATTATCATGACCAAGGCATTACCATACATTAAGTAGCCAAATATGCATATCATACCTTATACCTTCATGTTGAGATATTTTAAGGATGCATTATGCTCAAATTTTGATATGATAGTCTTACCTATTTTTGTGGGGTTGAAGACCATACTCATTATGTGTCACGTGATTGAAGGTGCTATATAATATAATATACTTCTAATATGGCCTTGGATAAGAGAAATGCATTGTGTCCCCTCTATTATCCATCAGTGTATCAAATACATGCATGAGTGATAGTTTCACATGGTACCTTTAGATGAGTAACCATTCAAATACATGAATCTAGATGATTTGTCAAGGGATTTCGTGCTTCCCTCAATGAACCTAGACATACAAATAGTTACACCGATCAAAGATCCAGGAGGCAAAATGAAGGAAGTGTGTGCCAAACTTGCAACGTCCACATCTCTGATATCGGAGCACACAATAGCTTCTTCTACCAGAGTATTTGCATCTATAATTCAGCGAGATGATGGGAAGCTAAAATCCAAAATGGATGAAAAAGAGATAAAGCAAGCGCTTAAACCAATGGTTATTGAGGTTCCTATTCCCATGGAAGTAGAGGATGCTCAAGAAGAAGTCGAAGAGGTACCTCAACCTACTTTACCTACATCTTTAGCAAGGTCATCTGCACCACAGGTGATAGTTCATTTGGTTAATACCAGACTGGGAGAGTATATTATGCAAAATGTGATGTTTACATCGATCATAGAGACTGTACAAGATATGGACCGACCGTGAGCCCATAACCTTCTCCTAGAGATGGTGGTATCATTAGGGGTGCCCCCTAAACAAATCAATTTCATCTATGAAGGGCTTTACCAGATTGCATCTCACACCCCCATGGATGAAGACAATGATGATCCATTCACTGTGAATGTTCATTATCCCTCTAACCCAAAGTATAATTTACTATATTTCAAATGCTACCATTGGTATGGTTACGATCTTGGATTATCTGAGCAAGGGCGTAGGAGGCCTTATGAACCACAATATCAGTTGCCTACAGATAGGTTTGGGTTAGGATATCATATTTGAGGATAGTATGAACCCCTAGCGGTATCTTTGGACTACCTGTACCTCAGTCTAGAGGAGGAAGTTAATATTAATCCTTATCACCCCAATCCTTCCATATTTCATTGGGACAATCAGATAGTGTCTTATGTCACTACGAAACCACCTAAGACATATCATGAATATATATTAGTGGATACTAGTCTAGAGCATATCCCAAGAGATAACTTGGATGAACAAATATGTGCAATAGTTGACAACATAGACCTACAAGTTCACAATGTTGGCATAGCTGAAGACTCCGAGTCAGAATATCATTCTGACGAGGACATAGCAGAGTCCGTCTCTAGGAGAGGGGGACATAGCTATGTGTATGACATGGATGATGATGGTGAGTCCTCAAACAATGAGTAATTTTAGGGTGATATTGGGTTGGCTTATTTAGGCCCCCTTAACTTACGTCATTTGAATCCTTTGGAGACATTCACCGAGGATGAACAATCCTCTATCGATGATGACGAGTACCGATTTTGGGATTACATATAGCCCCATATCCCTAATTTCCCAATGCCAGTAGGTAGCAGTGAAGGCTTTCATTATGACAGTGATGACGAAGATGAAACAGAGAGAGACTATTTGGGACCTCCTTAATTGCATCATCATAATGCACCATACACTGTAGAGGATATGTACAGGGATATCAATCTTCATCCTTGCCTCAGAGGAAGACCACCTAATTTGGATAGGAATTATCATATGGTCTTCCTTTATCTACCAACATTCAGAGATCTCCTTGAGCCTAGCGATCCTATGTTCGAGCCTATCCATAGACCAGATCCAAATATCCCCATACCCCCAGAATCACATCTTAGGTATGGAAGTTATACAAATTTAGAGTCACATGAATGTGGTCCTGGAGACATGATCCATTCCATCAATATGATCTCCATTTATTTGACCACTCCACTTCATAATCCAGTCGATCCATCCAAACCATTGCATCTTAATGTAGATGCTATTGATTGGAATCACATTGACTCACCACTAGAGCTTGAAGATTTATTGCCCAATGAAGATATGTTGCAACCTTTTTACTTTGCACCAGGATATGCACATGATGTCTATCATGCTAATGATGTTTCCAATGTGGAACCCATAAACCCAGTAGATGACATCCACTTGATCCCTACTCATCAGCTTGAGGAGGGATCTAACATGTCAATAGAGGAAACCTTTGAAGTGGATATCATAATGATCCCACTAATCCAAGGAAGGTTAAATTTGAAGAAATTTTATCTCCTAATGAGCATGCCAACCTCATACCTCTACTAAAAGAGAGACTTGATCTCTTTGCTTAGAATTATAAGGACATGCCAGGTCTAGATCCAAAATTGGTTACTCATAACCTTTTGTTAGATCTGTCAAATAAGCTAGTCAAGCAGAAACTCAAGAAGATGCATGTGATAGTAGAATTAATGGTTAAAGATGAATTACAAAATCTATTGGATGTACAATTTGTCATTTACATCGACTATATAAAATGGGTATCAAACATGGTGATTGTAGGAAAACCTAATGGAAGGATCTATATTTGTACGGATTTCTAAGACCTCAATAGGGAAACACCAAAATATTCATTACCATTTTTGAACATAGATGCTCTTGTAGATACAACTATGGGTCATGAAATGCTCTCCCTAATGGATGGTTTTTTTGGTTACAACCAAATTTAGATTAAGTTTGAAGACCAACATAAAACCACATTCATAATGCCATGGGGGACATTTTGTTACAAGGTTATGTCATTCAGTTTTAAAAATATTGGTGCCACATATCAGCGGGCTATGACATATATATTTCATGACTATATGCATAAGATATTGTAAGATTACTGTATCGCTTCCAAATTTTTCACACCCTTACCTTCAGGCTATAGGATCCGTGCCCGGAAGGGGGATGTGAAAAGGATGGGACAATACCTCGGACTGAGAGGCCTTGCGAAGGTCCCGCCTCTCGGGGGAGGTGTATTATGGTGATTTTTCGATGGATGGTGGGTTCACCAAGAAATGTTTGAATGGCAGTTTCCACGCCTAGGTTGGGAATGTGTTTAATGTGTTCAGTTTTATCTTTAAACATTCGAGTCCTAGGTTTGGCCAAATGAATCTAAGTTGTTCTATTATGAAAATGCAGACTAAATGAAATACAACAAATAGATTTGAACAGAAACAGAGAGAAAAAGCTAAATTAAAGAGCCATACCTGATCCGGATGTCTGATGGAGGTTCTGATTCTTGAAGAAGATAGGATCGTTTGGAATTTGACAGGATCATCTCCGACCTGTAGGATCATTTGAGATCTGACGAATTCGTCAGACGAATTCGTCAGAGACCTGCAAACAGAGAAATAGACACAAAATACAAAAAATGCAGCAATGCTAATAGAGGATAATGATGTAAAATGACAATAAGGATGTTAACAGATAATCCCGAATAGAAATGCAAGTAAGTTGCAACACTTTAATAGCTAATCATGACCTTATTATGCAATTAAACTACATGGGTGAACTCCAAGATGCAAAATAATAAAGAATAATCATAAGATTAACTAAATACAGAATAATGCAGCAAAAAAGAATGAAGAAATGCAAACTTTGGGCACTGATTGCCCCCAATGTAGACTACAGTCGAGATCGTCTCGAATTGGTGCGAAATCATCTCGAATTGAACAGGATCGTCCACGACGAACTGAGCTTGCTCCGGCTGAAAAATACTAAGGTTCCTGCAAATAAATTTGGACAAATATGGAGGCAAATAATAATTTAAGACGGTCTAATGCACGTAGAACTTGTGTTGCAGGAAATTTCAGCCAGGGGGATGCCAAGGGGGAGTCCTAAGTTTAAATAGGCTTAGGAGGGAGGTTAGGAGGTTGGAGATCATCCCAATTTGGGAGATCTCCAACGGGGGAGGGTCTCTAATGGCGCAGACACGCTTCTGTCCGGATTAGAGATGCCGTTGGAACAGAGGCTAATTATGAAAAATCAGTTTTGGGACAAGATCGTCTGGACGTCCTAGCCTAGACGAAATCGTCCGATCTGAGGCGATATCGTCTGATCGGCGATGATATCGTCAAACGGTCAAAACAAACTCTAAAAATGGTGCAAGAAATGAGGAAACGGGTTAAGCGGCGATTTAGGAGCGATTTTGGGGTTAAAATTTGAATTTGAATTATTACTAAAGTAATTGTAATTATTTAAGGTTTTATTGCGCCAATTTTAGGGTGCTACATTTTGCCCCCTCTTTAGCGAATTTTTCAAAGAAAATGCGTTAAAGATGAGTTCTTCTCGATTTACGAGAAAGCAAAAATTATTCCCATTTTTAGGCGACGATTCTAGGTCGAATCGTACGATAGCTTACTATGGTGCCCCCTCCGTGTTTTTACCCAAATCGAACGTTTGAGGTAAAAACGTGAAAAAGCTAAATTTTTAAAAAAATTGTTTTTAATTGTTTTTTTTTAATAAAATTAAGAAAAATAGGGTAAAACCCTAATTCATTGTTACTGTTCATTTTTTTTCATTTTTTGGTTTCTGGAGCTCTAGAGACAAAAATGGTCGAGACAACGCACAGATCGACAGAGGTCCGATGCAGGCTACGGGTAAGGGTCTAAACTTAGTTTAGAGTGCTTTAATTTAGAATTTCATGCTTTTTAGATTAGATTTGATTGATTTTTGAGCATCGTGGCCATTTTTGGGCCGTCGACGTCGTCAAGACGAAATCGTCTCGATATCGCCGATTTCATCCAAGGGCAAAATCGGCGATAGGGGGACGATTTCGTCTAATAAGGGACGATCTCCTCATGTGAAATCGAAGATGAATTTGCTCAAATTTGGGATGATATCGTCCAATTGTGGACGATATCATCATTTATAAAATTGAACTTATTTTGACTTGCATTTTTAATTAATGATTTATTAATGATTTTTATTGTTGATTTTGTTTATGTTGCAGAGAGGATTACTAAAGAGCATAGAATGGAAATATGGTGGGTTGAGGGATGACTTGGCCACTCTATCTCAGGCAGAGCGAGATCATCTAGCTCAGGATGGAGAGGGGAGAGGTGGAGCTCCACCGGTATGACCGAGTTTTGAGGCAGTTCGGTCTACAGTAGGGGATCCCATCTCTCAGAGACTACGAGTTTTCCTGGCCTATCTGGGATAACACTATAGTTATTGGGGCTCTAGATATGCAACGATTCTAGAGTTAGGACACGGATGATGCCCCCATCCAGCCAGTGGATGGGGACGACGTTGGGGTAGCCGACGGCTACGATGCCTAGTACACAGGCATCCGCCCTCCTCGGATGATGAGGGCTCAGGGTCCGATTCATGTAGTTGTGCATCGGATGGGGAGGCGGCGCTAGGAAGCCATTGAGGCAGCACAGGGTCACGATGGGAGAGAGCAGAGGAGACCACAGGCGCAGCAGAGGCCACGACAATGGGAGAGGAGGGAGGAGAGACCCCCTTCTCCATAGAGAGAGAGACCACCATCGCCCGATAAGGGCAAGGGTGTGGACACAGGAGAGAGTAGTGAGATGGCTACTCTCCGGGCGAAGACTGTCCATCTCCAGGCACAAGTGCAGACTTTGCAGGATGAGGTTGCACGCCACCGAGCTGAGGTTACACAGCTCAGAGATGAGATTGCATGCCTCAGAGCATGGAGCGGAGGAGCGAGCACTCAGGAGCTGGCATGGTCGATTGCTCAGACCGCGTTCTACCAGGGTATCTACTTCCAGATGGTGCCAGAGGGTCAGAGGGTACAGCTGCCAGCCGGCATTGCGGACCCGATCAGGATTGGGTCATCGAGGACTTCATCCCGATCGAGGACTAGGACTCGCAGTACCACACATACTGCGATGGGGCCACCCCGTCCACCTCAGGGCGGGGGAGGAGATGAGGCTGAGAGCTCGAGGGGTTCTCGAGACACTGCACAGAGGATATATGATTGAGAGGATTGAGTATGCCAAGATGTAGATTGTGGCATACCAATCCAGGTTGGAGATGATGTACATACATTGTTGAGATATATATATATATATATATATATATATGATATTTTTGATCATATGACTTGTCTATATGTTTTTATGATGCTTTAATGTTTTGGTGTGATTGATTTGATGATTCATGTAATTATGTCATTTGGAAAGTATGTATGGTTTGAATGTCATGCTTTTAAAATTTAAATGAAATAATCTGATGTAAACAAATTGGTTGTTGAGATGATAATGTGATAAAAATAAAAGGGACTGTTAACAATAATTTCAAAGGACATTGTCGCTATTATAGACCATTTCATGGAGTCGCCACTCACTCGGTCGTCAAGCTAATCCCAGTATAGAAATATTGTTAAAAGTAAAAGAGTGCTTAAGAGACTGTCTTAAGACTTTGTTGTGATGATGCAAATGATGATGATGATGGTTTGTTTTCAGATTTCCATGAAAATATTATGCATGAAATAAAAAATGATTTTTGCTAGGTATAAATTCCTAAGTGTGATAAAATTTTTGAATAATTCCCTAGGAATTATACCATCATTGCAAATTTGCATGTTGACAAAATGACATGAAATAGTAATAATGTTCATTCTTTTGAAAGCATAATTGTGTAACATAATGATTTAAGTCATATGTTTTTATGATTTTAAATGAATGGGGAATAAAATTAATACAATGGTTTGCGCTAGGCATAGAATATTTAGGTATAGACTTATACCATCATCGTGAAATCCAAAAAGAAAGATAGCTTTATTGCATGGTTGGTTTTTAATTGTTGAAAATAAACAGAAAATATGAAGATGAGGACTTGTGCTAGGCATAAAATTCCAATTTAAGTTCTGGAACTATACCATCGTCACGAAAGTCAAAAGTTATATGTAACTTTATTGCATTTTTTTTGAAAAATGATTTTGATTTGTTGGTAAATACATGTGGTTGTCTTTATACTAAACAATTGTTCTCAGAGAAGAAAAATGAAATTATTCCAGACAATGTGCAAAAATATATTTCAAAGTATCTTAAAGACAAAAGTTAGATTTATAAGGAATCCCATGTGCATATGTGAGTTCATTTCCAATCTTGATTTATCATAATGATACACAAAATCTCTCAAATACAAATGTGTGTGCGATTGCATTGTTCATTTACCAGGTTTGAGCAAGATATTATGATACAAGTGATTTGAATTAACCAAATAAGTGTTCATTAACCATGATTTAGATGCATATAACCATACCAGACTACTATGTAAGTCGGATTATCAAGAGCTAGCTAATCCATAAGCAGATAGAGGTCTGTACAAAATAAGGTCGCTAATGTGACAGACATATCGCCACGCTAGGAGTTACCCAAGGCCAAGCAGGTTGGGCACAAACCACCTGTTATGGGGCTTACCTCACAGTTTTCGAATAATTGAGAATTCCAGGGATTCAAGCTCATCAACCCTTCTTTTCTTTTCAATGGGTAGGGAGAGGGATTTTATTGCTTTTGCTTTTGCTTTCTTTTGCTTTCTTTTTTTGTATTTTTGCTTGATTTTCTTTTCTTTTGTATTTTTGCTTGATTTTTGAGATAATGCTTGGAACATTGCTGTAATGATATAAAATAACATTTTTCTTTTTCTCTTTTTCTTGAACTTTTCTTTTCTTCCTATGCTAGGGATACTTGCTCGGATTAGCTGTAGAGCAAGGGATTTTTATTCTGGGTAGGGGTGAGCTTGTCCTTTTGCCAATTCTCAAAGATTCTAGACCATGTGCATGATAGGATAGCAGGGGAAACTTTTCGCTCAAGAAACCACTTCTACTATGTAGCATAGCATGGACATTACAAATATAATCATTTTATTGTGAAAGGATGTGCTTGGTTTAAGTAAATAACAAGATCAATTCTCTGTGCTCAAACTTTATTTAATTGAATTTTGTGGACTTTGATATAAGAGAGATTAGTAATCATGCCGGATAAAAATCAAGATATTTATTTTGTGTTTGTGAAAGTGAGGGATTCCAAATAAATGCTAATTTATCCAAAATAATTTGAAATATATAACTGCAACATTTGTAAGAAGAAATATATACAAATATTTTTGAGAAGTTTGAGAATGTTGACTCTCTCTTTCTTCTTTATTTTGTTTTGGTTTCGAAAGAGTCAAGAATATTGTTGTTTTTATTTTTATTATTTTTTTGTTTGTTTTTGTTTTTGTGTAAACAGTTTGATATATTTTTAAAATAAGACAACATGCAAAATATGTACAAAATGATGAAATGACCAAATTTTATGCGTAATATCGCCTAAGATGCATAATATTCATAGGTTCTTTTAAATATTTACCATCTAAGGTAGCTAATTTGTATGCTCCCGATTCAAATTTAGCAATGATAATGTATGGTCCAAGCCATTTGGGCTCAAATTTACCTTTAAGATCTTTAGTTGCATTAGTATTTTTTTGATTTTCTTTTAAAACAAGGTCGCCGATCTCAAAGGATCGATGACGAACTTTTTTAGCATATGATCTTTTAAGCTTGTTTTGGTAGGCACGGAGATGCTCCAAAGCATTGATGCATTTTTCATCTAGGAGTTCCAGTGATCGAGTCTGCCGGCTCGATATTCATCTCCTACTTCGGTATCTTGAAGTAGTAGAGCCAAAGAAGGAACTTCTAATTCAAAGGGAAAAACGGCTTCAGCACCATAAACCAAAACAAAAGGTGAAGTTCCAGTGGGGGTTCGAACACTAGTTCGATAGGCCCACAAGGTTGGATATAATTGAATGTGCCAGTCACGGCCAGATTTATTGACCAATATTTTGAGAATTTTGATTAAGGTTTTGTTTGAAGCTTCTGCTTGACCATTACCCTGAGGATAATAGGGAGTGGACCAGCGATGTTGAATCTTATATTTTTGGCATAATTTCTTAACATATTTATTTTTGAAACAAGTTCCATTGTCTGAGATGAGATTTGCAGGAATTCCGAACCTACAAATGATTTGATTAAAAATAAATTTAGAGACTTGTGTGCCAGTGCAGGAAGCTAAAGGCATAGCTTCAACCCACTTCATGAAATACTCGGTGGCGGTTATGATGAATTTGTGTCCATCAGATGACACAGGATTAATTTTGCCAATAATGTCTAAGCCCCATTTTGAAAAGGGCCAAGGAGATGAAATAGCCTGTAGTTCTTGTGCAGGGGCATGGACAAGGTCAACATGTTTCTGGCACTTGTCACAATGGCGCACATAATCATGTGCATCATTCTCCATGGTAGGCCAAAAGTATCCAATCCTAAGGAGCTTTTTAGCAATCACACTACCACTGAAGTGTCCTCCACAAGATCCATCGTGGGCTTCACTCAAGGCTGATTTGGATTCTTCTAGATTCAAACATCTCAATAGGATACCTTCAAAAGATCTCCTATATAAAGTATTGCCAATTATTACAAATCGACTTGCTCGTCTACGTAATAACCGATGTTGGTTTCTATTAGAATTGGCAGGGAAAGTCCCATTTTGAAGAAAATCAAATATATCCGTATACCAAGGTTCAGGAGTAGTTTCATTGATTAGAAACACATCCAAAGGTTCTAAGCATGACTTATTTGAAGTGGGTTCCTGGAGTCGACGAATAATGATGGTGGCATATTCGTCATCTAACTCCAAGGGCAGAAGAGATGCAACTGCGGCCATAGCATCGGCCGCACGGTTGCTAGTTCGAGGAATAGCTTCCAAGGTAACTTTATCAAATAGAGATATTAATTGTAAAACATAGGCTTTATATGGGCATAGTTTATCATCTCTGGTCTGATAAACTTCATTAATTTGATTTATGACAAGTTGAGAATCACCAAAAACTAACAGATGTTTAATTTTTAGCGCCAAGGCAGCTCGTAATCCAAGGATTAGAGCTTCATACTCAGCAGTATTATTGGTGCAAGCAAATGTTAATTTAAAGGATAAAGGTATAATGTGCTTTTGTGGAGATATTAAAATAATACCTGTGCTAGCCCCACTCATGCATCGGGCTCCATCAAAGTATAAGGACCATTGTTCAACATGGTCTGCCTCTGATTGAAGGCATTCATCAGGAAACTCAATGATGAGGGGATGGGTAGATTCTAAGGGTGCAGCAGCTAATTGATCTGCTATGATTTGACCCTTAACAGACTTTTGTCCTATAAACGTGAGTTCAAACTCGCTTAGAGCAAGAACCCACTTGGCTGTGCGACCCGATAAATAAGGTCAACTCATAAGATACCTCAAGGGATCATATTTAGCAATGACATAGGTTTTTTGACTAAGCATATAATGGCATAATTTTTGCGTAGCAAACATGACTGCTAGACATAGTTTTTCTAATGTTGTGTAGCGGGTTTCATAACTGATGAAGGTTCGGCTAATATAATAATTAGCACGTTCTCTCTTCTCATCATCAAGCTGAGCTAACATAGCTCCTAAGGCAGAATCTGAAGCTAAAATATACAGGAGAAATGGGCGATCAGGTCTAGGTGGTGAAAGCACAAGTGGGTTAAGGAGGTATTGTTTGAGAAGTTCAAAAGCTTCCTTACATTCGTCGTCCCAATTAAAAGGGACATCCTTCTTAAGGAGCTTAAGAAAGGGACCGGTTTTGTCTCGCCAACTTATCGATGAAGCGACGGATAGCTTGAAGCTTACCTTGTAAACTTCGTAATTCAGATATATTGGTAGGTGCGGGCATATCAGTGATAGCCGCAATCTTAAGAGGGTCAATTTTGATGCCACGTAAAGAAACTATAACCCCTAATAGTTTATCGGACTTAACTCCGAATATGCATTTGGCTGGATTTAATCGAATAAGATATTCTCTTAACCGATTAAAAACTTTTCTCAAATCATCTAAATGGTTATCTTCATTAATAGAGCGAGCTATAATATCATCTACATAATCATGTAGGATATCATGCATCATATCATGAAAAATATAAGTCATAGCTCGTTGATAGGTTGCACCTGCGTTCTTTAAGCCGAATGGCATCACTTTCCAACAAAAGGTTCCCCAGGGGGTAATAAAGGCTATTTTAGCCTGATCTTCAGGAGCTATCCTGATCTGATTATAACCGGAGAATCCATCCATTAAGGACATCATCCCACTCCCAACAGTAAAATCAATGATTTGGTCCATGTTTGGAAGAGGAAAATCATCTTTAGGGCATGCAGCGTTAATATCTCTAAAATCTATGCAAACCCTAACTTTGGTAGCTTCTTTCTTGGTGACTGGAACTACATTTGAGATCCATTCAGCATAATCAATAGCTTGTATAAAAACAACATTCAAGAGTTTTTCTAACTCCCCTTTGACTAGTAAAGCCACTTTGGGATGCATTTTTCTAAGTTTTTGTTTAACAGGTTTAGCATCCGGATGGACTACTAGATGATGCATGACTACGGAAGGGTCCAAACTTGGCATATCTTCATATGTCCAAGCGAAGACATCTTCATATTCTTTAAGGAATGCAATGTATTGCTCTTGTTTTTCTTGACTTAATTCTGATCCAATATTGATTATGTGAGGATTATCCTCAGTTCCAATGTTGATTTTAATGACGTTTTCTACTTCCATGTGTAGATCTCTTTCAAAATTAGGTGGGGCGGGTGAAACGCCCAATTCTTGTAATTCTTTTAAGGTTAACTTGGATAATTCATCTTGAGGAGTCGTGGCCTCAAGTTGGGCTATAGTAGGTATAGAACCATCAAAATAAAACCCATTGTGTAACATCTCTTCAATGGAGACATCATGGAAAATATCTCCTTCCAACTCATCATCGGATTCAGCGATCATTTCAGGGTAAGCTATGGATAGCATGTTACATGTAAATGGCTGATTTTTTAGAGGCAAATCATCATGCCTATCCAAATAATCTTGATAACATATGAGTTGATCATCATCTTCAAAAGGAAAGGGTTGACCCTTACTAGAAAATAAGCCCACACCACAGTGGGCAAGGCCACGGTTCTACCTCGAAAGGTTCTTTCATACCATTTTGGAAAGGTCCCAAGCCTTTCCCTTTATATCCCATTTTAAGCATTATAGGTTTAGCTTTAATATACTCATTAGTAAAATAACATCGAGCATATCCATCATGATGAGTTTTGATATTCCGAGGTATTCTTCCCCAGTCATATCCTTTATAAATGAAGGCACAACTCCCGACTTGATAAGTACTTCCCATAGGTTGTGGGAGGCCCAAAGTACGAGGAGATGGCGGCAAATTACTTAAGATAATGGAATTTTGCATAGAAGCATTTGTTTTTTCTGATATAAGAATTTGAGATAAATCAGGTAAGAGTTCATCAGAAAGAGCATAAGATGTAGAAGGATCATTCTCTATATCTTTAGATGTGGAAGGTATGATAGATGTAGATAATGTGGAGGCGTTAATAGATGGGTCTATAGGTTTTGAAATTATAGGGATGGAACATGAAGGATTGGTTATGGATTGAAGGTCTTTTTGAGGTTCTAGAGTGGTTTGTTTAGAAGATTGTTGATCTATATATGAGGATGAAACTAATGGAGGAGAAATAGATGAAGTTATGGGTGTGTGTTTCACATTTTTAGATGAAAAATAAGAATTAGGATGTGTGGATGACAGAGCAGGGCAAAATTGAACTCCAACAAGTTCTGCCAAGGCACACATATCAAAGGGTCTAGGATCACCATGGATAGTGACCAACTGATTTTTAAATTCGAATTTAACACATTGGTGTAAAGTTGATGGGACAGCCCGCATTGCATTGATCCAAGGATGACCCAAGAGTATATTGTACGATGCGGGGCAATGTACAATAAACACGGTCGTATCTAAGGTTCTAGGACCAACTTGCAATGGGATGGTAATAACTCCACACGTTTCTTGTGTTTCGTCATTGAAAGCTTTTATGATCATGTCGGTTTTCTTCATTTCATCACTTCTAAACCCAAATCGTTGGTAGAAATCAAAAGTGCAAATATTTAGAGATGAACCATTATCAATCAAAACTCTTTTAATGGCTACATCTCCAATTAGGGCGAGTAATGTATAAGGGGTTATCCTTATGTAAACTATGTTGTGGTATATCTTTATCCCGAAAGTCAATACAATCGACTTCTCTAGTGATGATAGTATTGGCCATGGCTTCAGGTTGAATGTTTTGTGGTACCATCATTTGGCTTAATGTAAGCATTAATTCATCTCTATGGGTAGGCGAAGATCTTAATAAATCCAAGAGAGAAATTATGGCTGTAGTATTGGATAATTGCTCATTAATATTGTAAGGGGGTTTAGGTTGAACGTTGGAAGCATGATTCCCTTTATTGGGATTTTTCAAAACAAATGGAGCTGATCCATCATTCTGGTTTGGTTCTTGTTGAGAATTTTGAGCCTGTTGTCTGGTAACGACTCCGATGGTACCTACAATGTTGTATTGAGGACGTTGAATAAGTCTTGGTCTAGCATTTATAGCTTGTTCATTAGAAAGGAATTGATCAGAAGAGGGTCGAGTAGTAACTCTTCTAGGAAATGGTTCTTCTGGAATCATAGCATCTGTAATAGGTTGAATAGGATCTGATTCATTTTCAGAACTATTCGATTGGTTTGAAGTGATTTCCATGTCACTTTCAGTATCTGATTCTATATCACTAGGATCTGGTATCTGAATATTATGTAGGGGCCTGGTCGTGACCATGGATAAAGTTGTGTCAAATTTTTGTAAATCATGATTAGGTAAATGTCCGCTAATAGTTCCTACATATCGGGTAGGAGGAGGGACATTATGATGCTCAATTTGATTGGCCACCTCTTTACCATGTCTTGGTAAAGGATGTTGAAATATGTCTAATGATTGATTAGCATTTTGATTTTGATTTTGGGGAATGTTCTTTTGAGCATTATTAGGAGCATTTTGTTTAGGCTGGAAGGCTTGCACCTCCATTTCATTATTATCAATCAGATCTTGTATTTTATGTTTCAACCTTTTACAAGCGTTGGTAGAGTGTCCAGGCCCTCTATGGAAATCATAGTGTAAGTCAGCTCTGTATCCGGGTATGGTTGGATCAGGTTCCCGGATAGCTGGTAATTGAATCAAACCTCTTTCGAGTAATTGAGGTAAAATAGTTGATAATGGTTGATTCAATCTAGTAAATTCTCGAGGAGGTTTATCAAGAGGTTTCAATATAAATTTTTTTGTTGTCTTCGTTGCATTGATATTAGCAACATTTTTGCTATTAGTTGACTCCGTCACCTACGACTTGTTTGTTTTTATATTGATTTCTGGATGTTTTCTCATCATCTTTCTTCCTAAGTTGGCCTCTCCTAATGAGGGCATCTTCTACTCTTCGAGCTAAATCTATAGCCTGATCGAAGGTAGTTAAAGTAGCAGATTGATAACTCATAAGATATTTGTTCTTGCAAATTATTAATAAAAATGTCCAACATTTCCCTATAAGGTAGCACAAAGTGCGGTTTTCCTATCAACTCGCCTCCATCTAGCTAAGAAATCAGCAAAACATTCATCTTTGTCTTGTTTTAAGTTGTATAAATCTTTAATGGTGACATGCCTCTCGATGTAGGCACTAAATTGATGGACAAAAGATTCAGCTGTTTCTTCAAAGTTTCTCAAAGAATGAGTGGGCAATTGATAGTACCACTCTAATGCCATTCCACCTAAACTTTTCGGGAACATTTTTAGTAATAGCAAGTCATCATGTGATATATCATGACATGCTATCCTAAACATGCGAAGATGCTCTATGGGATCTTCGGTTCCTTTATATATAGGCGGGATGGGCATGGGAAAATGCTTAGGGTACGGTTGTGCTACAACTATGGGATCCAAAGGTTGACTACACATCTCTCGATAATTGTACGAGGGACGGTAGGGATCTATCTCGGTCCATGCGGGAAGCTAACCGCTTCACCATGGCTTCCAGATATCCTGGTTTGCCCACCATATTGGTTCGGTAGGGCATTAATATGGGATTTGTGAGCATATGATGGAGGGACATGAATATTAGATGCTATATTGCTATTGTGTAATCTGTTGGTAGGAAGGGTGTTATGAAGAAGTTTTGAAGTTATATTATGTTGTATTCCAGATTGTTGGAAATTGGTGTTTGGCTTCATTTTAGGTTTTTGTTGATTTGAAGCATATTGATCAATAGTTTGGCGAAGTAAAGTAGTGAAGGAAAGTTTCTTTTGTGTGGGAATGATTTTAGGCTCAATAACAGGTTCTTTAGGAGGTTGGGTAACCTGTTGTTTTTGCATGTTCTGAATCATAGTGACCATATCTCTATTGGATGGTCCAGCCTTATCACTTTCTTGATCAACAAAGGACAAGGGATTAGTGTGTATATTAAACACATCTTCCATGGCTGCTTGAGTGTCACTAATTTGTCCTTTATCAATACGAACTGCCATATTAAGAGCGCCAATGTTATTATTGAAAAATTTCCAGAAATGATCTAAGTTATCAAAAGCAATAGTTCCATCTGGAGTTATTCTAGGGGATGAGGATCCATCCTCTTTAACATTTTCTTCTTGTTCATCTACAACAAGCTCATCGTCTTGCTGGTCTAGAGTTTCTTCTTCCGGGATTGGATCCTCGGGAAGGACATTTGGGTTTCTTGTTTTGTCTCCTAACCAATCTTCTTCTTCTCCTTCAGTTTTTTTACCATTCCTAAGTTTAGGCATTGTGCTTAACTTAGATTTCAACAAATATATATATATATATATATATATATATATATATATATATATATATATATATATATATATATATTTTGCAACTAGACTTAAGAGGTATATATTAATTATATACCTACTACAATATTTAAAATGAAATGTTTTGGTTTTTGTTATGTTTTTTAGTTTTTCTTGTTTTTTTTTTTGGTTTTAATAACAATATTATAAAGATAACAAACAACACACAAAACGCAAGAAATAATAATAATGAAAGCAATGATCTAGTTTTCTATAAACAATTTATAAATATCATTAATGGGCTCAAGTTCTTCAGGAGTCATGAAGTGTTCTTCTTCAAATTGAAAATTTTCTTTCAAGAATTTAATGAAAAGTGCTATAGTGATATTATCTGTCTCAGATTCTGGTTGATAGAAGTAAAGCTCGTGGCAATACTCTCGATATAACACAGCTCTAGGAACTCTATTCCATATTTCCCTATCCGTAAGAACGACCTCTTGGTCTTCTACATGACCTAGGAACTGGTGTATAGTGGCTACGTTCTCGAGGTATTCCTCGAAGGTGAACAATTTCGAAGACACAAGAGCTCTCCTATAAGCTAACCACCTATGGCAGGCTCTCTGAAGTTCATGATAAAAAATGAGTTGATGAGGATCCAGGATTCTATCTAGGACAAGCCTTTTGATTTGTTTAAGTTTTGTTGACCTAGATGAAATGACACCTAGTCTTCTATCAAGTTCGTCCCACAAAAGTTGATTTCTATCTGTTTCAGGCACACTAAGCACAAAATTGATTTCTATGGCTGCTAATTGGTTTTCAACATTTATAGTAACTGCTAGTCTTTTCTTAGGAGCTACCATCTAAACATGATATGCAACTTATTAGTTTTAAATGATTTGAAATGCATCTATATATATATATATATTTTTTTTTGTTGGTTTTGTTTTCAAAAGGTTTTAAATGCATTCACGTCGGGTTCACCAAAATGTATCGCTCCAAATTTTTCACACCCTTACCTTCAGGCTATAGGATCCGTGCCCGGAAGGGGGATGTGAAAAGGATGGGACAATACCTCGGACTGAGAGGCCTTGCGAAGGTCCCGCCTCTCGGGGGAGGTGTATTATGGTGATTTTTTGACGGATGGTGGGTTCACCAGGAAACGTTTGAATGGCAGTTTCCACGCCTAGGTTGGGAATGTGTTTAATGTGTTCGGTTTTATCTTTAAACATTCGAGTCCTAGGTTTGGCCAAATGAATCTAAGTTGTTCTATTATGAAAATGTAGACTAAATGAAATACAACAAACAGATTTGAACAAAAATAGAGAGAAAAAGCTAAATTAAAGAGCCATACCTGATCCGGATGTCTGATGGAGGTTCTGATTCTTGAAGCAGACAGGATCGTCTAGAATTTGACGGGATCATCTCCGACCTGCAGGATCGTCTGAGATCTGACGAATTCATCAGACGAATTCATCAGAGACCTACAAACAGAGAAATAGACACAAAATACAAAAAATGCAGCAATGCTAATAGAGGATAATGATGTAAAATGACAATAAGGATGTTAACAGATAATCCCGAATAGAAATGCAAGTAAGTTGCAACACTTTAATAGCTAATCATGACCTTATTATGCAATTAAACTACATGGGTGAACTCCAAGATGCAAAATAATAAAGAATAATCATAAGATTAACTAAATACAAAATAATGCAGCAGAAAAGAATGAAGAAATGCAAACTCTGGGCACTGATTGCCCCCAATGCAGACTGCAGTCGAGATCATCTCGAATTGGTGCAAAATCGTCTCGAATTGAACAGGATCGTCCACGACGAACTGAGCTTGCTCCGGCTAAAAAATACTAAGGTTCCTGCAAATAAATTTGGACAAATATGGAGGCAAATAATAATTTAAGATGGTCTAATGCATGTAGAACTTGTGTTGCAGGAAATTTCAGCCAGGGGGATGCCAAGGGGGAGTCCTAAGTTTAAATAGGCTTAGGAGGGAGGTTAGGAGGTTGGAGATCATCCCAATTTGGGAGATCTCCAATGGGGGAGGGTCTCTAACGGTGCAGACACGCTTCTACCCGGATTAGAGACGTCGTTGGAACAGAGGCTAATTGTGAAAAATTAGTTTTGGGACAAGATCGTCTGGACGTCCTAGCCCAGATGAAATCGTCCGATCTGAGGCGATATCGTCTGATCGATGACGATATCATCAAACGGTCAAAACAAACTCTAAAAATGGCATGAGAAACGAGGAAACGGGTTAAGCGACGGTTTAGGAGCGGTTTTGGGGTTAAAATTTGAATTTGAATTATTACTAAAGTAATTGTAATTATTTAAGGTTTTACTGCACCAATTTTAGGGTGCTACAATTACATCGATGACTTATTGGCGAAGTCATTGCTACGTTTAGAGCATGTTGAGGTCCTGAGAAAGGTCTTCGATCACCTGATAGAGCATAATGTTAGGTTGAATCCTAAGAAGTGCGTATTTGGCGTAACTTCAAGAAAACTCTTGGGATTCATCATTTCAAAGTGAGGCATCGAAGTTGATCCAAAGAAGGTCAAGGTAATTTTAGAAATGCATCCTCCCATGAATATCAAGGAATTAAGAAGCCTACAGGGCAAAGTAGCATCCATAAAGTGATTTATCACATAGTTATCGGATAAATGTTGACCCATGAATCGATTGCTACACAAGGGGGTCCCATTCAATTGGGATGAGGACTATCAAGCAGCCTTTGCTGAGATTAAGCAATACCTAGCAATGCCTCCAGTGCTAGCTCCACCAAGACCAGATGAGCCTTTTTTGCTATATATATCGATGACTGACTTTGCATTAGGGACCATGTTAGCCCAAAAGAATGTGCAAGACAAAGAGCAGGCCATATATTACATTAGCTGAACCTTGGTGAGTTATGAGATAGGATATGCATATGTGGAAAAACTATGTTTAGCAGTAGTGTTCACTACAAAGAAATTGTGACATTATATGTTAAGTCATACGATGTATGTCATATCAAAACAAAATCCTTTGTAGTATATGATGAGCAAGACATATCATAATACACGTACTACAAAGTGGATCATGCTATTGATAGAATTTGATTTGGAATTCATTAGCCAAAATTCCATTAAGGGATAGGTCATAGCTGATCAACTGGCTGAGGCACCTCTTGAAAATAGTAGGCCCCTCACCATTGAGCTTCCTGATGATGCAATTTTTGCCTTATCAGAAGCACCCGAACCTGAAGAACCAGATAACAAAGTTGATATGACCTTGTTCTTCGATGGTTCAAAGTGTGAGCAAGGGGGTGGTGCAGGAATAGTGTTGTTCATACCGCAAGGTGCTCCTATGCCCTTGTCGTTCAAGTTGGACTTTCCTTGCACTAACAATAATGTTGAATACGAAGCCCTAATTTTGGGCCTCCAAACAACTATCACCATGAAGATTAAAAGGTTAAATATCTTTGGTGATTCCCTTCTCATTGTTAACCAAGTGAAGGGACTTTTTTAGTGTCGATGTCCTATCTTGAAGTCTTACAAAGATCTTGTTGATACATATTTAGCTCAGTTGGAATGGTATGACATCGAGGCAATCCCTCATTCATCAAACATATTCATAGACACTATGGCATCTTTGGGATCCTTAATCCCTCAGAATCCATCTACCGATTTTACTACCATCCATGTAAAAATATTGTCACACTCTGTTGTGCAACGTGAAGCTTTGGATAACAAAGAGTCAATCAACATGATTCAGGTAGAACCAAACCATGAGTGGTTCTACAGAGCCAGATATTTTCTCAAGGGAGCATCCTAGGGGTCTTTGATCTCGTAGGATCCTACGGGGAGTGGTACTACCATCCACCATAAGGTTGTTTCCTAGTCTACATTTGCGAATGTTAAACCATAGGGGGAACATGTTGTCTTGTCAGTTGAGGCTGAGAGCTATCAGAACTGGATGTCATAGATATATGACTTCCTTAAGCTTGGTGTAATCCCTCAAGGATTATCGCGTGCCGTGAAGCACACATTTAAATAGAAAGTGACAAAGTATGTCTTGTTAGGAGATATTTTGTATCGTCGAAGCTATGATGGAGTTCTCCTTCATTGTCTTGAGCCCCAAGAATCATCTTGGGCAATTTTGCAAGCTCACGATGGTACGTGCGGTGGCCATTTCAGTGGCATGGCTATCATCAAGCGCATCCTTCGCATGGGTTATTATTGGCCCACTATGGAGAAGGATTGCAATGTGTATGTCAGGAAATGCGTTAAATGCCAGCATCATGCTAATCTTGTGCACCTACCATCACAGGCCTTACAGCCCATTCAAGCGGCTTGGCCATTTTCTCAGTGGGGTTTGGATCTCATCGGTAAGATCTCTCCTCCATCATCGGGTCGACATACATTCATTATTATGGCTACTAAGTACTTTACTAAGTGGGTGGAAGCAATCCCATTAACAATGACAACTGGAGCACGTATTGTTGAGTTCATACTCACCAATATCATAAGTCATTTTGGGATACCATCCAAGATAATTTTGGATAATGGAACATCATTCAAAAACAAAACTATGAGAGCTTTGACGTTCAAGTACAAGATCAAACATAGTTTTGTGACTCCATATTATCCATAGGCAAATGAGTAGGCTGAAGCTTCAAACAAGATAGTGGTATCCATCTTGAAAAATATGGTACAAGAACACCACAAATATTGGCACATCCAACTGCCCCTTGCATTATGGGCTTACAGGACTAGTATTCGGACACCCACTAGGGCAACTCCATTTTCACTAGTATATGGCACTGAGGCCATTATGCCCTTAGAGTTGGAAATTCCAACATTGTGCATCGCATTGAAAGAGTTCATCGATGATGACACCACATGGCAAGCTCACCTAGATCAATTGATGCTACTTGATGAACGTCGCGTGAATGCCCTTGAGCATCTCCGCATGTTTATCAGGAGCGCTTAAAATGAGCTTACAATGACAAAGTCCATCTGAGAGACTTTGAGGTTGGTGATCTTGTGCTGAAAGAGAACCAACAGAACTCAAATATACCACCAAAAATGTGAGACAAATTTATGGCTAATTGGTTAGGTCCTTATATCATCTCTGAGAAGATTGGACCTAGGACATATCGCTTGACATCGTTGGAAGGGGTTGAAGAGCCTGAACCTCTCAACATCCTTCACCTTAAAGCATTTTATGCCTAAAACCATCAAAAGGCCCCAAAGGCATCTGTAAGCCCTTTGGTCATCCAGTAAAAGGCTCCAAAGGCATCTGTAAGCCCTTTGGTCAAATTAAAAAGCAATAAAATCTAAAAAAATTGGAAAATATCAAAATTCAAAAACATTGCATTACATTTCATTTGCATCATTGCATTTCATTTGCATCATCGCATTCCAGTTACCGCATGCATTTCATTTTGCATTGCATTAGGCATATCCATCCGTCGCACTTGCATTAGGATAGGTTGTGTTTACAATCTTACAAACGACACCACATTTGTATTTCAATCATGCATCTTTGCACTATCATTATCATTCATCACCCTTGTGAGTAATTGTGTTTTTCAACACAACCCTTCTTGTTGCTATGAAGAATATACTAAGGTTTTCTGGTCACTCAACCATACCTAGTGGTCTTCTCAAGAGTTTGGTAGAAAGCTTGCTTTGCTTTTGTAGATGAGGTCTAGTTTTGATAGCCCTTAGCATATCAGAATCCTATCACTAATATCCAAACTAAACAATCCTAATTAGGACTAGGGACAGATGAACGCTATGAAGCGGGACCAGGTATCCTGAGGTGAAAAGTTTATCTTGCTTATCCCCCTGTGCGGACGGTCTGGGAAATATTGGCAATTGGCAAAAGGACAAGCTTGCCCCCTACCCGAATAAATCCCTTGCTTACAAATGAAGGAGCAAAATCCTAGAATGAAATCCCAAGTGAAATTCCAAAGTTAAATCCTCATAAATCAAATCAAATCAAGATCAAATTCAAAGTGAAATCCCATCAGTATCAAATCCCTTGCTCAAAGAAAAATATATATATATAGAAAAGTACAAAATAAATAGTGGTTTTTATCACTAAAATAAAAGTACAAAATAAACAGTGATTCTTATCACTTTACATGAGCAAGTATCCCGATAAATTAAATAAAATAAGGGGGCGAGCTTGAATCCCTGGAATTGTCAGCACTATCGTACCTTACGCATGATGATATGTCTGATACATTAGCATTTCACTTTTGTGTAGACCAATGTTTGAATGTGGAAGAGCTAGCTTCAGGTGTCCTGTATCGCCTAGTAGTCTAGTCCAACTGAAATCTAAACCTAGGATTGGATAGACATTTGAGGATCCCCAATCTTAGCAATGGGCTAAAAGAATCCCACTTGACATCGGGGTATGCTTATGCCTTATCTAAATATACTCATTTGCACACATAGGGATAATGAATAGTTAGGGTCTATCCTAGCGAAAGCCTTATATTTCAGAAGTCTAGTATGGTCAGTATACAACTTTTGATAAGTCAACTAGGGTGTTTGAGTCTCATGGAAAACCTCAAAAATTCCCAAATAGCAACAACCAATTTTCAATGCAATCATCAAAAATCAATTTCTTTTATGAGAGTTTGTTTATTAGAATTATTTATAATATAGGTTAGATACCGGATGGATGTCAGAAATGATATTTAAATGACCACTGACTATGTTATCCATATTCTTTTAATTTACAAAATCTTATGAATAGAAACCATATATAATTGCATCTCACATATGGGTGCACAATTTATCAATTTTCATAAAAAGATATAGCAATTACATCTCATGATTGTTATACATTATGTGGTGTCATCCATTAGATTGTTAAACTCATATTGCATTCATACATGATGTTTTAAGTGATTAAAGCATACATGTCCACTTACAAAAAATCATCGACAAAAATAAAGTATATATATGCAATACATACATGGCATAGATTATGTCATAACAACATAAATTAAATGCATACAAGTACAATAAATTAAACATGCATTTAACAATAAATATTGCATTCATATACATTCATCATAAGTAGTCCATCTACACATATATATCATTGCATCTAAAATCATATATCCATCATCTATCTAGTGCATGTCATCCATACATCACATCATATAGCATAAAATAAACATCACATCTAAGCATTGCATCCATATGCATCTCATAAAATCTAAAATAATAAAAATAATAAACTACACATATAATGAGTCTCAATGTTAGATCATATATATATGTGTATCAAAAAATATATAATAAGTAGTACATCGACATATGTCAAAAATACCCATAGGCTACATCTGTGTAGGTCCTCGACCTTACACACAAAAATGGTATAATAGCATCTATCATAGATCTATACTAAGTAGGGCCTATACCCCTAGTCTGAGAGGCTCCACCCTCACCTCCACCATCCCTACGTCTGGAGCTGGCACCCAAAGTCCTCTCTGATCTGTGACTCCTGTGGCTAGAGCGAGATGAAGACTGGCCTATCTCTCGAGTGTGAGTCCTCTGAGAGCTTGAAGCCATGGGCATCTCTGGAACCTCACCCCCAAGTAGCTGAATCGATCCTCTCAAGGAAGTGATGTAGGCAAAATCTCATGCTCTATCATCGATGTGCTGCTACACTAGAGCTCGGAGTCTCCTGATCTCTACCCCCTGATCCAGCCCTGCTAATCCCTATACTTCTTGAGCTACTGGAGTAGCTGGTGGTGCTAGAGCAACCTATGAAGTAGAGGGATCTCCCCTCTCAACCCTGAGTGCATCATGTTGTGCCCTAAGAGCATCTAGCTGAGACTGTAGGAGGATGCATTGGCCTGTAACCCATTGTATCTCTATATCTATCAAGGCAATCCTAGCCTGTAGAGCGGTCTTCTCCTCCTCATAGCCATGCCACTAAGACTACCCTACTATGAGTCGAGACTATAGATCCCCAACCTTTGCCTATAAGGTAGCAATGGTGGTGTCCCGATGTAGAAGTTGTGTCTATAGAGAGCCTACCTAAGTCTGTAGGCTAGCAACCTAGGCCCTAAGCTATCCAACCTCACTGTCCGGTGGGGCCTCACCCTCCTCGAGAGTGTCACCCTCCTCCTCAACTGGAGGTGCATCCTCTATAGCTCCTCCCTCACCCCATCCACCCTCAATCCTCTGATGGACTCGATGATCATGAGGGTCTACCTCTGCTCCCTCTACACCCTCTACTGCATCATCTACTATCCTACCTAAGGGGCCCTCAAAACCTCGCCATACCCTGAGTGTCCACCATGTGTCATAATCAGGAGTAGTCCCTACATCGATCAGCCTTGAACTCTTGAAATTCATCATCCTCATCACCTAGTGGAGTCACCCTAGGCCATGCCAAGTCCCTCTCTAGAGTGAGGTGATGGTAGATGGTAGGTAGCTCTAGAATGTCCTACCTAATCTTAAACTATCTGGTGATATGAGAGAAGTAAAATAACTCTTGTACCTTAGACTTGCATCCGAGGAGCCATCTGTCTCTACGTGCTTGATATAGTTGATCATCGACCTCCATCCATGGAGGGTAGTCTAGGTATGGGTGCCAGTCCACCTCGTCCACCTATAGTCATGAGAACTATCCAATGTAGTGAGCTAGGTCCCTTGCATGAGACCTACTTTGAAAACCCTCCTGCTCGTGAGGCCAACATGCTGCATAGCACTGGTGCACCTCCTCAATGGTGTCAATCTCGAGTGGTAAACTGATGGGGCACTCGATCTTAATATGCTGCCACCCCTAGATCTGAAGTAGTAGGCTATAGCCGATGCCTACTCTGCTCCTCTATGTGATCTGATACAACTCATTATAGAGCTGTGCTAGTAGGGCACTCCCCTAGGATAGGATCAAAGGTTGATCAGTGCTGCTCGCTAAGACATCCTGCATCCTAGCCAGGAGGTTCCAAGGGAACCTCACTCTAGAAGAGTCAGGTAGGACAATCTGCATGATCAGGTGCATGAAGATAGTTGCTCATTGGGAGAAGACCTGTTGGGTGTACCAATGCTCAATGTGGACCCCTCCATGGTCCGAGTGTCGTTGTGCTGCCTCATTGCGACCATCGAAGATCATCATGAATATTGCATCCTTCACCTCCATCAGTGAAGATGTGATGGCCTCACCATCTAGAGGGAGTCAAAAGATGCGGTAGACATCCTCCAGAGTAATAGTCATCTCACCTATCG
Organism: Wollemia nobilis; assembly: GCA_028583015.1. NCBI lineage: Eukaryota > Viridiplantae > Streptophyta > Pinopsida > Araucariales > Araucariaceae > Wollemia > Wollemia nobilis. The sequence goes on along the minus strand of JAQPPZ010001900.1, from coordinate 397,299 downwards.
GTAGGTGAAAGGTATTGGTCCACGCATCCTAGTGTCAAGCCAATGCAGTCATGTAGGCCTGATCAGCCCTAATGGTGGGGAGGTACAAGACATAGCCAAATCCCATAGCCCCGAACCAATCCTACTCCACCTGGGTTAGGGCACCATGTAGGTTGCGAAGGATATCTGATTCCCTCGCCCTCGTGGTCAAAGTCTGGTCGATGGCAGATAATAAGGCAAAAGTAAATAAAAAAATCAACCAAAAATACATAAAAAGTGACTTAAAAATGACAAACAAAATCATAAAATCATAAAAGCACATAAAAATAAAAAAATGCACTCAAAAATTTCAAAAAAAATCATCAATGCCTATTAAAAATGCAAAAAAAAATTGAAAAAATTGAAAAAATTGAAAAAAAAATTCCTAAGGTTTCGAGCCATGGCTCAGACCCGCGGTCGGGATGGCGGTCAATTTTATGACCATTGGGATTTAAATCCCATCATGGCTGATAGTTGCGGCCCCCAATTTTCCAATTGGGGACCGCGCCTGCCAATCGCGATCAGGAGGGAAGGCCTTTTCAGGGTCCTTCCTCATCCCGAGACCCCCCAAAAAATAAAAAAATATATATAAATAAAAAAAAAAATAAAATACAACAAAAAAAAAATAATTTTAACCCTCCCCTTAAGCTAACCTAAGCTAAACCTAACTAGGGTGAGGTTCATTACCGACGGTTTAATGATGTTCATTTGACCCATTAATTAATGAGGTTAATTTTAAACTAGTAAAAATAAATAATGGTCAAGGGTTTTGTGTGCTTCTACCTTAGTAGCACCGGCTCCTCCAGGTTGGGCTGCCATCGATGCGGTTGGTGGTGAGGTCGAGTTGCAGCAGCGCTTCACGTCAGAATTGTCTAAACACCTCTCAGAGCACTCAGGATTTGCAAGCTATCAAGTTGAAAATGACATCAAAAATGATAGGAATTTTTTTAAATATTTCTTATTTTTTGCCTGATCACGGTTGACACCCACGGGCGTAGAACTAGGGTTTGCCAACGCATGGATGTCAACCACGGCTAGAAAATTTGAAAACCTAGCTGTTGTTGACAAATGCGGCTAGAAAACCATAATAAATGCTCAAAAATCCCATCGTGAGGAGCTAAAAAATGCCAAATTAAAAATACCCATCTGACCAGAATTGCCAAAAACATTAAAAATAATAAAAAAATTAGATAAACTAAAAATCCAAATGCGCCTTGTACCTAGTAATTTACCCTATACACTTGGCGGTTGTAGCGACTTGCGCTCCATGCAATCTGACAGGATGAGTAAATTACCATAAGGACATTTGGGGTAAATTCATCATCGTGGAATTGATATGCTTCATTTCAATCCCTAAGAAGGCCCAGATGACTAGACTGCTCCATGGGAATGAAGCAATCATATCACTTCTTCTATGACACTTTTAGCAGATCATCGAACAATATGATTCAACACATGCCTAATTGGAATTGCTATCATCTTGATTCCCTAAGAAGGCCATTGAGGTTGGACCGCTCCATGGGATAGAGATGTACAATTACTCTTAACAGTTGCAATCATAGCTGATTAGGCCTAATCAATTATCAAATGCTAAATCTTATTTTGTTCAAAGTCATTCATAGTGGTCAAGCGACTCGTCACTTCATTTAATTGTCATTACCCTCATCGACTCGTCGCTTGAGGGGGTAGTCATAATATCATAATCATAATCAAATTCAACAGAAGATCCCTTGATCGTAGATCCCTTGATCTTGTCAAAATTGCGTTCGTCTTACGAATCATTGCCAATGACTATCATAAGCTTACCCTCTGCTAGGGCAAAAAGCAAATATGATAGTTAAGTTAGTAGCTCTCCTCCTTTCGGATCTATATGGCGCAGAAGCCTATAGTAGCACTGAAGCTACCCGATCACCACTGGAGCTTGCCAAAGCTTTGCAAATTTAAGCCTTCCATCCAGTTGGAAGCAATGATTCTAGGATGCGCATCCTTTTGCTGGACCTTGAGCATCTAATGTTGATCAGACTAATGATCATCATCCAACCTACGACATCATTTTAGGAGGTCTATTTTTGCTCAACGTTGTTCGATCTCACAACGCATCTCAAAAGGGGCATCTGTAGACACCTAAAATGCATCATGTCGAGGCGACTACTCATATGGGACATGCTAGAAGACCATATGGAAGACCTTGGACAAATACCAAGGTATAGCAGTGGTTCTAACCACTCATTTAGGTAGTTTGGCCTAATCAGTGTTAGCCATGGTTGACACCCATGGTTAGCAATGTTGACCACGCCTCAGAGCCACGGCTAGCAGCCAAAATCAGTTGGACCTTGGCCGATCCAAAATCGGTTGCAATGGCCAATTGGTTGCAGATCTGAGCGGTTTAGGGGTGGAAAGATCCAGAAGTTTCCCTCCAACTGCTCCAGCTGTCCCTTCTTGATCTTGGCTTCCTCAAGAAGCTAAGACATAGCCCTCCTAGGTGCTATAAGAACCCCATCCAAAATGGGAGATAGAGAGAGATGCATAGGAGAATTCGAGCGGTGAAGCCCTATCGAGTTCATTACTCACCTACTTGCATTGAGAGAAAGCTTGGTCATAAGCATTGAGAGATCAAAATGGCAATTCAAGCCATGGAGGTCCTAGGAGGCTAGGAGAGCCAAGAAACTCAATTACGCCAACTTCACGTGCAATCTGAGCAATCCAACCACCAAACTAGTCAGAGGACACAGAGGCGACCCTTGACCATCAATTTGGTAGAGAGATTCAGAGATTCAACCCCTGAATTGGAGGGTAAACATATCTTAGGCTTAGCCACGGCTAACAGTGCTCACCACGCCATAGAGCCACGGTCAGGGTATTATCTCTGATTTCCCTATTTTCTAACCGTAGGATCTTTTCAATTTCATTAGATTAAGCATATTTCATGTTTATTTGCTTTAATAGAGACTTTGACTGATAGAATTAGGGGTTTTAGTCACTTTTCTTTCATTCTTGCAATCAAGATACTAATGGTCTTTTCCATGCTTTCATGCTTTCAAATTCATAATTGAGGCATTAGATAGATTGATTGATGTTTCCTTTACAGTCTTAATGGTAGAATTATCATGTTTAATGTAGTTTAACATGTTTCTTGCACTTTCTTGATTTCATGTTGCTATGACATATTTTGTACAATCTTCCTCCAAAAGCCTCATCAAGAGAGGCCTCCTTTATTACTGATATGCCTCTTGTTGTTTATTGCACGTAGGACTAACAGGGTTTTGACATGCAAGGCAACAAATACCTCTAATCATGGAGAAGAAGGTCATCTACACCTTGGAGCAGTTCGTGTCATTGTAGAAGGCATTGAAAGACACCTACCCTTGCGAGGGATATTTCCTACTATAATTGTTGTATCGAATGGGTATCCCTAAGAGGGATGGATTTGTAACATGGATTGATTCAAATTAATGGAAGATACATTTCTTGTTATGTGTTATTTCTTGTCAATTTGTGTATGAATGCTCATTTTTATATGATTTACAACCATTACGGCATTAGGTGTTAGCCTTTTACAATGTTACAATTACAAAACAAACCATAATCATTTTTCATTCCATAACATAATGTCCCATACCCTTAAATTACAAAACAAACCATCATCATTTTTCATTCTATGTTAATCATTTTTAATTTCATAACATAAGGTCCTATATCCTTAAATTACAAAACAAACCATCATCATTTTTCATTTCATAACATAAGGTCCCATACCCTTAAATTATAAAACAAACCATCATCATTTTTCATTTCATAACATAAGGTCCCATACCCTTAAATTATAAAACAAACCATCATCATTTTTCATTTCACCAAAATCTACCATTTTAGATAATTAACATTAATTAAAGCTTCTACACTTTCAGTATCCTTAAATCTACCATTTTAGATAATTAACATTAATTAAAGCTTCTACACTTTCATTATTATAAAATCTACCATTTTAGATAATGACATCACATCTTCAAGCAGAGAAACAAGCACAAGCCATACTACCAATGGTAGAGGTATTACAATTATGTCATCGTGTCTTCAAGTAGAGAGACAAGCATAGGCCATACTACCAATGGTAGAGGCCATAAAACGATGCCATCAAATATTCAAGTAGAGAGATAAGCATAGGCAATACTACCAATGGTAGAGGCCATACAATGATGTCATCACGTCTTCAAGCAGAAAGACAAGTACAAGCCATGCAATGATGCCATCACATATCCAAGTAGAAAAAAAAGCATAGTCCATACTATCAATGACAAAGGCCATACAATGATGCCATCGCATCTTCAAGTAGAGAGACAAACATAAACCAAAAAAATTTTAAGACATAACCAACCTAGCTTGCCCATAATAACTAGATCATATACACTACTTAGGTGGACATCCATTGTCTGTTGCTCCTTTGCTCATGGTGCTCTTCTCACCACTTCATGATCCTTTGCTCTCTGTGCTCCTTAGCCCCTCGTGCTCCTTTGCTCTCCTTCCCTTATATGCTATCTCCCCCTACTTTTCCTCCTTCTCATCCTTCTCTCCTCCTCGGTCTACGTCCCCGCCTACTCACCATTACTCTTCGACCACCTTTGATAGGTGGTAGGGTGGACATACCTCCTCTCTTTTCCCAAGGTGATCACCATAAAGAGATTTCCTCTCATGTCAGAGGAGCTTCATGCATTCGACCCATTCAGGCCTCCAAAGGGCAACCCGACCCATTCTGTCGAATTTCATCTTGTCGCATTTACGCCATATGGATCGATCGTCGGGTGAGCGGTGACTTCCCTAGACATGCCATGGTAAAGACCTTACCTTGGGGTTTAAAGAATTGTATTTATATTCCCTATTTTATTTTAGGATAGGTTCTCCATTGTTTGGATGGAGTAATCATTTGATAAATCGATCATCTCTTTGCTTCTTTAAATGCTAATGTTATTAAATAAATCAACCTTTTATTTCAATAACATCTACTAGCATCATTTAAATAATAACTCATTTTTAATGAGATATTTTTGCTTTTTAAATAAATCAACCATTTATTTAAACAATATTTTTTCTTTTTAAATAAATCAACCATTTATTTAAATAATATTTTTGCCTTTTTAAATAAATCAACCATTTATTTAAACAATATCTTTTGCCTTTTTAAATAAATCAACCATTTATTTAAACAATATATTTTTGCTTTTTAAAATAAATCAACCATTTATTTAAACAATATATTTTTGCCTTTTTAAATAAATCAACCATTTATTTAAACAATGCACATATGAAGTTGTGAAGGCAAACCATCTACTCCATGCTCACCGGTTATCAAGGTTAATAATGTTGAAGTAAAAGATAATCATGCAAGTGCATCAAACAAAGAGGGAGTCTTTCCATCAATCTAATCACCTGTCTCAGCCTCTAGAACTTATGATAGCTACTAGGCCATCAGTCTGGGGCTCAAGGTGGTTAGATATTGATGATTATCCCTTAATCGAATGCATACCTATATGAAGGTATCTATCCATGTTACCTTCGAGTTGCCTTATCATAATTTCCCCTTCCTCAAGTACTCTCATCTTCGATGGATGACTCAATTCCCTCCACTCATGAGTGCACCTGATCCTACACATTGGCAATTCATTAGCAATATCATATCCTTTATTATCTACTCATTATTGTGAGGTTGCTTAATTGCACAAAATCGTGTATTAGCCACATTTGTTAATACATTGTTTTTCTATGTTCAAAGGTCCATCTGGGAGGGTCATGACATCCTCCCCCACTAGGACTAACACCATCCCCGGTGTTTCTTAGTTTCAAATAACATACAAAATCAAACAATTTGTTACAATATCTTAAAGTTCATCAAACAAGAAAGGAAAGTGTTTTTGCATATCCACCACTTTCTCCCACGTGGCATTTCTTTCTGAGAAACGGTCCCACTGGATCTTACACTACTCAAGGGTCCGATTTCGCATAGTCTCAGAGCATAATTCAAGGATACTTACTAGCATTACTTTGATTGCCTCCGGATTTACCATCTGCAAGTTAGAGACATCCCACACATGTTCAGGGTCAGCAATATATTTTCTAAGAAAAGATATGTGGAAGGTGTCATGGATTTTTGACAAATTAGGAGGTAAGGTGAGTCGGTATGCAATCGAGCTAATATTTTTAGTGATCTCAAAGGGCCCTACAAATCGTGGATCCAGTTTTGTGGACTTGATCACACTTTTCATTGGTTTGACCCTTAGGAACACTTTATCTCCCACTGAGTATTCTCTAGGAGTCCTCTTTAAATCGGCATAGCTCTTCTACCTATCAACAGCCTCCTTGAGCCTTTGCTTGATTACCTTGATTTGCTCTTCCATTTCCTTGACCATTTTTGGTCCAATCACCACTCTATCCTCTGGGTTGTCCCATGATAGTGGTGTTCTACACTTTCATCCATACAAGGCATCAAAAGGTGCCATCCCTAGAGAGGAATGATATCCATTATTGTAGGTAAACTCCACCAATGATAGATAGTCTTCCCATCGAGACTTGTGGTCCATACAATACATGCAGAGCATATCTTCCAGAACTTGGTTTACCCACTCCATCTGACCATCTATTTTAGGGTGGTATGCTGAACTCATATGCAACTTTGTGCCTATTTCCTGATGTAGGGCTCTCCAAAATTTTGAAGTAAACTTGGAATCCCTATCCGATATAATTACTTCCGAGAACCCATGCAATCAGAACACTTCTCTAACAAACCTATTAGCCACCACTTGAGCATCATCCTTGGTGTTCCTAGGTATGAAGTGTGTGACCTTGGTCAATTTTTCGACTACAACAAAGATTGCATCATGTTGGTACCTGGTCTTAGGCAAGCCTACAATAAAATCCATTGATATGACCTACCATTTTTGAGTAGGTATATTATGGGGGTACAAATATCCTATGGGATGCTTGCATTCTACCTTGACCTTCTGGCACTCAAGGCATCAGGCCACAAAATCTGTAATATCCCTCTTCATCCCTACCCAGAAAAATGTCCTTTTTAGATTTTCTCTCATTTTTACCCCTCCGAGGTGAGCCATATAAGGAGATCTATGGGCTTCTTGCATCAATATCTTCCTTAAATCCCCTAATTTTGGTATGATGATTCTTCCTTTGTAACATAAAAGGTCATCTATTACCCCAAACTCCTTATTGCTCTTCGGGTCTTCTCTTAACTTGGCTCAAATTTCTTGACAATATTCATCCTGATATTGCTCCTTTCTTACTTGGTCCATGAGCTTTATGTGGCTCCTGGTTATGGTTGCTATGTGTCTCCTCCTACTCAAGGCATCCACAACCTTATTTTATTTTCCTTTAATGTACTCAATTTCAAAATTGTACTCAATGAGGAACTCGACCCACCTTCTCTACCTCACATTGAGTATTGGTTGAGTAAATATGTACTTCAGACTCTGATGATCTGATTTTAACTCGAAGGGTCTTCCTACTAGATAATGGTGCCAGACCTTCAAAGCATGAACTACAATGGCTAGCTCTAAATCATGAGTAGCATAGTTAACCTCATGCTTTTTAAGCTTCCTTGAAGTATAAGCTACTACTGACTCTCCTTGCATGAGCACTCCCCCTAGTCCTTCCAATGATGCATCAGTGCATACTATAAAGTCTCCTTGAGGGTCTAGAATCTTTAGTATTGGTGTAGTAGTAAGCTTTTGCTTCAACATGGTGAAGGTAGCCTCACACTTCTCCATCCATTTGAATTCCTTCCCCTTCTTCTGGAGATTAGTTATCATCGAGGTAATTTTTGAGAAATCCTTTATGTGACATTGGTAATAGCTCATTAGCCCCATGAAGCTTCTTACCTCAGTAAAATTTGTAGGGGATGACCAATTTATCATGGCTTCTATTTTCTCTGGATCCATCATGATCCCTTCAGTTGATATGATATGCCCTAAATAGCGCACCTTCAAAACATAGAAATCACTCTTGGCTAGATTCCCATAGAGTTGATTTTCCCTTAGCAACTCCAACATGATCTTGAGATGTTTATCATGCTCTTCCTTGTTCTATGAGTATATTAGGATGTCATCAAGAAATACAAGGACAAACTGGTCTAGATACCTTCTGAACACACTGTTCATTAAATTCATGAAGGCAATAGGAGCATTAGTCAACCCAAAAGGTAGGATGGTGAACTCGTAATGCCCATACCTTGTCTTAAATATCATTTTGTGAGTGTCTTCCTCATGAATCCTCATCTGGTGATACCTTGACCTTAGGTCTATCTTGGTAAATACCATGGCATCTCTTAGTTGGTCAAATAAATCTTCGATCCTGGGTAAGGGGTACCGGTTCTTGATTGTAGCTTTATTCAACATCCTATAGTCAATACACAATCTTAGAGATCCATCCTTCTTTTTCACAAATAAAATGGGTGCACCCCATGGTGACACACTTGGTTTTATCAACCCCTTTTCCAATAACCCTTGTAGTTGTACCTTTAACTCATGCATCTCAATAGGTGACATCCTATATGGAGATCGGTGGATGGGTTCCACTCCTGGTATAAGATCGATAGTGAAATCAAATTCTCGCATAGGAGGGAGCCCTGGTAGGTCCTTTGGAAATACATCCTAGAATTCCTATAAAATTGGGTGTGTCTCAACCACCTCTTCCTTTCGATCCCTTTCAACTTCATTCATATTTACCACATAAACAATCCCTCCTTTCCTGAGGGCTTTCTTCAACTGCATAGCTGACAACATCTAGGGTTTGAATGCCCCCTACTTGCTATAAATTCATAGCCTCTCTTTATTTCCCTCAGAATACTCAATCCATCTATCTCAAAAATTGATTACAGCTTGATGGGCCTGTAGCCAATCCATTCCTAGAATCACATCAAAGGCATGAAGTGGGGCCACGTACAAGCAACCTTCCATGGTTCCATTGTCTAAAGTAATTTCCATCATTGGGAAACATTGGTTTACGGAGTAGGTCTATCCAGATCCATACTCAACCTTCCATCCATGAGCCAAATACCCTAGCCTTTCTAGCATATCTTTGGCTAAATTACAAGAAATGAAACTATTAGTGGCTCCACTATCTATTAATATATCTACTTGCTTATCAAAAATCTTACCTTTGATGATTAATGGGGTGGCTTGCCCCTCAAGTTTTTGATTCCCAGTTGCAACATAGATCTTATGCATTGGTTCCTTTCCTTTATTGTTGGGTGTGCTTGTCCCTGGTCGATATGGGCATTGATTAGCATAGTGCACCCCTTTACAATGGTAACATCCATCCTTGGGCCCTTGCTTCTTTTCTATTTTCTACCCCTCATCCTTAATCATCGGTATTGGAGTTGATGGCTTCTATGAGGGAGGTTTAGCATTATTGGGTTTGTTGCCTTTCTTATAAAAATTCTTCTTGAATTTATTTTGGCTTCCATTGAATTTCTTCTCTGGATTCTAGGGGTTCTTAGCCTTTCATTCTTGCTCTACCTCCCATTTTATAACCCCATTGCTATTCCTCTTCTTTAGTTCTTGATGTTCTTGCTCGATCAGGTTTTCATACTTATAGTAAAAATGTGATTATGCTTTCTTTGCTAAATCATAAGCCTTTTGCAATGACTTAGGTTCCTACATCTCCACGTCATGCTTTATCCTAGATTGCAATCCATGAGTAAACTTATGAATCCACATCTTCTCGTTATAGGTAGGTACATACTTCAATAACTTTACCAACTTCCTGTAGTATACCTCCACTAAGTTAGTCCCTTGCCTTAGGCTAGAAAACTCCTCAAACTTTAAAGCATAGAAGTGCTCCATGAGGAATCTCTTCTTGAAGATGACTATAAATTCCTTCCATGGAATGTCTACTAGTTCAATATTGGTTTCCTCATAGTAAGTCTCCCACCAATCCAAGGTAGCTCCTTCAAGGTAAATAGTAGCCCAAACCATTCGAGTACCCGAAGAATACCCCTTTACTATGAAGAAGACTTCCAACTCTCTTAGCCAAGCTTCAGTTGCGTCTCCCTCCCCTTCTCCATAAAACTTGGAGATACATACATTATTTAGGTCTCTTACCATATCTTTTTCTAAGAGGGTTCTTGCTTGCTTTTGCTCTACTATCAACCCCTCAACTTGGTTGACTTTTGAATCTCTAGCCTATGAATTTTGATTTGCCATAGTTTCCAACACTTGTCTTAACTGATCTTGTAACTCGGCAACTATAGTAGTAAGTTCCTCTATTCCTACATTGGGAACCTCTGGATCCTCATTCTAGATCTCTTCTTCGATATTACTTTGTCGAGTTTGTCTAGGTGGAGGCCTTTTCATCCTGGCCTTGGGTGGCATCTTGATCTGGTTTCCACCAAAAAAAGAGTTAGATTACAACTTTCTCTTAACTGAATTACTAACTTGACCACAATACAGAGTCCTTATTTCGCTATTCATTAGAGATCTAACTAGGATGAGGTTCCAAGGTTAGGATATATCATTAATACCAAAGCCCATACTGAGGTATCGTAATATTCATCCTTTTTCGGAATCAATTCCTTTAGATCCTAAGCAAGTAGAGACTCTAGGTTACTCTAGATTTCAGCTTATTCCTAAGCAAGCCTCTATTGGAGATCCTCGAATCTCTTCTACAACACATAAGAAGCTCTATACCCTCGAACCTAGAGCTCTGATACCAAATGTAACACCCCAAAAATCATGAAACAAGAAAACACACAAACAAAAAGAAAAGTTTATATATATTTATTTATTTTTGACTAAGGTGAAGGATTCATAAATCCCCAACCAACCTTAGACCAACTTAATGTTTGACATCCCCTAAGTTTCTCAAGAACTATACCACACAAGATTCCCTTCATGCAAGTCCCTCTGCGTAATCCTATCTTATGTTATGCACATAAGTCCATCCCTCTCATCAGTATTGATGAGCTAGACTTACCACCTTCAATCGTTAGAAGGTGTACATGCATCTCCATATTCCACACAAGCCATTATGTGTGGGCATGCTACATGTACTATGAGCTAAGCTATCAATCTTGTCCACTAACAAGCTATCTTAACTCTAGTACAATCTTCTAAACCTAGTTACCAATCTCCCTAAGGGGGTCTCAAGCCCTTAGGTTAACCTCTAAGTTCACCTAGAACTTACTAATGTTTCTTTCTTTTTAACATCACAAGAACATAAAATATCAAGATACTAAATCTAACAAATATGAATTTTCAACAAGCAAGGATAAATCAAGCATAAAGCAACAATCACCAAATAAGCATTCATTAAAATATTTAAATACAATACACCAAATAAAGAGGTACTAAATGTAGCAATTACAATGTTCATTTAAATACATAAGCAAGTATGGTACACCCCATACTTTCCACAATACTTTACATCCATTCCATCAGGGAAATCTCCCCACAATCTAATCTATTGCATAAATAACAAGATGTAAGGTAGAGAGCAAACTTGTGAATTGGTCCATCTCATGACTTTGGCCTTCCCACTCTTCCATCGATCAAGTGAGGATAGTAGGGGATCAGGACACTCATGGATCCGGATAGACATGCTTCTAAATGCACTTACTTATTTCATTGCCAAATTGCAACTATACAAATAACCCAAGCAATTCAACTTACTAATGCATAGTACTATCATAGAAAACTACTCTTTCCATTTTCCCTCTCACCCACTCATGAGAGTCAGTCTACCATGCATTAACTCATATGCTCTATTTGCAATAAATGAACTAACCCTACTTAACAATTAAAGTCCCATACCCTTAATTTCTAAGTAAACTGGGTTCACACATTACGCTACTTAAAGTAACTACTTTAATTTCCAATAAACCTTTTTCTTCATTTCATAATATAAGGTCCCATACCCTTAAATTATAAAACAAACCATCATCATATTTCATTTCATAACATAAGGTCCCATACCCTTAAATTATAAAACAAACCATCATTCTATTTCATTTCATAACATAAGGTCCCATACCCTTAAATTATAAAACAAACCATCATCATTTTTCATTTCATAACATAAGGTCCCATACCCTTAAATTATAAAACAAACCATCATCATATTTCATTTCATAACATAAGGTCCCATACCCTTAAATTATAAAACAAACCATCATCATATTTCATTTCATAACATAAGGTCCCATACCCTTAAATTATAAAACAAACCATCATCATTTTTCATTTCATAACATAAGGTCCCATACCCTTAAATTATAAAACAAACCATCATCATTTTTCATTTCATAACATAAGGTCCCATACCCTTAAATTATAAAACAAACCATCATCATTTTTCATTTCACTAAAATCTACCATTTTAGATAATGAACATTAATTAAAGCTTCTACACTTTCATTATCCTAAAATCTACCATTTTAGATAATGAACATTAATTAAAGCTTCTACACTTTCATTATCCTAAAATCTACCATTTTAGATAATGAACATTAATTAAAGCTTCTACACTTTCATTATCCTAAAATCTACCATTTTAGATAATGAACATTAATTAAAGCTTCTACACTTTCATTATCCTAAAATCTACCATTTTAGATAATGAACATTAATTAAAGCTTCTCTCAACAACAATGAACTATGGGATGGAACTGAAGAACACAAGCTTATACTAAGAGGGGGGTGAACAAGATAAGATAAAACTTTTACTTTCTTTACAAATGACAACAACAATAATATCAATGCAGTAATGAAACAATGCACAAATCACCACACACACAAGGGACACAAATTTAACATGGTTCACCCAATATGGGCTACATCCATGGAGAAATATTGCTTATAATTTTCTTAAAAAATTTCGTGGGCACCAACCTACAGGATACACCAATCCCCTATTACAATTTTTGTGGACACCAATCCATTGGAGACACCAATTCCCTCTCAAATTTTTGAACACCAATACATATGATACACCAATCCCATCTCCTCTAGTTTTGTGCACACTTATCTTTTTAAAATATTTTTTTTTGGCACTAAAACTCAAACCCCGGTCTCTCACCCATAACTCTTATTGGCTAGCAATAAACCACTACACCATCTTATGGAAGGTGATTCTACACCCTTAAACTTGATGACATGGTCATTACTCTTCAATCAAAAATGTAACCCTGGCCCACTTCAAACACAATATATTCAATGCTATTTCTTATTTTTATCTCATGCAATCACCACTTCGAATTCTCACACAACTGCCACTTTCATTGTCTTCAGGGTTCAACTCTAATATCATGCAGTTGCCACCTCCATTGTCTTTAGGATTTAGTATCTTGCATCCAAGTCCTGTGTCTTTGTATCTTGCTGTGTTTCTTCTCTACAAGCACCAACATTTCCACACAATATTAATGAATATAATGTAAATAAATAAAATAGTGTAATACCCCTATGCTTTGTCATTGTGCAAATATCTTAAGCGTAGCCAATGAATTTACACCATAGTTTCGTTGATATTTCTTCACTACCACTGATGTCTTCTTCACACTGTGTGCACTTCACATATACCATAGAACTCTCCTTTTCTTCCCTTTTGGAAACACCAATTTGCATAGATAATGTGATGCCTTCTCTTCTTTGATGCTTCCCAGAATGATCATGATCTTCACTACTGTGAACACTACCTTTGGTACCTTCATAGGCACCACAATATTCTTCTTTTCTAGTGTAGTGCATATGTTGATGGATTTGCTTACGATGTTGCACTTTAATTTGTAGGTTCACCACGTTCTATTCTTTGTTACAACAATAAGATTTTTTTTGGTTCTAAAAATCCTTTTCTTGAATTTATTGTAGCAAACTCTTGCGCAACTCCCACGAAGACATATTATATGAAGGCACTCACTCTTCAAATCTAGATGAAAACACACACGCCAAACATGAATGTCTTCAAGCACTCAAATGAATGGCACACTCTCTAGACTTACTCACTCTCCAATCACTCAAATGAATGACACACTCTCCAAGCATAGCACTCAAATGAACGACACACTCTTCACATGGAACACTCTCCGAAACTCACTCACTCTTTTGAATGCAGATGAAAGCACACTCTGCGAATGAATGAACTTCCTCTTTCTTCAAATGAAACACCAACGTACTCTCTCAAATCACACTCAGCCATAATGTTAAAACCATATATATTAAAAATAATTTTTTAATCTTCAACATTAGGATCGGCCCTCAAATTCAACTTTCCACTTCATATGAAATATTTAAATTGTTGATTTTAATATTTAAACTTTTATATCTTAACCTTTACTTTAATATTTAATTTAAATATTCAAGTATATCCCACTCTTAATATTTAAATATTAAAGTTCACATTTTGTCTTTCATACCTTTTGAAGATATATTTGTCTTGCATAGTTTACTCCAATACATCATGATTTGCTTTTGACATCAATGACAACTGCTATTAACCAAAACAACCTTTGAAATTAATGACAACTCAATTATTCTAAAAATCTCTCCCTTTGTCATTGATGGCAACCCTTCAACAAAAAATGTCCTTTATATCAACATGATCACAATTTCTCCCCCTAACAAGTTGCTTCCCCTCACTGAAATTCTCCCCCTTTGACATCAATGGCAAAGGGCTCCTTGGGGCTAAAATATAAAACACTAAACACAGTCCCCTCACCACATCCTTGTCTTGAGGTGATAAATTTTGATATGGGAGTAAAGTTACTCCCAAATTACTATGCTCCTCTTCTTGTTTTATTTTATTTCTCCAAACTTTAGATATCATATCCTTTTGCATATTTTGACTATCCTTCTTCTTGCTTGACTTTGAGAGCTTAGGGAACACTTTTCTACACCATTTAGCTCTATGTCCAAAATTGTTACAATTGTAACACATGATGTTGTAATCCTTGAAAAGTGCAAATGACTTAAAATTTCTTTTGGTGAATCTATAATCATTCTTACCATGAACCTTGAAATGTAAGGCTTTATGACCAAAATGATTACATGAGAAACAATAACCTTGGAATAAATATTCATCTTACCTTAGAGGATATGGGAACATGGTTCTTATTTGCTTTTTTTTGTGATGGTCCATGTTCCTTTATGGTGTATTATTTTCTTCCCATTGATGCTTTCACTTCTACACATATCAGTATAGGTCTTAGGTTCCTCTTCAATCATTTTATTTGATGTCTTTGTTCCTTTTGAGCTTGAATCCTCTTTCTATTTCTCTTGACCTTATTCAAAACCAAGTCCAATCTTCATAAATGGAGATCTCCGAGCTTTGATAATATCATCCAATTTTTTTGAACTTTTCCTAAACTGATATATCTTATCATTAAATTTTTCAAGTCCCTTCTTTAGAATTACAGCTTCATGTTCTAGTCTTTCACACTCTAGTTCTTTTGTTCTTAAATTTTCAGCCATACCTTCTTCAATTCTTCTTTCCTATTCAACCTTTAATTTTAAGTGGGTGAGATCTTGTAGAAGCTTTGCTTTTGTTTTATCATCCTCTTGTACTTGAGCCTTCAATATTGAGTTCTTCTTTCTAACCCTCTTTAACTCTTCAAGAGCAACAATAAGTTCCTCTTCTATGTCAACTGTGGCTTCCTCTTAATATTTTGAATCTTCCTCTTCTTCTTGATATTCAACAATAGGATCATCTTCTTTCTCTTCTATGACCAAAAATATATTTTTTCTTTTTCATTATCGAATAATTTTTCATCACTGCTATTGGAAGTACTGCCATTTTTTTTCAAAATAAAAACTCTTCTTGTGTCTTTGAAATATATTCTTCTTATGTTTGCCTTGATCATGCCTATTTTTATTTTCATGATGAAATTTTCTTTCTTTCTTTTTCTTATATTCATTTTCTTCTTCACTACTACTACTTCCCGCATGTGGACAATTAGGTGCATTACCACAATTAAAAAATTTCACAAATTGCATACCTTTGTGTTTTATTGGACCCTTCTTATTTATTCTCACAAAGTTAGCCTCTTCTTCACTACTTGATTCATTACTTGATTCTTTTTCTTTATTATTTTCACTTTTTGAAGCTTTGAATGTTGCCTCTCTTTTTTATGTTTGTTCTTTTTCTATCCTCATATCATAGGCTATGAGAATTCCATGTAGCTCATCCATACTTAAAGTTTTGAGATCCTTCATCTCTTCTATTGCTGAAACCTTTGCATCAAATCTCATGGAAAGTGACCTCAATATTTTTTGAACAATCTTAGAGTCTTCAATAATTTCTCCAAGTCCACAAATGGTGTTGACAACCTCATCAACACAAAGTAGATACCTAGCAATATCTTCCTCATATTTCATATTCAAGTCTTCAAACTTCCTCTTGTGTATTTGAATTTTTTCCATTTTAACCTTGTCATCTCCTTCATAATTTCTTTATAACTTTTCCCTTGCTAAAGTGCATTGCATGACTTTCACAAACTCTAATTTGCATAACCCACTTAATATTTCATTCATTACCCTGACATTATTTTTATATGGTTTCTTACCATTTGAATCCAAGGGAGGAGTAGTAGATGGTGTGAACCCATTCTCAATGGATTACCATAAATCATATCCATGTACCATCAAATAAGTCTTCATCATCACACTCCAGAAAGCATATTTAGTCCCATCAAATAATGGAGCTCTATTTGATGAAAATCCTTCTTGATGTGCCATTTGTGTTCCTATAAGATATTCCTTCAAGCTATTAGGCTCTCATGAAGTAAACCGCTCTGATACCAATTGAAGAACACAATATTATACTGAGAGGGGGGTGAATAGTATAAGATAAAACTTTTACTTTTCTTTCCAAATGATAACAATAATAATATCAATGTAGTAATGAAAAAATGCACAAATCACCACACACATAAGAGACACATATTTAATGTGGTTCACCCAATATGGGCTACATCCACGAAGAAATATTGCTTATAAATTTCTCAAAAAATTTCATGGGAACCAACCCATAGGAGACACCAAATCCCTATTACAATGTTCATGGACACCAATCCACAGGAGAAACCAATCCCGTCTCAAGTTCAAGGACACCAATCCACAAGAGACACCAATCCCCTCTCAATTTCATGGACACCACTCCATAGGAGACACCAATCCCCTATCAAGTTTTGGTTTTGTGGACATCACTCCATAGGAGACACCAATCCCCTCTACTATGGTTATATGGACACCACTCCACTCTATTCTACTTTTGTGGATACCACTCCATAGGAGACACCAATCCCATTTGCTCTGGTTTTATGGACACCACTCCACTGTATTACAGTTTTGTGGACACCACTCCATAGGATACACCTATCCCCTCTGCTCTAGTTTTTTGGATACCAGTCCATAGTATTTTGGTTTTGTGGACACCACTCCATAGGAGACACCAATCCCCTCTGATCTATTTTTGTGGATACCACTCCACAATGTTTTGGTTTTGTGGAAACCACTCCATAGGATACACCAATACCCTCTACTCTAGTTTTGTGGAGTCCACTCCATAGGAGATACCAATCCTATCTACTCTAAGTACTACTCAAATATGCTCCCAAACTTAATCACAATACTGCTCACAACTCCTACTCAATTCAACTCCAAAATCTACTCACAATACTTCTCACAACTCTGCTCAAATCAAATCCATAACCTCCTCATAAATCCTGCTCACAACTATACTCAAATTAGCTCCATAACCTGCTCATAACTCTACTCAACTCTATTCATAAAATTTGTTCCAAAACTTTCTCAAATATTCTCAACAATCTGATCCCAAACAACACTCATCTACTCCCAAATCTTACATACAAACAATGCTTATATATGTCAATGTGCTTTCCTCAACTAAAGTAATTTAGACATATTCTACCCAGAATTATTTTATCTTCATGAACATAGATAGAATGACATGCACTAACAAATGCCCAATATGTTCTTCACATTCATTAAGTATGTTGCTTTCACATGTCTCACATTTATTACATCAAAAGGTAGCTTTAGCCTAGCACTAGATAACTGACCTAGTAATTGTTGATTTCCACCTTCACTTCAAAACCAATCATAGTCACATCACACAAAAGAAATATTTCACAACACTTTCATGGCTGCCCACATAAAACACTTTGTCTTTGGAATTTCTATTGCCACACCTTGCCCAAAATATTATGCACTTATTCTCTTGTTCTAACAAAAGGAAACTCTCATTCATAAAAACCTTGGTGCATTAATAATTTCTCACTTTCTTTTATTTTTCCTTTTGAAGAAAACTTTCATACATAAATTCTCATCAATAAAATTTCATTCCCAGATATAATTAAAAGCACACTTATCTTTTCAAAATATTTTTTTGGTGCTAAAACTTGAACCCTGGTCTCTCACCCATAACTCTTATTGGCTGGCAATGAACCACTTCTACTACACCATCTGATGGAAGGTGATTCCACACCCTTCAACTTGAAGATGTGGTCATTACTCTTCAATAAAAAATGTAACCTTGGCCCACTTCAAACACAAGATGTTTCAACGTTGTTTCTTCTTTTTCTCATGTAGCCACCACTTCAACTTCTCACACAACTACCACTTTCATTGTCTTTAGGGTTTAGCTCTAATATCACACAACTACCACCTCCGTTGTCTTTAGGGTTTAGTATCTTGCATCCAAGTCCTATGCCTTTGTATCCTATTGTGTTTCTTCTCTACAAGCACCAACACTTCCACACAGTGTTAATGAATATAATGCAAATGAATAAAAC
Organism: Wollemia nobilis; assembly: GCA_028583015.1. Taxonomy (NCBI): domain Eukaryota; kingdom Viridiplantae; phylum Streptophyta; class Pinopsida; order Araucariales; family Araucariaceae; genus Wollemia; species Wollemia nobilis. The sequence continues at coordinate 378,476 of JAQPPZ010001900.1, read as the reverse complement.
ATTGTAATACCTCTATGCTTTGTCACTGTGCAAATCTCTTAAGCATAGCCAATGACTTTACACCACAGCATCGTTGAGATTTCTTCACTGCCACTGTTGTCTTCTTCACACTGTGCATACTTCACATATGCTATAAAAATCTCATTTTATTCCCTTTTGGAAACACCAATTTGCATAGATAATGTGACGCCTTCTCTTCTTTGATGCTACCTAGAACTATCATGATCTTCACTACTATGAACACTGCCTTTGGTTCCTTCATAGGGACCACAATCTTCTTTGTTTTTGGTGCAATGTAGATGTTGATGGCTTTGCTTGTGATGTTGCACTTTGATTTGCAGGATCACCATGTTCTATTCTTTGTCACAACAATAAGCTTTTTGTTGGTTCCAAAAATCCTTTGCTTGAATTCATTGTAGCGAACTCTTGCGTAACTCCCACGAAGGCATATTATTTGAAGGCACTCACTCTTCAAATCCATATGAAAAAACACACTCTGAACATGAATATATTCAAGTGCTCAAATGAACGACATGCTCTTTAGACTTACTCACTCTTCAATCACTCAAATGAATGACACAATCTCCAAGCATAACACTAAAATGGATGGCACACTCTTTGCATGGCACACTCTCTAAAACTCACTCACTATTTTGAACATAGATGAAAGCACACTCTATGAACGAATGAACTTCCTCTTTCTTCGAAGGCAAGACCAAGGTATTCTTTCAAACCACACTTAGCCATAATGTTAGAACCATATATATATCACAAATAATTTTTTAATCTCCAACATTTGGGTCGACCCTCAAATTCAACTTTTCCTTTCATATAAAATATTTAAATCGTTGATTTAAATATTTAAAATTTTATATATCCCACTCTTAATATTTAAATATTAAATTTAACACTTTTTCTTGCATACCTTTTGAAGATATATTTGTCTTGCATAGTTTACTCTAACATATCATGATTTACTTTTGACATCAATAACAACTGCTATTAACCAAAAAAACCTTTTACATTAATGACAACTCAATTATTCCAATAGGAACAATGTCCTACAGATAGGCCAGTTCCATATATATAGTAAGGTAAGACACAGGATGGACCAAGGGTCGACTAAAAGGCTTTCATCCCATCAACTCAAGAGTAGATGGTGCTCACATACCTATGATGCCAATAATTACTGTGACATGGGTAAATCATCCTCGATGCCAATGGAACTTGAGGGGACTTCCAAACCCGATTGTGATTTGTAAAGGAAGGGTTACCCGTGGTGCTACTTGATTGGTTACCACCCATAATCACAAACTAATAGCCAACAAAAATGGAAAAATGGTGATGACATCTGCATCATCAAATATAGATAATAACATAAACTAAACTTCTAATGAAAGTGGCTAACCATGACATCATTACATATTTGAGTAGAGAGAAGGGTGTAAGTTATACTACCAATGACAGAGACCATATAATGATGCCATCACATCTTCAAGTAGAGAGACAAGCATAAGCCATACTACCAATGACAGAGGCCATATAATGATGCCATCATGTCTTCAAATAGAGATACAAGCACAGACCATACTACCAACAACAGAGGTCATACAATTATGCCATCAAATATTCAAGCAGAGAGATAAGCACAGGCTATACTACCAAGGGTAGATGCCATACAAAAATGTCATCACATCTTCAAGTAGAGAGACAAGAACATGCCATACTGCCAATGGCAATGATGCCATTATGTCTTCAAGTAGAGAGAAAAGCACAGGCTATACTACCAACGGTAGAGGCCATACAATGATGCTATTGCATTTTCAATTAGAGAGACAAGAACATACCATACTACCAATAGTAAAGGCCATACAACAACACCATTGCATCTTCAAGTAGAGAGATAAGCACATGCCATAATACCAATGGTAGAGGCCATACAATGATACCATCACATATTTAAGTAGATATACAAGCATAGATTATACTACCAATGGTTGAGGCCATACAATGATGTCATCATGTCTTCAAGCAGAGTGATAAGCACAAACTAAACAATTTTTTAGACATAAACCAACCTGGCTCACCCATAATAGCTAGATCGTTTGTACTGCTTGGGTGGATGTCCATCGTCCATTGCTCCTTTGCTCATGATGCTCTTCTCACCACCTCATTCTTCTTCGCTCTCTAAGATCATTTGCTCCTCGTGCTCATTTGCTCTCCTTCCTTTCTATGCTACCTCTCATTCCTTTTCATCCTTATTATCCTTTTCTCTCTTTCTTAGTCTACATCCCTGCCTACTCGCCATTAATCTTCGACCACCTTCGATAGGTAGTAGGGCGAACATACCTCCTCTATTTTCCAAAGGTAATCGCCATAAAGGAATTTTCTCTCACGTCAGATAAATTTTGCATATTCGACCCATTTGGGCCTTCAAAGGGCAACCCAGCCCATTCTATCGAATGTTGTCTTGTCGCATTTACACCATATGGGTCAATCATTGGGTGAGAGGTAGCTTCCCTGACATGCCATGGTAAAGACCTTACCTTAGAGTTAAATAATTGCATTTATATTCCCTATTGCATTTTAGGACAAGTTCTCATTATTTGGATGGAGAAATCATTTGATAAATCAATCATCTCTTTGCCTCTTTAAATGCTAATGTTATTAAATAAATCAACCTTTTATTTTACATAGCATCTACTAGCATCATTCAAATAAACAACCACTCATTTTCAATGAGACATTTTTGTTTTATTTTAAATAAATCAACCATTTAATTAAACATTATCTTTTTGCCTTTTTAAATAAATCAACCATTTATTTAAACAATATATTTTTACCTTTTTAAATAAATCAACCATTTATTTAAACAATATATTTTTACCTTTTTAAATAAATCAACCATTTATTTAAACAATATATTTTATATTTTAGAAATAAATCAACCATTTATTTAAACAATATCTTTTTGTCTTTTAAAATAAATCAACCATTTAGTTAAACAATGCACATATGAATTTGTGAAGGCAAATCATCTACTCCATGCTCACTGGTTATCAAGGTTAATAATACTTAAGTAAAATGCAATCATGCAAGTGCATCAAATAAAGAGGGAGTATTTTTGTCAATCTAATCACCTGTCTCAATCTCTAGAACTTATGATACCTACCAGGTCATCAGTCTAGGGCACACCTATATGAAGGTATCTATCTATGTTACGTTTGAGTTGCCTTATCATCATTTCACCTTCCTCAAGTACTCTCATCTCTAGTGGATGACTCAATTCCCTCCACTCACAAGTGCACCTGATCCTACACATTGGAAATTCATTAGCAATATCATATCCTTCATTATCTACTCATTATTGTGAGGCTACTTAATTGCATAAAATTGTGTATTAGCTACATTTTTTTAATACATTATTTTTCTATGTTCAAAGGTCCATCTGGGAGGGTCATGACAGTTAGCTAAACTGTATAAAAATTCCTCAGCTTCGAACAAGGTATTTCTTATGAAGTATTTATTTAATATGCATATGTTTGAAGGTGGTTTTGTTACTGATCACTTAAATGAGTTTAATATGATTACCAATTAGTTAAATTTTTTGGAGTAAATTTTTATGATGAGGTTAGGTCTCTTTTGATCTTATGCTCATTACCAAAAATTTGGAATGGCTTGGTCATGGTTGTGAGTAATTCTATTTCTAGTACAAATACTTTAAAATTTGATGATGTTATTAATGTTATCCTTAGCGATAAAATGCAATGAAAAAGCATAGGTGAGACATAGGGTAATGCATTGACTATGGAAAATAGAGGGAGACAAAAGGAGATAGGAAAGAGTCTAGGAAAACATGGAAACTCAAAGAAAAGAAGATTCAAATCCAAAGGGAAGCAGTTAGAATGCTGGTATTGCAGGAAGAAAGGACACCTAAAAAGAGACTATTGGACTCAAAAATAAAAATAGGGAGAAGAAAAATAAGGTAATTAGGAAGCAAACATAGTAGGTGATGTATTACAAGATGCTTTAATCCTTTCACTAAATAATATTAATGATTATTGGGTGCTAGACTCAGGCGCTTCATATCATGCCACACCCTATAGGAAATATTTTCTAGATTATCTTCAAGGTGATTTTAGATAGGCCTATTTGGGTGATGATAAACCATGTAAAATCATTAGAAAGGATAAGATACAGATAAAATTACCGAATGAAAACCAATGGTTGCAGAAAGAGGTAAGGCATATTCTTTATTTGAGAAGAAATCTAATTTCTAGAGGGTAGTTGGATAGTAAAGGATGTACAGTTATATTCTCAACAAATTCGTGGAAGGTTGCTAAAGGATCACTGTTCTTAGAAAAATAAAATAAGGAAGGTATGTTGTATGTATATACTGGTAATACTGATCTTTCTATTGCTTTAGCTTCTACATGAGAAGATACAATTTTGTGGTATCATAGGCTTGGGTACATGAGTGAGAAGGAGATGCGGATTCTCCACTCAAGGAGTTTGTTTTCAGGTTTGAAGCAGGTTGATTTGGACTTTTGTGAATAGTGCATTTATGGAAAATAGAAAAGAGTCAAATTTATTAGAGTTAGAAAAGAAAATAAGAGTGAAAATCTAGAGCTTGTGCATACAAACATATGGGTACCAGCTCAGGTATCATCTCTTGGTGGCTCTTATTATTATGTTACGTTTATTGATGATGCAACTAAAAAACTTGGGTTTATTGTATTCAAAATAAATTGGATGTCTTTGATACTTTTAAGAAATGGAAAGCTTTGGTTGAGAATGAGACAAGAAATAAGTTGAAGTGTCTTAGATCAGATAATGGAGGTGAGTATTGCAGCAAAGAGTTTGATAGTTACTATTCATACCATGGGATTCGTAGAGTGAAGATAGTTTTAGAAACTCCATAATAATATGGTGTGTCAGAAAGGATGAACAAGACTATCATGGAATGCGCTAGGTGTATGAGATTACATGCAGGAATGCCCTTAAAGTTTTGGGTAGATGTTGTGGATAATGCTATTTATTTAATAAATAGAGGACCTTCAAGTTCCCTAGATGGTGGGATTCTAGAAGAGACACAGAAAGGTAAGCCTATTAACTACTCAGTTCTAAAGACTTTCGATTGTGAAGCATTCATGCATATTTATAAAGAAAATAGAACTAAACTTGAGGTAAAATCCAAGAAGTGCACTTTCATTGGATATGGATTTAATAATTTTTGTTATTGTTTTTGGGATTATGAAAATCACACAATCATTAGGAGTAGAGATGTGGTTATCAATGAGAATGTCATGTATAAATACTAGTTTTAGCAAAAGAAATACGAAAAGGTAAATACATAATACACAATGCTTGATGAAATTGAAATTCCAAAGATGCTAAAAAATCAACAACAACAACAACAAGCACCTCAAATTCTTACAAGTGTTGCTAGAAAATCTACCAAGATAAGTAGACCCCCTGATTGTTACTCACCATTATATTATTTATTATTGTTTGACTCTAGTAAACCAAAAATATATGAAGAAGTGATGTAGATATAAACTAGGAAGAAGTGGGAGTAAGGCATAAAATAGGAGATGGACTCCTTGGTACACAATCAAACTTGGGATCTGGTTCGGTTTCCTGTAGAAAAAAGAGCATTGTAGAATAAATGGGTTTATAGGGTGAAAGAAGAAGATGGAGGTAAAAATAGGTATAAGGCTAGACTGGTTGTAAAGGGGTTTGAACATAATAAAAGTATTTATTATGATGAATTTTTTCTCCTATTGTTAAAATGACTTCAATTAGAACTATTTTAAGCCTAGTGGTTGTAGAGGATTTGCATCTTGAACAGTTATATGTAAAAACAACTTTTCTCCATGGGGATTTGGAGGAAGATATTTATATGTCGTAGCCATAAGGGTATGATTTCAAAATGAAGGAGGAATTAGTATGCAGGTTGAAAAAGAGCTTGTATGGCCTGAAGAAAGCTTCAAGGAAGTGGTATACGAAATTTGACAAGTTTGTGTCAGAACAAGGTTATAGTAGATTTTATTCTAACCACTATGTTTATTTTAAGAGATTGGATAATGATAACTATATTATCCTATTATTGTATGTAGATGACATGCTTGTTACAAGGTCTAACATGCAGGATATAATTATGCTCAAAAGAAAATTGGTAGATTCATTTTCAATGAAGGATTTAGGTGTTGCAAAGCAAATCCTTGGTGTGAGAATAACAAGAGATAGAAAAAATTGTAAATTTACATTATCTCAAGATGAGTACATTGAGAAGGTGTTGGAAAGATTTAATATGCAAGATGCAAAATCTGTTAGTACATATTTGGCCAATAATATCAATTTGATCAAAGAGGTATCCCAAGATACAAGAGGAGATTGACTATACATCCAACGTTCCTTATACATCAGCAGTTGGCAGTTTGATGTATGCGATGGTGTGTACAAGGCCAGATACTGCACATGTAGTGGGATTTATGAGCAGGTTTATGAATAATCTAAAAAAATAGCATTGGGATGAAGTGAAGTGGATTCTTAGGTATTTGAGAGGTACTGTCACTTAGGTTTTATGCTTTGGAGGTTCTAACACTGCTTTACAAGGATATGTTGATTTAGATATGGCAGGTGATATAGACAGCAGGAGTACCACAGGGTATGTTTTTATTGTAGGTGGAACTACAGTAAGTTGGATTTCAAAATTATAGAAGGTTGTTGCACTTTCAACAATAAAAGAATATTATGTTGTTGTTACAGAGGCTAGTAAGGAGATGATTTGGTTAAAAGGTTTACGGAGGAGTTTGAAAAGAAGCAGGAGAATAGCATACTATATAGTGATAGTCAAAGTGTCATTAATCTTGCAAAGAATTCACCATTCCATTCTAGGATTAAATATATACATATCAAGTACCATTTCATATGATCAGTGTTGAAAGATGGACAATTAAAACTAGAGAAGATACACACTAGCCAAAACTCTGCAAATATGTTCACAAAGGCAGTAACCAGTGAGAAAATAAGTTCTTGCTCAGATTTAGTTGGTCTTCAAACATTGATAGTAAAAGGTGAGAAAAATTCTAGGTCCAAAGTTGAAGCATAGTCCAGCAGGTGCGGTAGCGGTGAAGTTACTATGATCAGTCTCCATGTGGGAGATTGTTGGTTGTGGAGCCTTATCTAATTTGGAGGCCCTGTTTTAGCCATGTTTGGATCCACTCTACCAAAGGATATGGGCATTATGTAATTGTGTCAAATTGCATGTCAATCTGAGTTTTTTTTGTGAATTACTATTTTCGGAAAAATTGTGACAAAAAATAATTTTCCAAAAATAGTAATTACTAAAAACAAAATTTTTTTAATGAAAAATAATTTACCCAAAATAGTAATTACTAAAAACAGAATTTTTTTATGAAACATAATTTTCCAAATGCAGTAATTACTAAAAACGGAATTTTTTTGATGGAAAATAATTTTTCGAAAAGAGTAATTACTAAAAATGGCAAATTTTGATAAAAAAGATAATTTGCAAAAAAGATAATTTTTTTATTTTTATTTTTGGGGTCTTAATGATTTACTCTAAAATTGTAACCCTTGTTTTATAAGATGTTGTATGACATTGGATATGTGATAAGGAAGAGAGATTGTAATTGTGAGATCAAATATGAAGTACAGTGTATTTTTTGTAGGTTGTATCCCTTCGAGATTTGTTGGATGGAATAATAAATCCTGGTTATTTTCTCCATGGACATAGCCCACATTGGGTGAACCACGTAAATATGTGTCTTGAGTATTGCTTTATTCTTCTGTGTTTTATTTTCACATTTATTTATTGCTCGTGTTTTATTTTATAATCCTAACAATTTCAAAATAAATTAGTGAAAATCTCTTAAGACCTTTCTTAGGGAAAGAAGTGAAGAATGTAGTGTTTGGGATGCCAAAGGATAAGGGTCTAGGGCTGAATGGATTTTTAGTTGGTTTTGTTCAAACATCATGCCATATAATTGGAGAAGATGTTAGTGCGGTTGTAAGGAGATTTCATGTTACAAGCAGTTTTCCAAGAGATATTAACTCTACCTTTTTTGTTTTGATTCCTAAAAAATAGGGACCAAATAATTTCTAGGATTTTTGTCCAATCAGTCTTTGTAATATTGTTTATAAATTTTTTACCAATCTAGTAGCTAATAGATTAAAAGTAGTCCTCCCTCTAGTGATCTCTCAATAGCAAGAAGAGTTTGTGAAGGGAAGGCAAGTTATAGATGGAGTAATTTCTATTCATGAAGTTATTCATTCCATGGAGAAAAGAAAAAATTTTGGGATGATCCTTAAATTGGACATGAATAACATGTATGACAGGGTTTTTTGGTCCTTCCTCAACAAAATCTTGAAAAAATCTGGCTTTCATGACCATTGGAGACAATGGATTAGGACCTATACTTCTTCTACCATGTTCTCGCTAATTGTCAATGGGGAACCTGTAGGGTATTTTAATAGTGAGTGAGGCTTAAGACAAGAAGATCCTATCTTTCCATATCTTTTCATTATCATGGTAGAAGAATTAGGGATAACATTCTCTATAGCTAGAATTTTTATAAGGATTAAGGGTTATAAACCAGCTTCAAATATTGAGTTAATTACTCATCAACAATTTGTTTATGATACCATTGTAGTGGTCCAAGCTTCGGTAATTGAGATGAGGGAGATAAAAGATATTCTTAAAACTTATGAATAGGCTTCTAATCAAAAGATCAATTTTGTTAAGAGTAAGGTTTATTTCATTAATACTTTAATAATGAAGCAACATAGGATTTCTAGATTTCTCAATTGTGGAGTAAAGGAATTTCCCTCCTTGTACTTAGAAATTCCCATGTTTAAAGGAATAATGAAGGAAGAATTATGGAATCCTATTTTAGAAAAATAAAAAAAACTAGTAGGGTGGAAAGGGATGCTTTTAAGCCAATTTGGGAAGCTTCAATTGGTGAAAAAACTCTATAAAGCTTACTTATTTACAACATGTTTTATTTTAAAATGTCAACTAAAGTAGAAAATGGGCTGGAGCAAATTCAAAATATGTTCTTATGGAATGGTACAAAGGAAAAATAACATATCCTTGGTAGCTTTGGATAGGGTTTGTAATCCTAAAAAGGAAGGACGATTGGGGCTGAGAAAAATGAAAGGGTTTAATAAAGCCTTGGTTAGCAAAATTGGATGGAGGTTGATTCAAGAAAATGAGGCCTTATGGATAAATATAATCAAAGATAAATATTTGGAGAATAATGACTCTTTTCTAATATGCACAAACCCTCCTCTATGTTGCTCTCTTTGGAATAATTTTGTTAATATGAGACTGTTTATTTGAAAATAAATTTGGTGAAAGGTTAGAGATGGTTCCCAAATCGATTTTTGGAAATACTTGTGGCTCATGGATAATTTTCTAGGGTTTATTGATCATTTTAATTCTACTAGAAACCTTTTTTCTAATTCATTTGAAATAAAAGTCAAATATTTTATACATAAAGGAATTGATGGCAAGCAATGGAAAAAAGATCGATAGGCATTCTAGTTCGAGGGACATTCAACAAACAATTATGAAGATAAATTAATTACTATAAGGATGTCATTTAAATTAAAATGACATAGATACTATTAGTTGGGCTCCCAATCCCTCTAGTAGATATTTAGTTAAATCAAGATATGAATCCCAGTTCTCTCCCTCCCTAGGTATCTTTGATGCAAATAGCATTTGAAGCAAATTTTTTATTCCAAAGATTGCCTTCTTCCTATGGTTGTCCATACAAAATAAAATATTAACACTATATAATTTAATGAGAAGGGGTTTTTCTATCCCAAATAGATGTGTGTTATGTCTTAAAAGTGAAGAATCAATCACGCATATATTTATGGAGTGCCCCTTCTCTTCAAAAAAATTCAAATTGATATTGAAGGAATTTGAAATTCAATGGGTGAAGCCAAAGGATGTTATAATTTTTTTCATTTATTTAATAAGCTATGTGTGGATTCTATTAGGGGTCACTCCCATTACAAAAATAAAATATTACATTTCTAAAAAAATAATAAAAGCATACCCAACTTTGCCTTTCTATCAAATATATTCTTAACTTGTCTTTTTATCAAAGATATTCTCCATATTACTCAAATTGCTAAGTTTCCATAATCAACTCCTTTTATATTAGATTCCTTCCAAAGTTTAAATTTTATCGAGATGAAATTCAACATTGTGAGTAGCTAAAATATTTGTTGCTCAGCTTATATATCTATAAATATCTTATCTATAACAAACTTACAATTTCTTAATATCTTTTTTAGGGTTCTTATTCATTCCATTAATATTCTAAAATATTATTTTCATTGTTATTTATTATTTTTATTTATGGGTTTATCCCCAATTCTTGTTAGTACTTGTGATAATTGCTTTTTTTTTCCCATATAAATATCCCTTTGGGTTTCTTTTTCTCTTTGTTTTTGCTTCTTGGGTCTTCCTCTCTTTTTAAAATTCACAACAATACTTTCATATTTATCAATCTCTTCAATCTTCTCACACTGCTCATAGTAATACTTATCATCTTTAGCTTTTTCTTATTATGAAGAATCTGAAGTGCAAGGAATAACCTCAAAAAAAAAAATCTTCTTCATGTTGCCCTAGAAATCCTATAGTGCAAGGATGCTCTTCTATAGCAATTTCCTTCTTATTTTCCCCTAAAAAACCTAAATTGTTATGGGTTTCCTCCATCCTCATTTCTTTATTATTCTTCTCTTGAAACCTTAAAGTTCAAGGGATAACATCTTCACCCCTTTCACTTTTATTACCTGGAGAATATTTTATACTACTTGAGTAAAATGAAGATGATTTACTTGGAATAAACTTGACCTTTTTTGTCATCTTTTTTTAGGATTTCTCTCCACATCTTCTTTTGCACCTTTAATTCCTTTTGAACTTGCCAAATGATACTATAGATAGGATTTCTTTACCTCTTCTTTCAAAGTGGAATATCCTTGATCTAATCTAGCTTCTATTACTATATCTTCTATTACTATATGATTACCTTGCTTTATCTTGATGTTTATATCATCACTAGAATTTTATCTCTTTCTTCATAGTTTTCACTTTACAAACTCTTGCTATGTGTCCAATAGCATAAGAGAAAAAAATGCAATATTTTTATAATTTACTTGTTGATCCCATTCTCTTGATTCATATTAAATCTTAAAGGATTGTGGCAAATGTTTTAAAATATTCATAGAAACACATATTCGTGTATATATAGCATGCTTTTGTTCCTTGGTAGTTAGTACTTCCTTAATGAATTCCCCTAGGGTATTTCCAATAGTCTTCAAAAAATCCTTATTTATAAGTTGGCATGTAAGTCCAAAAAGTTGAATCTATTTAATAGTTTTTGGGTCAACAAAAAAATTCCATTCCATGATCTCAAATAAAGTGCATCTCTTCCCCTAAACCATGGAACACCAACCATTATTTTATCCCTAATTTTTGAACTAGAAAATATGATGAGGAAAAAATATTTAGGAAGAAAATTTACAGAGTAATTTGAATTTAATCCCCACTTCCACTTGATCTAATTTTGAATCTCCAAATTCCTTGGCCATGATCTATGGAACTTACATATTAATTCTCTACTTTTAAGAACCATTATATCATGCTCAATCATCTCATCCTTGATACTTACTTTTGGTGTAACATCTACTACCTAGATCAAACTTGTTAGGTATTTGCTCCTCCTTATATCCAAATTGGGTCTCCATACTTCCAACTAGGGCATCTTGACTTCCCATTAGGGCTTTCAAATATGAATTTCCTTCCATCCTAGCTAATGGATCCACTCTTGGCTTACACTCCATCTCGGCTTGCACTCTCTCCTACCTCACACTCACTCCTAGTTTACAATAGCCCCTGTCTCTTCTTTTTATCAATATTCCTTTACTTAAAATTGTTTTTGGAAGTAATATTCCACACATTCGTGGTAAGGATTTGAAGCATTGATGCACTCTAGATGAACCTATTGCTCTTTTTCCATTATTGAATCTCTTCTCACACTCCCCCTTAGCTCACACTTCCTCACAAATTGCACTTCCTCCTAGATATGATAAGATTCAATTATAAAGGATGTTACAAATTTATTAGAACAATGGAAATCTACCTTTTCCAATTTAGGGCTATCTCAATTGGGGAAGCTAGACCTGCCTCATTTTTTGGGGGAAACTTGGAGGGAAACAAATAAAAAAATATTTAAGGAAATGTACATAGATGAAATTTCAACCTTCAATAAAATTCTATTTGTAGTTAAGAATAATATCTCTATTATACCTCATTATAATGATGGAGGAAGGGTAGTGGAATCTATAATTGCTTTAAAATGGGGCTTTCCTACAAGCCAAAATTATGATATTGACCCCTTAAGATTCAATAGATGGAATCCAATCTAGAAAGCACCTCAACTTGGTTGGATTAAAGTGAACCTTCATGGGGGAGCTAAGGGAAACCCTGGTAGGTTAGGAGGAAGGGGTATTTTTAGAAACTTCACCATGTTGAGATTTTACTATTTTCAACCACTCTCTCACATCAATATCATTTTCTCCAAAAAAAAATGTAGTTCCATAGTTGATGCCCTAATGCAAACTAGGGTTTTTTGACAATATATATCATGTCCTAATGCAAACTAAAGTTTTATAAAAATATATCTCTCCACTATTTTGAAGATAAAATTCCACATAAACAACTAGATCTACATTTTTATCCAAAATAAATTGTAATTGGTTTTCCTACATAAATTAATAAATTTTATCTTCTAAAAAAACTACAATTTGAAAATTTGGCACTGCCCTTGTTCCAGATGACTAACTTTAAAAGATTGTATCTCCCTCAATACTACTCAGAATATTTCATATGACCACTCATTTTAAAGCTCTTCAAATTCTACATAAAATGATCCAAGATATGGATCTTGAAATATGATATGTTTTTTAAAAAAAAAATCTGCCCTAATTCTGCAATCCAAAAAAATAATCCCCACTTTTCGAGAATCATTGCTTTGATACCACTTGTTACGAAACTTTATTATCATTAATTTAAATCATTCACCAATATATAGAAATATCAAATCATTCATCAACAAATAATTATCCACAATAATAATCCACACAATGAGATAGAGATAGATAATACCCTTAAGATACCGAAACACCAATAATACTCCTTAAGGAAGGAATAACTCCATAAGATCTTCCAAGATGAGAGTGTCACTTAGAGAGGGAAAAGTCCCATAAGCCACTTCATGGGCAAATACGATTACATATGATTGATATCAATGATTATTACAACTATAAACGTCGAGATTTATCAACTCGAGGCCCCTATCTATCATTAAATATTTTTTAAATATTTTAAATCCACTGTAACCCTTAATGTCAGCAGATAATTTTCTTAATGTCGAATTTTTAATAAAATATTAATATTGTTTACGATGTGGCTGACCTTCTTGGCTGCCATTGTAGGATGCCTATTGGCATAATGAAAAATATCTCTTATTTATATATCCATTATCTAATTCTACTTTGGGGAGTCGACTACTAATATAATATTATAATACAATCAACCTTGGGCTAAGTGTGGCCCATGCCAACCCTTATAGAATATAATAATATATCCCCAAATATCTATTCCTAGGTATCCTAACAAATATCATAGTGGCATTTGTAGAATCTTATGGTATTCAATTCAATAATATGGCAATAACAAAGGCCGTATTCACATAAATGAGCTTAATAAAGTAGATGAATATAAGAGGTTCATTATTGAAGGTGACTCTTTAAATATTATTAATTGCATAAGGGGTAAGAATGAATCTATTTGGAACATATTAGATATTATATCATATCTAAGAGATATCATTACAACCTTGGAAGAGGTTAAAATAGTGCATATCTATTGGGAGAGAAGAGAAACCAAGCGATAGATTGGTTGGCTAATAAAGGTGTAGATAATCCTGAACTAATTCTATGGAGGGATGATTTCCCTAGTGAGTTGAGGAGTATAGTTGAGAGGGAGTTGCAAGCTTATGATAGATAAAATTATGGTTAAATTATTAATTAGTGGTTGGAAGACTTATTCACATCTTATAGTCATAGGAAGTTAAGCATTTATGTTGTTTTTCTTGTAAGGGATCTGTGTGGCTTCTTGTCCTATTTTATTACTACTCTTTGTAATTGCATATTTTTGATGTCTTAGTTCCTTTTTATTTTTTTTAATTCCTCATTGTTTGATTTAATGTAGAGGAGTGGTATTGTAAAAAAGGGTTGGGGCCCTTTCAAAAACCCTTTCTTTTCACCCTAATAAAAAATAATAATTATTGTTAAATTCTATAAGGAAAAATTTAAAGAAACATTACTTGATAAGCTCATCATGAAAATTATAAATATATATTTTTATTCTTATTATGTTTGGGGCATGTAACATATTTTTAGCAATTTCAATGTTGATCAATAATTTTTAGTAAGAGCATGAAAGATTTATCAATGTCCAAAACCTAAAATAATACCCACAATGCAACTATCAAGACTATATCATCCATCCTAGTAGCACTATTAACAAACTTTTTCAAATGAATAAAGAACTGCTAATTAGAATGAAACTCAAGCGATGAAAGATCTAAGCATGAATGAGAAGAGAAATGAAGAGTGTAAGGAAATTAAATAATGTCTTGTGGATTGTTAAAGAGCTATGCAAAATGTTGATATTTTATTACTTCAATAGATGGTGGATTTGAAAATAAATTCTAAAGAATAGGATGAACAATTTTGGTATAGATGTATTGCAAGTGAAGCTCTTGAAGGTTTTCATAAACTAAAAATACCCATCTTTATCACTAGTCTGGCTTGGTTGGTGTTTTGATGATCCCAACAAGATGACCATGTTTGATGTTGTGGTGGTAATAAGACTTCTTATCTTTCATTTTTGCTAATTAAATTTCAAATTCATACTTATGCTTTGAAAATATAAATTTGTATCATGTAAATGTATTAATTTAGATGTTTTCTAAATATTAAATTATTAACTATAAATGTATAACATCATAGTTTCTTTTAATACTATCATTAGGTAATAAAAAATTACATATTTGTATAATATTTCTTTTAATATGATTGTATAAGTTTCAATCATTGCATAAAAAAATTGTTTGTTTTAGTAATATTATTGAAACTTTATAAAAATCCTTATAAATTAATTACCAAATATAACTACAAATAAACAAAATATTAACATACAAAAAGTAAGAACCGATTCCACCATGTAAATTCAAAAATCAAAAAAATTAAAAAAAAAACATACAAAAAAGTAATGCTATATTTAATATTATAATGGATAATATTTCATGTTGATATATGAGGATTTAAAGCAATAATAATTTTCCTACTCCTAATTATTTCCCTTGGAAGAATGTCTGGTTGCTAAAGGCCTTCCCTAGAGCCTCAGCATTTTTTTGGTTAATAGCCAAAGCAAGATTCTTATAGGAGATAATTTACAAAGAAGAGGATATCATAGAAGTGTACCTTATGTAAGAAGGATTTACAAACATTACACCATTTACTTTCTTATTGTTACTTTGCTCACACCATTGGGAGCTACATTTTCAAAAATATGAGAATATATAGCGTAGCTCTATAAACATTATAAGATTTGAAATGTTAGATTAGTTATTTCAAATCTAAAGAATTATGTATTATATGGAAGATTGGTCCTATCATTATTTTTTAGAACTTATGGCTTGAAAGAAATAATAGAATTTTTAAAAATAAATCTCAAAATCATGCCCAAGTTTAGAATTGTATTATTGCCTCTCTTTTAGAATATTTGAAGACATGGTGTTAATTATGGGAAGTATCAAGTGTAGAATAAGAGGTTCTAGCCTCTTAATTACATGATTTGAATATACATTGAAGGATCTTTTGGAACATTGGAGCTAACACAAAGGATTTTCTTGGATGTATGATAAAATAAAAATGTCTAAAAATTAAGTTTACAAAAAATTATTTTGATGGGGGTGCCTAGGAGAAAAGACAAAAGTATCAAGATATTGCTCTTCTAGGTTTTTGGTCTCTAGTGAGAGTCCCTTTTACTTAGGATTTCCTCAGCTTATGAGGGTTTTCCATAACCCCCAATATCGACAACCTAGCAATTAACATTGGTGTCATAGGAAAGAATGTGAATGAAAATGACACCCATGGAGTGTCCTAGGAAATTGCTTTTGATGGAGAGTCACAAGGTAGATTTAGTCTACCTCTACCCAAGTTTGATAATGTTTATCAATGGTTGAAATATTTTAACCTAGTGGGGTATTTTATAGGATGCATTTACAAAGAAGTGACATTGTGGTCTTGGGTTGACTCAACTTGGGATACTCATGGAGTCAATCTCAAGTTGATTCATAAACTAACAAAGGTTTTTTTCTATTTTTATTTGTAGATGTTGCTTATGCAAAGGCAATTTATGAGCATGATCATTGGTCCATGATATTCTCCTTAGAGGTATTCTTTTAGTTTATGAGAAAAGAACCCCCAAGATCCTAATTTGGGTAAAGTTCCCAAGTTTTCCCCTCCCTCTTTGGCTCTTTTTGAATCACATGGTAATAATATTAGAACATTTATTATTGGTTGAAGCCAACAGTTTTTCAATGCTCACCCATATAAAAGGGTTGGTGTTAAGGTTGATCTATCCAAGAACCTATAGAATGTTATCAAGATACATGTGGGTAACACCACTAATTTGCAATGAGTGGTGTATATTAACCTATAGAATACCTACTTTAGATGTCAATCATAAAACCACAAGGTTAAGGATTGTTTTCTTATTCCTTGCAATAAGCCACAACCGGCCCCCATGTCAAACATTATCTCTTCCCTAGGTCAAAGAGGATGATTGGACCACATTCCCAAAAAGTAAAAAATGAGGCTAGTTTTTTAGTCCCACAATCCTAAAAAATAGTGGAAGATCAACTAGGTGCAATTACAACAATCATAAAAATGTTGATCACTAAGGCTCCTCCACCTTGCCAAAGCCACATCCCAATAGCTAATATGTAAATTATGGTCATTGAGGCTCCTCTGCCTCACCACAACCACACCTTAAAAATTAATATGGCCACTATGGAAAGCTCTCCTCCCCCTTCTCATTTTACAAGATCTCGATGTTCCTATAGTCTTAGGTAAGAGAAAGAAGAGGATTGTTCACCAAAAAAGTAGCTCCATCTCTCCAATACCTAGCTAGAGAGATCTAGACATAACAACTTTAGAAGTTTTGAGGCATTGGAGTTGCTTGAACATATGCATGATGGAAAGGAATTAATGAAGATGATAGCCTTTAAATTTGCTCTGAGGGGTCCTCCTCATACTGATTGGGTTGACGTCAAATGTGCATAGGTGCACGGTGATGCATGATTTGTTAGCAATTTTTAGATCTAGGTCTCATGCATTTATAGAAGTGAAATCTACAAAGTTTTTATTCTCCATAGTTTTTTAGTTTATCAATTTAAAGTTTAAAATTGACCATTTTGTTTTAATTTTTTGATTGTTTTTGTAAGCCCCAAATCCATATTTTAGGTTCTAGGTTGTTTCTTATATTGACATATTAGGGTGTACTTCCATACCAACTGCCTTTTTATATGATCATTGTAACTAATATTATTTTTAATAATACAAGGTACTTTTCAATAAAATAATAATAATTTTGATGGTGCTTTCAAACAAAGTCCAAGAAAAGCTTATGGAGGTGGTATTTTTAAATAATTAATGCAAAATTATCCTCACTTAATTAGAATCTAATGGAAATTTAATTAAGACCTATGAAAAGGCTAATCCTCTTCTTATTGACATCAAAAGTACAATTGAAAATGGAAATATATTTCAATTGAGAATGGTTCACAAATTATCATTAACATAATCAATAAAAATGGATGTGGAGATTGGATAAAAAATAGCATTATTGTTGATGAACCAAGAACAATGAAGCTGGTGACAGGATCAGGAGCGACCTAAACAACCCTGGTGCATTATGGCAAGATTTCCTAAATTATTGTAGGGGTTTTTGAGCTAGAGTAGGGAGAGATTCCCCCTGTGGACGAAGTTGCCAAGGCAAACGATCCCAAGGGCCCTGACCCTGATCCTGGCAAGAAGGGAAGCCTGAGTTGCGATCGGCCATGGGAAAACTACAAGGGCTTTATTCCCCCCTCCCTAGTAGTAACCTCCATTTGCAGCATTGATTCCCTCAAACGTACCTCAATAAGGTAACATGCATTCCAAATCCTAGCTCCTCTAGCACTGTGATCCATCCCCTGTTGACCACGTCAAGCAAAAACATGGTGATCCCTAAATCAATAATGGCACCAAAATTGTCCATCGAATCTCTCTCCCTAATGGGAAAAATTGTTGGAGGTAGACCCAACATGGAGTCCATAAGAAAATGGGTGGGTTTCAAATGGAGAATAGCAGGAAGCTTCTAGTTAGTGACCCTATCCAGAAGGTTTTTTTGATCCAGCTAAATAACTAGAATGAATTTTCTCGCATCCTCACTGAGGGACCATGGTTTTCTGGTAGGAAGAATTTATTTCTTAAAAAGTGGGGGGAATATTTTAACCCTCGTACTCAAGATATCAACTTTGCACCCATATGGGTTCACCTCTTGGATATTCCCATCTAGTTCTGTCACGATGATATCCTATGTGGGATTGGAGGATGTAATTTGTTGCTATTGACCCTACAATGAAGGCCAAACCCCACATGGCTCGTGGTAAAATCTATATCAACACCAACCTGGCCTCTTAGCTTCCCACTCACATCAACCTCATCTATGGAACCTTCAAGTGGTGCCAAGCAATTAAGTACGATAACAAGCCAGCATTCTGCATTGAATGCCAATTCCAAGGATATCCCAAGTCTTAATGTCCATCTCTCAAAAAATAGGAGGTGCAAAGCTCCAAGATTCGCCCCAAAACTAGATCACCCAAGCGATATTCAACAAAAAATACCCAAAGCCCATGTCGGCTTTAGATGAGAAAATGAGTTCAAAGTGAAGCATATGGTTATCTAGGTGCCTCTCATCAACCATCCTTCTATAGATTTGAGTCAGGTATACTCCATGTTTGCTCTCCCCAATAAGTTTGGACCTTTATCTACTTCCAATGACAAAGTCCTTTTCCCTGAATCTACCCTCCCTCCAGCCCCCACACCCTAACCCCCATCCCCATCCTTCCCCTTCCATATCTGGTTCATCCCTCCCCCCTAATATCTCCACCGTCCCCACAAAATCCACCTTTGAATCCTTGGTTGTTAACCCCTCCCTTCTTGAGGTGGATCCCCCTAGAGGTGCCCATGTCCCCTCCTATATCCTCTACCAAATCCTTGAAGGAATTTGATAGCCCAACCCACCACATATTGGACCTCAGTCCCATCATCATTAGAAGCAAAAAAGGTCCAATTGACACAGGAAGTGAGAAGAAAAGAGGCATACCTACTATTTCCAAAAAAATAAAAAAGGACACCAAAAATCAAGTAGCCGATGTGGTGTAGTCAACCTTGTTCTCGGATCTATTCAACCATATAAAGGATGAATCCAAAAATCCCAAATCTCCCCCCTATCGGGTAAGGGATGGAAAAAACTTGCCAAAGTTTTGAGATGAATATTCTCTCTTAGAATATCAAATGTCTCAACAGCATGAGCAAACAGAGATTAGCTTGAACTATTAGGAAGGACTACAAACCTACCATCCTCATTCTGCAAGAAACGAAGGCCGATGCATCCAAAACCAATAACATTTCCTAGTTAGTATGGAATAACTACCAATGGGCTTCCTACCCTACCGAAGGTTCATCTGGAGGCTCCTCTGCCTATGGTATCTAGACAAAGTTGAAGGCAGGGTTATATCCTCCTCTAAAAAAATGTTGAACCTGGTTTTCTATTGCAAATAAAACCAATTCACCTGGGTTTTATCCAACATTTATGCCCTAAAAAATTCTCTTGAAATATGTATACTCTGGAAATCCCTATTCCACATGAAGGATGTCTTTCCAACCTCCCTTGGATGCTAGCAGGGTTTTTCAACTCCCCCCTCTTTCCCTTTGACAAGAGGGATAGCATCTCCACTCCCTAAAAAAGCATCCAACATTTCCAGAACTTTGTCACACAAAATGAACTCATGGATATTCAAATTAAATGTTGCTAGTTCACCTAGAGCAACAAAAGAGTAGTTCTTGAGCACATCCAAGTTAAGCTTGACAATTTTTTTCTATCCCAACAGGCCATTCCCATATTTGGAGACACCTCTCTCATCTTTCTTCCCATAATAGTCTCTGACCACTGTCCCCTCCTTTTGGAATCCAAAAGAGCTCCATATTTCAAAATCCCATTCAGATTTGAGAACATGTGGATCCATCGCACTGATCTGAGGTGACAGATTACTAAGCTATGGGGGCTTCCTTTCTTTGGGATTACTATTTTTTGGGTATCTCAAAAATTGAAGTCGATAAAGGAGAATCTCAAAACCTGGAATAAGGAAGTATTTGGAAATATTTTTGAGAGCAAATAACAGATCTTGGACAACATAAAAATATTAAAGCAACAAATTCAACATGACCACTGGACTCCTTAGCTAAGAGAAAAAGAGAGTAAGATCCTGTCATAATACCACAACATCTTAGCCAAAGAAGAGACCTACTAGTGGCAAAAATCTCGTGCCCTATGGATGAAATATGGGGATGCCAACATAAAGTTCTTCCATGATTCTACTCTACAAAATTTAATTACAAACAATATCAAGGAGCTCACTCTCTCTAATGGCACAGTCTCGATAGATATCTTTAAAATTAGAGAGGAAGTAGCCTCCTACTTTAGCGACATGATGGGAACCAATCCCACTCATCCTAAAGCCCAAGAGGCTCTCCTATAGAGCATTACCCCCTAGTCACTCCCGCGATGAACTCCTCCCTCATCCAACCCCTTAGCAATAAAGAAATCAAAATTTTTCTGTTCTCCATGCAAGCTGACAAGGCCCCCAGACTATATGGGTTTCCCCCTTGCTTATTTCAAAATTATTGGGATATCCTAGAGGAAGATATCTGCAATGCCATCATAGAACTCCAACAAACCAAAACCATTACTAGAGGGACCAATACCACTTTCATTGCCCTGGTTCCCAATGCCCCTCAATGAATATCTATGATGGATTTTAGACCGATCAGCTTATGCAACATCATCTATAAGATTCTAACTAAATATCTAGCATTTAGGCTCAAAAATATCCTCCCTACGATTATATATCCCTACCAAGGAAGTTCAGTGGAAGGCAAATCCATCACTAATCTCTCTCTATAAAACACTCCACTTAACCCTATGCAACAAGAAGGTAGCCATGTTCTTGAAGCTAGAAATATATAAAGCTTTTGATAGGGTAAATAGATATTTCCTCCTAAAAGTCCTTTCCAGGTTTGGGTTTCACCAAGAATGGATTGACCTCATCAAATGTTGCATTACTTCATCATGGTTCTCGATGTTAGTGAATGGTTCTACTGTAGGTTTTTTCCCTAGCTCTAGAGGCATTAGATAGGGAGATCCCCTATCCCCCTTCATCTTCATAATTCTTTTTGAATCCCTTTGTAGAGCCTTCAAATCTGCCTGTGCTTTAGGGAGAGTATCCAGGATCAAAGTCTCTTCTAACTCCCCTCCTCTATCTCATCAGTAGTTTATGGATGATACTATCATTATGACCTTGGCCTCTATTATTCAAGCTAATTTCATCAAGTACACCTTTGAAATCTATTCTTTAGTAGTAGGGCAAGAAATCAACTACCTCAAGAGCAAATGCTATTTCCTCAACACTCTAGGAAAAAAACAATGCAAGATTACTTGTATCCATCAATGTTGCATTGTTGATATCCCCACTTCTTACTTGGGTCTTTTCTTGTTCATAAAAAGCCCAAAAATATCCATGTGGGATAATTTCATTGAAAGTACTAGATGCAAACTCGTACGTTGGAAGGGTTCTCTCCTATCTTAGGAAGCCAAAACAACTCTCACTATGTCAGTACTCCAAAGTAACCCTGTCTATTTTATGTCAGTTTTCAAAGCCCCAACTTTGGTACACTCCAAGATTAAACAAATTCAAAAGAATTTTTTGTGGTCTAGGACTGAGGAAAAGAATAAGTTCCACTTAGTCATTTGGGAACAATTTTGCCAACCCAAAATCTAAGGAGGGCTTGGACTCAGAAGATTAGCCAATATGAACCTCGCCCTCCTTGTTAAGCAAGCTTGGAAAATATTTACCAACTATAAGGTAGAATTGGTGTCGATCATCCAAGCCAAATATCTCCGAAACCTATCTGTGGTAGAGGACAAAATCCCCTCTAATGGATCTGCTTTCTGGCAGGTTGTGATTCAGGATAAATCCCTCATTATCAAAGGTACTCGATGGTAGCTAGGCATCGGTTCTAAGATCATATTTTAGTATGATATTTGGTTAAAAAATAAACCCTTTACGGATATCCCAGAGCTCTCCATTATCAAACCTATATTGGAAATGAGGTGGGATGTCAAAGCGGTGGACTACATCGATAACTAGGGCAAATGGAAAACCATTCCCACTGCCAGTGAAAATGGCCAACTTATTAGAGCTATAAATTTCTTCTCCCACCTTCTCAGAACCACCATCATCCCAACCACAGCCACTCTGGACTACCCCATATGGAAAGGAAATTACAGTGGCGACTTCTCCATCAGGTCATCCTACTCTTTCCTTATCAACCCCCAAGTTTCCCCTATTCTCTTCTGTGTGGTTTGGGTCAATCATCTCATTCCTAATATTGGCTTCTTCTCATGGATTACCATCCAAAACAAAGCCCTCACAACCGAAAATCTCATGAAAAGAGGCCTCCCTATCCTAAACAGATGACACCTATGCCTTTCCAACTGGGAATCCTTCAACCATATTTTTGTGGACTATGACTTTATTAAAAAAGGCTTGAGCCACCTGCTAACTACTTTTCAGATTCAATGGGCCCCTTCATCTCCCTGGTGGACTTCTTTATTCAATGGCCTATTCCGTTCAAAAATCCTAGGGTATCCTTCCTTTGTAAAATCTACCCCCACCATTTTCTTTAGAAAATATGGCTGGAGAGAAATCGGTAAATTTTCTCCATGTCGACCAATGACCCTGTGTCCACTGCTTCCAAAGCTATTGCTTACGCTGCTAAAAATTCCCAACTTCTCCCATGCTCCTTTCCCATCAACAACCTCAAAGTGGAGATTCTTCAATCTTTGAACATCCCCATCCCTCCCAACTTACCCCCTCTCATGGCCCACCCTAGAAATAAGGCTCGCTGGATACCCCCCTAAAAGTTTGGCTAAAGCTCAACTTTGATGGTGCTTCTAAAGGGAACCCAGGTTTAGCAGGAGGAGGAGGGATTGTCAGAAACCACACAGGTAAAGCTATATTTCTCTGAGAACTTGAATCACCAAACCAAAAACATGGTTGAAGCGTGGGTGTTGTGGCATAGCTTGCACCTCATCAAGGACCAAAGAATCAACCTCCAATTCAAAGGAGATTCCCTCAAGATCATCTGGTACATTAACAGTGACAACATCCTACTATGGAATATCTGATCCCTGATAGAAGAAACTAGAATTCTCATTGGTTAGCAAAGACAGATTGTTGCTACCCATGTGTACCATGAAGCCAATAAGCTTACTAGAAATATTTCCAACATGGGCACCATCCAACCATATATTTTTGTGTGGCATAGCTCTCTACCACTAAGCATCATCCACTTAGAGACCACGAATTGGCCAAGGTAGACCGGTTGCCTTTAATTTTTCTATGCTAATCTATGATTTTTTTTTTAAGGTTTTGTAGGTCTCATGGTGTACAATCCCCTGGGTGTCTTCTTCATGGTGTGAACCCCATATCCACCACATGATTGGATGACTGTCTATCCCCCATTATAGCGATGCTCTATCTTGAGTGCACATTTCAAATATCATCGATTTCCAAATAAAATTACATGTTCCTGACCTTGAGAAAATGTTTGGTTTATTTCCAAATCTCCCACTGAGCTTAGCTATTGCTAAGTTCGAGTGGCATTTTATATCCACCCCTATGTTTCTTGGTTCGTGAACCCTCCCCAATCCCCAGTCACCCCACCCTTTCCTCTGCCTCTCCACCTGTCATCCTCCCATAGCCTTATCCCTTTCCTATCAAAATTCAAAGGTGTTGATGCTAATATCACAGAGGATTTTGTTCAAACCTGGTCGAATGGCCATGTTACTATGAGACACATCCATTTCAAAGTTACCCCTGAGCTTATTGCTGAGGTGTCTGGCCTTCCCCTCTCGGGTCACCTAGTTTGGTGTGACAAACACAACTAGGACCAGGAGCTTGAAGGATTCCCAAATTTTGAAGAATTCAAGTGGCTTGGAGTTGCCCTGGATCGTGAGTCCCTTCCTGCCCCTTGGTCCATCGTCACCATCCCTCTGCTTTAGTATATTTCTTGTGATGATCCTTCCAAGCCACTCTCTAGCTTCCAACTCGCCCTAATGAACCATTTTTAGGGATACAGGCCCATGAACATCCCTGCTTTCCTCCATCGGTCTATTAGGGTCTCTATGACCAGCGCTCGCAAGAAACACTCGGCTCCCATTCATCAAAATTTGGTGGCAGTTATCTTCCACCATGTCGCCACCTTCACCCCGCCACCCATTCTAGCCAAACCCATCCAATCCAACCCCCCTCTCTCTACCTGTAGTCCTACACATTCCCTATCTAGTTAACCTCTGGTCAATTAGGATACCCCTGAATTTCACACTCCCATATCCAAGAAAGGGACTCTATTTGATGCTACTCCCTCCAAGCCCCTTGATGCGAGCGACATCAAACCAGTATCTGCTAAACGCAAAGTCAAGTTTGAGGATAACTCTGCCCAAGTTTTAAGGTCATCCAGAGTGAAGAAGGTGAAGGAAAAGTCAAGCCAGAATTCCCCTGTCCATATTTTTGAGGACATCAGTGGGGATTAGATACCCAGATCTGTGATTTCCAACAAAATTTCTAGGATATTCATCAAAAGCTTCATTGTTGCTTTTGAGAGTGCCGGTACAACCATGAAATAGTACCTCCAATAAAATGCACCCATCATCAATGAGGACTCCTCAAAGGCTAATCCCCTATAAGACAACTTTTGTGACTATGGATTATCAGGTTTTTGGTTTAAGTTATGGTCTGGATTTCTTTCTTTTTTTGGTTTTTCTTGGTTTCTAGGATAGCCCTTGTGTGGCTTTTGGTTTTATGCCTGCTGATGTTTAGCTACCACAAGTGTCCATCCCTGCATGGGAAATTTTGTTCCTGGGATAGTACCACCCTCTCCTGCATAGGAAATTTTGATTTTATCCTCTCCTGTGTGGGAATGATAGCCGCAATGATGTCTACCTTCTTCAGTATGGGATTTTCTAGCAATATGCTCTCTCTATCTATCAAGATCTTATGTAAATATGGGATTGGGACCCAGCCAAAACCCACTTAATAGAACCACCAAATTACCAAAAAAAATAATAATAACTATTGTTGAAGGAAATCCATTGGAAATGTGAGCATGCACATATCTAGAGTAGCAAATTAAGTACCAAGTAATTTACTTAACCATAATGTTGATCTTCATCTTGGTAAAATTTATATTTTGGAATGCAATTGGTCAAGTGATATTTTATCTCTTAATAAAAATGATGTTAAGGAGGTGATTGCAAAAATGGAGCAATTTAAGGAAGATGAAAATCATACTAGATATAAAGGAAATTAATAGTATATTTTATAAAAGGATAAAATGTATATGGTTTAATTGACCTTATAGCAAATTTAATAATTTGTTATTTGATGGAAGTAGCTCCAATAAAATTCTCTCTCTCTCTCTCTCTCTCTCTCTCTCTCTATATATATATATATATATATATATATATATATATATATATATATATATATATATATATTCAATGATAAGTTTACAATATCCAAACACTATTGTTAATAATTTATTGTTATTTTAAATAAAAGAATATATAATATGATAGTAATAATTATTATTTTAATAAGTTATATGTGGATTTTATTTGGGGCCACTCCCATCAAATACCAAAATATTACATTTATTGTTAGGTCAATTAAATCATATCTAGCATACCTTTTTATCACAAATAATTTTTATTTCTTTTTCTATCAAATATATTCTTCATCTTCCTTAAAGTGCTATGTTTTATTATAATCATCTCCTTAACGTCTTCATTAAGAGATAAAATATCACTTGGACAATTGCTTTCTCAATTTTGAATTTCTTCAAGACGAAGATCAACATCACGATTGGCCAAATTATCAACTATCCAATTTTCTTCTCTATAGATATACACATATTTTCAAGAAATTGCATTCAATAATAAATGATGAACATCAACAATAAGATTATTTTTTATTCAATCCACACATCCATTTTTGTTGATAGCATTAATGATAATTTATGAATTCCCTTCAATTAAAAGATATTTTCATCCTCTTTGAACTACAATTTTAATCCCTATAAAGTAGTGCACTAGCCTTTGCATAGTTGTTAGTTGAAGTTCCATATAATTATGAGTGGAGAATTTTTCGTTCATTATTTTTAAAAACACCACTTCCACCAGCTTTTCTTGGATTTCCTTTAGAAGCAACATCAAAAATAATTTTGATAAATCCAAATTCTAGATATTTCCATTTTACACTAGATCAAAGCAAATATTTTGTTTTAATTTCATTATTGCAAATGACTCTTCCATGTATGTTCAAATCCTATAACCAAGTTGGTACTACCATTTTTTTTGCACTTGAAACTTCCCATAGTGAGCACCATATCTATAAACATTTTGTAAAAGACAATAATATGGTTTCAAATATGGGCATCATTTTGAAATTTATTTTTAAAAATTCTATTATTCCTTTCAATCCATAAATTCCGCAATTAATTGTAGGACCAATTATCTATGGAATACATAATGATTTAGCTTTGAAATAATTAATCCGACATTTCATCAACTCTTTAAATTTTTTTATTTTTGCTAGATGATAAGGGGTTGTACTCGGGTCCCCCACCCTTGATAAATTACATCTCTCTTCTTTAGAGCTTGATATTTTACAAATAGATACACTTCTCATCTCAATTGAGATGCTATAGCTAGAAATCTACATTTACATAAAATGTTTGAATTCTTGATTTTCATTTTTTGAATCTTTTCAATTTTTGTATGAATACAATTAATCTATAATTTAGCATATTTCTTGACATTTTCCTATAGCAGCCTTCACAATGCCAAAACTTCACCTCTACTATATATGCCTTGCATCTTAGTAGAGTAATATTTCCAAAACATTGCACTATCATAGGTCGCTTTATCAAATCTAGATTGCTAGTTTCCTTCCTGAAACATAAGTGCAACCACAAAAATTATAATAAATAGTCTAAATGAAAACACATTATTATTACAAAATAAAGCAAATATTACCAATGGAAAACATTAAAGTAAATCTTAATCATTAATTGAATCAAGCAATCAACATTTTTTGTTAGCTTCAACTAAAATTTCTACTTCCTCTAACCATGGAAAGGAAAATTTAACTCACAATCCTCAATAAAAACCCCTTTATTGGCTAGCTTATATGCACATTTGTTTCCTTCCCTTAATATATGTGTAAACCTGATTTCTTCAAACTCTTTAGCAAGATCTTAAATTTCCACAATTATATCTTGTATGTTCCATAGAACCTTTGCTTTCCTCAAAATTACATTTATTACTACGAGAGAATAACCTTCCATCCATACTCTATTCCTTTTCATTTGTTTACATATTTTTAACCCTTCTAAAGCCACCCAAGCTTAAACTTATTTATTTGTCTTAAATCCACTATTGAAAGCATAATGAGACAAAACCTCTCCTCTGTTATTTCTAATTATTCCTCCTCCTTCTATTGGTCTAGGATTTCCTTTAGATGCTCCATAAAAATTCAATTTAACCCACTTCACATCTTGTGGCTTTCACTTTATATGCTTTACCTTCTTTTTGCTTCTCTTATACCCAACATCATAATTTCATTTAATGACTTGACTCCATCTATCAAGGCGCTCTGCTTCCAAATTAAGGATTGGATGAGTTGATAGAATTGGCTTAGACTCCTCTATGGCTAAACATATCTTCTTTTTCATTACCTCTAATTGGCTTCCCTTTCCTTTAAATATTTTTTTATTTCTTTCTAGCCATCTAGTCCAAAGTATTGTATCTTTTGATATATCCCATATTGTCTGTAAAGCCTCACTTTTATAAGTGTTCTACCATTGATTTAACCAATCTTCAATTCTTCTATTCATCACCATGCATTTACCAAATATATTAAGAATCCATTGCCATAGGTTCCAGACTATTGAGTAATATCCCAAGACATGGTCTATACTCTCCTCCTTTTTACAAAAAATACATTGAGAGAGGTCATGAAAACCCCTTTTTATAAGGTTATCCCAGGATAAAATTCTTCTATGACCTACTAGCCAAACAAACATTTTAACTTTAGGAATGCTTGGGCTATCCCAAATATCTCTCCATATTCTAGTGACATTATTATTTTGTATATGCTGATATTATATCCATTTATTATTGTGTATTCTCCTAAACTATTCAACTCCCAAATCAATTTATCCTTGGCTCCCATCAAGTTATTAGCATAGTTGTTATCTTTCTACTCAATTGCCTCCTAGCACCAATGTCTTGTATACTTGTAAAAAAATATTCTTTCCATTTGTATCTTCCTTCTTGATACTTGTGTTGGGAAAAACATTGGTTAGTTTTTCTATGGTTTAATTAATTGCCTCCATTTAATTGTCAACCTGGGGTAGCTCGTAGTCTTGTGAGCAATCATGCAAAATCTATGCTTGTAATTTCTTCTTCGGAGATGAGTCCCTTGGATTATGGTTTGGGGGTATTTGGTATTAATTGAAGTTTATATTTAAACCAATAATCTCATGCTAAGTCTAAGAAAACAATACTAAAAAATGTTTAAAATCTAGATGACTACCTTGTTGGAAATCATAGAAAATAGGGGAAATAACTAGAAATAAATTAATCTATTAAAATAAATGTAGAAAATAGGGAAAATAGGGAAAATAGGGAAGAAATTGTTGTAAGTGGGCCTATGCTTCTGGTAGGTTCTGCCCGTGGTAAAATGATCACCAAATGCTTTTAGAAGATGTTTTATAGGAAAAAATGTAGAGATTTTATTAATAGTTGTAGCAGAAGAAAATTACAAGAAAGTTTGAGGGGTCTTCTTCAGGGATGGCCTGCATATTTATAAGGTATGTGACTAGCCTTGTTTCAATTTTCAAGACGAATAAAAAAGGATTCACTGTTACAACAGTTTACTTGATTAGAGGAATTGGGTAAAATATCGTGATATTTTAGCATATTCTATTTCCAGAATATGCTGATATTTTATTTTCCCAACTTATAGAAATGATTTATGTATCAGCTAAAAAATGGGTGATGAGTCACCTTTGAAATTGTACCATGTTTGGTTTCAATACTGGAAATCCCTTCACACTGATTTCTAAATTTTCACTTTGTTCTGTCGACCACAGAGTCGTGCTGAAGTTTGGCGTTAATGGAAATTAGGAACTGCAATTGAAAAAGTCGAGAAGCAGGCGCCTTGTATGCAAAAGTTAGGAATTAGGTGCCTTTCATCGTATAATGGGAAGCATGTGTCTTTTGTTATACAATGGGAAGTAGGTATCTTCTTTATTATAATGGGAAGTAGGCACCTAATGAAAAGTAGACACCTAACGGGAAGCAAAAACCTAACAGTTAAGTGTCGAACGGAAGTCAAGTGCTTCAAAGGGATTTGGGCACCTGACTTCATACATTTTTACTAATATTCCATATATGTTTTTCCTTCATTAAATTGCAAGTGCCATGTTCGAGTGGGACCTCGACGATAACATGCCAAAATGCAACAATTTCTACTAAATCTACATAAACTACATTTAAAGACAAATATTAGAAAACATGCAAAATAAATTGTTAATTATATATAATTTCCATAAAATATTTATATCTACAAGAATATATGCCGCACATTATGGGTAAAAGAGTATAAAAAATGAGCAATTTTGTGGCTCATCATCTCCCCATGCTTAAGGGGTGGCACATCCTTGTGCCACTTTGAACTAGTTATTACCAGTTTTGTTCACTTCATCCCAATTAAGCCCTGTTGGTATGTTTCCTTTTATTCTTAATGGCCTTGGCTTTCTCTTTGTCTTGGGGCTTTCACCTCTTTTATGCCTTGGGAGTGGTTGTCTCCTAAACCTACTACTTCTGGCATTTGCTACATTGAAGTGGTTCACTTAGCCCTGCTCTCTTCTTGGGCAGTTCTCTGGTCCATGCCACCTTACCCTTATCAACGCTCAAATAATAACCAGAGAAATTGGTGGTATCCTTTTGGAATGCAAGCTCGACCATTTTCCAGTATTCATGGTGAGATGGAAACTGTTCACCCATAAAAACTAATTCTTTATCTCCAAATGGGATGCTAGATTCCTTAGTAACCTTGGATGTGGGCAAATTTTCCCCTATTGGGTCAAGCTCAAGTTTAGCTCTGACCTCTATTTTTGCCACTAGGGGAGTTCTACTGCTTGATACCAGATATTCCTACTACACAGGGCCTATAAATCCCATCTTGTTAAAATATGCCTGCATCCTTGAAGGCTTTTCATCCTTTGATCCATACAAGTACTAGAATTGCTCAGGTTGGGCAATTGGAATTTTATTGTGAGACTTGCCAGATTGTTCCCTATCCTCCTTATCTAATTTTTTGAGGGATTTCTTGGAGGTCTTCTTCCAATTTTTCTTTTCTACCTTAATTTCTTCCTTAAGCTCCTCAAATTTTTATTTTTGGGCAGTAAACAAATTCTTTGCTCTTCATCAGAATATAGCTCGTATTCCTTATCAGAGTGGATGCCCAGTGCCTTCAACTCAGTAACTCTTGCTCTATTTTTGGGTCATCGCTAATATGGACTTGTAGCTTTCTATTTTGATCTCAGGTTGATTTAATGTACCCTAGAGTATGTTGGTGCAACCTCTATTTCCTAGGGCACATGGGATTCAGGTTGTTGTGGGCATCTTATGGTATAGGAGATTCAGGCTACTGAGCCTCTTTTTTCTCTGCAATAACTTACTGCACAACAAGGATTGCATCTTATGATACAGGAGATTCAGGCTACTGAGCCTCTTTTTCTTCTGCAATAACTTACTGCACAACAAGGACTGCTTCTTCCTCTTGAGGTTGTTTGGCCCCTGCACCTATTGGAGAGTTCTCTGTCTCTCCCTCTTTACTTGAAATTTGAGGCTCTTTGACCTCTATCTCCTTCTCCCCCACATCTCCCTCATTTGTAGTTTGTTCTACATTTTGAGGTTCATAAACTTCAACCTCATCCTCCTAAATTATTTGTTCTATAGAGGGGGACATATAACAGGGTTGCTCTACTTCCATTATAGCAGCATCTCCCTCTTATGTTTCTATATCAGCAAGGGGTACCTCTATTGCCCCATCAATTTGCACTACTACATTAACTCTAGCCAACTGCTTGACTCCTCTTGATCTACCTTGCAACTACAATTGTCTCTGTAGTTATTGAATTATTTGATACAATTCATGCATATTTAATGCAGCCTCCTTTTGGGACTCCTCAAATAGAGTTTGTTCTTCTTTAAATTTAGCTTCCCAAGTGGAAGCCTACTCTCTTAAAACCTGTAGTTGTTGCAAATCCTCTGCTTGGCCTTCTGGTGGTACATATTCCATGGCCACCTCCTGTTGAGGAGTTGGCCCACTAGAAATATCTTGTAAAATGTGGGCCATGTACTCCTCCCTATTGAGCTCATCGATTGGTATCTCCTCATTGGATGAGCTCAAAACCACCCTTGATGCCTTCATTCTTTTGCTTCATGTCCTGGTGGAGATAGGCATAAAATCATGATCTAACTTATCTTCAAATTAAGGTGTAGAAGGAGACAAATCTTGCCTTGCTTCCTCCTCAAATTGGAGAAAATCAGGGGAGTAGGCCTATCCTACTTCCCCTGTAGTTCCTGCAGGTTGTGATGCAGGTACCATTTTTGCACATTCTATCACCCCTTGGGCCGACTGTTCATTCTAAATTAAACCTCCCCCTCTACTTATGCCCCTACCACTACACTAGTACCCATAAATTCCTCAATTGTCACATTTCTATGTGACTCTACATATCGCACCAAGGCTAAAATCAGGCCATGGTGAGCTAGGGCAAAGGTGGTGCCTGCTTGGTATCACCTAGCCTCATCTTTTAGGGTGCATGCAAGGTAGTGGGGGATGTTGATTTTGTCCCCATGCAAGATGTGATTGAGGAAATGGAAGTGGTTGGCATTCAAATGAAATTACCTATTAGAGCATGTGAATAAATAGGTGATCTACTCAAAAGCTGCCCTCTAGAGCTCGAGAATGTGCTATTTTGATAATCCAAAATGTGTCAGGTACTCGATTGGTGCTCAAAAAAATCTCTGTGTACAAAGGGTAAGTTTATCCTCCTTGTATATGTGCTACCCTGTAAGAGGGAGACCCGTAACTCTGGAAATGTAGTCCTTAGTGATTGGGATCTCTAGCCCCCACATGCACATGACCCCATCTCGTATCAACATCACAAATTCAATTGCCACTATCGTATCCTAGCCCTATCTGACTAATCGATAGTAGTCCATCCATTCTGCAACATCCAACTATGTTTGGACGTCTACAAAAATTCCCAAACAATCAATCAGCTCACTCTTCTTAAGGTCGTGATTCTTCGACTTTCCCCTCATGCTTTGCCTTTAGTTCACAATTCACTCAACGATGTTATTGCTTCCCCTTCAAATTATTACTATGCCTCACTGATTTATTTTTTTCTCACTGAAGGTGGATTCATAGTAGTTGGTAAAAAAAAAATTAAAACAACTGTGTTCATGCACGCAAACGGTTAATTATCGTAATCAACAGTGATTATGGTTATCCACAGTAAATTTCCTTTGAGCATATACCTATTTGTGTGGATATGATAACCATAAACTATCAACCAATCAAAGGCATGCCACATAGCACCATGCCAAGTGGATTTGTTCAAGTGGTTAAGGTAATAATGGGGGGTTGTGCCGACACATTTCCATAGACACACATGTTCATGAAAATAATATAGATAAGAAACAAAAAATTTAAACATAAACCTAAATTCGTTTCATGGGTGCATATGTGCAGATATCCATGGTGCATCGCTATTGGATGGCGTTTGATGATGGGGAAAACTGCAATGGACAATGATGGCCATGGTTCCCATGCAATGAATTTTCTTTGATGTGATTGGTTCTTGGTAGTTGCACTATGGGTTATTCAAGAAATCCTACAAAATTAAAAACAAAAATTAGAAAAACGTATTGCCTTGGGATGACAAACGTCCCCTCGAAAGTTGATTGTTGTCAACTTTTAATTTTTTCGCTGGTAGATTTGACTTTGCATATGCATGGGGTGTTGACGTGGCTCGGGCCACACCCCAAGGCTGATGTGTTATTCTTTCAAGGCAGAAAATGGCCACAGTAAATGGAAATCAAGTGCCTTTTTCGTATGAAAATCAGGCGTCTTCTTTTCGAATTATGGCATGCAGGTGCCTTGAAAACTGAAAACAAGCACCATAGGAATCAGGTGCTTTGCTTAACATGGGAAGTAGGTGTCTTAGCAGTCAGTCACTCTACTTAATATGGGAAGTAGACACCTTAGCAATTAGGTGCTTATGCCTAGCATGGAAAGAAGACACCTTTTTTCTAACTATCAGGTGTTGTACTTATAAAATAAACTTTATACAAACTCTTTATTTTTTATTTTTTATTTACATATGCTAAGAATATTTGGTGTCAGTTTCCAAAATTACTCACACAGTTAGGGACATACTTTTGTAACAAACTAAGGACATACACTTTTGTAACAAACTAATTTACACAGCTATGCACTTGAGAGACATACACCCTTATAACAAATTAATTTACACAACTACGCACATACACATAACCATGATTTGAACTTCAATCTCTTAAAACCAAAACCCTAATTACTAAACTCATCTTCAATATTATATCTAAAATAACTCCCAATATAAATTTCAACCCATTATCATCTATTACTAATTATTCGACTCTTAATAAACCCCCTTCATACCCCTTCTCATCATCTATTACGGTTTTTATTCTGAATCATTTAATAAACCCCCTTCATACCCCCTTATCATCATTTATTACCTGTCAAGGTTTTTAGGTTTTTATTTTGAATCATTTAAAACCTTTTTCATGCTTCTATTTTGAAATCTTAAAGCTTGGTTTCTATTCTAATTGATTTTAAACCTTTTTCAAACTTCAGCTTTTAGTTTAGAAATTATTTTAAAACTTTTTCATACAAAGAAAAATCATTTCAAACCCACCACTCAACAATCCAAATAGAAGTTACTTAATAACAAACCCTTATCAGTAACAAACACTCAACAAAAGTGACCTATCCTTTGACAGATCCGATATTTCCTTTTAATAATAATTTAATTCCATTTATCTACTTCTCCAGCTGATCATTGATTTTTTTGTTTTGTTTTCAATTGACTTACTCTTTGGTGAACCTCTCTGGCAGCATTCGCAATCTAACAATGCTTGAACAAGCTAGGAAGTTTCTTTGAATTTTTTATTTGAGGCACTGCAATTCATATAAGAACTTGAAAATATTGCAACACCAAACAGTAAAACCTCAACGTTTACCAGACGATTAACCGCTGTAAAAACGCTTTAAACACAAATACCTGCAGCAACCGAAAAATATTAATATCGCTTTTATGGGCAGGCGGCCATACTTTACATTAGTTACTCCCAAAAGCCGTTCGCAGTCAGGAAGTAAAACAATTTACCATAACTGACTAACAAATTTACAGCTCCTCCCCCACCTTTTACGGCCCCTATACTGCGCCGAAGTCCCATCAAACAGATGCCCTGCTTCCATTGTTCTCAGAAAGGCCGACGGTCGTATGATGGAACTTTGTACTCTTCCAGGTCTCCATCCTCCAGCCTGATAAAAACTGAATCTTTAACATTCGATAAGGAAAATCTACAAATACTGTATAGCTACACTATCTAGACAAAGATGGAACATACTAGATGATTTACATTCAAGGGGTTGCAACCAACGAGGATGCAATGCACTTGTTGATTCGAAGAAGACTCCTAAAAATTAGGGTTTGTATTTACATTCCATACCTGTGTATTCTAGGGTTTAGGAAATCATGAATTTGGTACAAAAAAAAAGAAAAGATCCTGGCAGAGAGGCAGGATTCCTTGGATTAGAAAGAAAATGGTGATGAACTTCTGTAGTGAAGTACGAAACGTTGGAGGATGTATCTCTGTGTAAAGGTGAAATCTTTTTACTGTAGCTCGCTTGAGTGATTTATTTACTAAAACCCATCTGTCTGGCCAATAATTTAGTCGAAGGAAAGATCAAATCAAATAACTGAAGGACTGTACGTTTATCCGAAATCTAATCATCATGGTGGAGGCGGCAGCTTTTTCCGGGCGCTACAGACAATACCGGACAGGATTGCGATAAAAAATAGTTAAGCATGGAAAGATCTCTGCGGCCGCCCACCCGCTTTAAATTTCCATGTCGACAGCGTGTGTTTCACTGAAAATACAGTGGCCAGGATAGCAGAATATAATTAATTGTACTGGACAGGTTAAAAATGTGCAGAACAGTGTAAACATTTAATCAATCATGTCAAGTACTTTACTGCTAAATAGCATGATAACTGAAAAAACTAGCACGGCAGCCGAAAGCTGGCAGACTCCTCTGCTCGATTCCAGACTTAACGTGTTGAAACGGAAAGCACTTTCGCTTTATTTAATCTGAAGCCTTGCTGAAAGAAAAGGAAAATGTCAGTTGATCATGGCCGCCTCTGTCTGAGGGTTCTGCGTCATAAAAATTTTAGATCAGTGCCTGAGGAACATTTTTCAAATAAAAATCAAATATGTAGCAATCTTCTTCTTCTTCTTCTTCTTAATACGATGCATAGATTGTGATTAGGAAATTATGTGAAATACTGCTTCGCTGTTTTATTTTTCTCCATGGAAAAACCAAAACAAAATTCAATTCAACCTACAAGGAAGACCAAAGGAAAAATACTCGAGAACAATGCGCTGAAATATGTTCAAGATGAATACACTGGAAGACTGTCCAACCCTAGACTAGCATGCAACTTCTACAGAGCTCAATGACTATATTTTCTGCAAGCTACGGGACGCAGGAGAGGATATAGAAACGGCATTTTCCAACTGAAGGGGCTTCTGAAGCTTAAAAAATCAATTCTAGTACATCTTCCCGCCGCAAATAGATTCTGTAACAACGTCATTGAACTGAAATATATACCGGCTAAAGCATTATAAGAGCAATAGTCACCATCTATTGTATTTTAAGAAGAAATAACGGCGATCTATCGTATTTGAAGAACAATAACCGCGATCTATTGTCACACAGATCGATTCTGAACCAATGCTTATGATAAATAATCGCTAAATATTAAAAGAAACGTATAAAGTCTCTTACCTTACCAAGCCAAAACCACTCGTGGAAGCTCTAAATAGTGAATTCTTCCATATTTTCCCACAGCTTTCTTGAGCTTCGCGCAGAGATCTGCTCAATCACATCAAACGGCGCTGAACGCAAAAGTCGTCAGCTGAGCGCTAAGTTCAAGAAAGCTGTGGAAAAATATGATGGAATTCTCGCCAATTTCTCAACGAAAACCTCAAACAAAGCGCTAACACGAATAAATTCCTCGAACCCAAAGCCAAAGCTAAAGCTTAAGCTACTACTAGAAGAAGAGCAGACCACACTGACGAAAAACATTGCGCTCGCCCGCAATTTAAAGCCTGCGCCGCCCGAACAGTTATGCCAAAAAAAGCCTAAATTTCCAGCGAGACCTGCAAGTCCTTCGCCTTTACTGAAAGATTTACCACGAAAGGTACCGCCATGGACCCGAAGGACATAACCGCCGTCGACTGTACAATTAACAAAAACCGCCCACTTAAAACCGAAGGATATTATCTCCGCCTCAGAAAGCTACAGCTACAGCCCCCTCTGTACTGCCATCCAGTGATACATCCCCTATAATCTTTTAACCCCTCAAACGAAAACAAAAAAGTAAAAGCTAAAATCCTTCCCAAGCGAATCGCCTTGGCCGGGATCGACCAGACGGACCTGCGTGACTTACACATACAAGCAAGGATCCTCTGGCCCTCTGCAAATCTGACTTACTTATTTCTTGTGTCATACTCTAAAACAACAAAACCTCCACTGTTTCTTCGTGGTCCCACTCTCCGCAGTACTCCTTTCCCCCAATCACGCACCCCCACCTAGGGCCCAGGTAGAACACCATTAGAGACTCTGTAATAGAATTTACTAATTAATTCACACATAAATGTGGATTAACCATGTTAATCCACCTGGCCCACCGCCTGCAAAATTTCATAATATACAATATAAGTTCTTCCCTAATTTAGCTTTATGGTGTGGTTTAATTTTTATTTTATTTTTATATTTTTTTTACATGGGATGTCTCCATCATTTTATTGCGTGGGAGCCGTCTTTAATTTTGAAAAGTTATTATTATATTTCACCGTGCATCACTAAATTTTTATTCCAAGTGAGGACCTCGGAGGGGTCGATATTGGAATCGCCACTTTCAAGTTGACAACCACTTAATTGATAAATAGTGAAATTCCAATCATAGGATATGTCACTAGACTTGCATCATCACGTTAACTGGTTAGAAAGTAAGAGGGTTAGGGAAAAAATTAATTCTTGAACCTTTTTGTTTTATTGAGGTTAGTGTGAGAAACCCCTAGGAACAATAGGAACAATACTCGATACTCTTAGATACACAACACACAGTGGACCTCCTGAAAAAGAGCTAAAACCCATATTGTTGCATTATTATTATTATTATTATTATTATTATTATTATTATTATTTAGTAGAGTTGGTTACAACAACATTATTTTTAGTAATTGACAAACACAAGCACATGGTTCAAACCCTACCAATCGTTCAAAATTTGTACTATTATCGTCGTTCTGATGCACTTTCAAAGGTTTTAAATTAGACTACTACCTTTGCAAACAAGCTGCCTTTGAGGTTTGAACTTGGGTGTCTTCTTGGTAAGTGCATGGCCACACATACACCTATCAATCCAACTAACCCTCATAGGCCAAAGGGTTTATGGTAAACCAATATAATTTTACCAATCCAACTAACCCTCATGGACCAAAGGGTTTATGGTAAGCCAATATAATTTGAACCAGAGTTACGTGGATTTGCATCGTGCGGATCACTTTCCTCAATTGACCGCCTCATATCAACTGGACTACTCATTCACTTATCGTTACATTATTATTAGTTATGAAAAAAAATTCTATAATCTCCTAACCCTTCCAAAAAAAATCAATAAAAATAAACGTACTAATTACAATTATAAAATATACCACTAAACTAAACCCTTCTCAACTCTCTATCACTTTATAAACAAACTTTATTACATTATTACTTATTATTACCACCTGTCAGTCATGGTACAAGTGGACCCGCATGCCACTCAAAGAATGTGGGCTCGTGTAAATATTTGATATTTTGCCAAGGTCCCACCCCTTATCCTTGTAAAGGGGGGTAGATGCTTCTCATGGCTTTAGCCCTTTTTTATTTTTGGATGACATCAACTAAAGCAAAAGGAGTGGAGGTCCACGGCCCTTGATTTGCTAGCAGACAATTTGGATTGATTGGTCAGTTTCTTTGTTTTTTTTTTTTTCAAAAGAGCGTTTGGCCGTTGGTCATTTTGGAAATAGAATAAATTAAATAAGGGCACTACGTGGATCTCTATCTAACACACCTCAAAAGTTCTTTTAAAATAGTTAGGTGTGGATGGGGCAACCAATGGAGATCTTTTTAATTGAGATTTAAAGATAATTTTCATTTTTTTTTTAATGTTTTTTATCAAATTTTTAATTATGTCAAGGGGTGGGAGGTAAAGAGGTCATACATGTCACGCCGTAAACAATTTTTTTTTTATTAAAAAAATCGACATTAACAAAAACATTTAAAATATTTAAACTAAAACAATCGACTAAAATAGGCGCCTCAAAATTGATAACTCTTCAACGTTTTTAGATATATATCCTTTGTATCTAAATTAGTATTATCTTCTTCAAAGATAAAGATCAATATTATGCTTGGTTAAATTTTATGATATATTACTTTATTTTTTGTATAGATATATTCACCTTTATAAGATAGTGTCTTCAATAATGATTGATGGCAATAAAAAGTAAGATAAAGACCAACATTATGATTGGCTAAATTTTAAGGTATGTTACTTTTTTTTTTCCTATGAATATATTGACATTTATAAGATATTGCCTCTATGAAAAAAAAAGGTAGTTGATGGCAATAAAAAGTAAGAGAAAGACCAATATTGTGATTGGCTAAATTTTATGGTAAGCTATTTTTTTTTCTATAGATATATTGACAATTATAAGATATTACCTCCATAATGGTTGATGACAATAAAAAGTAAGATAAATATCATCATTATGATTGGCTAAATTTTATGGTAAACATTTTTTTTTCTATGGATATATTGACATTTATAAGATATTGCCTCTAGTAATGGTTGATGGCAATACAAAGTAACATTATTAATTTACTAATTGTATAGTGCATTTTTCTTGACATTATTAATACTAATTTTATGAATCCATCATAGTTAAAATATTATCTTTTTTCAATGAAAAACTTGATTGCTATAAGAACTGACCTAGCCTAGTTATTACATGAAGCTTCATATGGTTTTAAGTAAGTGACGAGAATTTTACCTTTATTATTTGAAATGCACTATCTTTGTAGCTTTCCTTGGAAGAAACATTAAAATTAATTTTAATGAAGATGTCATTTGGAGATCTTCAATTTACTATAGATGAATATAAATCCTTTGTTCTAACCCTATTTTTGTAGATGATATTTTATATATATTCAAATCCCATTATCAAGAGGCTTGTGTCACCACTTTTCCATACTTGAGACTTCCTATGATTAGCACCATTGTTATGGAATTTTATTCTTGTGAATATAAATCATCCACAATATAATGAAATATCAAATAATTCAACCATCAAAAATTCTCCACAATGTAATTATCCATATAATGAGATAAAGAAGATAATACCCTTAAGGTAGGGCAACACTAATAATACATTTTAAGGAAGGAATAACTTCGTAATAACTCCTAATATGGAGCAACACACTAAAGGTGGCAAAATATTACAAACATAAATGATGATTACGATGACAATATTCATTCTTCATATGCCCATCATCTCACGCTACTTTAGGGAGGGAATAATCCTAATCCTAGTTGACTACTAAACCCTTATCCAACTCATTATTATAATATCATATTCCAATAAAATTAATCTTGGGTTATGTGTGGCCCATCCAACTATCCATAAAACCCATATATAATATATTATCATATCTCAATATACCTTATCCTAGATATGATAACATTCCATCCTCCTCAAAATATTTCAACCTCAAAACATGAAACGAAATGATATGTTATTTTAAACATTGTTGACAAATGATACCAATCTTGCTCATCCATCCATTCAATTGAAATCTTGATTGGTGATAGTCTTCTATGATGTCATGTTATTTTTGTGTCACTTTGATATCCATTGTTGCTCCTTTGATTTCATGTGTTTGTTGTGCCACTTTGATAACCATACTAATTGATTTTTTTGTTCCATGTTGCCATTGCACCACTTCAAATTTTGTTTTAAAAAATGTAATTTGAAAAAATATCACTGTTAGCATTCTAAATAAATAAATTCATAGGGTCTTGTCTCCCTCAATACTATTCCAATTCCTTCATATGCCCACTCATTTCAAAGATTATCAAATTATCAACAAGATGACATAAAAATTGTCTGAATCAGACAAATCTATAAAAATATAGGACTCCTAGAAGATCATAATTGTTTTTGGAAATAAAATCACCTAAAATCTATGTTCCAAAAACAATCCCCACTTTTACAGAATTATGGCTTTGATATCACTTATTATGAATTGTTAGTCTCACAATGACACTGAGAGGGGGGTGAATCAGTGTAGCTCTTAAAAACTTGAATCTGCAATTCTTAATGCCTAAACAATGAAAGCTTAAAACTCAATAAAGCAAATATACCAAAAGAGCATCACACAACACAAGATGTACCGAGGTTCACCAGTTTTGGCTACTCCTCAAAATTGACTGTTTGGACTCCCATCCAAATCCAGCCTTTGCAAAATAACAATTTTACAATCAATTTACTAGCACCCACTGGAAGGAGCACCAACCCCTGATTTATCTGCAACAACGAAAAGGAGCACCAACCCCTGATTTATCTGCA
The DNA here is from genome assembly GCA_028583015.1 of Wollemia nobilis. Classification (NCBI taxonomy): domain Eukaryota; kingdom Viridiplantae; phylum Streptophyta; class Pinopsida; order Araucariales; family Araucariaceae; genus Wollemia; species Wollemia nobilis. The sequence goes on along the minus strand of JAQPPZ010001900.1, from coordinate 336,823 downwards.
CCAATAGAAAGGAGCACCAACCCTGATTTACCAACACCAACTGGAAGGAGCACCAACCCCTGATTTACCAACACCAACTGGAAGGAGCACCAACCCCTGATTTACCAACACCAACTGGAAGGAGCACCAACCCCTGATGCCAAGCACCAACTTGGACTTCTATTCTGAAACTAGATGATTGACATAAAGATGCCTTCACTTTTACAAGACCCTGACTGGTCTATTGCTTTCTCAACATTGCCCACTCTTCACACAACACACACCCTGCTCGCTCTCCTCTTGCTCCCTTCGCAAGATTAACTCCACCTCGCTTTAATCCCGAGCGCTCTCTCTCTATTTTAGCCACTCTTTTCCACTATTTCAAAGTAACCTATGCAGACCTCCTTTTATAACACTATTTTTTGTAACTCCTATTTCCCTTACTTCTTGACTTAGTTCACTTGTTCTTATTTTAGTTGCATGATATTTCTTTGTAAGCCCTATAATGTGGTAGTAACTTTAATTCTTATTTTAGGCATGATTTTTTTGTAACTACACCTATTGTATAACTTTATTAGTTAACGGTTACATATCTTATTTTGGCTGGGTTCTCTTCTTAGCTTGCGCCAAAACAACTTGTCATGAAATCGTGACACTTCTACCTCTTTGTCCTCTTCTCGGCTTGTACCCACGAAAACACAACGTCAGATTATCGTGACAACTTTCCTCCTTCTCTTCTTTTGCTTGATACCTGCGAAAACACCAATGTCATGATATCGTGACACTTTCACCTCCGTACTCTTCCTTTTTACTTTTGTCACGATATCGTGACACTTCTACCTTCTTACTTTCTCTCTCCTCCTAGAGTCACGAAAATGCGACATGTCGCGATATCGTGACACTTTTTCTCCTTTGCTCTTTCTCTTGCCTTCGTCGAACATGTCGCGATATCGCGACACTTTTTCTCCTTGGCACTTTCTCTTACCTTCGGGTCAAAATAGACAAGACATGTCAGTGATATCATGACACTTTTCCTTCTCTCCTTCTGCTCTCTTCAAGTCACGAAAATGCGACATGTCACGAAATCACGACACTTTTCCTTCTCTCTTCCTCACTTTTCAAGCAAAGTGAAATGTCGTGATGGCAACTTTTTCTTTCACTTTGGATGCAATGTAGATATCGCGACACTTTTCCTTCTCCTTCTCACTTTTCACGAAAATGCGACATGTCACGATATCGCGACACTTTTTCTTCCGTAAAATCTCTCTTCGCTTTGGACCGTGAAAATGAAACATGTCACGAAATCGTGACACCTTTTTCTCTCTCCTCTTTCTCTTCGCTTTGGACCGCAAAAATGAAACATGTCACGAAATCGTGACACCTTTTTCTCTCTCCTCTTTCTCTTCGCTTTGGACCAAAATGAAACATGTCACGAAATCGTGACACCTTTTTCTCTCTCCTCTTTCTCTTGCAATATGTCATGAAATCATGACACTTTTTCTACTTGTCTTTTTCTCTTCCAACATGTCGTGAAATCGTGACAGTTTTTCTTTCTTGCTCTTTCTCTCCGAACATGTCATGATATCGCGACAGTTTTGCTTTCTTGCTCTTTCTCTCCAAACATGTCACGATATCATGATAGTTTTGCTTTCTTGCTCTTTCTCTCCAAACATGTCACGATATCGTGATAGTTTTCTTGCTTGCGCTTTCTCTCCAACATGTCGCGATATCGCGATAGTTTTCTTCTTGCGCTTTCTCTCAACATGTCGCGATATCGCGACAGTTTTCTTTCTTCTCAACATGTCGCGATATCGCGACAATTTTCTTCCTTGTGATTTTCTTTTGATTTTTAGCATATGGGCCACTTCGATCTTTTGGATAATCACTGTACATACTCTGAAGAACCTCTTAACTCTTGTCCACTGCATCACTGAACTCCTATCCACTGCATCTACCGATCTATCTGAGCATCAACCGATCTGTCTGACTGTGTTGACAACAATGACAATACTGTTGCTGCACCTTGCTCAACAATCTCCCCCTTTGGAATTGTTGGCAACACACATGCAAATTCCTGTAATTCTTCTCCCCCTTTGACAATAATACCAAAGGGTTGCTGCAGACTCCCCTTGAGTCCATGCACAACATTCTCAGGCACACATTATGACAGTTAGCAAAAATTACAAATATGAGCAAAAAGATAATCAAATATATAAATGCTCCCCCGAGAATGTGGTCCCGATAGCTAGTCAGTTCTTGGGAAGCATGACCACTCCCAATTTATTGTGAAGGTATCCGCTACTGACTGGTGGACCTCTCTCCAATTGAAGAATCCTCACTCAGATCTATCTTCAACTGTGTTGGCTGCTGGATCTCTATCCATTGAGACTCTGTTCTCTGTACTCTGTCAATAGGCTCACATAGAACCTGCTTAACAAGCTCACATAGAACTTGTCCAATGTTGAATAACAAGCTCATACAAAACCTGTCCAAATCTGCTCCAACAAGCTCACTAAGAACCTGTCCGAAATCTGCTCTAGAAGTCTGTCCCAACACTTGTCCTCAAATATTTCCCAAAGGCCTTCTCAAAGGCTCAATCAATCATGCTCAAGTAGTATTCAAAATGAACTCAACAATGAATGACAATCTCAAATCAAATCCACTTCATAGAAGCATAAAGAGAATTGTTAGAGACTTAATATCTTCTAACCTCAATCTCAACTCAACATAGAATGATGGAATAATTTATTTCAGAGAACATTAAAAATCACTTCACACATAACTTGACTAGGCTTAATCAAATCAACTCAACCAATCATCACCAAGCTGGAAACCATCTGGCTGCTCAATATAAACCTCTTCTTCAAGCTTCCCATTTCAAACATGCTGATTTCACATCTGTCAACAAAATTGACAAGTGACTCACACTTGTACCAACTTTTGTCCAACACTGTATCAACACTGTAGTTTTACTGCCAACTCTGTGCAAGCATCAAACATAGTACCACAACACCAACCAAATCCCTTCTTACTTTTTCAACTTGGTCTATGTTTTCTATAGTCACCGCTGGTCACACCTTACTTTCAACTGTTCGAATCAGGAGACAATATTTTGTTAAACGCTTCACGGCCAACTATAGTGCACCTTACTCAAACTCATACTTCTGGACCGTTACCTCTAGCGTTGGAACCTCAATCTATGCACAGTCATCAACTCTCGATATTCTGCTTCCTGCTAGGGCATATGTCAGGGCTACTCAATGTCTTAGGCGAACGTTCTTCACGCGATTCCAGGGAGCATTTCTCCTCGCTGCGATCAAGGGATTCCTCGGGCTATATCTCACATTCCTCAAATAATGCAAGACTTTCTTAGGTGCATAGGCATCTTGTCCTCCTTGGCGCTTCACCACCTGGGTGCTATTCTCTCAACGTCTCTGCCTTGCATGTGCCACTTGGCACTCTTGACCAACTGGGTGCTAGTGCCACTGTTTGCTTTGACTCTGGCATCTCTTTGACAACTGCTACTTCTTTAGAGAAAATTAATGCTCTCTTATACCAAACGATGTGTTGTATTTTTGGTTAAGAAACGCATGCCTTCCCACTCACACCACGGATTCTATTTTATCTGTAGATTGGGAAAGTTACAGGCTTCATTGACACGTCGGCCTGTGCTGCATGTTCTATCTCAGATAACGCCTATCAGCTGCTGCATCGAAAACCTAGCTGTTCACCATGTTGTTCTGCTGAAGCACATCAGTTTGATACTATCTCCACAAACATCTACATGAACTGGAACACATTTTGACAACTTTACGACAACTCCCCGACTACTTTCCTTTCATCCTCAGATAACCACACAAATACATAGGAGCATTAAAATAAAACTTTAACATTGCTCCCCCTGAGGATGTGCTACCTGGAGCTGCTTAGTGCAATAGAGGAGTAATCTCCTTCAGTCCAAGGAGACACGATTTCCTCTCTTCTTTCTTTCTCCAACCTTTCTTGAACTTGGGCTTGAGTTTTTCAACTGCATCCCTATTTTGAACCTTTTCGTGAACTTGAACATTTCTCTTGGGTGGTTGTCTCTTGTGCATCCTTGATGGATGATTATTTTCCTTTCTTTGATGCACATGATTTCTTCCCTGTCTGTGTTGCATTCTTTGTGTCTGATGAAATCTGTTGTCTTGCCTTAGATTAGATACAAAAGTTCTTGGACAAGACCTTGCTATGTGCCCATGACCATTACATTTAAAACATTGCACATGGTGTTCAACAGATGTATTTCTACCATCATAACTCTTTGATCTATTATTCAATCCACAATAAATTGCCTTGTGACCATAATGGTTGCATCTAAAACAATAGCCATTAAAAGCATTATTATGAATAGAGTGAGAGTGATAGAACCTCTTTTGTTGTGGTTGCTTTGTTGTAGATCTCCTTTGATATTTTCTTCCTTTTGAAGATTCAGCTTCAGACTTTTCTTGCTTCGATCCTTCACCAGTGAACTTCTTCTTCTGCATATTTGGAAGATGAAGGTTGTTCAGCTTTACATCCAAGACCAAGCTTAGACATGGGGCTTCTTTGTTGCCTTATCATTTCATCTAGCAACTCTGTGCTCTTCTCAAATTTGAGATTTGTATTGGCCTCTTCTAGTTGTTTCTTCAATAAAACAATCTCCTCTTCTTGTTTGCTACAAACAATCTCTTTTATCATCCAGGTGTGACTTCAAGGCTTCTTCTATTTTCTTGGCTTTATGAATTTGTAAGAAGAGATCTTCAATCTTATCCCCATATTCTTCCAACTTCTTGGATAGTCTTTTGTTCTTTTTCCTTTCTATATTCAACTCTTCAAGTGCAGCGATCAACTCACCTTCTAGATATACTTCACCCTCAAGGTTTTCATCACATGCTTCAGAATTCACTTCTTCTATCTTTTCTAGTTCAATCTTCTCTTCCACAAGAACTGAAACTGACTGAGATGCCTTATTTGAGGAGGATCTATTCTTCTTACCCATTGCGTACTAATCCAAGATCAACCCTAGCTGATTTAGCCTGATAAGGGAAACTGGCTCTGATACCAATTGTTAGTCTCACAATGACACTGAGAGGGGGGTGAATCAGTGTAGCTCTTAAAAACTTGAATCTTCAATTCTTAATGCCTAAACAATGAAATCTTAAAACTCAATAAAGCAAATATACCAAAAGAGCATCACACAACACAAGATGTACCGAGGTTCACCAGTTTTGGCTACTCCTCAAAATTGACTGTTTGGACTCCCATCCAAATCCAGCCTTTGCAAAATAATAATTTTACAATCAATTTACCAGCACCCACTGGAAGGAGCACCAACCCCTGATTTATCTGCAACAATAGAAAGGAGCACCAACCCCTGATTTATCTGCACCAACAGAAAGGAGCACCAACCCCTAATTTACCAGCACCAACTGGAAGGAGCACCAACCCCTGATTTACTAGCACCAACTAGAAGGAGCACCAACCCCTGATTTACCAGCACCAACTAGAAGGAGCACCAACCCCTGATGCCAAGCACCAACTTGGACTTCTGTTCTAAAACTAGATGATTGACATAAAGATGCCTTCACTTTTACAAGACCTTGACTAGTCTATTGCTTTCTCAACATTGCCCACTCTTCACACAGCACACACCCTGCTCGCTCTCCTCTTGCTCCCTTCGCAAGATTAACTCCGCCTCGCTTTAATCTCGAGCGCTCTCTCTCTATTTCAGTAGCTCTTTCACACTATTTTAGCAGAACCTAGACCCCTTTTATAACTAATAAGTTCGACTCTATTTATAACTTCCATATTTATGCATGCAACCCGTAACTGCCCCTATAACTGTCGTTCTGACTTCTGTTCACTGTTCTTATTTTAGCTGCATGATATTTCTTCTGTAACGGCCCCTGTAACTATCGTATAACTTCAGTTAACTGTTCTTAATTTAGCTGCATGATTTTTCTTTTCGCCCGTAATGTATAACTTTAGTTAATGGTTACATATCTTATTTTGGTTGGGTTCTCTTCTTAGCTTGCGCCAAAACAACCTGTCATAAAATCGTGACACTTCTACCTCTTTGTCCTCTTCTCGGCTTGTACCCATGAAAACACAACATGTCGCGATATCGCGACACTTTCGCCTCCTTGCTTCTTTACTTGGTTCATACCCGCAAAAACACATGTTGTCTCATGATATCGTGACGACACTTTCGCCTCCTCATGTACACTTTCGTACTCTTCCTTTTTACTTTTGTCGTGATATCGCGACACTTCTGCCTTCTTACTTTCTCTCTCCTCCTAGAGTCGCGAAAATGCGACATGTCGCGATATCGTGACACTTTTTCTCCTTTGCTCTTTCTCTTGCCTTCGGGTCATGAAAACGCGACATGTCGCGATATCGCGACACTTTTTCTCCTTGGCACTTTCTCTTACCTTCGGGTCACGAAAATGCGACATGTCACGAAATCGTGACACTTTTCCTTCTCTGCCTTCCAGCTCTCTTCAAGTCGCGAAAATGCGACATGTCGCGAAATCGTGACACTTTTCCTTCTCTGCCTTCCTGCACTTTTCAAGTCGTGAAAATGCGACATGTCGCGATATCGCGACACTTTTTCCCTATGTCTTCGTGACCTTTCTCTCCCTTCTCCCACGCGAAAAACATGTCACGATATCGTGACACTTTTCTTCCGTAATCTCTCTTCGCTTTGGACCACGAAAATGAAACATGTCACGAAATCGCGACACCTTTTTCTCTCTCCTCTTTCTCTTCGCTTTGGACCACGAAAATGAAACATGTCACGAAATCGTGACACCTTTTTCTCTCTCCTCTTTCTCTTCGCTTTGGACCACGAAAATGAAACATGTCACAAAATCGTGACACCTTTTTCTCTCTCCTCTTCCTCTTGCAATATGTCATGAAATCGTGACACTTTTTCTACTTGTCTTTTTCTCTTCCAACATGTCATGAAATCGTGACAGTTTTTCTTTCTTGCTCTTTCTCTCCGAACATGTCGTGAAATCGTGACAGTTTTGCTTTCTTGCTCTTTCTCTCCAAACATGTCATGATATCATGATAGTTTTGCTTTCTTGCTCTTTCTCTCCAAACATGTCGCGATATCGCGACAGTTTTACTTGCTTGCGCTTTCTCTCAACATGTCGTGATATCGCGACAGTTTTCTTTCTTCTCAACATGTCGCGATATCGCGACAGTTTTTCTTTCTCTCAACATGTCGCGATATCGCGACAGTTTTCTTTCTTCTCAACATGTCGCGATATCGCGACAGTTTTCTTCCTTGTGATTTTCTTTTGATTTTTAGCATATGGGCCACTTCGATCTTTTGGATAATCACTGTACATACTCTGAAGAACCTCTTAACTCTTGTCCACTGCATCACTGAACTCCTATCCACTGCATCTACCGATCTGTCTGAGCATCAACCGATCTGTCTGACTGTGTTGACAACAATGACAATACTGTTGCTGCACCTTGCTCATCAATGAAACATTAATTTTATTAGCAAAAATCATTCATTATTATTTTAAAATACAAAATAATTCATCCATAATAAAATAATCCATAGAATAAGGTAGAGATAAATAATACCCCTAAGAAAAGGAAACACTTATAATACTCCTCAAGGAAGGAATAACTCTAGATTATCTACCAATATAGGAGTGCTACATAGAGAGGGAAAAGTTGCATAGCCACTTGGAGAGGGAAAAGTCTCTTATGCATACTACAGGTGATAGAAGATTATAAATTTGAATGATAATTTCAATGAAAATACCCATTCTTTATATACCTACCATCTAATGTTAATTTGGAGAGAACATGACTCTAATCTTAGCTTACTACTAAATATTTATCCAAATCATTATTACAATATATTATTCCAATACAATAAACTTATTAGAACATGTGGTGTTTAAGTTTATCTTGAATCCATGACCAAATTATGTATTGTATTGTATATAAAGCCCTTTAGGCCCTTATAAACCTTGAAATATGTATTTTATAATATTTTATTTTATAAATCTAAATGTCAATCAATCAACCTTGACCTAAAGGTAACTTGTATATGGGTATAAATACCCCATTATACCAACTATTATATTATTAGTTGGAGTATAATTCTATTAATCGAAGGTGAGATTATTTTATGTTCATGGACACCTTTATGTTGTGTGCTTTACTTTGTGTGTATTTTTTTCAACAATACTAGGTAATGTATTGACTGCAATTTTTTAGAAACTACTATGAAATTTAACATGGTATCAAAGTTGGTGTGAATATCCATTACTCAATTGGTTGCTATAAAAAAAATAGCTTCTACAATGTCTCCCAAGAGCAACTATGTTTGGAGTAGCTAGAATATTTTTGTAAACTAACAACAAAATTTGGGGAAATGGTATTTTGATAAAAACCTAGGTGGGCTTGTATCACAAGGATCTATTGGGTTTAGTAGATTTGATCTAGGATAAATATTCTAAAGAACACAAGCTTATACTGAGAGGGGGTGAACAATATAAGATAAAAATTTTCTCTTTTCTTTCCAAAGCAATAACTTGAAATAATATCAATGCAATAATAAATCAATGCACATAATCACCATACACACAAGAGACAAGGATTTACGTGGAAACACCCTTTCGGGAGAAAACCACAGCAAAATATTGCTTATATTTTTCTTCAACAAATTTTGTGGGCACCAACCCACATGAGACACCAATCCCCTATACAAGTTCATGGGCACCAACCCATAGGAGACACCAATCCCCTATACAAGTTCATGGGAACCAACCCACAGGAGACACCAATCCCCTATACAATTTCATGGGCACCAACCCATAGGAGACACCAATCCCCTATACAAGTTTGTGGGCACCAACCCACAGGAGACACCAATACCCTTGTTCAAGTTCATGGACACCAATCCATAGGAGACACCAATCCCCTTCTACAAGTTTATGGACACCAATCCATAGGAGACACCAATCCCCTTCTGCAAGTTTATGGACACCAATCCACAAGAGACACCAATCTCTTTTTACAAGTTTATGAACACCAATCCATAGGAGACACCAATTTCCTTTCTCAAGTCTGCTCCCAAATATGCTCACAAACACTGCTCAAATTTTCTCCCAAATTTTCTCACAAATATTGCTCAAATTTGCTCCCAAATTTGCTCACAAACGCTACTCAAATTTGCTCCCAAATATTCTCACAAACACTACTCAAATATGCTCCCAAATCTTTCTCACAAACACTGCTCAAATCTGCTCCAAAATCTTATCAATAATGGCATCAAATTCTTCACCTTTTCTTGAGTTTGCTTTCTTCAACTTGAAAGTAATTCAGACATATTCTACCCAAAATTATTTTAACTTCATGAACATATAGAGGATGATATGCACTAGTGTAGAAAGCTTCAAATGGCCAATATGTTCTTCACATTCATTAAGTCTTTGCTTCCACATATCTCACATTTATCACAATTTAAAGTAGTCTTAGTCTAGCATTGGATAACTTACTTGTGTTTGAATTGGAGATGCTAATACCTTGCTTTTCTTCCACTATCATGTGCACCTTTTCTTCTTCTTGAGATGGTTGAATTTGTCCTTCCTTTTAATTGAATGCTTGGGTGAATATGTGCACTTAATCCTCTTACTCTATTCTTTGATGCCTTGACTTGTTTCAAATCTATGCCCTCCAAATCTACCTCAATAATGATGATCTTCCTTTTGTATGTGCTTTCCAAATCTGCCTTGACAAAATGATTTTCCTTTTGTATGTGCCTTCCAAATCTGCCTCAATAATTCTCTTTTTCCCTTCTTGATTTAAATATCAAATCAAACACTTTAAACCCTTATCACTCCTTTTAAAACATACATAATAAAGCTTAATTAAAAATAACTCCTTATATCTCCCTTTTAAATCTTACAAAATAAAACTTTATAACAACAAAATGACTCCTTATATCTCCCTTTTAAAACTTGCAAAATAAAACTTTATTAACAACAAAATGACTCCTTATATCTCCCTTTAATAAAATTTAATTAAAAATTTACCTTGCATAGCAAAACTTTAGCAAGCCATCGAGGAGATTCGACCCTTTGACCTTCTAGTCTATAGCGCCCTAACGTGGGCTTGTAACCAACTGAGCTAACCCATCGGATGACACTAAAAGGTAAAATATTTTATTTAAATCTTTTGTACCTTGCACATTAATCACTCAACAAAAAGGCCATCGAAGGAGATTCAAACTTCGGACCTTCTGAACTACATCACCCTAACATGAGCTAGCAACCAACTAGGCTAACCCACTGGTTGAGACTTAAAGGACATAATATAATATTTGAACCTTCCGCACCTTACTCTTCAGTAATATAGCAAAAATGCCATTGAAGGAATTCAAACTTCGGACCTTCTACTTTGCAGCGCCCTAATGCTGACTTGTGATCGACTGGGCTGACCCAATGGTTGAGACTTAGAGAACACAATATTGTATTTAAACCTTCTTCAGATCGCTACTACATTGTCGAACATGACTCCTTCAATGTTTGTGCACTTATCTCTAGGATGTCCTCCCTAATATTTTTTTCGCTACTCATTCTTATGTCGAAGGCTACCTGATACATCTAATTTTCTTCATTAAAATGAATTATTGGCCTTGTATTAATATGCTTTCACTTTGCTATTTGTGCCCAAGGAGGTCAGCCCATGCATATTAAACCTTTGAATTTCAAATTCACTTTTATATGGTGCTCAAGTCGGCCCATTCTCTTTTATATTATAATATTTAAATCTATGATTTAAATATTATAATATTTGAATATTTAAACTTTTATTCAAAATATATTTAAATCCTTTGATTTAAATATAAACCTTCCACTTTAATATTTAAATATTTCATTTAAATATTAAAGCATATAATTAAATCACCCTTGAAGATATCTTCCTTGACATCAATGACAACATTAAATCACCCTTGAAGATATTTGCCTTGACATCAATGACAACTCAATAATTCTAACAATCTCCCCCTTTGTCATTGATGGCAACCCTACAAAGAAATTGTCCTTTATTGAAATAGGATCACAAGCTGCTCCCCCTGACAAGTTGCTCCTCCTTACTAAAATTCTCCCCCTTTGACATCAATGGCAAAGGCTCCTCGAGGCTAAAGGATAAGACACTTGACAATGCCCCCTTACTCCCTACTCTAACTGAGACAATCAATGATGAGATGGGAGTGAAACTCCCAAATTACTATGCTCCTCTTCTTGTTCTATTTTCTTTCTCCAAACTTTGGAGGTCATATTCTTTTGAACAATTTGACCATCCTCCTTCTTACTTGATTTCGGAAGTTCAGGGAACATTGTTCTACACCATCTAGTTGTATGCCCAAAATTATTACATTTGTAACAAATGATGTTGTAGTCCATGAGAGGTGCAAATGAATTGAAATTCCTCTTGGTGAAGCCAAAATTATTTTTAGCATGAACCCTGCAATGTATAGCTTTATGACCAAATTGGTTACATGAAAAACAATAACCTCGAAAGAAATATTGAAACCTGTCTGATTGCCTTGGAGGATATGACCGCATGGTTCTCTCATTGTTGTTTCTGTGATGGACCTTGTTCCTTGATGATGCTTTGTTTTCTTCCTTCTTGATGCTTCCACTTCTCAACACATCAGCATAGGTCTTAGGCTCTTCTTTAATTGTTTTCTTTGATGCCTCTGTTCCTTTTGAGCTTGACTCCCCCTTTTGTTTCTTTTGACCTTCTCCAAAACCAAGTCTAGTATTTATAACCGAAGATCTCTGTGCTTTGATAATATCATCCAAAATTTTTGTGCTTTTCTCAAGCATAATATTTTGCTGTAGCTTATCATTAGATTCTTCCACTTCCTTCCTTAAAGAAACAACTTCATGTTTCAGTTTTTCACATTCCAACTCTTTTGCCTTTAACTGCTCAGCCATACCTTCTTCAATTCGCTTTGCCTCTTCAACTTTAACTTTCAAGTCAATGAGTTCTTGCGACAACTTTACCTTTGTCATCTCATCCTCTTGTACTTGAGTCTTCAATCTTGAGTTCTTCTTTCTAAGCCTTTTCAACTCTTCAAGAGCAACAACAAGTTCCTCTTCTATGTCAACTATGGCTTCCTCTTCATTTTTTGGATCTCTCTCTTTTTCTTGATTTTTGTCAACAAGAGCATCTTCTTTCTCCTCTATAGCCAAAAATAGGATTTCTTCTCTTTCACTATCGGAGAGGCTTTCATCACTGCTGGAAGAACTGCTTGCTTCCTCAACATAAAGACTCTTCTTGTGCCTTTGAAAGATCTTCTTCTCATGCTTGCTTTGACCGTGCCTATTTTTCTTTTCATGATAAAATTTTCTTTCTTTCTTTTTCTTGTATTTCTTTTCTTCTTCACTGCTACTACTTCCAACTTGTGGGAAATTAGATGCATAGTGACCAATGTTACCACAATTAAAACATTTCATAGTATGCATACCTTTGTGTTTTCTTGGACCCTTCTTATTTCTTCGCACAAAGTTAGCTTCTTCTCCGCTGCTTGATTCTTCACTTGACTCTGGTTCTTTATTCTTTGTCTTCTTTGAAGCTTTAAACGTGGCCTCCCATTTGGATGTTTGATCTTTTTTAGTCCTCATCTCATAGGCTATGAGAATTTCATGTAGCTCATCCATGCTTAAGGTTTTAAGATCCTTCATTTCTTCAATCGTCGAGACCTTTGCATCAAACCTCATGGGAAGTGACCTTAAGATTTTTTGAATAATCTTAGAGTCTTCAATACTTTCTCCAAGTCCATGAATGGTGTTGACAACTTCATCAACGTGGAGTAGATATTTAGCAATATCTTCCTCATATTTCATCTTCAAATCTTCAAACTTCCTCCTATGGGTTTGAAGTTTTGCCATTTTAACCTTGTCATCTCCTTCATATGTTCTTTGTAACTTGTCCCATATTTCTTTTGCTGAGGTGCATTGCATGACTTTCACAAACTCTAATTCACATAACCCACTTAATATTGCATTCATTGCCCTAGCATTATTTTCAAATGGTTTCTTGCCATCTCGATCCGTGGGAGGAGTATCAGGTGGTGTGAACCCATCCTCAATGGATTACCATATATCATAGCCATGTGCCATCAAATAAGTTTACATCCTCACACTCCATAAAGTATAGTTAGTCCCATCAAATAATGGAGCCCTATTTGATAAAAAACCTTCTTGGCAAGCCATGTGTGTTCTTGTAAGATCTTCCTTCAAGTTGTTAGGCTTTCATGAAGGAACCTGCTCTGATACCAATTGAAGAACACAAGCTTATACTGAGAGGGGGGTGAATAGTATAAGATAAAAATTTTTCTTTTCTTTCCAAAGCAATAACTTGAAATAATATCAATGCAATAATAAATCAATGCACATAATCACCATACACATAAGAGACAAGGATTTACGTGGAAACACCCTTTCAGGAGAAAACCACGATAAAATATTGCTTATATATTTCTTCAATAAATTTTGTGGGCACCAACCCATAGGAGACACCAATCCCCTAGTACAATTTTATGGGCACCAACCCATAGGAGACACCAATCCCCTATACAAGTTTATGGACACCAACCCATAGGAGACACCAATCCCCTATACAAGTTCATGGGCACCAACCCATAGGAGACACCAATCCCCTTGCTCAAGTTCATGGGCACCAATCCATAGGAGACACCAATCCCCTTCTACAATTTTATGGACACCAATCCACAAGAGACACCAATCCCCTTTGCAAGTTTATGGACACCAATCCATAGGAGACACCAATCCCCTTTACAATTTTATGGACACCAATCCACAGGAGACACCAATTTTCTTTCTCAAGTTGCTCAAATCTGCTCACAAACACTACTCAAATATGCTCCTAAATATGCTCATAAACACTGCTCAAATATGCTTCCAAATTTGCTCACAAATACTTCTCAAATCTATTCCTAAATTTGCTCACAAACACTGCTCAAATCTGTTCCAAAATATGATCAATAATGACATCAAATTCTTCACCTTTTCTTGAGTTTGCTTTCTTCAACTTGAAAGCAATTCAAACATATTCTACCTATAATTATTTTAACTTCATGAACATATAGAGGATGATATGCACTAGTGTAGAAAGCTTCAAATGGCCAATATGTTCTTCATATTCATTAAGTCTGTCACTTCCACATATCTCACATTTATTATATTTTAAAGGTAGTCTTAGTCTAGCATTGGATAACTTACTTGCGTGTTGAATTGGAGACGCTAATACCTTGCTTTTCTTCCACTATCATGTGCACCTTTTCTTCTTCTTGAGATGGTTGAATTGTCCTTCCTTGTTAATTGAATGCTTGGGTGAATATGTGCACTTAATCCTCTTACTCTATTCTTTGATGCCTTGACTTGTTTCAAATCTGTGCCCTCCAAATCTACCTCAATAATGATGATCTTCCTTTTGTATGTGCTTTCCAAATCTATCTTGACAAAATAATTTTCCTTTTGTATGTGCCTTCCAAATCTGCCTCAATAATTCTCTTTTTCCCTTCTTGATTTAAATATCAAATCAAACACTTTAAACCCTTATCACTCCTTTTAAAAACATACACAATAAATCTTAATTAAAAATAACTCCTTATATCTCCCTTTTAAAACTTACAAAATAAAACTTTATAACAACAAAATGACTCCTTATATCTCCCTTTTAAAACTTGTAAAATAAAACTTTATTAACAACAAAATGACTCCTTATATCTCCCTTTAATAAAATTTAATTAAAAACTTTACCTTGCACAACAAAACTTTAGCAAGCCATCGAGGAGATTCGACCCTTGGACCTTCTACCCTACAGTGCCTAAACACGAGCTTGTAACCAACTGAGCTAACCCATCGGATGACACTAAAAGGCAAAATATTTTATTTAAATATTTTGTACCTTACACATTAATCACTTATCAAAAATACCGCCAAAGGGATTCGAACTTTGGATCTTCTGCACTGCATCACCCTAACGTGGGCTAGAAATTGACTAGGCTATTCCAACGATTGAGACTTAGAGAACACAATTTTGTATTAGAACCTTCCACACCTTGCTCTTAAGTTGCACAACAAAAAGGCTGCCAAGGGGATTTGAACTTTGGACCTTCTACTCCGTAGCACCCTAACATTGGCTTGTGACCGACTGGCCTAACCCAACAGTTGATACTTAGAGAACACAATAATGTATTTGAACCTTATTTGGATCACTGCTACACCACCGAACGTGACTCCTTCAATGTTCTTGCACTCATCTCTAGGATGTCCTCCCTAATATTCCGCTCGCTGCTTGTTCTTATGTCGAAGGATATCTGATGCATCTACTTTTTCATCAAAATGAATTATTGGCCTTGTATAAATATGCTTTCACTTTGCTATTTGCACCCAAGGAGGTCGGCCCATGCATATTAAACCTTTGAATTTCAAATTCACTTTTATATGGTGCTCAAGTCGGCCCATTCTCTTTTATATTATAATATTTAAATCTATGATTTAAATATTATAATATTTGAATATTTAAACTTTTATTCAAAATATATTTAAATCCTTTTATTTAAATATAAACCTTCCACTTTAATATTTAAATATTTCATTTAAATATTAAAGCATATAATTAAATCACCCTTGAAGATATTTGCCTTGACATCAATGACAACATTAAATCACCCTTGAATATATCTACCTTGACATTAATGACAACTCAATAATTCTAACATATTCATCGATAGGTTTCTTTGCTCCTTTCATTGGCACTCAATCCTACTAATTTTTTTTCTGACTAGAAGGATGCCTTAGTTTCAAGATTAATCTTTCTGAGTTCTTTTGAAAACCTATTTGTATTTTAATTTTTTTTCCAAAAAATCAAATTTTATTCTCTCTTTCATATTTTGTGTTCAATAGTAGAACAAATGAGTAGACAAACTAACTAGCCACTATGAAAGTAGAAAAGAAGAGGCTAATTTTTCTTAGGCAAACCCTTAGTGCCGAAGAAGTCATGAACATGCTTTCATGCATGACAAATACCTCCAAGCCACTTGAAAAAGTTATTAAAGTGATCTAACAACTTTTTTGTGGTATATACATGAGAGGATGTCTTGATTGGTTGCATTCATTAAAAGGTTGTGTAGGAAAAACCGTGATAGATATGAAAAAATTGTTAGTATTTCTAGACTCTTTATGAAATTTCAAGGGATTCCAATTTAGTAATTTCTCTCATTCTACCTCTAAGTATCTCTTTTTTGCATTATTTTCTTTAATTTTCCTTGTAAAATTTAAATTTTATATTTTAAAATAGAATATGATAGGGAATATTCCCTAGCATGGTGGGTGCAAAAGAGTGTGCATGTACATGCACCATGCTAACACACGATTGTGTCATAGATACAAGATTAGATGGGATGTTTGATTTGCATGATTACTTTAACTATAGTGCTAGCCACTATACTCCCAAGGGGCACCTTAGGGCTAGTGGTCCCATGATAAGGTATTGCGTGAAGAAGGTCAAGAGTTTGAACCTCGAACATTGAATTTTTGATAAGCAAGATGACATCAACATGACACCTAGTGATGATATTGTAAAGATTGATTATGTGGCACTACATGATGACATGATGCCTGATGACATCACATATTTTTATTTAACACATTAACATGATACTCAATAATGTGGTACTCGATAACATGTTAACTTGTACAATCTATATCAATGACTTGATAGTTAACATAGTGGGTGATGATGTGTTTCATTTAAACAGAATGGTAATCTATACAACTAATGTGGTAGTTGATATGACAATCTACACAGTGACTAATATGGTATATAGGTCATCACTTTGGATCTATACATGTAAAAACTCATCCAAATCAATGACTATATAATGACACAATTAAAAGTAGACTTGGTGAAGGATGAATTTATTTAGGTAATAAAAATGTGATAAGTGGCATAATGTGATGCATAAATTATAGAGAAAATTAGAGTGTAACAATTTGCACAATCTAGTTTATTGGTAACATATGTAAAAGGTTTACACGGTCAGTGCACAGTTGGTAGTTCCCTGATTATGACAATTGGTATCACTCTATTTGTTGATATGCTACCTAGTCAATGCATAGTTGGCATCCTCTCAACCATTCATGCAATGACACATGATGATCTCCCATTCCCTCCAAGTACTAAATTATTTTTTTTTTTTTTTAAGGTTTTGGAGGAGTTTTATATTTTTTTTTTACCAAACTTGTGGGACCATAACTTTTAAAAATGTAAGGTTTTTGATCCCCTTTATTCCAAATCACATGTTTTTGAGATCTATGTATTGATGTTGTTGTTTATGGTTGAAAATACATGAAATTTTGTTTTTGTAGGATAGTTATAGATCAACGTTACTCAAATATGTGAATGATGAACGTTGTGCTACTGAATCTAAAGAAAGAAAGAAAATTTACAAGGATAAGAAGAAGAAGTTCATTTATGTGATTCATTTTGATAAGATTTATGACACCCATGTTAGTAGCACCACAAAACCAAAGAGTTGTGTGATCACCTTGATTTTAAACAAATTAGTAGGTGGAAGGATGAGCTTACCACTTTGACTATGGAATAGTTTGATACTATTTGTAGAGGGGGAATACTGCCCTACTGTGTATAATTCTCAATGTTGGATCTGTACATAGAGATAATGCTTGAGGTGAACCATAGGGGCTACGTTGTTTTCTACACTCAATGTAAAATGAGGGAAGGATTCACCAGGAATGGTTTAAAGACTCACTCCAAGTCCTCTGGTTTTTCAAGAATGTTTGATGTATTTGATTCAACATAATCACCTATTTTTGGACTTTCTAGATCTATGCTATAAAATATAAAGGACAATGTAAAAATATAGAATGCAATAATACAAGAGCTAACCCTAGAATGATTCTTTCTTTGAATGCTTTTCTAACCCTAGGGTTTTAAGATAGAAAACCTTCAAGTAAGGGCTCAAGAGAAGATGCACAAACAGTATTAACCCTAAGTGCACACTATATGTTGTTTATCCTTTAAATGCCTAGAAATTAATTAAATATATTTCTTTTAAATCAAATCTAGGATTTATAACAAACATCTAACAAAAAAATTAAAGACTAACTAGAGCACTTATATTATCTGGTGGTTGATCCTTGCTTTTTATCCTTTGTCCAACAATGTCAACAATTCCTATTCCTACAGGATAATTTAGAAAATACTTAAAAATATGATTAGCATTAGGGGGCCTACTTAGGTCACTGTATGATAATATTTGGAGGTGCACCAATCAATCCCCATAGGCCCTTTTAGTTGACCTTTGAAAATATAAGTAGAAGTTGACCTTTGGAAGATGAACAAGCATAACAAAATATAGTAGAACAAAATGATAAAATAGAGTACAAAATACCCTAACATGGCCTATATACAACATATAACATAGATCTAGGGTTTGGGGGTAGTATATTTCCCCCAAAAGTGGTCTATACAAAATCATGCCCCGTATAGAGCGATTGTGATTTTGCAGACTAGTGAAATCATGCTTTAGTATGATCGAGCACGATTTCGTAGAAGAAGAGATAAAACTCTAAAAAGTGTAAATTAATAGTGCACAATAGTAAATAAGCTAATATGTAAAAATAAATGAGTGAAAACAACCTAGTGGTAGTGAAAAAGCAGATCCAAGGAGGGAGACCTCCAAGTAGCAAAAATCCTCCTTAGGGATTCAACACTTATCCACCAAGAGTAGCAACACACAATCCAATGCAGTAGAAAAAAAAGCTTCAATAGATCACACTTCACACTTGTGAGTTAGCTTGCTTACAGAAGAAGAAGAAGAAGACCTCAAGAAAAATAGAACTTGAATCAATAATTGTTGTTATGAGAAATGAACTTCAAACCCTCCTTTTATAGTGGATTTGAAAGAAGAATGGGTGAAAAAACTAAGAACAACCAACCTTTAAAATATCAACTTTGAAAATTAGGGTTTTCTTAAGAGAAAACCATAAAATGTAAAATCATGCCTCATAAAAGTGGACTGTGATTTCATAACTACTAGACCCCATGCGGTTTTAATGCATTTTGGATAGTCATTTTAATCAGTGAGCAGGTAGGCTTGGTTGATTCACCTATGCATCAGATGTTTCTTGGCACAAAGTTTAGTCATTATGGGCATGCCATTTTTATTATGAGACTGAGGTTCTTATGGAGTTGTAGGAGTGGAGTATGGATGGTCTTTCAGGAGTCTCATAGATAAATTTACACCCTACTTGATTGAGTATAATGAGGGACATCATCTTTCCAGATTCATGGATGGTCTTTTAGGAGTCTCACAGATAAATTTACACAGATATTTTGTTGACTGCAGTAGATTGAGCTACATGGGATTATCTGGGTTATTCCAAGAGTGTGAACACTGAGTTGATCTGGTCATGTGATGACTACGGAGGCACTTCTAGTATTGTATTTGCAGTGGTTTATGATGATGATTTCTTGGATATGATGTGGCACATGATATTTCATCTCAGTTTAGATAGGTAGATTAGTGCCAGGTTAGGGAGAGATTTCATCATGCCATTGTAGTTGAGACTTCAACAACTTAACCATGTCAGAGGGATAGTGATGATCAAAGTAGTGTAACATCAACATGGTAGTTACTTCTTGAGATTGTTATGGGATCCAGGGATTTGATGGACCTTAGCCAAGATGTAGACACTTCACTGCAGTATGTATGCATATTGCTTGAGGACAAGCAATCTTTGGGATGGGTTGACTGTAATGTCCCCTTTTCTAGGCAGTCAGTGTGTAGAGCATATTAGCCTATACATGAGCTCCCATAGGCTAAATCGGATGTAGGGGAGCCCATTGGGATAGTTCAATTGATGTCAAGGTGGACAATGCTTCAAATTGCTAGTTTCTTGGTCCATTTTGAGCATAATTGCAGGGACTTACTATTTTTAGTAAGTCAGTTAGTGTTGGAATCTTGAGAAACGGATGTTACGAATTGATAGTCTGTCAAAATGGATATCCGTTTCTACTTTTATATCATGGGTTTGACATATGGAGACAGATTATTTTAATGCCCAAAGAATATTAATGTAGTAAATATTAAATAAAATGTAATTTTCTAATGTTGGGTATTATATTTTATTAATGGGATATTATAAGGGGGTCATATAACCACTTAAAAGAAAGGTCATGTCATAAAGTATTAAATTAAGGAGGCCTAGACATGATACGCCCCTCTAGGGGTCCCATTTAATTAAAATGAATAATTTAAATTATAAGTTTCCCTTCCATTTTGGCCGACTCATTTGAAGGAGGAAATAAAAGGAGAGTTTGGAAATTCATTTGTATCTTTTTGGCTATTGATATTGATGATTTGAGGAGAAGACTTGCAGAAGGGTTTCTTGCAAGGATTTTCAGCTTGTTGGTGACAAAAACCACCCACAGGAACATCATCTTTGGAATTGAAAGACACTCTCAGGATGATTTTGGGTATTCTCATCTCAAAGAGTGCATTGTACATCAATGTTGTTGATTTTCAGCGAGATTGGACAAGGGTTTGAGCATGTTATTGGTTGAAATTCATAAATAAACCTCAGAAACCAGTTTTCAAGGGTTTTGTGGATAACTTCGTGGCATTTTGGAGTCTTCTTTCTTTTGGTCGTACATTTTCCAGCACAAGCTATACATCATTTGGATGGAGAAGTCCATAGTTTGAAGCTTATGATTAGAAGTTTGATTTATGTACCTGTTCATAAGAACTCAAACTAAAATTCTAGATTCCAAATAAATTCGGGTACTTTATTTTTGAACATTTCATTTAAAGGGTTCGTAGTTATATGTATGTATTATCTTTGATCCAAATTTAATGTTGATTGGATGAGTATTTTGTAAGTTATAGCTTTCCAAAGTTTGTTTTTCATGCATTTTCTGCATATTTTCATACTTAGAAAAAATTAAAAATCAGAAAATCACACAAAACCCAAAACATTACAAAAAATACCAAACATAGAATAGGGTAAATTATTACATTGTTGAAAAGGTATGTGGCACATGTTGGAAGTATTGATACTATTATGATATGTGATACCTTGCTGGAGAGGATAACTAAAAATTGGTGGAATAGAAGTAGGAATATTGATATTATTATATTAAGGAGGAAATTGAAAACAATCTTGAGTGATACTACTGGTTGGAGGAACTTGTGGACTCCTTCCAACATTGGTGGTTATAGTAGTGGCATAGGTTGTTTTATGGACATGATTACAATGATTCAAAGATTCAATCAAAGGGTTAGTATGGACGTGTTGTGGCTGCTCCACAATGTACCCCAAAATTGGGGACCCACATTTTTTGCATGTTTTCCAAGAAGACCGAAGTGGCCCATATGCTAAAGATCAAAGAAAAAGCAAAACACCGCAAGGAGAAAAAAGTGTCGTGATATCGTGACATGTTGCATTTTCGCGGTCCAAAGCAAAGGGAGAGAGCAAAGAGAAAAAGTGTCACGATATCGCGACATGTTGCATTGTCACAGCCAAAAGAGAAAAAGTGTCGCAATATCACATGTTGCATTTTCGCGGCCAAAAGAGAAAAAGTGTCGAGATATCGCGACATGTTGCATTTTCGCGGCCAAAAGAGAAAAAGTGTCATGATATCGTGACATGTTGCATTTTCGTGGCCAAAAGAGAAAAAGTGTCGCGATATCGTGACATGTTGCATTTTCGCGGCCAAAAGAGAAAAAGTGTTACGATATCGTGACATGTTGCATTGTCGTGGCCAAAAGAGAAAAAGTGTCACGATATCGCAACATGTTGCATTGTCACGGCCAAAAGAGAAAAAGTGTCGTGATATCGCGACATGTTGCATTTTCATGGCCAAAAGAGAAAAAGTGTCACAATATCACGACATGTTGCATTGTCACGGCCAAAAGAGAAAAAGTGTCACGATATCGCGACATGTTGCATTTTCATGGCCAAAAGAGAAGAAAGAAGAACAAGAAAGAAAAAGTGTCGCGATATCGCGACATGTTGCATTTTCACGGCCAAAAGAGAATAAAGAAGAACAAGAAATAAAAAGTGTTGCGATATCACGACATGTTACATTTTTGCGGCTAATAACAACAAAAGAGAGCAAGGAGACAAAAGTGTCGCAATATCACGACATGTTGCATTTTTGCCAAGGGAACAGAGTAGTTGATAGTGCGTCTGATATTAGTGATGAACACCAGGACGGTGAAACTGAAGACTACATAGTGATGTAGACATAAGGACAAAATCCAATGAATAAGACAAAACGTTACATAAAGAATCTTTAATGATTTGAAATCATTTAAGATGGTCGTTACACATGGAAGGAAACGAACGCAAGCCCATGTGGAGAAAATGAAACGAAGGGCCACAAAATAGAAACTAAAAGTTCTTTTTGGAAACCAAAACACATGCATGCACAAGGGAAGGTGAAACGAACAGCCATTGGAAAATGAAACGAAAAGCTTCCTAAAAGTTTTAAATACGCCAGGCAAGGATGTTTTGAGGGGTTGGAAACTACTGCGAGCAGAGTTGCATATTTGAAGGCAAGAGGGTCATTCTGGACCTATTTGAGTCATTTTTCTTCCATGGACTGGTTTGGGAAAACCAAAAATTCTGCTATTGTAAAATGACACATTTTTAATGCAGGAGTTTTCAAAAATTTGCATCTTGTGGGCAAGAAATAAGGAGATTCTCTTTGCATGCTATGGATTTAATGTCTATTTCTTTTCTCTTTTTCAGACTTCAAGTTTGTAGATGGAGTTAATGTAAGTTTGCTTGGTTGCTTCATGTGAATGCTTGAACCTGAAATTTATTTTAAACCCTAGGAACTAGCACTTAGTCTATGGGGATTGTGCTTGTTTTGCAAGTCCAATATGTTAGGTTGCATGCATGGAAACCTTACATCTTTGTTTTTGTCGAAATAGGATAGTATCATACTTAATGCATTTTATTTTCAGTTTTCTGTATTTCATTTTCATTTTTCTGCATTTTATTTTTCCAAAAATTTTAACTTATTTTAAATTTTCAGGCATTAAAATAAACATTTAAAAATTTTCAAAATCCAAAAAAAAATTCACCATTGCGTAGGCTATACTTCATACTTCCAATACGCACTTTGAAATTTCATTTTCAGAGTTGTTTAGTATTCTTTAAAAATTCATCGAAGTGGCTATTTTATATTACAGATTTTGAAAAAACCCGAAAATAAAAAATTTCTATTTTTGGGCCGAATTTCATTTTTTTCAGTTTCATGTTTCATCTAATGAGCTTACGATGACATTCCCTTCATTAAAATTCTAGTTTTATTGAATGAGTTATGTTTTATGGCATTTCACAAATTTCCATTTTTGGAGCCTAAAATTGCCCTCTCTTCATGAAAATTCTGATTTTACGAAAGAGGGGTAATTTGAGCATCACATTGAAGGTCATATGAGGGCCAACTCACATTTTATTTTGGTTCAATGAAAAATCACTAAAGTTTCATGGTAAAATAAACCAACATTGCCCCTTGTTTACAGTTACTTGCAATCACTAAGGTGTTCCAAGCATTTAAATTGAATATCTTTATTTGAGATTACTAATACACATATGCAAATGCTAATATAGCAGAGACCTTGGATAAGTTGGTTGGTTAACTTCTTTGCAAGAGGGGATTTGGAACCCAAATCCTAAGGAAGAGTGTACTTTCACAATTGGGTGAAAATACCACTCAATAGATTGGCGCTAGAAGGAGGGCCTGAATTGTTTTATTTCAGAGTGATTGAAATGCTATAGGGATTTAAATTTTGAATATTTCATGCCCTATTGATTATTATTTTTAGCCCTCTTTTAACAATACAATCTTGTAGTTTTAAAAGGACATGAATCGCTATGCATTGTTCTAACGCTTTTGGATGATAGACCATTCTTTTGGTATGGACAACTACCCATGGAGGTTAGGAATTCTTGGATACAACTAGAAGAAACCTACATTTATCATTTTGGTAATCAAGTTGACTTAGAGATGTTGAAAAATTAGTTTACCTCCATATGTAATGAGCCTAATGAATCCTTGAGTCAATTCAATGGAAGATTTTGTGAGTTGCACTCCCAAATGTGGGAAAATTTTAACACATCAGAAGAGGAAGCTATTCAAGTATACATGGGAGCCATACACCCCAAACTTGCTACATATTTACAGAAAAACTTGGATGACTTGTCTCTAGAGACAATCTATGAGATCTTGGAAAAGGTAGAACAAGTTTTTGAAGAAGAAAAGGCACAACATGTTCACATGAGAGATTGTAATTTTGGAGTTAGTGATGCCAACCTACACCAACCATCAAATTTAGCACCCTCCACTCCAATGATACCTAAGGTAAATGATCAAGGGGATGAATTTGAAGGTCCAAATGTCACAACCACCTTAGATGTAGTCCAAGAGGAGGTGCAAATTGCTAAGCCAACATCCACCTGTGAGGATTATGCAGAGATGATCTCATTCATAGAGATACACAATTATTTAGATGAAGGGGTTCTAAATTCAACAATGTTTGAAATATGTGATAGGACAAAACCTACCATAGAATTGGATGAAGTGGTTGAAAGTGAAATTGGAAGAAAACCAATAAATGAATTTGAAGATATGATAGAGTTTCACCACTTGTTCTTGGAAGATACTATTGATGAGATGTTTGAAATTAACGACCAAGAAATTATTCACCCTCCAAATTGTGATGAAATAAAATCATGGGTTACCAAGTTGAACTATGATAGCCTTAAAAATTTGAATTCAAAAAATGACCCACTTTTAGAAATAATTGAACCATCTAAGGAAGGTGAAGGTGAATTTGATGAGAAACACATTGATGAATTTGAATATGTTGAAGAAGTAGTTGAACATCACCACTTGACTTTGGAAGATGATTATTATGATGCTTGGAAGAAGTGGGAAGACTACACTCACTCCAAAAATTCTAATGAAACTTGTGTGCCAATTGAAATACAGGACAACATAATCACCTACTCAAAGGAAGATATTACAACTCCTGTACAATTTGAGGATGTTTTGGAAGAGGGTTTCAAATCTCATCAAATTTTGGAAGATTATAACGATCCTATGACCAAGGACAAACAAGAAAAAGAATTGACAAATGAATCAAAAAATCATGTCACAAATACCATGGAGTTTCATCCCACAAATTTGGAAGATAATTTTTACAATGGTTGGGGAAGATATGAAGATGTGTTATTTCCTCACACCCTTATTGATGAAGCCTCTATTCCAATTTATATGCAGGATGTTGAAACTTCTACTTCATACGAAGATCTCACATTCACAAGATTTGAGAAGATTACAAAATTCGATCATGTTGAATATAAATTCATTGAAGATTCGGATACAAGTTTGCATGATTATTTTGAGGATTCAAATGAAGAGATACCATGGATACTAAACAAATAATGGGAATTAAATGACAAAGTGATTGATCTATTAGAAGCAACACAAGTGATTGATCATGAAGATGAGTTACTTGACATACACTTTGACCAAGAATATTTGAGGGTTGAAAAGGATGGGCATGTTTTCAATTGGGTGCCCAATTTTGGTATGTTTTAGGAACAAGTAATCAATGAAGAGTATGAAGACCATGAGGTAAAAGAGGGAATTGCAAATCCTCACCAATTTTTGGTAAATGAAAATGTGAAAAAGGTAAAATCTAAACCTTTGTGTCCAAACATCCAAGATTTGGGTGAAGATTTGTATAATTCAAGTGATATTTATGATGAAATGCCAGTGAAGGTGAATGAAGAACAAGAATTAATTTCTAACCACACCTTTGATAACATTATTTTAATGGATGAAAAGGATCTTGATGCACTTAAATTGCTAAATCAAATTCATCAACAATTAATTCTTGAATCTAGGATAAAAACTTCTAATGATCCCCATTTAGTAAATATCCTAGATGCTAGTAAATTGTTGCACAATTTTGATTGGCCTAAGAACATGGAAAATGAATTGGCTTTGAAATTTTTAGAAATAGGCTCTTGCTTACAAAATTTCATTTTGAATAAAAAAAGCCTAGTTCTAAATCATGAATGGAATTATGAAATTTACACCTTAAATAATAGACAAGAAAGAATTGAAAATCAACCATTATCTAATAAATTTGGTAATTTGAATCTCACCTATGGGAATACTAATGGAACTAAATCTAATTGGTGGGGTGAGAGAGGAAAGTTAAAGTTGGTTGCATTGTTTGGTCTAGTCTTGTTTTTGTTGGATTCCTACAAAACTTGGTATGCGTATCACGTCATATGTCTTTTAAAGAAATGCTCAAATCATGTTTGGGATCCGGGAAAATGATAATCCAAAATTTGCACCATCTTGTATTATATTGTACATTGGTATTTAGATTTTGGTTGTTGGTTTTGGTTTGTGTTTTCAAGTTTCGTTTTTGGGATTGCTTTTTGGATTTGGTTTTAAGTTTTGTGTGTTGGTCCTTTGGACACTTTTGGTTTGTCTTGAAAAAAAAAAAAAAAAGCAAGATGTCAACTTATGTCCTTATGAATGTTGACTAAGACTAGGAGAATATGAAACATCAGAATTGTATTGCAAAAAGCTCCATGAGTATCGCAAACACATTAAAGAATATCATTTGGAAATTGTGATGCATGAAGTTGTCAGTTTTACAAATTATGGTAAAGTAGGTGGTATACTCCATTCGCATTTCAAAAATAGCAATGCATTCATCTATATCTCATATTACATTCGACATTGCATATACATTTCATCTCATTTGCATCTACATTTCAAATACAATCATTGAAAATGTGTCAAATCCTCTTAGGGTTATTACATAACATATATTAAAAGGATCCTAAGGTTGGGAACTGATGCCCGAACTATATTGAACCAAGCACGTTCTACACATATTAAAGAGGATCTTGAGCAAAATGGTCAAAACCATACTTGGAAGAAAAGGTGAGGCGAAAGGAGTATTTCATGTCTATCCTATCATGCAACATAATCCTTAAAACAGTGGTTTTTACCACTCCTATAGTGCTTAAAGCCTAAAATCAAAGTAGTAAGGATAGAGTTAAATCCTCATCGAACTTAGGTTGAGGATCCAATTCCCCAAAGCTCTGATTTGATCTTCATGGAGTAGTAATGATAGGGTCTAATTCTCATCTCGCTTAGGTTGAGAATCCGATTCCCCAAAGCTTCTATTTTGCCCACTCAAGAACTTAAAATTCCAAAGAAAATATTTTTCATTCTACTTTTATTGCATCATTGATATTGGATTGGAAGGATCGTACTACATATCCCTTGCAAGGATGGGTAGTCATCCCCAAGGTTCAAGAAATCAAAAGTAAAGTCAAATCCTAGATTATGGGGTTGATCTCCATCGGGGCTATAGACGCCTGAATGGCAGTATGCTCATGCGTGGAAACATGTCTTGTCTAAAAGCAAGACCACTGATCGCTCAAACGGACGAGGCTAGCCTGACAGTTTCATCCATAACAGGTTAAATCATTTTGTTCAAGATGAGGTAATGAACTCCAGATCAGAGTAGCAAGGATAGGGTTAAATTCCCATATCGCTTAGGTTGGTAATCCTATTCCCCAAAGCTCTGATTTCACTTACACTTGCACATGGGTTCAAGATGGTAGTGACACAACCAACTTTGGGATCTAGCAAATTAATTTACCATGCACATATTTGGTCCTAAGAGGGTTTGACAGTTTTAATATGTTTGTTCATGATACTAGAAAGTTTGAGCCTTTGCAAAGCAGGTTGTTATCTCTAGCATAGTTTTCATACATCAAATCCTGCACAAATCATTCATAGCCTTGCACACGAATCATAAGTGAAACTGACAATGGAAATTTGAACGAGTTTCAAATGATAGGGAATGAAGCACATTGCACACATCGAGCTGATGCTTAATAATTCTAATGCTTCATGTATTTCTTGTCTAGTTTCATTCTTGGGATATTTGTTGATGCTTGTATTTGAGTCTGTGTGTTTTCAAGTTGGGTTCTCATTGAAATGCTCAGGAGCATTTCCCAGTAGAGTCACCATTTGTTGTGGATACTCCACAACGTACCCCAAAATTGGGGACCCACATTTTTTGCATGTTTTCCAAGAAGATCAAAGTGGCCCATATGCTAAAGATCAAAGAAAAAGCAAAACACCGCAAGGAGAAAAAAGTGTCGCGATATCGCGACATGTTGCATTTTCACAGTCCAAAGCAAAGGGAGAGAGCAAAGAGAAAAAGTGTCACGATATCGCGACATGTTGCATTGTCGCGGCCAAAAGAGAAAAAGTGTCGCGATATCGCGACATGTTGCATTGTCGCGGCCAAAAGAGAAAAAGTATCGCGATATCGTGACATGTTGCATTGTCCCGGCCAAAAGAGAAAAAGTGTCGCGATATCGCGACATGTTGCATTTTCACGGCAAAAAGAGAAAAAGTGTTGCAATATCGTGACATGTTGCATTATCGCGGCCAAAAGAGAAAAAGTGTCACGATATCGCGACATGTTGCATTTTCGTGGCCAAAAGAGAAGAAAGAAGAACAAGAAAGAAAAAGTGTCGCGATATCGCGACATGTTGCATTTTCGTGGCCAAAAGAGAAGAAAGAAGAACAAGAAAGAAAAAGTGTCACGATATCGCGACATGTTACATTTTTATGGCTAAAAGCAACAAAAGAGAGCAAGGAGGCAAAAGTGTTGCGATATCACGACATGTTACATTTTTTCCAAGGGAATAGAGTAGTTGACAGTGCGTCTGATATTAGTGATGAACACCAAGACAGTGAAACTGAAGACTGCATAGTGACGTGGACGTAAGGACAAAATCCAATGAATAAGACAAAACGTTACATAAGGAATCTTTAATGATTTGAAATCATTTAATATGTTCGTTACACACGGAAGGAAATGAACGCAAGCCCATGTGGAGAAAATGAAACGAAGGGCCACAAAATAGAAACAAAAAGTTTTTTTGGAAACCAAAACACATGCATGCACAAGGGAAGGTGAAATGAACAACCATTGGAAAATGAAACGAAAAGCTTCCTGAAAGTTTTAAATACGCCAGGCAAGGATGTTTTGAGGGGTTAGAAACTGCTACAAGCAGAGTTGTAGATTTGAAGGCAAGAGGGTCATTCTGGACCTGTTTGAGTCGTTTTTCTTCCATGGACTGGTTTGAGAAAACCAGAAATTCTGCTATTGTAAAATGACACATTTTTAATGCAGGAGTTTTCAGAAATTTGCATCTTGTGGGCAAGAAATAAGAAGATTCTCTTTGCATGCTATGGATTTAATGTCTATTTCTTTTCTATTTTTCAGATTTCGAGTTTGTAGATGGATTTAATGCAAGTTTTCTTGGTTGCTTCATGTGAATGCTTGAACCTGAAATTTATTTTAAACCCTAGGAACCAGCACTTAGTCTATGGGGATTGTGCTTGTTTTGCAAGTCCAATAGGTTAGGTTGCATGCATGGAAACCTCACATATTTGGTTTTTTCAAAATAGGATAGCATCATACTGAATACATTTTATTTTCAGTTTTCTGCATTTCATTTTCATTTTTCTGCATTTTGTTTTTCTAGAAATTTTAACTTATTTTAAATTTTCAGGCATTAAAATAAACATTTAAAAATTTTCAAAATCCAAAAAAAATTTTACCATTGTGTAGGCTATACATCATACTTCCAATACGCACTTTGAAATTTCATTTTCGGAGTTGTTTAGTATTCTTTAAAAATTCATCGAAGTGGCTATTTTATTACAGATTTTGAAAAAACCTAAAAATAGAAAATTTCCATTTTTGGGCCGAATTTCATTTTTTTCAGTTTCATGTTTCATTCAATTTTATTATGATGACATTCCCTTCATGAAAATTCCAATTTTACTGAAGGAGTTATGTTTTATGGCATTTCACAAATTTCGATTTTTGGAGCCTAAAAATGCCCTCTCTTAATGAAAATTCTGATTTTATGAAAGAGGGGTAGTTTGAGCATCACATTGAAGGTCATATGAGGGCCAACTCACATTTTATTTTGGTTCAATGAACAATCACTAAAGTTTCATGGTAAAATAAACCAACATTGCCCCTTGTTTACAGTTACTTGCAATCACTAAGGTGTTCCAAGCATTTAAATTGAATATCTTTATTTGAGAATACTAATACATATATGAAAATGCTAATATAGCGGAGACCTTGGAGAATTTGGTTGTTTAACTTCTTTTCAAGAGGGGATTTGGAACCCAAATCCTAAGGAAGAGTGCACTTTCACAATTGGGTGAAAATACCACTCAACAGACGCATCTAGGAGAGACTATTAGAGGAGGAGGAGTCTCACCTCTTTTGAGTTGAGCTTCCCACTCCATAGCCTTAATTAAATCTGCCTTATGACATTTCATAAAACCCCAAATATGATCAAATGATTTAAATATGAGCCTACCATGAGGACCTTCAATAGGATCATCATTATCCAAGCCCTCTTTTCTCTCTAGATCAAGATTCTCCTTGTCAATCTGATCATCCTTTTGAGGATTCATATCAAATTCTATAAAAATTTGCTTAGTCCTAAGGTTTGGATCCATAGGGATAAAATAAATAACAAGGAAGAAAAAGAGACCTAGAAATAATGAAAGTCACACAAAATGTATTTTTAAAGTATTTTCATGTTCTAACTCTATGCAAACAAATTAGTGGTCTTATTAAAGTTTTTAAAAGAAAAAGGAGGTGTTCACATTGGATTCACCAAAGATGTAGAGGGGAAAAACTGCCCTACTGTGTAGGATTCTCAAGGCTGTATCCACAAATAGAGAAAAAGCCTTGAGGTGAACTGCGGGTGCTATGTTTTTCTCTACATTCAATGTAAAAGGGGGGGAAGGGTTCACCAGGAATAGTTTAAGGACTCACTCCAAGTCTTTTAGTTTTTTAGGAATGTTTCACGCATTCGATTCAAGACAATCACCTATGTTTTTCCTTTCTAAATCTATGATATGAAAGATAAATTACAATGCAAACATATAGAAGGTAAGAAGACAAGAGCTAACTCTAAAATGATTCTTTTTTTAATGCTTTTCTAAACCTAGGGTTTTAGGATAGAAAAACTTCAAGCAAGGGTTAAGAGAAGATGCACAAACATATTAACCTTAAATGCACACTATATGTTGTTTATCCTTTAAATGCCTAGAAATTAATTAAATATATTTCTTTTAAATCATATCTAGGGTTTTTAACAAACATCCAACAAATTGTTAGGATTAAAAAATAAAAAATGAGCAACAAATAAATGTGGAAATAAAACACAGAAGAATAAAACAATACTCAAGACACAAATTTACATGGTTCACCCAATGTGGGATATGTCCACGAAGAAAATAACCAAGATTTATTATTCCATCTAGCAAATCTCGAAGGGATACAACCTACAACAAATCCACTGTACTTCCTCTTTGATAGCATAATTACAATTTCTCTTCATTATCACATATCCAATGTTGTAAAACATCCACTTATAAAATGAGGGTTACAATTTTAGAGCAAATCATTAAGACCCCAAAATAAAAATAAAAAAATTTACTATTTTTGGAAAATTATTTTTTTAGTCGATTTTTACCATTTTTTGGTAATAAGTATTTTCGGAAATTTATTTTTCATCAAAAAAAATTTCTTTTTTAATAATTACTATATTCGGTAAATTATTTTTTGTCAAAAAATTTCTGTCTTTAGTACATTACTATTTTCGAAAAATTATTGTTCATTAATATTTTTTTTAAAAATAGTAATTTACAAAAAAGCCTCGGATTGACATGCAATTAGACACACAATTACATAACGCCCATATCCTTTCGTAGAGTGGGTCCAAACATGGCTAAAACATGGCCTCCAAATTAGAATCAGGCTCCACAACCAACAATCTCCCACTTGGAGACTAATCAAACTAACTCCAGTGCTACTACACCTACTAGACTATTCTTCAACTTTAGACCTAAAACTTTTCTTACCTTTTACTGTCATATTTGAAGATCAACTGAAATTGAGCAAGAAATTAGTTTATCTTTAGTTATTGCCTTTGTGAATATATCTGCAAGATTCTGGCTAGTGTGTATCTTCTCTAGTTTTAACTATCCATATTCCAACACTAAGCGTATGAAATGGTACTTCATCTGTATATGTTTAGTCTTGGAATGGAAGGGTGAATTCTTTGCAATATGAATGGCACTCTGACTATCACTATATAATATATTATTCTCCTACTTCTTTCCCAACTCCTCCATAAACATTTGTAACCAAATCATCTCCTTACTAACCTCTGTAATAGTAGCATACTTAAATTTCATTGTTGAAAGTGCAACAACCTTTTGTAATTTTGAAATCCAACTTACTATAGTTTCACCTATGGTGAAAACATACCCTATGGTACTCCTCACACTATCTATATCACATGCCATATCTGAATCAATATATCCCTGTAAAGTAGTGTTAGAACCTTAAAAACATAATACCTGAGTGACAGTACCTCTCAAATACTTTAGAATCCACTTCACTACCTCCCAATACTATTTTCTTGGATTATTCATAAACCTGCTCACAACTCCCACTACATGTGCAATATCTGACCTTGTGCACATCATCACATATATCAAACTGCCAACTGTTGATGAATAAGGAACCTTGAACATTTAGTCAATCTCCTCCTGTGTTTTGGGACACATCTCTTTGGTCAGTTTGAAATGATTGTCTAAAGGTGTACTAATAGGTTTTGCAGAGCAGATTAGCCTATACATGAGCTCCCGTAGGCTAAATCGGATGTAGGGGAGCCCATTGGGATAGTTCAGTTGATGTCAAGGCAGACAGTGCTTCAAATTGCCAGTTTCTCGGTCCATTTTGAGCATAATTGTAGGGACTTACTATTTTTAGTAAGTCAGTTAGGGTTGGAATCTCAAGAAATGGATGTTACGGATGGATAGTTCGATGAAATGGGTATCCATTTCTACTTTTATATCATGGGTCCGGCATATGGAGACAGATTATTTTAATGCCCGAAGAATATTAATGTAGTAAATATTAAATAAAATGTAATTTTCTAATGTTGGGTATTATATTTTATTAATGGGATATTATAAGGGGGTCATATAACCACTTAAAATAAAGGTCATGTCATAAAGTATTAAATTAAGGAGGCCTAGACATGATACACCCCTCCAGGGATCCCATTTAATCAAAATGAATAATTTAAATTATAAGTTTCCTTTCCATTTTGGCCGACTCATTTGAAGGAGGAAATAAAAGGAGAGTTTGGAAATTCATTTGTATCTTTTTGGCTATTGATATTGATGATTTGAGGAGAAGACTTGCAGAAGGGTTTCTTGCAGGGATTTTTAGCTTGTTGGTGACGAAAACCACCTACAAGAACATCATATTCAGAGTTGAAATACACTCTCAGGGTGATTTTGGGCTTTCTCATCTCAGAGAGTGCATTGTGCATCAATGTTGTTGATTTTCAACGAGATTGGACAAGGGTTTGAGCATGTTAATGATCGAACTTCATCAATAAACCCCAGAAACCAGTTTTCAAGGGTTTTGTGGACAACTTCGTGGCATTTTGGAGTCTTCTTTTTTTTGGCCGTACAGTTTCCAACACAGGCTATACATCATTTGGATGGAGAATTCCATAGTTTGAAGCTTATGATTAGAAATTTGATTTCTATACTTGTTGATAAGAACTCAGACTGAAATTCTAGATTCCAAATAAATTCGGGTACTTTATTTTTGAACATTTCCTTTAAAGGGTTCGTAGTTATATTTATGTATTATCTTGAATCCAAATTTCATGTTGATTGGCTGAGTAGTTTGTAAGTTATAGCTTTCCAAAGTTTGTTGTTCATGCATTTTCTGCATATTTTCATACTTAGAAAAAATTAAAAATCAGAATATCACACAAAACCCAAAACATTGCAAAAAACACCAAAAACATAACAGGGTAAATTATTACATTGTTGAAAAGGCACTTGGAACATGTTGGAAGTATTGATACTATTATGATATGTGATACCTTGCTGGAGAGGATAACTAACAATTGGTGGAATAGAAGCAAAAATATTGATATTAGTATATTGAGGAGGAAATTGAAAATAATCTTGAGTGATACCATTGGTTGGAGGAACCTATGGACTCCTTCCAACATTGGTGGTTATAGTAGTGGCATAGGTTGTTTGATGGACATGATTACAATGATTTAAATATTCAATCAAAGGATTAGTATGGACGCATCTAGGAGAGACTATTAGAGGAGGAGGACTCTCACATCTTTCGATTTGAGCTTCTGGATCCATAGCCTTAAGAAAATCTACCTTATGGCATTTCATAAAACCCCAAACATGATCAAATGATTTAAATATGAGCCTACCATGAGGACCTTCAATAGGATCATCATTATCCAAGCTCTCTTTTCTCTCTAGATCAAGATTCTCCTTGTCAATATGATCATCCTTTTGAGGATTCATATCAAATTATAAAAAAAATTGCTTAGTCCTAAGGTTTGGGGCCATAAGGATAAAAGAAATAACAAGGGAGAAAAAGAGACCTAGAAATAATGAAAGTGACACAAAAGGTATTTTTAAAGTATTTTCATTTTCTAACTCTATGCAAACAAGTTAGTGGTCTTATTAAAGTTTTTAAAATAAAAAGGTGTTCACATTGGGTTCACCAAAGATGTGGAGGGGAAAAACTGCCCTACCGTGTAGGATTATCAAGGCTGGATCCACAAACAGAGAGAAAGCCTTGAGGTGAAATGTGAGTGCTATGTTGTTCTCTACACTTGGTGTAAAAGGGTGGGAAGGGTTCACCAGGAACAGTTTAAGGACTCACTCCAAGTTTTTTAGTTTTTTAGGAATGTTTTATGTATTCGATTCAAGACAATCACCTATGTTTGGCCTTTCTAAATGTATGCTATGAAAGATAAATTACAATGCAAAAATACATAAGGTAAGAAGATAAGAGCTAACTCTAAAATGATTCAATTTTAAATGTTTTTCTAAACCTAGGGTTTTAAGATAGAAAAACTTCAAGCAAGGGCTCAAGAGAAGATGCACAAACATATTAACCCTAAGTGCACACTATATGTTGTTTATCCTTTAAATACCTAAAAATTAATTAAATATATTTCTTTTAAATCAGATCTAGGGTTTATAACAAACATCCAACAAATTGTTAGGATTAAAAAATAAAAAAATGAACAACAAATAAATGTGGAAATAAAACACAAAAGAATAAAACAATACTCAAGACACAGATTTACGTGGTTCACCCAATGTGGGCTACGTCCACGAAGAAAATAACCAAGATTTATTATTCCATCTAGCAAATCTCGAAGGGATACAACCTACAACAAATCCACTATACTTCCTCTTCGATATCATAATTAAAATTTCTCTTCATTATCACATCTCCAATGTTGTACAACATCCACTTATAAAATGAGGGTTCCAATTTTAGAGCAAATCATTAACACCCCAAAATAAAAATTAAAAAAATTACTATTTTTGACAAATTATTTTTTTAGTCGAATTTTACCATTTTTTAGTAATTACTATTTTTGGAAAATTATTTTTCATAAAAATATTTTCCGTTTTTAGTAATTACTATATTTGGCAAATTATTTTTTGTCAAAAAAAAATCGTCTTTAGTACTTACTATTTTCGAAAAATTATAGCCTAGGATTGACATGCAATTAGACACACAATTACATAATGCCCATATCCTTTCGTAGAGTGGGTCCAAACATGGCTAAAACATGGCCTCCAAATTAGAATCAGTCTCCACAACCAACAATCTCCCACTTGGAGACTAATCAAAGTAACTCCACTGCTACTACACCTACTGGACTATTCTTCAAGTTTAGACCTAAAAATTTTCTAACATTTTACTGTCATATTTGAAGATCAACTGAAATTGAGCAAGAAATCAATTTCTCTCTAGTTATTGCCTTTGTGAACATATCTGCAAGATTCTGGCTAGTGTGTATCTTCTCCAGTTTTAACTGTCCATCTTCCAACATTGAGCGTATGAAATGGTACTTCGTCTGTATATTTTTAGTCTTGGAATGGAAGGGTGAATTCTTTGCAAGATGAATGGCACTCTAACTATCACTATATAATATGCTATTCTCCTGATTCTTTCCCAAATCCTCCATAAACATTTGTAACCAAATCATCTCCTTACTAACCTCTATAATAGTAGCATACTCTAATTTCATTGTTGAAAGTGCAAAAACCTTCTGTAATTTTGAAATCCAACTTACTACAGTTCCACCTATAATGAAAACATACCCTATGGTACTCCTCCTGTTGTCTATATCACATGCCATATCTGAATCAATATATACCTATAAAGTAGTATTAGAACCTTAAAAATATAATACCTGAGTGACACTACCTCTAAAATACTTGAGAATCCACTTAACTACCTCCCAATACTATTTTCTTGGATTGTTCATAAACCTGCTCGCAACTTCCACTACATGTGCAATATCTGACCTTGTGCACACCATCACATACATCAAACTGCCAATTGTTGATGAATAAGGAACCTTGAACATTTAGTCAATCTCCTCCTATGTTTTGGGACACATCTCTTTGGTCAGTTTGAAATGATTAACTAAAGGTGTACTAATAGGTTTTGCATCATGTATATTAAATCTTTCCAACACCTTCTCATTGTACTCACCTTGAGAATGTTAATTTACTGTTTTTCCTGTCTCTTATTATTCTCATACCATGGATTTGCTTTATAGCACCCAAATACTTCATTGCAAATGAATCTACCAAGTTTCTTTTGAGCACAATTATATCCTGCATGTTAGACCCTACAACAAGCATGCCATCTATATACAATAACATGATAATATAGTTACCATTATCCGATCTCTTAAAAAAAACACTATAGAGGGGGAAAACCGCCCTACTACGTACAATTCTTGGTTGGATCTACAAGAGAGAGAGAGAGAGAGAGAGCCAAGGTGACCGCGGGGGTATGCTATTATATACACTTGGTGTTAGGGAGAAGGGTTCACCAGGAACGATTTTAGTACTCGCTCCAAGTCCTCGAGACATTCAGGATAATTTGATGTATTTTATGTAAGAAAATACCTAATTTTAGCCTTGCTAGATCTAAACTAGAAAATATAAAGGACAATGTAGAAAACAGAATAAGACAGTTGAAAACAGAATGCAAGCATACAAGAGCTAGCCTAAAAATGATTCTTTATTTTAGATGCTCACTAACCTAGGGTTTTATTTTAAAAAACCTAAAAAGTAGAAATATGCAAAATGGATGTACAAAAAATATCCCTAGATGCAAACTAAATGTCTTTCACTTTCAGATGCCTAGGAATCGATAATTAATCAAATATGCAACCAATAGAATTATTCGAGCACTTATCTAGATCGATGGTTGATTTAGCTTTTTCTACCTCTTGTTTAATGATATCAAGAATACTTGTTTCTACAAGATCACTCATGAAACACTAAAAAATAGAATTAGTATTAGGGGGCCTGCTTAGGCTGTTGTGTAACAGATCTTGGAGGCACAACAGTAAAGCCCCCTAGGTCCTTTTAGATGTTATTTTAATACAAAAGCAGAAATTTAACTTTGGATAATTAATCATAAAACAGAAATACAGTAATAGAGAATAGAAAACATAATACAGTAGTATGATCTAGATGTAGAATGGAATGCAACAATGAAAACAAAATCTTGAAATTACCCCTAATGTGCCCTAGGGTAAAATTATGCCTTGCTTGGATCGGGTGTGATAACGCATCAGCAAAGTCGCACCCTACTTGGATGGGACGTGATTTCACTTTTGCAGATTGGTTTACCCTAATTAGGGCAATCGAAGTCACACCTCGCTAATGTATGGCGTGATATCACTATAGACTAATAAAAATTTAAAAAATGAGTGCAGAAGATAAAATAAATGTAGCATGAGTGGAGTGCAATATTCCCGAGAGGGATGGGATGAGAGATATTTAATATAGCTTCCAACTAATTTCACATAATCTGGCCAATTCCATACAATTCACAACTATACAAGGCCTAAAATGTACAATTGGAGATCGTACAGTCCCAAAATGTACAGTTGTATGATCATAACTGACGATTGTACTATTTCTCCAAGAATCTTGGAATCACTTAAATCTTACTCACTTTGCCAATATTCACTTGGAAATCACTTGATTTACCCTCAAAATGCTTCAAAGTATTGTTTTAGGCCAAAAAATCATCAAATGTTTGGAATTACAAACCCTTGTACGATTTGGTCACACCGTACAGTTTGGTAAAAACTCTCATTTTTCCCAATCTCTTGACTTATAAAAATACCCATTTGCCTCTTATTGCCAAAAACATCAATTCCCATAATGGGTAACAGCCATTAATATCAATTTCTCTTTATTTCTCTATTTCTCATAATAGTACATTGGATGGTTGTACGATTTCTAGGTATGCAACTCCACAATAGATCTGGACTCCATAGTACCTGCAATATCAATAAAAATCCTCCAACAATATATTTATTGAGATTGCCTTCAGATCCACACACATGCATAACCAAATTTGACTAAAACAAAGATTTATATTATTCTGAAGTTGTACACAGCGAGCGTACATCACAACATAAATTGCAACAATAAATCTGACTCATTCAATGGATAACCATGACAATGGAATCCAACACCGGCTACAATGATTGATCTACAATCCATCATCGACAAATCCAACAACCAACACCCAACCAACAACCCAAAATTTTGAATGGGGGGATTATAATGGCTGTTCAGGCCATTCCAAAGCGGTTCCTGAAATAGTTCATTATTTACAACAACCCATACAATAATAAATTTAATTAATCTTTACTAAGGTTTAATTTGATTTTCATCAAATTACATTTCATTTGTATTTCGTCACATTTCATTTCATTTCACATGCACTTTAAAATTATTTTAATAATTTATTTTCCAATTGTACTATCTCACTAGATAGTACATTCTTATTTCCAATTGTACTATCTCACTAGATAATACATTCTTCTTTCCAATTGTGCAAATCCAGCTTTATTATTGCCTCTTTATTTCAGGATGTGGATTTTCCTGCCTACATCTATCCCCTCCTCTAAATTGGTCTATGTCCTCAACGACACATGCTCTGGACATTAGGGATAGAAGAACTGCACAATATACTATGAGCACTTGTCATGCTCCTTTCACTTTCTTCTATTCCATAGGTCCTCAATAACTGGTATCACTGCTAGTTTTTTCTCACATATTATATTCAAACTACTCCTTGGAAGTGCTAAAATCAATTGCAGCAACATCATCAACCTGACCATATTGATAAACATGACAATTATCACCTTGATGATGAACATGATCAAAATGAACCTCATCAATATGTTGGACAACACCCATTGTCGCCTTTGACAAGGATCAAGGGTGTGGGAGTCCCCTTGCAAGGTCAAGGGACAACGTCCCTTGTAGGGCCAAGGGACAGCGTCTCTCGCGTGCTTCAACCACCATCCAAGCCAAAATTTTCTCTTTATTGGCACTTTGGGATTCTTTGCTCAACCCACTTAAAAAACTCACCGTCAAGTCCATTTTGCTTCTCTCAGGTTCTATACGACTCAATATTAGCCTTGAACTACCCTATATTAACCAATGTTGGACATTCTTCTCCTTGTATGGTTTTTCTCTGTACACTTTCACATGGTATAGTTCCATTTTGTACGATTTTTCCTTGTACGGATTACTCCTGTACGATTTTACCCTATATGGACTGCACCTGTATGATTTCACCTTGTACGAACTATACCTGTACGATTTCATCTTGTATGAACTATACATGTAAGAT
Organism: Wollemia nobilis; assembly: GCA_028583015.1. Taxonomy (NCBI): domain Eukaryota; kingdom Viridiplantae; phylum Streptophyta; class Pinopsida; order Araucariales; family Araucariaceae; genus Wollemia; species Wollemia nobilis. The sequence continues at coordinate 296,802 of JAQPPZ010001900.1, read as the reverse complement.
TTCATTTTGTAGAAATTGTACCTGTACGATTTCATCTTGTATGAACTATACCTGTATGATTTCATCTTGTATAATTTAAACATGTACGATTTCCAAATTGTACCATTGTTCAATCCAAATCGTACAACACCTTGAAATGTACATTTTACCACTTGTAATTGTGCATTCTCTGTCACTTGTACGATTTCATTCACTAACTATATGATTTGGTTCATTTGTACGATTTCAACCAACCTTTGTTCAGTTCCTTCTTGCAAAATCTTACAATCTCGTTCTTCTTTGGTTAAGTTTTCTTGTATGACACTTTGCTCCATTTGAACATCTTTCAATTTTACAAGTGATTGTTCTATGTGAACAATATCCTCCATATTTACAATTGATTGTTCCTCTTGAACAACATCCTCCAATTGTATAATTGGATGTTCCACTTGAACAATATCTCCCAATTGCACATTAGCTATACTTTCATTATCTGCACTTAAATAACAACACTTCTTAGTGCCCTCCATTGGTACATCAAACTTCTCCATTTGAGTAACAATTTGTTGTACACAATCATCTTGGATATCAGTCTTCTCCACTTTGTTCTCTCGTATGGCAGTATGTTGTTCTTCCTTGTCAACAACAATCACTTCCTCCTCCATTGAAATCAAGTTCACTTCCTCACTTCTAAGCATGTTTCTCAAGTTCACCTCCACCTCCCTTATTTCCTCGCAAGGGTTAGAACTTGTCTCTGATGCTTCAATTTCTACATGCATCACTAGTTCATCCTAATTTGCAGTACTATCACAATCATGTGCAAAGTGTCCCCATAATTGGCATTGCCCACATTGTACAATGGGTCTACCCTCACTGTCATACTGTATTTTGCTTTTGTCTTTGGTATGATTGTCACACCCTGCATCACCACTAACCTCCTTCCTTTGTACAATATTTTTTGGACTACATATACTTGTGGTGATGGGCTTGCACTTTCTAAGTTACAATCATCATCCAATGCATCACTCTTTTCTTTGGAGTCATTTTCTTCCTTGACATCTTGACTCCAACAATTGGACAAGGGACTACTCTCCTTCCCAAAATCAACATTCTCATTGTCTGACTCATCCTCAATATTCGAATCATTTTCTACCTCTGAGCTACTCTCATCGTCATTACCAAAATACCACTTCATTAGTGCTGCTTTTGCCTCACTTTCCCAAATCATAGCATAATCCACTACTTCTTGGTATGTTCCCGGAGGGAAAATCTTCATATTTTTTTGATACATAGGAAGAATTCCATTTACAAACCACATCCTCTTCAATGCCTCGGACTGGTCTTTCTCAAAATGATCAAACAACCCACTTATCTTTTGATTATAAGAACAAATAGACTCATGCTCACATTGTTTCATTCTATAAATTTCAATAAGAATCTCATCCTCATTATCATATAACCAAAATTATTTTACAAATGCATCTCATAATTCTTCCCATGTCTGGTACTTATCTTCTGGTAATTTCATATACCAATCTATTGCATATCCCCAAAATGTTGCAGGAAGCAACCACCTCCATTCTGCCTCATTGGTCTGTCAAATTCCTTTCTATATGAGGCAACAAACTCTCTAATGCAGAAATGGATCTTCTATTGATTATCCATAAAACAATGAACATTTACATGATATGCCCAAATTAGCCTTTGGTTTTATAGGTTGGCTTTTCGTAGCCTTACACACATCACCCTGCAATTGCTCTTCTACTATACTCTCTTTCTTCTCATTAGATAACATTCCACCCTACAGTTGCTTCGATGTCGGACTCCCGTACCGCTCACCATCGAACACACCCATATACAAATTTTCTAGTGTCGAACTCACCTTTCGCACACTATTGGACTTGTCATCTTCTATTGGCACTGATATCATAATCTTGTCCTGCTCACCATCATGTCTCACTACTGGCAATTGTTGTGGTATCAAACACTCTTTCCCAACCTTCAATTTCTTACCAAACTTTCTAATTAAATTTTGTTGAACTTGACTTGTACACTTTATCATCCCATTTGTATGGTTACATGAACATTTACTATTTGACTAGAAATTATACGGTTTACCTTGCAACTATACTATTTCATTGGAAATTGGACAATTTACTTTCTCACTGTACGGTTTACATTGCCACTGTACTACTTTATTGGAAATTGGAGAATTAACTTTCTCACTGTACGGTTTATTTTAACACCCATACAAATTTCCTTCTTGCTATATGGATTTCTCTAGCAGTCGTATTCTTCTTTCTTGGGCTGTACGATTTCCCTCAACCATCATATGATTCTTGCCAATAACCACATACTTTTTGCTTTTTCACTTATGACTGTGCAATTCTTTCCTCCATTCACATGGCTCTCTTTGGATGATGCACATCAACTGAACAACCTTGCAATGCGTATAAATTACAATCCTTTGTGCAATTATCAACTTCAAAACTGTACACACCCTCTACACTATAACCATCAACTCCATTTTTCACATCAGCCATACACATCTCATTGTGCAACTTCTCATCCACATCAAAAAATTCATCTTCCACATCTATGGCTTCAGTTGGATGCCATGGTCCTTGTTGTACATCTTCCCAAGAAACTTGCTTCTCATAACTCCATGTCATCAAGCATATCCCCAATTCATAGAGACCAAGTCTCCAAGATGTAGAAATGGAATGCAACATACTTTCCCATATATTTGATAAAGTAATTGTCATCTGCTTCTCTACAATCTCATATTCATAGACTTGTGTCTATCATCCATCCCAATGTTCTTCCACACTACTTACTCTTCCAGACCCTTCATTATTCTCAACAACGATAAAACTAGTTCAGATCCACATGACAATGGGTGCCATATGTAGCACGAGTGGAGTGCAGTATTCCCGGGAGGGATGTGATGAGAGATATTTAATATAAATTCCAACTAATTGCACATAATCTGGCCAATTTTATATAGTTCACAACTATACAAGGTATAAAACTTACAACTGGAGACTGTACAGTCCCAAAACGTACAGATGTACGATCATAACTGATAATTGTACTATTTCTCCAATAATATTGGAATCACTTAAATCTTACTCACTTTACCAATATTCACTTGGAAATCACTTGATTTACCCTCAAAATACTTCAAAGTATGGTTTTAGGCCAAAAACTCATTAGATGTACGGAATTACAAACCCTTGTACAATTTGGTCACATCATTGTACGGTTTGGTAAAAACTCTCATTTTGCTCAATCTCTTGACTTATAAAAATACCCATTTTCCTCTTATTACAAAAAACATCAATTCCCATAATGGGTAACCACCATTAATATCAATTTCTCTTTATTTCTCTATTTCTCATAATAGTACACTAGATGGTTGTACGGTTTCTGGGTATGCAACTTCACAATAGATCTGGACTCCATAGTACCTACAATATCAATAAAAATCCTCCAAAAATATATTTATCAATATTGCTCTTAGATCCACACACATGCATAACCAAATTTGACTAAAACAAAGATTTATATTATTCTGAAGTTGTACACAGGGAGCGTACATTACAACATAAATTGCAACAATAAATTTGACTCATTCCATGGATAACCATGACAATGGAATCCAACACCAGCCACAATGACTGATCTACAATCCACCATCAACCAATACAACAACCAACACCCAACCAACAACCCAAAAATTTGAATGGGGGGCTTATAATGGTTGTCTAGGCCATTCCAAAGCGGTTCCTGAGACAGTTCATTATTTACAACGACCCATACATTAATAAATTTAATTAATATTTACTAAGGTTTAATTTGATTTTCATCAAATTACATTTCATTTGCATTTCTTCACATTTCATTTCATTTCACATGCACTTTACTTTTATTTTAATAATTTATTTTCCAATTGTACTATCTCACTAGATAGTACATTCTTCTTTCCAATTGTACTATCTCACTAGATAGTACATTCTTCTTTCCAATTGTACTATCTCACTAGATAGTACATTCTTCTTGCCAATTGTGCAAATCCAACTTTATTATTGCTTCTTTCTTTTAGGATGTGGATTTTATTGCCTACAATAAATGCCAAAAATAAAGTGAGCAAACCATAATGGACATCGCAGAAGTAGGCTGAGAAGATTGAAGTATCCGAGCGAGCACTCTATCTCTTTGAACTACACCACAGATCCACCAAGTCACACAAAAAATCAATCAAATCCATGCAATAAAAGATCAAATATAAAATTCACACTTTGGGGTTGCTTGTAGAGAAAACAAAGGAAGAAGAATGAACTATCATAAGGATTTCTATCTTAATAAATAATCAAAATTTTGCATTACTCGCATATCACATTGCACTTAAAAACTTTGCATCTTATGATTTGGTAAGAACATTATTCCTTTTATAGACGAAATCTAAGGGAAAATGTGGGTAAAATAAACCCAAAGTCGATGCCAAAACATTATGGAGGGTTTAAACCTGGGTCTAAGTAGGCCCAAAAGAATAAAATAGAAAAAAATTAAAAGTTTAGTTAAAAATAGCGAAGTCTCGCCCTATCCTGACGGGACACGATATCACTTTTGCGAAGTCGCACCTCGTAAATACGGGGTGCGATTTTGCTAAAAGATAAAATAAACTAAAAATGAGGGGCAAAGAGGTCTTCCCTTGCTCTTGGCAAGGTTTAAGGTCCTCTTAGGGGTTACAAAGAAGATTATCCACAGAAAGTGGGTCAATTTTTTGTGTCTACATTTTACCCCCTCTTTGATGTATTTATGGCCTGTTAAATGCATCAAAGAAAGGATGTAGGCACACACTGGGAAAGAAACAATGAGCAAAAATGAGGTGGTCAGGTTAGAAGATAGGAGTGGTGCAAAAATGGTGTCATTCCACATATTTTTAAATTTACATTCAAATCGAGGCATTAGGGACATTAATGCCTCTATAGACTGGGGTGCCCCTCGAGATTTTATGAAAAAGTGATGTTTCATAAAAACTCAAAAGAACTGATGCATAGGAAGAGAGAGGAAGAGCCAAAATCGAGCAAAAAAAAAGGTAAAAAAAATAAAAAATAGTGTTTAAAAGGGTAAACAAGGGATAAAACCCTAATTCATTTTTACTACGAGGAGGAGGGAAAATAGATCTCTAGGAGAAAAAGACAATAGCACTTCCAGTTCATCGAGCGACGATTGTGAGAGGTGAGGTCAGGGCTCAAGAACAGGTAAGGATTGCTTTTGACCCTCCTTTCACTTTATTTTACCTTTTTTTCATGATTCGATTAGGGTTTTGAGGAATTTTTAGAGGTAATCACTATAAAATAAATATTTTGTACCATAACCCAAGAGTGACTTTGTGGCCCAATCACGATTTCACCTTGGGTGAAGCACGACAAAATCGCGCCTGGCAAAAACCAAGCATGACTTCACAAGTCACACCCAAAAAAACAATAGGCATGATTTTACAAAAGTGAAGTTGCACACCCTAAAAAGGGGATGCAATTTCATAAAAACTAACGAAAAAAGAAGAAAATAAAAAAAAATAGATAAAAAGAAAGAAAAGAAAGCAAAAAAGTAAAATCTGAAGTGTAAATTTTGAATTGTAATTTCCATATGCTTAATAAATGATGTTGAATTAATTTTAATTTCTTTAACTTTATTATGGAACTGATTAAATTTTATTTTGTTTGGTGAATGCAACTAGGTATTCTCAAGAGTCAAGAGTGGTGAGCAAGGGCTTTGGTAGAGCTAGATGCTCTAGGACAGATGAAGAGGGCTAGACTGGAGGTGGTGGGACTGGATCTCGTGGCAAGGATGCCACGAATAGAGACAGATAGGGCTATGTTGATTGTCCTAGCATAGCGATGGTATCCGAAGACTTCTACTTTTTGGCTACTGATAGGGAGATGACCATTACACTAGAGGATGTATGGTAGATCTTGAGGATCCCCATCAGGGGGAACACGGTTTATAGCACCCACAGGAAGGTAGCCACTCTACAATGATTTTTCATAGGTTTTACCCACCAGGTGTGAGAGGGCACCATAGAAGTTGATGACCTAGTTGGTTGCTATGGAGTGAACCCTCTGACCGTGGTGCTCTCAGTGGTTGTGGCTAGTCTCTTGACCGACGACACTAGTATATGATACTTGCCATGAGCACTAGAAAGAGTAGTGATAGACATGTGATATCAAGGGTTTTGATTCACATGGGATCTTTATGTGTTGGCCCACCTATATAGGACGTTGTATAACATCATGTATAAGTGGCATACATGACTAGTGTGTATGACTGTACTCTATGTGTGGTGCTAGAAGCACATCATGGTGCAGAGATCATTAATACTACCATGACCATCGTGCGATCCAAAGAGACTAGCAAAATATAGATGGCTGAGATTTCTAGAGAGGACCACAAGGGCCTATGTAGGAAACTTGCCACTAGCGAGGCAGGTAATCAATGAGTTAGGAATACGTAGCTCATCTAGAAATCATGGAGGCTTCACCCTCGCTAGGCAGATGATAAGACAAAGTTGGTGAGGGTGAGGAGGATAAGATGTCTGAGATTGAAGAGGGGAGAGTCGAAGGTACTCAGGTTTGACTGAGACCTATGGTAGTTTGGGATATTACAAGGAATATGAAACCTGAGGGACTACTAGTATCGAAGGGTGACCTGAGATCCAGTAGGGATTGGAGGTGAGCTAGACCTTACTAGATGGGTCGAGGAGGACACATATGATCCTCCTTATGTTTACCTAGGGGTAGGCAATGCAGGGGTGGCCATCAGATACATGTGGTGGTATATAGGAGTTATGCCCCAAAGGATATCCCTGCCTATACCAATACAGAGATGCCATGTTATGGAGTTGAGCATGTAACAAGTATTATAAGAGGTAGCTCGTAGGGCCACATAGATGTCACAACAGGCTTCTACCACACTAAGACAGAGTATGACATGGGTCTAGATTTGGGTGGTAGATGAGACCATCCCAGGAGCAAGAACCAGAGAGAGAGGCGTGAGAGATACCCCCACACAGGTAGAGGGGCCATAGGTCAAATACCCTAGGGCAACATCCATATCAGTAACAATGAGAGGCTAGAGCCAAGGGATAGAGGAGTTGCAAGTATAGCTAGCTTCTCTACGAACACAGATGGCCTAGTTACAAGCTTAGAGGGACACTACACTATAAAAGGTTACCCAACTACACTTAGAGGCATCCTGACTAGATGGAGAGTGATAGTGGGCTAGGGTTAATGGGATGAATACTATTGATAGCAGCCAGACAGGGGACATGGTGCAGCTCCTTCAAGCAAAGTTGTGATGTACCAGTGATAGGTTGGAAGAGCTATGTTTTTTGAGATAGCTTACTATGCAAATATCCATCCAAAGCAGAGGATGGAGCCTCCTTCATCCCTTCAGTCAGTGAGTAGGTCATGATCCCAATCACGGGTGCCAACAATATCTTAGAATTTAGTGGCATAACCGATATTTCCTCCACCCTAGGGAGGGCCAAAGGGAGCTAGCTCTTAGAGCTAGGATAGGCTAGGGATCAGGATGATGCACTCATTTTGATTGTGGTGTGCATCTCTAGGTTGAATGTACCGAGTCTAGATTGTGGTACACCAACCTCACACGATGTACTCTTTTATATATGAGTAATACATAGCTATGGATATTATTGTAATTTTATGTGTTCTATGTGTAATTTTTTAATGCATGTTGTTATATGTTTTGTTTTTTTATTTTAAGTGTTTTTATGTATACAAACTATCTTAATAAACACTACATGGGGATGAATAAAGAAGGAGAAATAATATCAAGCAAGAGAAAACAAGAGAAAGAAATAAGAGAAAAAGAGAAAGAGAAAAGGAAGGAGAAAGAAAAAAAAGAGAAGAAATAGAAGAATAAGAGAATAAAGAGAAGAGGAAGAGAAAACATGGAGGTCCAAAGGTCAACCATAAAAAAAATAAGAAGAATGAATGATCCAAAGTATAAGGATAGCATAGGTTGTAGCAAACTAGTGTAGCCAGATGCTAGGGAGCATATAAATAAGGTAGCTAGACCTACTATGGGTATAGTACTTACATCAATGTGAAAAAGTGTGTGGAGGTTTGACCCACTATGGGTTGTTGCTCCCTTATTGATTACTGTGAGGTGATTACCCACTAGGATGTATGTCGAGGTCTATCGAAAATGACCAAGGAGTTGATCCTATAATGGGGTGTTGAGCCTACTGAGTCAAAAGAGAGTATGACCCGATAGAAGATCATGAATAGTGCAATACCCACTAGGATGTATAAGTATCCATATGGGTGTAAGTCCTTTCACAAATTGGGACTTTGAGAAAGATTTTTTGTGTAATAAAAATTGTCAACATCTTGAAGTAATCTAGAAAAGAGAAGAGGCGTGAAACTACCAAAAATATTCTAAGACATTCATTCAACATCAAAGAATCTACTGCATTTGTATTGATAGTCATAAAAAGAGTTACAAGAATTGATATCCTTTTACAATTTTGCCCTGAAAGGCTACAATGGGGTCTTCCCTAAGGAAGCCCTCTCAGATGTGGTACAAAGATACACAATTCATATTGTTGGGTTCCTCGATGTAGGTGGGCTTCTTGCTCGTGGGCCACCACTTGTTGGATGTTTCCTTATGCTTTGTTCGACCTGTAAACCTAAAAATCCTATTAGTGCATTAGTGGGTCTGCCTCAGTCAAACCTCGTAGTTATGAAGAAAAAAGACTTATAAAAAGTGCTCAAAACATGAAATTACTTTCTAAAGACAACATAAAACAGTAAATCATTATATTCTTACATGTTTGGGTGATTTTGGTACCTATTGCAGAGGTTCACACTCCTAGGGTGTGAACCATTTGGTTCGCATGTGTGAGGTGCGAACTGGTCCCTTTTTTACCATACTTTTTAGATAGCTTACTAGGTTATCCTGGAGTGGTTTCTGCTTCATATTTTTTCTGGTTTGGATTCTAAAAATGCACTTTTGATGGAATTATCAACCTATATCATTCACCAAACACTGTTATGAAAGAGACAAATTGATTGTGATGCTCGTACGATGGTTATGTGATGGATGTGTAATGGATACAATGGCAGTGGTGATTTCGGTAGAGTTTCGGTATGTAAAAGTTGGTTGTTACTAAAATGTGAAAATGGTTGTCTATTTATAGAGTGGGCCAAGGTGAGAGAAAGAGGATGAGGTGTTCATCCCCTGTGAGGTGGCAATGGTGAGGTGTACACCAAAGAGGTTTCACCTGAGGTGTCCTGGGTCATAAGTGGGATTGGGTGAGAGAATCCCTCACCCATCCACAAATAATGATGATTTTCCAAAAATATCAATTTGTCATTAATAATCACCTTTATTGAAATATCTTAGGATTAAAATTACCTTTTTAAGTGCAAAAGTCTCCATATTGCATTTATGACCCAGGGGGATGTGAGGTGGAGAAATATCTAGGTGAGAGGTGGCAGGGCTAGGCTAGGCTAGGCTAGGTGAGGTGGAAAGGCTAGGCTAGTCAAAGTAGACTAGGTGAGGTGGAGGGCTCAAATCAAATTAGGATTAGATTTAATTAAGCATGTAATTAGCCATAAAGCATATTTAGACCAAAATGTTGACTTTTTGACCATAAAGTGTTTTTTGACCATGGTGGGGATTTCAACCTTAGTTGATTTTGCATGAGGTCGCATGAGGACCTATAGTTAAGTGTAGGAAAGGGCTTAGCTAGCCCAAAGGGGCTAATGATGATGAATAGTATTTTTGAGTCAATTTATGCAATTTTTAAAGGTTTTGCAAATTAATTAATCGTGGAAATGGGGAGAGGGACAATGTGCGACTTTTTGGTGTCTACATTTTGCCCCTTTTTGTACTGGATTGTGTGAAAATACGGTTTAGTACAAAAATTGATGATGTGGATTGCTGGTATGATTTGAAAGGCAAAGAATTTACGATTGATGAATTGTGGATGATTGTGAGAGAGACACATTGATAAAAATGGTTTGTGGATGATTGCTTTTTGAGGAAGGTATATGATTACCTTGCATTATGATCAACTAAATATGTTTCAATTTGGAAGGAATAAATGTGTTTGTTTATTTTTGCTTTTGATTGATTGATGAGCTCTTTTGACAAATTTTGATAAATCGTTGGAGCCATGGCATAGAACTTTCAGGATCTTCATTCATGAGTGGTCCTACGACTACCACTATGAATATTGGAATCCATGAGGTGTCTATAGTCAGAGGAGTTTTAATTGAGAAGAGAAGTTTCATTGTTTTTGTACCTGTTCTAGCATGAGGACTTGAGATAATTTTGAAGAGACGGTCTTGATAAAATCATGTGTGTTCAATAGCATGAATGTGATGCTCATCTAATAAGGTCAATTGGTCAATTTAGGTTTTACGGGTTGTATCATCATCAATAAATTCTTGCATAGAAACCCGTAAATATGGTATTTCAAGCTCCAAGGGCATGATGGCCTTAGTGCCATATACAAGATAAAATGGGGTTGCCCCAATTATGGTACAGATACTGGTACGATAGGCCCATAGTGCTAGTGGTATTTGATTGTGCCAATCACGGTGTGACTCTGCAATGGTTTTGTGAAGAATGGCATAAATGGTTTTGTTTCTAGCTTTCGTTTGGCCATTACCCTATGGGTAGTATGGAGTAGATAAGCTATGTTGTATATTGAATTTTTTACATAGTGCATAAACATTATTATTCTTAAATGGAGTGCCATTGTCCATGATGATTTTGGATGGGATACCAAAATGATAAATGATGTGTTGAGTGATGAAATCAACAATTTTAGGACTAGTCATTTGCACTAGGGGGATGGCCTCAACACATTTCGTAAAGTATTCGGTTGCAGTACCCCATTGTGAAAAGGGCCATATTGATTGAATAAATTGTAGAGATTGGGAAGGCAAGTGTATAATATTGGCATGATGTTGGTATTTAACACACTTTTTGACATAGGCACAATAGTCATGCTCCATTGTGGGCAAGTAATAGCCCATTTGTAGAATGCATTTGATGATGGCCATGCCATTGAAATGGCCACCACAAGTACCATTGTGAGCCTCTTGAGTGATACATTGAGCTTCTAAGGGTTCTAGACAATGCAAAAAAATGCCATCATAACTTCACTTATAAAGGATATCGCCTAGCAACATATAGCGAATGGACCACAATTTAAAAGCTTGTTTGTGAGTATGATTGAGATCAGGTGGTAGAATACTGAGCTTAATGTAGTCATTGAATTGGGAAAACCATGGGTCATGTGGGTGAGCTTCGATGATATTGATGCCATCGTCATGAGAAGGTGGACTGGTGGAAATGGTAGAGTGGAAAATTGTGTGGATGGACATGTGAGTTGTGTCAGAAAATGGGTTTTGTGGAATGAGTGAGACTAGTGAGGCCATGGTATCGACAAAATGATTTATGGATTGTGGAGTAGCGATGATGTCATACCATTCAAATTGGGCCAATAAATATTCAATGACTTGTTTGTATTGTTGTAAAATTGGGTAACGACATTACCATTCTCCCTTGATTTGATTCATAATGGGGAGGGCATCACCAAATATGTCTAGGCAATGAATGTGCATTGAGAGTGCTTGCTTTAGCCCAAGAATAAGAGCTTCATACTCAACATTGTTGTTTATGCAGGGAAAGACTAACTTGAAGGAAAATAGGAGAGGCTCCCCTTATGGTGTGAAAAAGACTATTCTTGCACCTCCAGCGTGTGTGCAATGGGATCTATCAAAGAAGAGGGTCAATTCAGAAGTTGATTCAGGTTCTACTAGCTCTTCGACTTTGCTTATATGAAATACTTAGTCTGGAATTTGGATAAGCAATGGCACATCACTTGGCAATCGGGCCTTAACCAACTAATCAACGATGAATTGGAATTTAATGGATTTTTGACTGATGAATTCAAGATCAAATTCCATGGGGAGCATGATCCATTTGGTTGTTCGACTATTGTTGTAGCTCTTACCCATCATGTAGTGAAGTGGGTTTTCATGAGAAACTATGTAGGTAGTATGATTAATCATGTAGTATCTTAGATTTTGAGTGGCAAATAAAATGACAAGGCAAAGTTTCTCGTGATAAGCATACTACATCTCATAATCAATCAATGTGTGACTGATATAGTATACAACTTGCTCTTGGTCTCATTAATTATTTTGAGCAAGAAGGGTACCTAATGCGACATTAGTAGCAGAAATGTACAGGTGGAATGGATGCTTTGTATGGGGTGGAATGAGAATGGGTGGAGATGTGAGGTATGATTTGATGTCATCAAATACGGCTTGGAATTTACTATCCCATTTAAATGGGACTCCTTTCTATAAAATATGATTAAACGGTTGATAATTGTTTGAAAGTTGGACGATGAATCATCGTATGGATTGAATCCTTCCTTGTAAGCCACGTAGCTACTTGAGGTTCGTAGGGGGAGGCATGCAAAGAATATCTTGGAATTCGGTGGGATCTACTTCAATGCCTTTCTATAAAATAATGAAACCCAAGATTTTTCTATTGGTGACACCAAAGACGTATTTCTTTAGATTTAATCGAACATTATGTTCCAAGAGGTGAAAAAGATTTGACATAGGTCGTCAAGATGCTGACCACGGATTTTGTATTTAGCTACAAGGTCATCAACGTAGTCTTTGGAAATTTTGTGCATAATATCATGGAATATGTTGGTCATGGCACGTTGGTAAGTTGCCCCAGCATTTTTGAGGCCAAAGGGCATGACCTTGTAGCATAAATTACCCTAGGAGGTCGTGAAAGAGGTCTTATGCTGATCGTCTAGATTGACACAAATTTTATTATAACCTAAAAAACCATCCATTAGTGATAGTATTTCATGTTCGACTTTCGCATCAACCAACATGTCAATGTTAGGGAGTGGAAAATTATCCTTGGGATTAGCTTTGTTAAGATTCCTAAAATCATTGCAAATGTGGATATCCCCCTTAGGTTTTCCTACGAGAACTATGTTTAAAATCCACTCAGGGTAATCAATAGGCTGGATGAAATCGACATCAAAGAGTTTTTGTAACTCCTCCTTGACAACAAGCACAATGGTGGGATTCATGCGGTGCAAATTTTGTCAAATAGTTTTAGCATTTTCGTATAGGACAAGGTTGTGCATGACTAACGATGGGTCTAGCCCAGGAATATCCATGTATAACCATGAAAATACCTTAATGTAGTATTTGAGAAAATTGGTATAAAGGACATGATCTTCTTTGGATAGGCTAACGATGAGGGAGATGATGTGAGGGTGTTCCATATCATTACCAATGTCAACTTTAATAGTGTCCTCAACAAGAATGTGAGAACCATCATGGAGTTGTGTAGGTATGGGGATGAGGTAAAGGTCATCGATGGAATCTGGGAGCTAGAATTTATCATATAGATAAATATATGTATGATTAATCCATGGGATATGAGGCGGGATGGAGGGTAATGGTGCATTTATGGATCGTAGTATGTGAAATGTTTGGAGGAATTCAACAGCGATAGGTGTTTCAAAAATATCATCTAGAGCAATAAAATTAGGAACATGTTGAGGGACATAATGAGGTTGGTGCAGATAGTGTAGCGAAGCATATAAATCAAAAGAGATCATGTTTACTAAAGTGTTAGATAAGATAGATGTAGGTGATGAGGGTTGTGATAAATTAGAGGAGGATAACAATGAATATAAAAAAGGTTGGCTACAACCAGGATTTAACACCATAGGTGGAGAGAGGGAGCGAGAACATGGGACAATAGGTGGTAGTAATTATCGAATGGATAATAATGGAATAGCGTGTGGGTTTGAAGAAGGAGGATCTTTGGACAAAGGTGGATCAACTATGAGAGGTCGATCAAGGGATATGGCAGTGAAGTGGTGATAAAGGGTTTCAAATTCATGGGGAGAGAGAGTATCATGTGATGGGGATTGTGGAAATAATACAGATGGAAGGTCAATTATGGAATGTGGGGAAGAACTGCGTATCGGAAGATTAATCTCAAATTCCTTGTTAGAAATGTCTATAGGATCAAGATCCAAATTTTGCAACTCATGCTCGAGTATACTGATTTTTGGAGGATGGTAACCAATACCGAACCAATCAGTAGGTTTATGTGAGGGAGGGTGGATATAGGTGTAAGAGGATTATCCAGGGTTTTTATAATTATCAACCGATAGTCCGCCTGGCTAGCTATGTAGAGCTTGCTCGAATAAGAGGAGTTGCACTCTTAATCAATTAAACAAAGAATGAAATGGAATAATAATTTTTGTGTAAATTAATCATTGATCTCCTTGTTCATCTGGCCTACGTATTTATATAAAGCGCAGCCAGATATTGTTACAATAAAAAATTAATCTAATTTAATCACATGACATGATTAGTTACAATTGGTTCTACACAAATTTTATTTCCCTATTTTAAAGCATGTCCATTCACACAAGGATAAATATATAAAAATCCTTAGGTGTACGTAACAAACAAATCCTAAACTAATGCATCATAAAAATTCTTTAAGATCTTTACAAGGTCAACCAAAAAATCGGTTGATAATAATAAATACTTTATTCTATTAATAATAATGCATGATTTAAAATATTTCTCCTTTGTCTTCACATGCAACCTCCTCCTTAGCCCCTTGGTCAACCTGGTCAATGTTGACTTGGTCATATGGCATCTCCAATGTGGGTGTCTCCAACATATGGGAGTAAGGTGTCTGCCTGGTGCCTACTTGATTAATGCACCAAAGTAAGGCTCCTTGCACACTTCCAGATCCAAGTGGGGTGTATACTGGAAAACATCGAATTAGTACCAAAACCTGCATTCATATACAATTTCCACTAAAAACACCCATTAAGCATAATACTGGATTTTCTATCAATTATATGCATAAGTTACATAAAAATATATTTCTAATGCTAATTAAATTAGTGATGATACCCCTTAATAGTGTATATAAATTGAGAATTTCTGGTGCTTATCAAAGGTCTATAGGATCAAGATCCATATTTTGCAACTCATGCTTGAGTATATTGATTTTTGGAGGATGGTAACCAATTCCAGATAGATCAGTAGGTTTACATGAGGGAGGGTGGATATAGATGTGACACCCTTATTCATATCTCCCTAGTCCATACCCATGCTAGTTATACATACGTAAATAATGCTAGGCAAATTTTGGATTGGACATGTGGTCAAGGTTACTGTAGAATCTAGTTTGTGGTAGTGGAGGTGTTGGAGGTTCTACGAATGAGTCAAGTCCCCCATATACAAAGTTTGTGCAATTATCAGAAGGACCTAAAGAAAAAACTACCCCAATAGTCAAGGGTATATCATGAGGTCATCCAAAGTTACGGGTGGATTATATGTTGGATGAAAGAACTAAATAATTGCTTATGTTATACTCACTAGGACCTGGTGTGGTCATGAGTATTGAGACATGAGAAGGGACTGTATACTCAGGTTGAGGGGAGGACCCCCTATGTGGCGTAGAATATGGTGGAATTGGTGTAGGTGGAGTGGTAGGTGAAGGGGTGGAATCAGAAATATTAAATTGAGCTAACTGGTCATCAAATCAAGAGGTGCATTGTGTCCACTCATAGCACTCAATAGGTGTCCTAGTAATAAGATGATTGGCATGGGTGAATTGAGAAGTGGAGATGGAAGCAGTAGTGGGTAAGCTAGAGATGACTCATGTCTACATCGAGTGGGGCACAAAGCAACATGAATATGTAGGAGGTGTGGGAAGAATTGGTGGGTTGTTAGATTAAGATGGAGTGGAAGATTTAGAAGAAAAAGTAAATGAAGGAGGTGGTGTGAAATGGGAGGAGGGTTGATGAGAAAATGTGGGTGTAGCTTGTGGGGTGGGAGGTTGAGGTGGATTGGAGAGGGGGATGTGATGTTACTGGGATCAAGGGATGGAGGATTAGATTATGAAGTCGATGGATATGTGTTATCAAGAGATCAGATGGGGTAGGGGTAAATTATGTGGATTATAAGGGTGGACCGGGTGGAAGAGTGATGATATTGCAAAATTCGAATGGATCAACATAGGTAGGGATGCAGTGGACTAAGATGTTATGGATATATTTAATATAATGATGAAGAGTGGAGGGGACACATTGCATGTACTGAATCCAAGGGCATCCCAATAGGATGTTATACTACATCTCACCTTCAATAACATGGAAGAGAGTGGAAATGGTTTTGGCATCGACCTTGATGGGCAAGACAATGGTACCAAGTGTAGGACACATGGATCCATCAAAGGCTCGAAGGTTCATAGAAGGAGTGGCAATATGGGAAGGATGAAGGCAAATATGGTCCAGGGTGGCAATAGAAATCATGCTAATGGATGAACCGATATCGATGAGAACACGCTTATAGGTAACAACATTGATGGAGGCCTGAATATGTAAAATGGATCCAATCCCTCACCTAAAACTTCTATAATTTCATGGTAATGGATGCTGATAGAATATTGTAGGCATCTCTAAATATTGCAAAAAAATTTGGCAAAGGCATCTACATCATGGGTCTCGAGATCGAGAGAGTTAAGGATAGAATCAATGGCTTCATAATGAGGTTGGGATTGCTGCAGAAGGTCGTAAATGGATAACATTGTAGGTGCGATGTGAAGCTGATGAGAAATGCTACCATGAATGGTGATGATATTCTATGTAAAGGGTGGAGGAATTTGTGGTGTGATGATTGAATTTGTGGTATGTGGTTGTTGAGATGTGGAAGGTTATTGGGATATTGTAGGGGGTGGATAGTGTTGATTACGGGTTGCGATATTGATCATACCCACAAACCCCTGTTGGGAAGGACTTGTTGGAACCGATTCTTGCATCCGTAGATTTTTTATTGTCATGCTACAAGAATCCATTTGAAACCAACAAGCTATTACAGGCTCTGGTCGGCCTACCTCATGTTCTACTAAACATGAATATTGCTAAAGAAGACTGCAGAATGGGTAAGGAAACCCCAATGGTAATTCTTTGATTAAACTTCTAATTACACGCTCCAGATTTATATTATTTAGCTATAATTATTCTTTTTAAAATGGCCAATCATGAAAAACAACCAATTGTTATGCCTTATGTAGACTAGTACCTAAATTCATTGGGTTGTTATAGCAATTTAACAACAATTTTTAATTATGACCAGAGAGAATGGGGAAAAGAAAATTGGCGTTCAAAGCTTCATTCAAATATCATAATAAAACCAGGAGTTAACCAATGAGATAAATGTATATAATTCATTCAAATAATGTAACACATTATACAATGACACACAATACTAAGACAAAGATATAATAAAAATGAAACTCAAAATTGTATTGATTTCAAGAACTTTGACATGCAAAGTGGGCGGGATGCCTTTTAACTCTGTTTCAAGAAAAACATATCAATACAATGAATAAATCCTATTTAAATAATGTAACAAGTCCCTCATACTCTACTTGTTCCAATCTGGTAACGAAAAAATATCTAAATCTAAGGCTCAATAGGACATGAAATGATCTCAGCTTCTTGGGAACTTTCCTATTACAATCCTGCACAACAAAGGGAAGAATAAGAATGAGAAAGAAAATAGACACAAAATGAGATACAACACAACTAACAAGGCACTCAAGTATACCTATTAACAAAAATGTTATTCTCTAAATGCTTGATGCAAAATCTGAACCTGCCTGCTTCCTTTTATAGTTGTTGGTTCTTGATTCTGTTATTCCTGGTTGATTTCTAGCCTTACACCTATCAGCATCTGGTTGATCCTATTCTATATGCTATCTAGCTGGTGTGGCTCTGAACTAATTTTTAAGGTTCTTTTCTAGACTGAAGGGAGCTCTTTGCTAATTAATTTGGCCTTTTTTCTCTCTCGGGTTGGCCCTAGAAACTAAGGATTCAATATTATATTTTTCCTTTTTATTCTGCTTTTCCTGGTCACTATGATCTGCTGTTATGGATCGACTAAACTACTATCATGAATTTTAGATGAGGAGTGGATGGGGACCCGATGTGATGGTAAAGACAAGGGGTTGCATGCCAGTGGAAAACATATTGAGTTGCATTGATCATGCGATAGAGTTAAGGGAGAAAATAGGAAAGGGGGTGGCTTAACAAAATGGAAGGCGATGAGATGGCACAATGTGGGGAAAAATGTTGGGAGGGTTAAGGAAGAAATCCTAAAAGGATGGAGACAATGGTAAGTACAAAGAAGTTGGGAATGGAAGACAATATCTGGAAGCTTTTATAAGCTACTTCCATAACTATACTCTGTCAGAGTGTTTCCCTCGTAACTATATTCCATTGAAGTATGAACTGAATGGATTTTTGTAAGTCGAGTGTGTTGTCATCATCTTAAGTATTTGTAGAACAAAAGCTAAATATATTTATATTATTTGTAGTCCATAGTTTCACTTTGTCGATGTGTTTTAGCTCTCCCTTACTGTCTCTTATTTATAAGCTATGACTTTGCTTTATAGTTTTATTTTTGTGGTACAATATTATTCTCATGAGATATACATGATCTGGTTGTAGGCTATGAGCATCAAGATTTTTCTTTCATTTAGTCCGCTTTGTCCTTACCATGGTACTGTCCAAGGGATTTACTTTGATTTGCTCAAATATTTCCTTCCTTAGGTATCTTTCAGGATTCACGACGTTTATGCGTATTGTTTTGAATTCATATTTGGTTATTGATCTTCATTACATCTTTTGGTGTACCTTGCTATGAACAAGTCACCTCTTTGATTTCTACCTTGATATATGTTGAGGGAATTTTTGTGAAGCTATGGTCCTCTAGAAGTTTAGTTTGTCGAATATTTCTTACGGATGATTTCATCGATCTTGCTAGTTCGTGATCTTCATAGGTTCCATCATGGCTGCTTATGATATTATTTAAACCTACAAGAGTGTTAGTTTCCAAAACTCTGAAGAGGTTGGTCAATGGTGATTTTATTCTTACTGATATTTTCATAATTATTGGTTCGGAGGTTTGACTGAGTATAGTTGTTTGATCCACCTTTGTTCAATTGTTTCTTTGGTTCTTTTATAACCTGTAGGTTAATTAACTAAAAGAACATACTCCCAAAATTTTAATTTTGAAAAAATAAAGGTAATGATTGCTACTATGTTAAGGCCTTTAAAACATGTTTAAAACTTTAATTAATCTGAGGTCAATTACTTTTGGTTCATGCATTATCGTTGGATTGATATGAGGTGGAGCGCATCCATAAAATTTAGGTGGTTTGTTTCATTATCGGATATTTGATATGTGTGCTATCATCCAATCTCAGAAAGGTATTAGCACAACCTTTGATATCCTGGGACCTGCACGATAGTTAGTATACCTTTTTGCATGTAAACCTTTATTTAATCATGCTTACATAGTCGAAAACCTTTGGTTTGGATGTCGAATAATGCGGTATAATAATCATTATTTCATTGTGTTTAATCAACTCTAACCTGGTGATTATAAACTTAACCTTGTTCTATAAAACCTTTAGACAACATAGAAACCATTTATTTTATCATGCGATCACCGTAGGATTATCTCACAATGAGAGCGCTATAGTTTGATCATATATATGCACACATTTTTTAACAAAGGGGGAATATTACCCATACCTCCAATTAATCATTTGTTTGAAAGAAATCATCTTAGACTAACCTCTGATCATCTTTTTCCATGCACACTATTGGATCTGAGCCGAGATGAGCACCGCCATCAGATCTATATGTCATTTAATTATTTTGTTTTGCTTCAGATATTTTACCATCTCCACAAACCTTCACATCCATTGATCTTTGGGCTTGTTTTGGTGCCGCCATCAGATTTCTTGCGAGGTGTATACTATATAGCCAAAAACAAAAACCCTTTGCTTTTGCTTAATCATAATTAAGCCGAAAGGAGGAATGATTATTCAACATATTATACCCTCGCTAATTACATAATTAGTTTTCACTTTACCTTCGTATTACCCAGTATTTTATTGTTTCTTCATTTTGGCGCGACCATCAGAGCTGGGTGGATGTTGGCGCAACCATAGATTTTGGTCAATCTACGGGTTAGTTATCAAAGAATGCATGATTTTAATTTTTTTTAAGCCAAAAGGGGTGATTACTGACGTATTAGACCCTTATTAATTTGTTTTAACCAACTTAATTAATCTTTTAGGACTTTATACTTTTTAATGCATATTTTGTGAGCGTGACACCATTAGATCAGATCTCGATCGAGCGTTATCATTCAATATTTTTAATTATATGGATGATTAATCCAAAGGGGGTGCGTACCTTTAATGTTGAATTTAATGTGTGATTTAATTGAACAAGTGCAACTGTTGATCTTGAAATTTATTGAGCAATGTCGATGGATCCATTCAAATTGCTTATGGTTTAAATCTAAGTTTGACCCATGTTGACTTATTTAAAGTTTTGACTCTTTGGAGGATGCAGTCGTTGGATCATTTTAAAATCAAGTGCGTCCATCCAGATCTATGAAAGCAGCATGGTTTTAATCCTTTTATTTATTATTGGTCTTTGACTTAACCCTCGAACTTTATCGTGAAAGCGCGTTCATTGGATTACTTCTTGACGAAGTGCTATCGTTAGATCAATGAGAGTTTGCTTGATTTTAATTAAAAATAACCTTAGGTTATAACCTTATTGATTTCATTTTCTTAACCTTCTCTTGACTTATCAGAGCGCAACCGTCTTATTACATCTAGATCAAGCGTGGTCCTTGAATTAAATCTAAGGTGCTCATTTATTATCTTAATGGGGTGCATACCCTTAGGTTTTATTTAATATTTACTTAGGACCTAAGTTTTTTGGATATTTAGACTATGATGAATTAATTAATCAACTTAGTATTTAGGGATCTTATCGTTCGGTTTAGGCCCAAGGGAAATTTTTAATTGAATGTTGGATTTAGGCTTTAGAGATTTAATTAATAGAACTTTACCCTATCCACTTTAAGATACTTGAAAAATGAGGCATACATTATTAAAATCCAAGGTTAGACTTCATCAAACCAATCAATAAAATCTCAAGCAACTCACACCACCTAAAGAAGTAACTAGCATTATTAACAATTTTGATTGAAACCAAAAATTTAAATTTGGGGGTTTCAAAGTTGAGTCAAATTTGGATCCAACATAGGCTTTAACTAGGACAAGGTGTTGAAAACATGAGGCACTTGAGAACCATAGAATCTCCTGGTTTATTTGCAAAAATTTGAACAAAAATTTAACACCTTTTGACTGCTAAGTAAATATGGAAATACATAAAAGAAAACTTTTCTCTTCATTTTTTTTATATATACTGAAAAACTATAAGAACAACATGATATCAAAGCAAATAGAGTATGAAAAACTATAGATCCCTTTTCATTCAATTTGGAAAAAAGGTTAAAATTTTTAGAAATCAATGAGTTTTATTTTGAAATATTGTAATGTTTGTTTTAGCTAAGTCATAATATATGATTACACAGATTTTGTCACAACCGCTTGTTTCATCATATTTTTGCCCATGTGTGTGTTTGTGCATTCTTTTTTTGTATTTCTAAATCTTTCAGAACTTTACCATATTTGAGAAGAATGGTCAAGCCTAATATGTGATTTCACTCTTTAAAAATTTTCACCATTCTATAGGGCTCCACTGCCAATCAGGCGTCTATAGCCTCGATGGAGTTGCTTCTAATCCCATATTAGTTTTACCCTACTGCCTGTCAAGCGTCTATAGTTCAAGTAGAGGTTTTCCAAGATATCTCAGGTAGTGACTCAATTTTGCTTTATTTTTTATTTTCTTTCTCATGAGAGAAGTATTTGGATATATAAGCAAATTGTGCAATAAGTATGCCTAAGTTGAGGAATAGTTTCTGGCTATAAAATATGAGTGTAATGATTTTTGGCTCAACTACCCTCTCAAAGATAACTCAGTTCTTCAGACCTTTGAAGTCGCCTTAAGTATCATTTGTAATGTGAGGCTTGACATGATGTTTCAATTAGCTTTGTTTTCTTTCTGTTTTATCTCATATCAAACAACTATTGCATAAACACTCATATTTGAAAAAAATGTAAACCTCATCAGAATCTAAAATAAATCTCCTTTTTTATTATTGTTTTTGGTGGAATAAAAAGTTAGATATACTCATCAAACTAAGATATCATGTGTACAGTAAACTCAAAATTATTCAAGAACAAAATAGAAGTTTAACTAATACACAAAATACACCACTCTGTTTTTGGATTTTTGTTTTTCTATATATATATATATATATTGTATTGGTTTTTTTTTTTAGTAAAGTACACCTTCCACAGGTATTGTACATTTTGAGGTGTTGGCCATTAATAGGGATAGCAATTATTTCTCCCTGCAAAGTCTGTAGCTTGTAAGTATTCTGACTGATAACATGGCCAATTTGATATGGGCCAATCCATTTAGGTTCAAATTTACCTTTTTCATAATTTTTGAGATCCCAATAGATGACTATATCTCCTTGAGAAAAAGGAGTACCCTTAGCTTTCTTATTAAACAATTTCATGGTTTTCTTATTTTGTTCCATCATTCTATTAAGGGTCTCTCTTCTTTGTTCTTCAAACAGGACAATTTGATCAAGCCTTATCTGTATGGGATTGGGGTCTTCATGGTCTTGTAATAGGAGGGAAAGTGTCAGTTTTTCTATTCTTAGGGGTAATAGGGCTTTCTCTCCATATACCATCTCATAAGGGGTTCTCCTTGTGTTTCTTTTGACAAACAACCTATCATCCCATAAAGCAAATTTTAGTTCATTATTCCATCCTCTTTTATTCTTCCCTAATAAAATTTTCATTCTTGTTATTATGTTTTTATTTGATGACTTAGCTAGGCCATTTACTTAGGGGTAATAATCAGTAGAATGAGATAATTCAATTCCATATTCAACACAAAATTCTACCATTTCATATGAAACAAAATACTATGCATTATCAGTAACAAGTTTTTGAGAAACCCCAAACCTAGTCAAGATGTTTTCTTCTAAGACCTTGATGATAGTTGCAGTAGTAGATGTCCTTAGGGGTGCAGCTTCTACCCACTTTGTGAAGTAATCTGTTGCAGTTATGATCCACTTGTGTTGTTTGGATGAATTAGGTTTGATCTCTCTGATCAAATCAATACCCCATTGGGTGAATGGTGCTTCAATGATTACTGGCTTGAGAGGCATACCTGCCAGATGCTTATTTCCTACAAAAAATTGGTATTTATGACAATTCCTAACATATTTATATACATATTCAAAAATGGAAGGCCAATAATATCCTGCTCTTATTATTTTATTAGCGGTAGCTCTTGGAGAAAAATGTCCCCCACAAAAATTGTCATGGAATTCATTGATTATTTTTGGGACTTCATTTTTATATAAATAGACTAATAATACTCCATCAGGGTGTTTCCAATATAGCATATTATTTTGTATATAATATTTTTGAGCTTGAAGCTTTACTGACCTTATTCTGTTTATTGACATGTATTTAGGGAATGACAGGGTTTGTAAGTATGACAAAATTTCTTCATACCATTTGCACTAAGTATTATTGATTCTTCTAAGATCATATGCCTCATCTATGATGAGAACATTTTCAAACCCTTCTCTTTATTTGTTTGTCAATAATTTAGCTAAACCTTACCCTTTGACAGTTTTAACTATTTTGAATTCAGCATCATATTGCAAAAGTTTTACCATCCATCTTGCTGGTCTTCCTAATGGTTCTGATTGAGAAAAAATATCTTTTATTGCTATAAAAGGGATGTAGTAGTAAACCTTGTTTGAACCAAATATACCTTTGAAGTGTTCTAAATATTGTATGACTGCATAAGCATGTTTTTCTAGCAAAGTATATCTGAGGTGTGCTCCTTTTAATCTTGAACTCATGAAGGCTATTGACCTTTCATTATTTTCATTATATTTTTGTGAAAGAACTACAACAACAGAGTGTTCGGATGCATATGAATAGATATTAAAATATTTTGCATAATCAGGACAACTTAAAGTTGGAGTGGTTGATATGGCTTCTTTGATCTTGTTAAATGCTTCCATATTGTCTACTATCCATTTTATTTCTCCAGATTTCTTAACCATGTCATTTATGGGTTTGGTAATTTTAGCAAAAATTTGGGATAAATATTCTGATGAAATTTATTTTACCAAAGAATGACCTTACTTCTTTTAGGTGCTTGGATGGGAGAATTTTAGAAATAGCTTCTATCCTTTTTGTATCAATGCTTATTCCCTTTTTTGAAACTATATGACCTAGAAAATTTCCTTGTGTTGTTACAAATATGCATCTTTTGGATTTAGAGATATTCCAAATTCCTTGCATCGGGCAAAAACTACAGTCAAATGTTCTAGATGATCTTCTGGTTTTTTAGAAAATACTGTGATATCATCTAAGTACACTACTACAATTTTGAACATTAATCCTTTGAAATCAAATTCCATCGCTCTCTTGAAAGTAGCACCTGCATTCATCAATCCAAAAGACATTATTGAATATTCAAATGTGCCCTAGGGTGTGGTGAATGCTACCTTGTGTCTGTCTTCTGTATTTATCAAAATTTGATTGTACCCTGAAAATCCATCTAACATGGACAATCTAGTTTAACCTACTATTGCTTGCAGCAATTGTTCCATGTTAGGCAATGGGTAATTATCTTTTAGTGAGATCTTGTTTAACTTTCTAAAATCTACGCAGAGTCTAATGTCCCCATTATTTTTCCTAACTGGTACTAAGTTGGATATCTAGAAGAAAAATCTTACTTTTCTTATTATCTTGGAGTCCAACAATTTTTGTACCTCTTTTTACATTAATGGGTGCAAATTTGGATTGTATTTCCTTTGTTTATGTCTGAATGGCTTAGAATATTCCTTCAAAGGTATTATGTGAGTCATTACATCTGTCTTGAAGGTTTTTAGGTCTTCATAAGTCCAAGAAAAATTTTCTTTGTTCTTTTTCAAGAAACTGATATATCCTGCCTTTTCTTTAGCAGGTAAAGCCATGTCTTCTTTCACTATTTTGGGTTCTTTCATTGAACCAATATTTATATATTCAGATATCACTTCTCTACGTATAGGTTTATAAGATTTGTCAAAGTCATCAAATAGGATTTCAAGAGATACCAATCCTTTGGGTATTCTATTAGTTTTCAACTGGATTACTTCTACTGGCTCTCATATTTAATTTTTTAACTTTTCTTCATCTTTTTCATCATAGATTACATATGCATACTGATTTTGTAAAGTCATAAAATCCTGAATATTTATATCATCTTGAAATACTTGAAGATAGACTATATTGTTTGGTATAGATGGCTTATATACTGAGATAGTTGGAAATCTGTCCATGTATTGTGTAGTTATCTTTGGGTGATCTAAACCTGAGGAATTCATAGCTAAAAGATCTACAACATGGTTTTGTTCTCTAGGAATATATGATATATTTAAAGCTAATAATTTATCAATTTCTTCCAATAATGCATTTCTATATTGTTTAATTCTAAGATGCTTGGTCTGATACTTACCTTTGATTTCAAGAATAATAAGTTTTGCATCCCCTATTACAGTTAAGTAGTTAATACCTAGCTCTTTTGCTTTCCTTAGCCCTAATAGTGAAGCTAACTACATTGTTTGTGCAAGGAAATTGTAATCTGTAAGTGATAATAAGGTATTTTCCTTTAATATCAATTAAATTTACACCTGCACCTAACCCAAATTGGGATTTAGCCCCATAAAATGACATGGTCCACATTTCTTGGGTTAATACTTAGTCTGATTCAGCATCAGTTATTCTTATATCTTTTGGATCCATGTTCTTTCCTTTTGGTACTTCCACCAGGAATGGGTTGTGCCATATTGAATAAAATCCCATCCATTTTTCTTCCACTAAGTTTACTAAGTTTATCATTGTTTCATTAGTTTGAATTAACTCTATAGAATGCTTATTAAATGGTTCTCTTCTTAAATTTATATTCTCCTTATCTGATATGGGGATGGTAGCATAAGACCAGTCTAGTTGTATTGATCCCCCTAGTTGTTCTGCCCAATGCCTATTGAGTAAAAGTGAGAAGAATGGGTAAACATCAACTATTGATACATCCATAATAATTCTATTTTTGGGATGTTGGTCTAGGTAAACTAATAATCTAGTTATCACCCCTACACATGGAATTTGTCTACTGTCCATTACAGAAATAGGAGTAGAATCTCTAATACGGATTAATCCCATTTGGTCAGCTATTAGATTAGGCATGATATTATGTGAAGCTCCACTGTTGAGCATGCAATTGTGAATCACATATATTTCTCTTTCATTTGAATTATGTGTTAACGACACATATAAGGGTCTAACAGAATATGGTGATCTTGTATCATGTTGATTTTGTCTAGCAGCATGACAAGTAGGGTCTTCTTTTTGCTCTACTAATCCAAAAGGTCTGCATACTTTTTCTTTGTATGTTTGAACTTTCATAAGTTCACCAAATTTGATATTAACCTTTTGCTTACTAAGTTCTGACCCAACATCAAATTCTATCTTCTTTATATCCAATGGTTTATTACTTTCTTCTTTGGGAATCTCTTCCACTAATTATATTACTTCAAGAGTAATCTTTTTAGGGTTCCTATCAGTTTTCTCTTTACTGATATTTTTATTAGTGGAAGTATGTTTTCTTGTTTCACTTGTAGATGTTTTCTCTGTCTTTTTAGGGACTATTCTATTCCTTAAATTTAGAACATGGGTTGCTTCTAACTCTTCAACCTCTTGAGCAGTGGGGATCAATTTCCCTTGCTTCATCTTATCATATCTTGAATCATGTGATTTCTACAAGATTTTAGTTCCTTTAGTCACTAAAATTTGAGGATGATGATTTGAAGCATATTTATCCATGTCTTCTTCAAACAACCTTTCTCAAGATTCATCTTCAACAGACCAACATGCATTGATTTTTTATTTCCTCTTCTGATTCTGCATGCATATCTACATTACACTGATCACTTAGGTGAATTCCACATGCATCAGGGTTATGGGGTGCATCATAACTAGAGCAAAAATAAGGAAAAACTTCTGCTACATTGGCATATGGCATTGGGCTAGGGACATTGTTCTGATACCTATCAAAATCTCTGTTTTTCCAGTTATTATTACCATGACCCCTATTCCTATTTATTTCTTCAAAACCATTGTTACTAACCTAATTCTTGTTCAAATTTTCTTTAAGGGAGTACGATTGTCAATGTCAGATCATTTTGTCAATGAAGATTCATCGTTACTTCCATTTCTTTCAATTCTTGCTAACTTGTTACTCATGTTGTTGAACATTTTTGTAATTTGACTAGTCAACTTCTCTACAGGATCAATTTCAATTCTTCTTTGTATATTAAAATCCACTCTCTTAGGTTTTATCTCAAGCATGTTAACCTCTAAAGTGTTAGTCTCACAATGACACTGAGAGGGGGGGTGAATCAGTGTAGCTCTTAAAAACTTAAATCTTCAATTCTTAATGCCAAAACAAAGAAATCTAAAAACCCAATAAAGCAAATATACCAAAGAGCATCACACAACACAAGATGTAATGAGGTTCACCAGTTTTGGCTACTCCTCAAAATTGACTGTTTGGACTCCCATCCAAATCCAACCTTTGCAAAATATCAATTTTACAAACAATTTACCAGCACCCACTGGAAGGAGCACCAACCCCTGGTTTATCTGCACCAACAAAAAGGAGCACCAACCCCTAGTTTATCTGCACCAACAGAAAGGAGCACCAACCCCTGATTTATCTACACCAACAGAAAGGAGCACCAACCCCTGATTTACCAGCACCAACTAGAAGGAGCACCAACCCCTGATTTATCTGCACCAACAAAAAGGAGCACCAACCCCTGATTTACCAGCACCAACTGGAAGGAGCACCAACCCTTAATGCCAAGCACCAACTTGGACTTCTGTTCTAAATCTAGATTATTGACATAAAGATGCCTTCACTTTTACAAGACCCTGATTGGTCTATTGCTTTCTCAACATTGCCCACTCTTTTCATAGCACACACCCTGCACGCTCTCCTCTTGCTCCCCTCGCAAGATTAACTCCGCCTTTCTTTAATCCTAAGCGCTCTCTCTCTGTATCGACAACACTTTTTCTCTATTTCGACTGCAACTAATTCTCCACGTAGACCTCCTTTTATAACAATCCTTTTGCTTTGTAACTCGAGTTATAATGCCTCCTTTCATTTCTCATACGCCACTTGTCAATTGTAACTGTTTCTTTCATATTCTTATCTACCACTTGTCAATTGTAACGCCTTTTATATGTAACTCCTTTTGTATATATAGAGTAGGCATTACGTTACATGCAACGAATTGACACATATACCTTTACCATGACTGTTCGTCTTCTTGGTCATGACTATTCGTATTTTCCTTAGTGACTGTTTGCTTTCTTTTATGTGCATGCATGCGTTTTCATTGTCACTGCACCTATAACTGACGTACTGACTTCAGTCAACTCTTCTTATTTTATCTACATGAATTTATTCTACAACTGCACCTATAACTGCCATATAACTCCAGTTAACTATCACATATCTTATTTTGGTTGGGTTCTCTTCTTTGCTCGCGCCAAAGTGACCTATCGCGAAATCGCGACACTTCTGCCTCTTTGTCCTCTTCTCGGCTTTGCACTCGCGAAAACACAACATGTCGCGATATCGTGACACTTTCGCCTCCTTGCTCTTCCTCTTTACTTTTGTCATGATATCGCGACACTTCTGCCTTCTTACTTTCTCTCTCCTCCTTTAGTCGTAAAAATGCGACATGTCGCGATATCGCGACACTTTCTCTCCTTTGCTCTTTCTCTTGCCTTCGGTTCGCGAAAACCCGACATGTCACGATATCGCGACACTTTTTCTCCTGGACTCTCTCTCTTGCCTTCGGGTCATGAAAACCCGACATGTCACGATATCGCGACACTTTTTCTCCTTAGCTCTTTCTCTTGCCTTCGGGTTGCGAAAACCTACATGTCACGATATCGCGACACTTTTTCTCTAGGACTCTCTCTCCTGCAACATGTCGCGAAATCGTGACACTTTTTCTCTTAGTCTCTCTGCAACATGTCATGAAATCGTGACACTTTTTCTCTCGGACTCTCTCTCCTGCAACATGTCGCGAAATCATGACACTTTTTCTTTCGGACTCTCTCTCCTGCAACATGTCGTGAAATCGTGACACTTTTTCGTCCGTACAATCTTCCTTGCAATATGTCACAAAATCGTGACACTTTTTCGTCCGTACAACCTTTCTTCGCTTTGGACTGCGAAAATGAAACATGTCACGAAATCGTGACACCTTTTTCTCTCTCCTCTTTCTCTTCGCTTTGGACCGTAAAAATGAAACATGTCACGAAATCGTGACACCTTTTTCTCTCTCCTCTTTCTCTTCGCTTTGGATCGTGAAAATGAAACATGTCACGAAATCGTGACATCTTTTTCTCTCTCCTCTTTCTCTTCGCTTTGGACCGTGAAAATGAAACATGTCACGAAATCGTGACACTTTTTCTCTCTCCTCTTTCTCTCTAAATATGTCGTGAAATCGTGACAGTTTTTCTCCTTGATCTTTCTCTCCAAACATGTCATGAAATCATGATAGTTTTTCTTGCTTGCTCTTTCTCTTCGAACATGTCACGAAATCGTGACAGTTTTTCTTGCTTGTGCTTTCTCTTTGAACATGTCGCGATATCACGACAGTTTTGCTTGCTTGCGCTTTCTCTCCAAACATGTCGTGATATCGCGATAGTTTTTCCTACTTCTCAACATGTCACGATATCGTGACATTTTTCTTTCTTCTCAACATGTCGCGATATCGTGATGCTTTTCTTTCTTGCTCAACATGTCGTGATATCGTGACAGTTTTCTTCCTTGTGATTTTCTTTTGATTTTTCTCAAATGGGCCACTTCTATCTTTTGGAAAATCACTGTACATACTCTGAAGATCCTCTTAACTCCTCGTCCATCGCATCAACCGATCCGTCTGACCGTGTTGACAACAATGACAATACTGTTGCTGCACCTTGCTCAACAATCTCCCCCTTTGGAATTGTTGGCAACACACATGCACATTCCTGTAATTCTTCTCCCCCTTTGACAATAATACCAAAGGGTTGCTGCAGACTCCCCTTGAGTCCATGCACAACATTCTCAGGCACACGTTATGACAGTTAGCAAAAATTATAAACATGAGCAAAAAGATAATCAAATATATAAATGCTCCCTCTGCGTACAACACACTATCGCTACAATATATTCTGCTTCTGCTGTGGATAAGAAAACTGACTCTTGTTTCTTACTGTTCCATGTGACCAATCTATCTCCAAGATAGAATGCACCTCCACTGGTACTCTTTCTGTCATCTACACATCCTGCCCAAATCTGCATCTGGAAATCTGTCCCAGCACTGTCCTCAAATCTGTCCCAGCATTGTCCTCAAATATTTCCCAAAGGCCTTCTTCAAAGGCTCAATCAATCAACTCAACCAATCATCACCAGGCTGGAAACCATCTGGCTACTCATTATAAACCTCTCCTTCAATCTTCCCATTCAAAACGCTGATTTCACATCTGTCAACAAAATTGACAAGTGACTCACACTTGTACCAACTTTTGTCCAACACTGTACCAACACTGCAATTTTACTGCCAACTCTGTGCAAGCATCAAACACAGTACCACAAAACCAACCAAATCATCTAAACTATTATAATCCTTAACTTTTGACAGTGGCAGTAAGAACCATCACCAGTACAACAATGACATACAACAATACTACCAATAATGACAACTCTCAATTTAATCACCACACTTCACAGCACTTCCACAAACTATATGAACTGAAAACATACTTTGACAACTATACGACAACTTCCCTGACTACTTGCCTTTCATCCTTAGGTAATCAAACAAATACATAGGAGCATTAAAATGAAACTTCAAGATTGCTCCCCCTGAGGATGTGCTACCTGGAGTTGCTTACTACAATAGCGGAGTAATCTCCTTCAGTCCAAGGAGACACGATTTCCTCTCTTCTTTCTTTCTCCAATATTTCTTGAACTTAGGCTGAAGGTTTTCAACTGCATCCCTATTTTGAACCTTTTCGTGAATTTGAGCATTTCTCTTGGGTGGTTGTCTCTTGTACATCCTTGATGGATGATTATTTTCCTTTCTTTGATGCACATGATTTCTTCCCTATCTGTGTTGCATTCTTTGCGTCTAATGAAATCTACTGTCTTGCCATAGATTAGATACAAAATTTCTTGGACAAGACCTTGCTATGTGCCCATGACCATTACATTTAAAAAATTGCACATGGTGTTCAACAGATGTATTTCTACCAGCATAACTCTTTGATCTATTATTCAAACCACAATACATTGCCTTGTGACCATAAAGGTTGCATCTAAAACAATAGCCATTACAAGCATTATTATGAATAAAGTGAGAGTGATAGAACCTCTTTTGTTGTGGTTGCTTTGTTGTAGATCTCCTTTGAGATTTTCTTCCTTTTGAAGTTTCAGCTTCAAACGTTTCTTGCTTTGATCCTTCAGCAGTGGACTTCTTCTTCTCTGTAGATTTAGAAGATGAAGGTTGTTCACCTTCATATCCAAGACCAAGCTTAGACATGGGGCTTCTTTGTTGCCTTATCATTTTATCTAGCAACTCTGTGCTCTTCTCAAATTTGAGATTTGTATTGGCCTCTTCTAGTTGTTTCCTCAATAAAAAAATCTCCTCTTCTTGTTTGTCGCAAACATCGCTTTTATCATCCAGGTGTGACTTCAAAGCTTCTTCTATTTTCTTGGCTTTATGAATTTGCAAGAAGAGATCTTCAATATTATCCTCATATTCTTCCAACTTCTTGGATAGTATTTTGTTCTTTTTCCTTTCTATACCCAACTCTTCAAGTGCAGCGATCAACTCACCTTCTAGATATACTTCAGCCTCAGCCTCAAGTTTTTCATTACATTCTTGTTTTTCCTCTGTTTTTTCTTCTTCGAATGCCATGAAAAGAGCTTCATCTGTTTCTTCTTTAGAATCCTCACCGGAGTTGTCTTCTAATGAACTGACATTCTTGGAGATGAAACTTTTCTTCCTGAAGTGGTTGTTTTTGAAATTTGGCTTTTTCTTCCAGCCACTTCTTTCTTGGTGCGATCCTTCATCACTTTCGTCCTTCTCATTAAGTGGACATTTAGCTGCAACATGCCCAATGCCTCCACATCTGAAACACTTAAATGGTAGCTTTCCTCTGTATTTTCCTTTTCCCCTTATTAGTTTTCGAACAAAGTTTGCTTCCATTTCATCTGATGTCTCTTCTTCCTCAGATTCTTGTTTTGCTTTTATCTTTTTATGTGCTTTAAAAGCAGCTTCTCTTTCTGTTGGTTTGGTTTTTCCTATTCTCATCTCATATGCAGTCAAAGAACCATGCATCTCATCCATACTAAATGTATTTAGATATTTAGCTTCTTCTATTGCTGAAACTTTAGAATCAAATCTTTTGGGAAGAGATCTTAGTACCTTTTTCACGATGACAACATCTTCCATTTTCTCGTCGAGTCCTCTAATCGCATTAATGATTCCATTAACCCTCAGCATGTATGCCTCTATGTTCTCATCGTCATTCATATTTAATGCTTCGAACTGAGCTCGATGCGTTTGTAACTTGGCCTCCTTGATCTTATCATCTCCTTCATGAATGCTCCTCAGTTTGTCCCATATTTCTTTTGCCATTTTACAACCCATAATTTTTACTAGTTCATTGTCCATTAATCCGCACATGATGGCATTCTTTGCTTTTGAGTTATTCTCAAACAATTTCTTACCGGCAGCATCGGTTGGAGAAGTGGTGGGTATTGTGTATCCACTATCTACCGAATCCCAAATGTCATATCCCAAAGCACAAAGATATGTCTGCATCCTGAGTTTCCAAAATGTGTAATTAGTTCCATCCAACAATGGTGCTTTGTTTGATGAGAATCCTTCACCACCTGCCATTGTCTCACTTCCAAGATCAACCCTAGCTGATTTAGCCTGTCAAGGGAAATTGGCTCTGATACCAATTGTTAGTCTCACAATGACACTAAGAGGGGGGGTGAATCAGTGTAGCTCTTAAAAACTTAAATCTTCAATTCTTAATGCCAAAACAAAGAAAGCTAAAAACCCAATAAAGCAAATATACCAAAGAGCATCACACAACACAAGATGTAACGAGGTTCACCAGTTTTGGCTACTCCTCAAAATTGACTGTTTGGACTCCCATCCAAATCTAGCCTTTGCAAAATATCAATTTTACAAACAATTTACCAGCACCCACTGGAAGGAGCACCAACCCCTGGTTTATCTGCACCAACAGAAAAGAGCACCAACCCCTGGTTTATCTGCACCAATAGAAAGGAGCACCAACCCCCGATTTACCAAGCACCAACTAGAAGGAGCACCAACCCCTGATGCCAAGCACCAACTTGGACTTCTGTTCTGAATCTAGATGATTGACATAAAGATGCCTTCACTTTTACAAGACCCTGACTAGTCTATTGCTTTCTCAACATTGCCCACTCTTTTCACAGCACACACCCTGCTCACTCTCCTCTTGCTCCCCTCGCAAGATTAACTCCGCCTTGCTTTAATCCTGAGCGCTCTCTCTGTATCGGCAACACTTTTTCTCTATTTT
Source organism: Wollemia nobilis (assembly GCA_028583015.1). Lineage (NCBI taxonomy): Eukaryota > Viridiplantae > Streptophyta > Pinopsida > Araucariales > Araucariaceae > Wollemia > Wollemia nobilis. The sequence continues at coordinate 262,977 of JAQPPZ010001900.1, read as the reverse complement.
AGCTGTAACTAATTCTCCACATAGACCTCCTTTTATAACAATCCTTTCACTTTGTAACTCTAGTTATAATGCCTTCTTTCATTTCTCATATGCCACTTATCAATTGTAACTATTTCTTTCATATTCTTATTTGCCACTTGTCAATTGTAATGTCTTTTATATGTAACTCCTTTTATATATATAGAGTAGGCATTACGTTACATGCAACGAATTGACACATATACCTTTACCATGACTGTTCGTCTTCTTGGTCATGATTGTTCGTATTTTCCTTAGTGACTATTCGCTTTCTTTTTTGTGCATGCATGCGTTTTCACTATCACTGCACCTGTAACTGATGTACTGACTTCAGTTAACTCTTCTTATTTTATCTGCATGAATTTCTTCTACAACTACACCTATAACTTCCGTATAACTCTAGTTAACTATCACATATCTTATTTCGGTTGGGTTCTCTTCTTTGCTCGTGCCAAAGTGACCTGTCGTGAAATCGTGACACTTCTACCTCTTTGTCCTCTTCTCGGCTTTGCACCCGCGAAAACACATGTCGCGATATCGTGACACTTTCACCTCCTTGCTCTTCCTCTTTACTTTTGTCATGATATCGTGACACTTCTGCCTTCTTACTTTCTCTCTCCTCCTTTAGTCGCGAAAATGCGACATGTCGCGATATCGCGACACTTTCTCTCCTTTGCTCTTTCTCTTGCCTTCGGTTCGTGAAAACCCGACATGTCGCGATATCGTGACACTTTTTCTCCTGGACTCTCTCTCTTGCCTTCGGGTCGCGAAAACCCGACATGTCACGATATCGTGACACTTTTTCTCCTGGACTCTCTCTCTTGCCTTCGGGTCATGAAAACCCGACATGTCGCGATATCGCGACACTTTTTCTCCTTAGCTCTTTCTCTTGCCTTCGGGTCGTGAAAACCCGACATGTCGCGATATCGTGACACTTTTTCTCTCGGACTCTCTCTCCTGCAACATGTCACGAAATCGTGACACTTTTTCTCTCGGACTCTTTCTCCTGCAACATGTCGCGAAATCGCGACACTTTTTCTCTTGGACTCTCTCTCCTGCAACATGTCGCGAAATCACGACACTTTTTCTTTCGGACTCTCTCTCCTACAACATGTCGTGAAATCGTGACACTTTTTCGTCCGTACAATCTTCCTTGCAATATGTCACGAAATCGCGACACTTTTTCGTCCGTACAACCTTTCTTCGCTTTGGACCACGAAAATGAAACATGTCACGAAATCGCGACACCTTTTTCTCTCTCCTCTTTCTCTTCGCTTTGGACCGCGAAAATGAAACATGTCGTGAAATCGCGACACCTTTTTCTCTCTCCTCTTTCTCTTCGCTTTGGACCACGAAAATGAAACATGTCACGAAATCGTGACACCTTTTTCTCTCTCCTCTTTCTCTTCGCTTTGGACCGCAAAAATGAAACATGTCGCGAAATCGCGACACCTTTTTCTCTCTTGCTCTTTCTCTCCAAACATGTCGCGAAATCGTGACAGTTTTTCTTGCTTGTGCTTTCTCTCCGAACATGTCATGAAATCGTGATAGTTTTTCTTGCTTATGCTTTCTCTCCGAACATGTCACGAAATCGCGATAGTTTTTCTTGCTTGCGCTTTCTCTCCGAACATGTCACGAAATCGTGATGCTTTTGCTTTCTTGCTCTTTCTCTCCAAACATGTCATGAAATCACGACAGTTTTTTTTGCTTTTTCTCTCCAAACATGTCGCGATATCGCGACAGTTTTCTTTCTTTCTCTCCAAACATGTCGCGATATCGCGACAATTTTTCTTTCTTGCTCAACATGTCGCGATATCGCGACAATTTTCTTCCTTGTGATTTTCTTTTGATTTTTCTCAAATGGGCCACTTCTATCTTTTGGAAAATCACTGTACATGCTCTAAAGATCCTCTTAACTCCTGTCCACTACATCAACCGATCTGTCTAACTGTGTTGACAACAATGACAATATTGTTGCTGCACCTTGCTCAACATAAAGAATAAGGCTTCATATTACCACTGTCAAGCATATTTATTTCAATATCCATTACTTTTTCCATACAACCATCAATGGTGGTGGCTTGTTCTTGCCTTAATTCATAGTTAACTCTTCCTGAAAAACATTCTTATAAAAACAAATATACTAAATATCACTAGGCTTGAGGTTGGCAGGGATTTTGTTCCTAGTCTTTGAAAATCTTGTGTTAAAATCACTAACAACTTCATTTTATTTCTTCTTCATAGTGGCTAACTCAATTAACAATGATTGTTCATTTTTCCTTTCACCATACTTCTTTAGGAGAACCTCTTCCATTTTGGTGAAGTCTGGGATACATTGTTAGAAAGGGAATTAAACCATTCTCTGGCATATTTTTCTAAAGTCTATAGAAACAGTCTTAATACTACATCTTCATGTTCAACTTCCAGACTATCCATTACATATAAGAAACTTTTGATATGATCCTCTCTCATTACTGCATTTTTTCCTAAAAACTTAGGGAGGTATTTGTGAGCTTTACTGGGTAAGGCATTTAAATTTATTGGTAATGCAAAAGGTCTATATATGTTAGTTCTCCATAAATGAACATTAATATGAGCCATTTCTACTATAGAATTCAATTTTACAGCTATAGTACCTACAATGGTATGGGTCTAGGCAAATTGAATGTAAACCGATGGATTATCTACCTTTGAATTATTATTATGAGAATAATCACATATATCTTCTATCACTGATTTTAAATGTTCATCTACAGTAATATCCATAGTAATAGTATTCTGATTTTTCTTTACGTACTTTTTATCGCTAGAATTTGATCTACTATTATAAGAAGTATTCTTGAAAAATGGAGTTTTATGAGTATGTATAAATACCTCTGGATTATCAAATTCCAGGAATAGTTCTTTATCGCTTCTCCTTGTGTTTGCCAGCATGTTCTATTCTCTCCTTTTTTATATTTTTTTTCTGGGTTTGTCCAACAGAGTCGCCAGCACCGAGGTGCAAAAAATAACAGCATATACTTTATCAAGAACACTTGATATTATCACTCATTCTCACAGGAGTCACTTCTTGGGAAATCAAGAAACCAAAATTTTCAAGAAGATCAAGAAACGTAAAGAAAAATAAGAAACAAAAATAAAGAACATAGAAAATGTAAAAAAAAAATGCTCTTTATTCTATCTGGCCACCCTTTGATTAAAAACAATGTCGTAAAATCTAGGTTTAGAATGTAAAAATTCTCCCCAACAACGATGCCAAAAAATTGTTGGAACCGATTCTTACATCTGTAGGTTTTCGATTGTCATGCTACAAGAATCCGTTTGAAACCAAAGCTATTACATGATCTGGTAAACCTACCTCATGTTCTGCTAAACATGAATATTTCTAAAGAAGATTACAGAACGGGTAAGAAAACCCATCGGTAATTCTTTGATTAAAATTCTAATTACACGCTCCAGATTTATATTATTTAGCTATAAGTATTCTTTTTAAAATGAACAACCATGAATTAGAAAGGTAAATTAGATTCAATGCTAGAAAATCAATAATGCAAGTAGCAAAAAAAAGAAGGCTTGACAGTAAAAGAGAGCATCAAGATTATGGGAGCGGGAGCAGGAGCAGGAGTAGGAGCAGGAGCAGGAGAGGGAGTAGGACTAGGGACAGGTTTAGAGATTGGTGCAGGTTTTTAGGTGGGATCGGGATCGGGATCGGGATCGGGCACGTCAGGGCCCGGGCCCAGGCCAGCAGGGCCCTCGACGGGCCCAGAGGATGGCTCTACGCCTGAGCTGAATGGTGGCCAGGGTGGGGACGACATCTTGGGCCCGGGCCCCCAGCCCAGCCTCGATGCGAGCGCAGGCCTAGGGAAAAAGCCTCCTGATCCTGGGCAGGGTTCTGTCCCGGGCAGGCCCAAACCCTCCTATCAGCAGATCTTGGTGGGCTCCAGGGCCCCTTCTCGGGCCCTGGGTCTAGGACTTTCCCTCGAGGGCACCCACATTTCTATCCAGGAGGAGGTCTACTCCTCCTTGGTCGCTGGATCCTCTGCCTCCCTGGTAGGAAAATTCTTGGGAGGGCGTCCAGACATGGAAACCGTCCGCAGATGGGCGGCTTCCAAATGGAAGGTTTCTGGGCATATTCAGCTGGTTGCCCTTACCAAGGGCTTCTTCATCATCAAACTAAATAACAACGAGGACGCCAAAAATATCCTATCGGGCGGGCCCTAGTTTTTGGGATGCAAAAGCCTCTTCCTCAGGCGTTATGGAGCTGACTTCCACCCCAGCACCCAAAGCATCAACTTTGCCCCGGTCTGGGTCCATCTCCCAGACCTTCCCTTCCACCTATGGCACGAAGACGTCCTAAGACTCATTGCTCAGTCGATCGGGGACCTGGTGGCCTTCGACCCCGCTACCAAGGCAGGATCCCGAATGGTGCATGCCAGATTTTGTGTCAACGCAAATCTCGAATCTGAACTCCCCTCTTCGATGACCATCTCTTCTGGGTCCTTCTTTTGGTGCCAGTCCCTGATCTACGAAAACAAACCTACTTTCTGTCCCACCTGTTGCACTCAGGGTCACCTCTCCCACCAATGCCCGGTATCCAAAAAGGTTGATGGCCCTATCCCCAAACTCCCTTCCCGATCAGGTCGGGCCCCGTCTCGAGGGCCCCCTCATGACGGCCACAGATCCTAGGCCTGGACCAACAAGGAGGCCCCCCTTCTACCCCAAAGGACTCTCATGTGGACCCTGGTCTGGAGGTCGGTCTTCCTCAGGTTTCCCCTTCTGCTGCTCCCTCCCCTGGGTCGTCTTTCGGGGCCCCGATCCCAGGTTCTCCCTCCCCCCCCATTTCGAATCCCTCCCCGTAGGCCCCTGCTTGCGCCCCCCAGGCCTACGAGCCGCTCGGGCTCCTTTCCCCATCGGCTCCCACCTCTGTCGGGGTTCCCTTCTCCCCCCTCACTCCCGCTATCCCCCCTCGACCCCCTCTCGCCCCTCCCGATGGCCCCTGCTGGGCTTCCCCCCTTGGAGTGCGGATCCGAGAGGTCAGATGAAGAGGTTGAAGGCAGTTCTCCATCCGGGCCCGATGAAGTCAGCCCCAAGATGACCCGAAGTAGGACTTTTGCCATAGACTTTGGCAGCAAACTCAAAAGAGGGCGGCCCACCCTGGGTGACCAGCGGACAAGGATCACTGAAGATGACATAGCCAATGGCTCCCAGGCAACTCTCTCTGACGTTGGCACGAGCTTCTCCAAGACGGATGCCCTCCGACCCAAACCCCCCACTCAGGCCGAGAAGGGGGGCAAGCGACCCCACAAGGGTGTCAAATGAAGCTCATCACCTAGAATATCAGGGGGCTCAATGGGGCCCCCAAGAAAAGGATCCTCAGCCAACTCCATAGGGATCACCGCCCATCCTTCCTCCTTCTCCAGGAGACCAAAATAGATGACGCTGCTACCCGACGCGTAGCCCAAGCTACCTGGCACAATTGCGAGTCCCTGTCCACCCCTATGGCTGGCTCAGCCGAGGGTTTGCTGTGCATGTGGGATCCCCGGTCTTTCGAGGGGAGACTCATATCTTCGTCTCCCAGAATAATCAACATTCTGGTCCATTGCGTGAAGTCAAGGCGCTCGTGGATTCTGTCCAACGTCTACGCTCCTAACAGCCCCATCGAGAAAGCGGCCTTATGGAAGGAAATCAGCTCGATGAGAGAAGCCTTTGCCCCCTACCCTGGATCCTGGTAGGGGACTTCAACAGTCCCCTGTTCCTCTCTGACAAAAGTGGGGGCTCAACGGTTTCGAGCAAAAGCATGGAGGACTTTGGAGCCTTCACCGCCCTCAACGAGCTCATGGACGTCAGCCTGAAAGGAGCCAGGTTCACTTGGACTAACAGAAGAGCGGGAGCAAGCCATATCCAGGTCAGGTTGGATAGAGTTTTCTTGTCCAAGGAAGCCCTTCCCATGTTTGTCGATGCCACCTTGTTGGCCCTCCCCAAAATTGGGTCTGATCATAGCCCCCTCCTCCTCGAAATCGATCATCGCCCCTCCCCCAAGCGGCCCTTTCGGTTCGAGTCCATGTGGCTGCATCATCCTGACTTTCGGGCCCAGGTTGGCCGCTGGTGGGCTCCCCCAGTCCCTGGACGCCCCGTTGAACAAGTCTTCCACAAGCTTAGATGCCTCAAAGAGCAACTCAAGGTATGGAATAAAGAGGTGTTCGGTAACATCTTTGAAAGCAAAGCGACAGTTAAGGAAAAACTCGAAGTCCTTGAATCCAGATTTCAAGCAGGCTCCCAAGACCCGGGGCTCAGGGAAGAGGAACGCCTTGCTCTCAGCGAGTACCATAACATCCTGGCCAGGGAAGAAACCTTTTGGAGGTAGAAGTCGAGAGCCCTGTGGCTCCAAGAGGGCGATGCAAACACAAAGTTCTTCTATACGTCGACGCTCAGGAATAGGGGGTCCAACAGAATTGCTGAGCTGGTGGGCAACGATGACAGAATTATCAAGGAAGAAGAGGACATTCGGGCTGAAGCCACCCACTTCTTCCAGGAGCTCCTAGGCGATAGCCCCCCATGTCCTCAGAAGTGGCAGAATCCCTTCTGGAACATATCCCTTCTTCTGTCTCGGCCATGGCAAATGAGATGCTTGTGCAGCCCTTGTCTGACTCTGAAATCCATGCTGCCACCTTTTCCATGAAGGCTGAGGTGGCCCCGGGCTCGGACGGGTTTCCCCCTAATTTTTCCAATCCTTCTGGGACCTCATCGGGCAAGAAGTGTGTGCTGCCATCCGGGACCTTCAGACTGCCAGCTCCATCCCCAGAGGTATCAACTCCACCTTCATAGCCCTGATCCCCAAGACCCAGGCAGCCAGATCCCTCTCGGATTTCTGCCCCATCAGCTTGTGCAATGTCCTGTACAAAATCTTGACCAAATCCATGGCCTCCCGCCTCAAGGATATCCTTCCCCTGATCATTGCCCCCTGTCAGGGAAGCTCGGTCAAAGGCAGACTGATCACAGACGACGTCATAATCATGCACGAGGCCATCCACTCGGTCGTCCTCTCCAAAAAGGCCTCCTTTCTGCTCAAGCTGGATATGAACAAGGCCTTTGATAGAGTTGACTAGGGATTTCCTTTCCAAGGTCCTCCTTAAGTTCGGGTTCCACCCCTCCTGGGTCAGGCTCATCAGCAACTGCGTGTCCTCCCCCTGGTTCTCTATCCTCATCAATGGATCCCCTGCTGGGTTCTTCCCTAGTTCTAGAGGCCTCCGCCAAGGTGACCCCCTGTCCCCGATCCTCTTCATTATCCTGGCTGAGGCCCTAGGGCGTACCATCTCGAGCATTGTTTCCCACGGTCTCATTTTGGGCATCAGGCATGCATCGGGCCTACCCCCCATGTCCCATCAGCAGTTCGTGGACGACACCATCCTCGCCACCTCAGCCTCGATCCCTCAAGCCAAGGCCCATATCTTGACCCTGTACGAGGAGGCGATCGGGCAAAAAATCAACCTCTAAAAAAGCAATATTTTCTTCATCCATACTCCCTTGGCTAGGCAAATCAGAATCGGGCGGATCTTGGGCTGCACCCCTGGCTCCCTTCCCTCCTCCTACCTCGGGCTTCCCCTATTCACAGGTGCATCCTCCAAGGCCCTGTGGGGTGGGATGATTGAGCGGATCCAGAGGAAGTTGGCCCCCTGGAAAGGTCACCTCCTCTCGTAGGCTGGTAGAGCCACCCTCTTGGCGATAGTCCTGCAAAGCATTCCGATATATTTCATGTCGGTCTTCAGAATCCCGGCCTCCATTGCAGCTCACATCGAACAAATTCAGAAATGCTTTCTCTGGTCGGGTAGCAAAGATAAGAAGAGGATTCCCCTGGTCTCCTGGTCCCTGGTCTGCCGCCCCAAAGGTGAGGGAGGGATCGGGCTCAGGTGGGTGACCCTCATGAACAAGGCCCTCTTGTCCAAACATGCTTGGAAGGTGTTCACCAATACCCCTGATGAGTGGGTCAGCATCGTGCGCAGGAAATACTATCATCATCACCCCTTCCTCAGCGAATCTCAGCCTCGAGATGGATCAGCCTTTTGGAAGTCCCTGATCTCCACCAAAGACATTATCCGAAAAGGGACCAGATGGATCCTCGGGGATGGAGCCATGATCGACTTCTGGGAAGACAGATGGATTCACGACGAGGCCCTGACTACTGACAGAGATCTCCTCATCCTCAAACTAGGGCTGGCGGATAGAGGGCCTAGAGTGTCGGCCTATCTTTCCCAAAACTAGGGGTGGGCTACCTGGAAACCCATCCTGAATCCCAGGCACCCGCTCCAAGCTGCCAGGCTCCAGTGCCTCCTCAAGGTGACTGTTATCCCATCCTCCGGAGGAAATGATAGATGCATTTGGCATGGTACTCCCAGTGGCATATTTTCTATCAAATCTGCCTACAACCTTCAAAGAGTCCCTGATGAGGCCCCCTTTCCAACCCGATAGGTGTGGGCCAAGAAGCTGATCCCCAAAATCAGCCACTTCGTATGGGCGGCCATCCAAAACAAGATCTTGATGATCGAGAATCTGATCAGGAGAGGCTTTCAGATCCTGAATAGATGCTTCCTTTGTTGTGCTACCTGGGAGTCCACTAATCACCTCTTTATCAGCTGTCCCTTCTCTTCTGAAGTCCTGGGCCTCATCCTTTCCCAATTCTCTATCCAGTGGGTGACCCCCAACTCCATCTCTGACCTCCTGTCATAGTGGCCCAACCCCTTTGCCCATCCTTTCATCCACTTCCTCTGGGGCTCCTACCTTCCTCATATGCTTTGGCAACTCTGGCTCGAGCGCAACAGCAGAGCCTTCTCCTCCCCGGCCCGTTCCCCCTAGTGGATAGCGACCAAGGCGGTGACCTTCACCCTTGAGAATTCTCGCTCCATCCCCTTGATCGAGGTGCCTCGATGGCTAGGCGAGGCCACCCTCCTATCCTCCCTTAGAGTTCTGCTTCCCCCGGTCCCCCTCGCCCCCTCCCATCGATCGTTGACAAGGTGGACTGCCCCCCTGGATGGGTCAAGCTTAACTTCGACGATGCTTCTAAAGGAAATCTCGGGCCCTCTAGTGCAGGCGGGGTCATCCGAGACTGCCACGGGGCCCTGATCATGGCGTATGCTGCTCCGCTCGGCATCCAGACTAACAATTTTACCGAAGCAGTAGCTCTGCTCAGCGGGCTGACCGCCCTCAGGGAGTCACCCTCAAAAGTCATCATCGAGGGCGATTCCCAAGTTATTATCAAAGCCGCCCGTAGCCTAGGAAACTACTCTTGGCACATTCATAACACCATCCAGGAAGCCCTCTCCATTCTCTAGGGTCTCCCCGACCATGCCTTCCGGCATGTGTACAGAGAAGGTAACAGGGCGACTGATTTCATGGCAAACCAAGCCATCTCAGCTGAAGACTTCACCACCTGGACAATGAACTTTCCCGAAGCTCTGATCCAAATTACTTCGCAAGATTATTCCAGCAATGATGAGGACCCTGGTGCATAGCTTACCCCGAGTCGAGGCCCCAAAGTTTCATCGTCATGGCTTCCAGTGGCCAGGGGATTCCCCCCTCTATGTCGCCACGTCGACTGGACCCTATCCTTCTCCTACCCGTGAGTTGGTCATCCCGATCCCCCTCGCGGTGCCAAGTGTCATCGACCACGTCAGACGATCGGCTCATCCTAACCTAGATTTGCGTTGCTCCATTGGTAGTTCTAGTAGTTCCAAGATAGAGTGCACGTCGGCCCTCTCCGACCTTCCCGCCTTGGACGCCGCACCGTCGGATCCCCATGCTACGTCAGTTCACCCGTGGCTCTATCCCATGAGGTACCCTCAAGGTGATCCCCCACTCAGTTTGTGCCACCTGGAGCACTGGCAGTGGCCCTCCTCCTTCGCCCTGCATGGCAGTCGTCAGTCATGCCCCCTCAGCCCCTCCCCCCTCGTGTCGGACCCGGCCCCTAGCGCTCATTCCCGACGCCGATGGCTTCCCTCCCTCGTGGCCCCCTGCAAGGTTTTAAATCTGTCGCGTGCTGAGTTCTCCCGCACTCTTGTCTGCTTCCCCCTTCCCCTGTCCCCGCGTCTCTGGTCAGGTATCCCCTATTTCCCCTATCCCTGGGCTATCAGTTCGACCCTCATGGCTGCCAAAACTGTCTTCCTCGAGCCTTCCATGCTCGAATTGAGTGAGTCGGCCAGGATTTTTTCCAATGCCAAAAAATTTACCCCTTTCTTCAACAAATTTGCAGGAGCCGACGATGAAATTACCCAAAGCTTTCTGGATTCTTGGAATGATGGCGAGGTCACGGTGAAGGGTCTCCACTTCAAAGTGACCAAAGAGTTCTTGATGAAAGTTACAGGCCTGCATCATGAGGAGAAAGGCAGAGTCGTCAGACGGGATAAGCACAATTGGGAGGAGGAGTTGTCCCGCTTCTCAGAGCAGTAGTGGGACAAGGCTAATCTATTTCACTCCAACCTCCTAGCCCCCTTCGATGAGGCCATCATCCCGGTGATGCAGTACATCACCTACGACGACCCGGACCAACGGCTGTTCAGTTTTCACCTCAGCTACTTCAACCACCTCCAGGGGGCCACGTTGGTCAGCACCCCTCGATTCCTACTATACTCCCTGGGCCTTTCCATCGATCATGCTCATAGAAGCCACTCCTGGCCCTCCCACCAAGGCCTCATGGCCATCCTGTATAGGCATGCCCTTGCTAATCAGCCACAGCTCCACCGCATCCCTCCCCTGTCCTCTGTCCCCCCCTAAAGCGGCTAACTCTCCCGGTGCCTCCCCTGCAGTTTCTAATTCCAAGGAGACCCCCTCCCCCGAAGGCTCCCCTACCCCGAAGCGGCGTAGACCCACCCGAAAGTGCAGGACTCCAGCCCAGGGCTCAGGCGGGGCCCCGACTCCTGGTGCCACTAGCAAAGGCCCGTTCCCTGGTAGCAGCAGGGCTGCTGGCAGCACCAAAAAGGCCAAGGTGGAGGCCCCGGAGCCCACTGAAGTCAGTTTCGACTCGGCAGTAGGCTACAGAATTTGGCTATGAGGGCCCTTCTCGACACGACAATTGGATCCCTGACTGCGTCTGCCCAAGCGGCCTCCTCTGCAGCCAATGCCCTGGTCGAGCTCCGATGCAGGCTGGGCGATGGCCCCGATAGGGAGTAAAGCTGACCTAACAGGTTGGGCCCCGTTCAGGCCAGGCCCGACCGCAGGGCCCACCGGAGCAATGGCGTGCAGTTTCTACGATTTTGGCGGTTGGCGTGTTTCGGCTTTTACTGGTTATGGTGGCCTCAGGCCAAGTTTTGATGTTATGTTTCCTAGTCGGTCCTTTTTGTAGGCACCAGGGCCCCGGGCCCCGGATCATTGCCCATGGGCGCAGCCCCAATTTTTATTCGTATTTTCAGCCTCGGCTTTTTATGTAACTAAGGTTTTGGGATCCTTCTCTAAAAAACCCGTTGTAAATATATCGTTACTTATAAAAAAAAATGAACAAGCATAAAAAACAACCAACTGTTATGCCTTATGTAGACCGATGTCTAGATTCATTGGGCTATTATAGCAATTTAACAACATTTTTTAATTATGAATAGAGAGAATGGAAAAAAAAAATTGGCATTCAAAGCTTCATTCGAATATCGTAATAAAACCAGGATTTAACCAACGAGAGAAACGTATATAATGCATTCAAATAATGTAACACATTATATAGTGACACACAGTTCTAAGACAAAGAATTGTATTGATTTCAAGAACTTTTACATGCAGAGTGGATGGGATGCCTTTTAAATTTGCTTCAAGAAAAATATATCAATACAATGAAGAAATTTTGTTCAAATAATGTAACAAGTCCCTCCTACTCTACTTGTTCCAATATGGTAACAACATAATATCTAAATCTCAGACTCAATAGAACAATAAATGATCTCAGCTTCTTGGGCACATTCCTATTACAATCCTACACAACAAAGGGAAGAATAAAAATGAGAAAGAAAATAGACACAGAAGGAGATACAACATCATAACTAATAGGGTACTCAAGTATACCTATTAGCAAAAATGTTATTTTCTAAATGCTTGCTGCAGAATCTGAACCTACCTGCTTCCTTTTATAGTTGTTGGTTCTTGATTATGTTATTCTTGGTTGATTTATAGCCTTACACCTGTCAGCACCTAGTTGATCTTGTTCTATATTCTATCCAGCTGGTGTGTATTTGAACAAACTATTAAGGTTATTTTTTGGACTTGTTGTGGTTGATCCACAACACACCCCAAAATTGGGGACCCACCTTTTTTGCATGCTTTCAAAGAAGACCACAGTGGCCCAGATGCTAAAAAAATCAAAGGAAGAGCAAAATATAGCAAGAAAAAGAAAGTGTCGTGATATCACGACATGTTGCTCCGTCATGACTAGAAATGAAAAGTTGTCACGATATCGCGACATGTTGCTCCGTCGCGACCGAAAATGAAAAGTTGTCATGATATCGCGACATGTTGCTCCGTCACGACCAAAAATGAAAAGTTGTCACGATATCGCGACATGTTGCTCTGTCACGGCCGAAAATGAAAAGTTGTCACGATTTCGTGACATGTCACGTTTTAGCGGCTAAGAGCAGCAAAATGCATCATGAAGAGAAAATGTCGTGATATCATGACGTGTTGTGAAATCACGGGTCATAGAAGAGAGAGAAAGGCAGAATGGAAAATTGTCGCGAAATCACGACATGTCACAAAATCGCGGTCAAACCAGTCAAACAGGGCAAAGCACTAAAGTTGTCGCGATATCGTGACAGGAAGCAGTAAAGGGGTACGAAGCAGAAAAACATCGCGATATCACGACAGGTCACGTTTTCGTGGCTCCAAGCAGCGAAGTGGTACGGAAGGAAAATATGTCATGATTTCACGACATGTCACATTTTTGCGGCCAAATACAGCAAGAGCAACCCGAAATAGAAAAGCGTCGTGATTTCGTGACGAAAAGCTGGCAAAGTGGTACAGAATGGAGAAGCGTCGTGATTTCACGATGAAAAACCGCAAGATAGCTCCAAATGAAAAGCATCGCGATTTCATGACAGGAAGCAGCGAGACAGCCTGAAAGAAAAAAGCCTCACGATTTCACGACAGAAAGCAACCAAGTAGTACGGAATGAAAAATTGTCACGATTTCACGACAGAAAGCAGAAGATGGTGCAAAAGAGAAAAGTGTCACGATTTCGTGACATGTCGCATTTTCGCGGCTAAGTGCAACAAAGCCCAGCGATAGAGAAAAACGTCATGATTTCGTGATAGGTTGCACCCACATGGCCCGATAGCATAAAAATGTCACGATTTCGTGACATGTCTCATTTTCGCTGTGCATGATGGCGGACAAGGCTGTTGGCCGAAAAACGTCACGATTTTGCGACATGTCTCATTTTCGCTATGCAGGCAGAGGAACAGAGTTGCATGCAAAAAAACGTCGCGATATCGTGACATGCTATTTTTGTCACGATTTACAAGGGGGTAGTTACGAAACATGCAAAAAAGCATGGAACACGTGGCATAAAGGTGTAAGGGTTACAGAAGCGTTACAGTTCACAGAGAATATTAAACGTTTCGACGTAGAACACAAAGTCAAAGATAACGATGAGACAGGGGTGAAACGAGCAGCCACTGGAAGACGAAACGAACCATCGTGGAAGGAGAAGCAATTTGCCAGCAAGTATAAAACGCAGAGGCATAGATTGGTACAGGGGTCAGAAAACCACTGCGGGCAGAGTTGTAGAGCCAAAGGCAATAAGCCATTCTAGGCCCGCTTTTGTGGTATTTTTCTTCCACTTTGTCTGGATATTTCCTTTACATTGGACTAGGTAGGAAATTGTTGTAAGCAGAGTTGCAGTGTTGAATGCTAGAGGGCCATTCTGGGCCTGCTTTGAGGCTTTTTTATTCCATAGACTGGGTTTGGGAAACCAGAGATTCTGTTTTTGTATAATGACCAATTTTTAATATAGAAAATTCAGAGAGGTGCACCTCATTGGCAAGAAAGAAGTTATTTTCTGCATGTAGGATTGAATGTTTATCTTTCCCCTTTTCAGATTTCTAGGCTTATAGGTGAAGTTTAATGCAAGTTCTCTTGGTTGCTTCATGTGAATGTCTAAATATGAAAAATCATAGTAAAACCCCAAAGACTAGCACTTAACTTATCTGGATTGTGCGTGTTTTGCAGGTTCAATAGGTTAGGTTGCATGCATGAAAACCTCATTAGCTTCGGTTTTGTCAGAATAGGATTGCATCACTCTGAATGCATTTCATTTTTCTTTTTGCATTTTGTTTTTATTTTTTTTTCTGCACTTTATTTTCATTTACAGGCATTAAAATAAAAAAATTCCAAAGTCTGAAAATAGAAAATTTCCATTTCAAGGCCAGAATTTCATTTTCAGTTTTGTTTTTCATTCATGAGCTGAGGGTGACATTCCCTTCATGAAATTTCCATTTCATTGAAGGGGTTATGTTTCAAGGCATTTCATCAGTTTCCATTTTGAAATTACAACTTGGTCATATAGAGATCAAATCATATTTGCTTTATTAGGGTTCAAAGAACAATCATTAAAGTTTCACGATAGAAATAAACCAGCATTTCCCCTTGTTTTCAGTTACTTGCAACCACTAAGGTGTTCCAAGCATTTTAATTGAATATCTTCATTTGATTTCATTAATACACAGATGTAAAATGCTAACATAGCGGAACCTTGGAGAAATTGTTTATTAAATTTCTTTGCAAGAGAGGATTTAGAACCCAAATCCTATCGGAGAGTGTGTTTTCACAATCGGGTGAAAATACCACTCAACAAATTGGCGCTAGAAGGAGGGTTGGATGGGTTTATTTTAGTGAGATTTAAAATTTTTGCATATTTCATGCCCTACTGATTGTTATATTTAGCCTTCTATCACCACTCAACAGATTGGTGCTAGAAGGAGGGCATGAAAAGGTTTATTTTATCGTGATTTTAGATGCTACAGGTTTATAATTGTTTAAGAGCTTTACATTGCTAAATATTTCAAGTCCATTTTATTAGCATTTTCGGCCTCCTCTAACACCACTCAACAGATTGGCGTTAAAAGGAGGGCCTGAACTGGTTTATTTCACGGTGATTTAAGTGCTATAGGGATTTAAATTTTGAATATTTCATGCCCTGTTAATTGTTATCTTTACTCCTCTAACACTCGGCAGATTGTTAAAAGGACGACCTGAATTGGTTTACTTTATTTTTTAAGCAATTCAGGTATGTTGTATATTTTTTTGATTGTTCATACAGAAACAATGTGATTTGATTTAATTTTGAAAATTTTGGTTTTGACTAACAAAGTGTTGTTTTCATGCAATTACTTTTCATTTGATTTTAATGAATACATCGCTTAGTTGATGCTAACTTTATTTTTTATACATTGCAGGTTGAGTATTCAACAGATTTGGTTCTAAAAATACATTTTAAGTTTCACCAATGGCAACACTTGAGGAGCAAATGGTATCCCTAAGAGCTCAAATAGCATCTCTAAGAGAAAGAATGGTATCTACAATGGAGGATCATTATAAGGGTTTGTCTATACATGTGATACCCTATCATATTCCTAAAATGTTATTGGATTTTTTACGGTGTTTTAATCAAGAGGTGCCACTAGAATACTTGCAAAGACTACATGTCTACAAGAATACATTGTGTCAATTCCAGGTTTTCTATGAGGAGGTGGCTTGTAAGTTATTTGCATACATTTTGGATGATAAGCCATTCTTTTGGTATAGCCAACTACCCATGGAGGTTAGGACTTCTTGGATACAACTAGAAGCAGCCTATCTTTATCATTTTGGTAATCAGGTTGACTTAGAAATCTTGAAAAATCAGTTTACCTCCATATGTAAAGAGCCTAATGAATCCTTGAGTCAATTCAATGGAATATTTCGTGAGTTGCACTCCCAAATGTAGGAAAATTTTAACACATTAGAAGAGGAAGCCATGGAAGTATACCTAGGATCCATACACCCCACACTTGCTTCACACATTGAGAAAAAAATGAGTGGTTTGTCTCTAGAGATAATCCATGAGATCTTGGAAGAGATAGAACAGACAAGGTCTTGAAGAAGAAAAGGCACAACATGTTCATATGAGAGATTGTTCTTTTGATGCCAACCTACACCAACCATCAAATATAGCACCCTCCACTCCAATGATATCTAAGGTAAATGATCAAGGGGATGAATTTGAATATCCAAATTTTACAACCACCTTAGATGTAGTCCACGAGGAGGTGCAAATGGCTAAGCCAACATCCGCTAGTGAGGATTATGCAGAAATGATCTCATTCATAGAGATACACGATTATCCAGATGAAGGGGTTCTAAATTCAACAATTTGTGATATATGTGATAGGATGGAACCCACCATAGAATTGAATGAAGTGGTTGAAAGTGAAATGGAAAGAAAATCAATAAATAAATTTGAAGATATGATAGAATTTCACCACTTGTTCTTGGAAGATACTATTGATGAGATGTGTAAAATTAACAATCAAGAAATTCTTCACCCTCCAAATTATGATAAAATTGAATCATGGGTTACTAATTTGGATGATGATAGCCTTACAAATTTGAATTCAAGAAAAGACCCACTTTTGGAAATAATTGAATCATCCAAGGAAGGTGAAGTTGAATTTGATGAGAAACACATTGATGAAATGGAAGATGTTGAAGAAGTAGTTGAACGTCACCACTTGATTTTGAAAGATGATTATTATGATACTTGGAAGAAGTGGGAAGACTACACTCTTTCCAAAACTACTAATGAAACTTGTGTGCCAATTGATATATAGGACAACATAATCGCCTACTCGAAGGAAGATATTACAACTCCTATACAATTTGAGGATGTTTTGGAAGAGGGTTTCAAATCTCATCAAGTTTTGGAAGATAATGATCCTATTACCAAGGACAAAGAAGAAAGTGAATTGATGAATGAATCAAAAGATCATGTCACAAATGCCATGGAGTTTCATCCCACAAGTTTGGAAGATAATTTTTATAATGGTTGGGGAAGGTATGATAATGCATTCTTTTCTCACACCCTTGTAGATGAAACTCATATTTCACTTGATATGCAGGATGTTGAAACTTCTACATCATACGAAGACCCCACATTCACAAGATTTGAGAAGGATGCAAAATTTGATCATGTTGAATATAAATTCATTAAAGATGCGGATACAAGTTTGCATTATAATTTTGAGGATTCAAATGAAGAGATACCATGGATAGTGAACAAAGAATTGGAACCAAATGACAAAGAGATTGATCAATTGGAAGCAACTCAAATGAAGGATCATCAAGATGAGTCATGGGACATACACTTTGACCAGGAATGTTTGAGGATTGAAAAGGATGACCATATTTTGAATTTAAATAATGTTTATGGTGAAATGTCATTAAAGGTAAATGAAAAACAAGGTATAATTTTTAATCACACCTTTAATAACATTGTTTTAATGAATGGAAAAGAAGTTGATGCACTTGAATTGTTAAATCAAATTCATCAACAATTGCTAATCAAATCTAGGGTAAAAACTATTAATGATCCTAATTTAGTAAATATCCTAGATGCTTGCAAACTGTTACACAAATTTTATTGGCCTACAAATTTGGAAAATAATTTGGCTTTAAAATTTGTAGAAATAGGCTCCTACTTACAAAATTGCATATTGGAAGAAGATAGCCTAATTCTAAATCAAAGATTGAATTTTGAAATGGAAGTTTTAGAGAATAGACAAGATAAAATTGAATATCAATCATTGTCTAATCAATTTGAAAATTTGAAGCTCACCTATGGGAATACTAATGGAACTAAATTTAATTGGTGGGGTGAGAGAGGAAAGTTGAAGTGGGTTGCATTGTTTGGTCTTGTCTTGTTTTTGTTGGATTCCCACAACATTTGGCATGCATATCATGTTATATTTTTGTTAAAATGTTCTAATCATGTTTGGGATCCAGGAAAGTGATAGTCCAAGCTTTGCATCATCTTGTATTATAGTGTACATTTGTATATAGATTTTGGTTTTTGGTTTTGGGTTTGTGTTTTCAAGTTTCATTTTGGGATTGCTATTTGGATTTGGATTTAAGTTGTGTGTTGGTCCTTTGGACATTTTTGGTTTGTTTATGAAAAAAAAAAAATTGGTTTTGAGATGTCAACTTATGCCTAAAATCAGGAGAATATGAAACATTGGAATTGTGTTGTAGAAAGCTCCACAAGTAACACAAACATTTTAAGTATTATCGTTTGAATCTTGTGATGCATGAAGTTGTCAGTTTTACACATTATGGTGAAATAGATGATATATTCCAAAAGAAGCAGTACATTCATATCTTATTGCATATACATGTCATCTTAGTTACATTTTCATTTCATGTGCAATCATTGAGAAGGTGTCGAATCCTCTTAGGGTTATTACATAACATATAATAAAAAAATCCTAAGGTTGGGAACTGATGTCCGAACTATCTTGAACCAAGCACATTCCATGCACATTAAAATAATCTTGAGCAAAATGGTCAAAACCATACTTGGATGAAAAGGTGAGGTGAAAAGAATATTTCATGTTTGTCCTATCATGCAACATAATCCTTGAAAAAGTGATTTTTACCACTTCCATCAAGCTTAAAGTCTAAAACCAGAGTAGTAAGGATAGGATTAAATCCTCATCGTACTTAGGTTGAGGATCCAACTCCCCAAAGCTCTGATTTGACCCACATGGAGTAGTAAGGATAGGGCATAATTCTCATCTTGCCTAGGTTGAGAATCCAATTCCCCAAAGCTTCCATCATTCATTAAATCATAAAACTTGGATGGGAAGGATCATACTACATGTCCTCTGCAAAGGATGGGTAGTCATCCCAAAAGTCCTAGAAACAAAAAAAAAATTATTAATATTTTTCATCTTTCATCTTGGATTGGAAGGATCGTACTACATGTCCCTAGCAAGGATGGGTAGTCATCCCAAAGGTCCAAGAAATAAAAATATTTTCCATTTTCATCTTAATATTGGATTGGAGGGATCGTACTACATGTCCCTAGCAAGGATGGGTAGTCATCCCAAAGATCCAAGAAGTAAAAAAAAAAAAAAGAGAGAAAGAGAATGAATGAAGTCAAGTCATGGATTATGGGGTTAAGTATGCTCATGCGTGGCAACATGTCTTGTCTAAAAACAAGACCACTGATTGCTCATATGGATAGACTAGCCTGACCATTTCATCCATAACGAGTTAAATTATTTTGTTCAAGATGAGGTAATGAACTCCAAATCAGAATAGTAAGGATAGGGTTAAATTCCCATCTCACTTAGGTTGGGAATCCTATTCCCCAAAGTTCTGATTTCACTTACACTTGCACATGGGTTCAAGATGGTAGTGACACATAACCAACTTTGGGATCTAGTAAATTAATTTAGTAGACATATATTTGGTCCTAAGAGGGTTTGACAACTTTAATATGTTTGTTCATGATATTAGAAGGGTTGAGCCTTTGCAATGCAGGTTGTTATATCTTTAGCATCTTCATCATGCATTAAATCCTGCACAAATTATTCATAGCCTTGCATACAAATCATAAGTGAAACTAACAATGGAATGTTGATCAAGTTTAAGCGATAGGGAATGAAAACACATTGCACACACCGAGCTGATACTTAATGATTCTGATGTTTCATGTATTTCTGATCTATCGGTATTAGTTTATCCTTTATGTGTTGACGCTTGTATCTAAGCTTCTATATTTCAGGTTGGGTTCTCACCAAAATGCTCGGGAGCATTTGACAACAGAAGTCGCCATTTGTTGTGGCTGATCCACAACACACCCCAAAATTGGGGACCCACCTTTTTTGCATGCTTTCAAAGAAGACCATAGTGGCCCAGATGCTAAAAAAATCAAAGGAAGAGCAAAATATAGCAAGAAAAAGAAAGTGTCGTGATATCACGACATGTTGCTCCGTCATGACCAGAAATGAAAAGTTGTCACGATATCGCGACATGTTGCTCCGTCGCGGCCGAAAATGAAAAGTTGTCGTGATATCACGACATGTTGCTCCGTCATGACCAGAAATGAAAAGTTGTCACGATATCGCGACATGTTGCTCCGTCGCGGCCGAAAATGAAAAGTTGTCACGATTTCGCGACATGTCGCATTTTCGCGGCTAAGAGCAGCAGAATGCATCATGAAGAGAAAATGTCGCGATATCACGACGTGTTGTGAAATCGTGGGTCATAGAAGAGAGAGAAAGGTAGAATGGAAAATTGTCGCAAAATCGTGACATGTCACAAAATCGCGGTCAAACCAGTCAAACAGGGTAAGGCACTAAAGTTGTCGCGACATCACGATAGGAAGAAGCAACGGGGTACGAAGCAGAAAAACATCATGATATCACGACAGGTCACGTTTTCGTGGCTCCAAGCAGCGAAGTGGTACGAAAGGAAAATATGTCACGATTTCGTGACATGTCGTATTTTCATGACATGTCATGTTTTCGTGGTGCAGGTAGAGGAGCAGAGTTGCATGCAAAAAAATGTCGCGATATTGCGACATGCTATTTTTGTCGCAATTTACAAGGGGGCAGTTACGAAACATGCAGAAAAGCATGAAACATGTGGCATAAAGGTGTAAGGGTTATAGAAGCATTACAGTTCACAGAGAATATTAAACGTTTCGATGTAGAACACAAAGTCAAAGATAACGATGAGACGGGGGTGAAACGAGCAGCCACTGGAAGACGAAACGAACCATCGTGGAAGGAGAAGCAATTTTCCAGCAAGTATAAAATGCAGAGGCACAGATTGGTATAGGGGTCGAAAAACCACTACGGGCAGAGTTGCAGAGCCAAATGCAATAAGCCATTCTGGGCCTGCTTTTGTGGTGTTTTTCTTCCACTTTGTCTGGATATTTCCTTTACATTGGACTAGGTAGGAAATTGCTGTAAGCAGAGTTGTAGGTCTGAAGGCCAGAGGGCCATTCTGGGCCTACTTTGAGGCTGTTTTCTTCCATAGACTGGGTTTGGGAAACTAGAGATTCTGTTGTTGTATAATGACCAATTTTTAATATAGAAAATTCAGAGAGTTGCACCTCATTGGCAAGAAAGAAGGAGTTATTTTTTGCATGCAGGATTGAATGTTTATCTTTCCCCTTTTTAGATTTCTAGGCTTATAGGTGAAGTTTAATGCAAGTTCTCTTGGTTGCTTCATGCGAATGTCTAAATCTGAAAAATCATAGTAAAACCCCAGAGACCAGCACTTAACTTATCTAGATTGTGCATGTTTTGCAGGTTCAATAGGTTAGGTTGCATGCATGAAAACCTCATTAGCTTCGGTTTTGTCAGAATAGGATTGCATCACTCTGAATGCATTTCATTTTTCTTTTTGCATTTTGTTTTTATTTTTTTTTTGCACTTTATTTTCATTTACAGGCATTAAAATAAAAAAAAATTCCAAAGTTTGAAAATAGAAAATTTCCATTTCAAGGCCAGAATTTCATTTTCAGTTTTGTTTTTCATTCATGAGCTGAGGGTGACATTCCCTTCATGAAATTTCCATTTCATTGAAGGGGTTATGTTTCAAGGCATTTCATCAGTTTCCATTTTGAAATTACAACTTGGTCATATAGAGATCAAATCATATTTTCTTTATTAGGGTTCAAAGAACAATCATTAAAGTTTCACAATAAAATAAACCAGCATTGCCCCTTGTTTTCAGTTACTTGCAACCACTAAGGTGTTCCAAGCATTTTAATCGAATATCTTCATTTGAGATCATTAATACACAGATGTAAAATGCTAACATAGCGGAACCTTGGAGAAATTGTTTATTAAATTTCTTTGCAAGAGAGGATTTAGAACCCAAATCCTATCGGAGAGTATGTTTTCACAATCGGGTGAAAATACCACTCAACAGGACTTAAGGGAGCTCTTTGCTGATTAATTTGGCCTTTTTGCTCTCTTGGGTTGGCCCTAGAAACTAAGGATTTAGTATTATATTTTTTCTTTTTATTTTGCTTGTCCTGGTCACTATGATCTGCTGTTATGGATTGACCAAGATGCTATCATGAATTTTAGATGAGGAGCAGAGGGGGAACCGACATGATGGTAAATACAAGGGGTGGCATGCCAATGGCAAACAGATTGAGTTGCACTGATCACGTGATAGAGTGAAGGGAGAAAAGAGGAAAGGAGGTGGCTTAACATAATGGAAGGTAGTGAGATAGCACAATGTGGCGATAAATGTCAGGATGGTTAAGGAAGAAAACCTAGAAGGAGGGAGGTAGTGGTAAGTAGGAAGAATGTGGGAATGGAAAGCAACATTTGAAAGCTTTTATAAGCTGCTTCCATAACTATACTCTGTCGGAGTATTTCCCTCGTAACTATATTTCATTGAAGCGCAGACTGAATGGATTTTTGTAAGTCAAAACCATACCTTTTTCTTCATGCGCTTTCGTCATCTTAAGTATTTGTATAATAGAAGCTGAATATATTTATATTCTTTGTAGTCCATAGTTTCACTTTGCCAATGCGTTTTAACTCTCCCTTATTATCTCTTATTTATAAGCTGTGACATTGCTTTGTAGTTTTATTTTTATGGTACACTATTATTCTCATGAGATATACATGATCTAGTTGCTGGATTTAAGCATTAGGACTTTTCTTTCATTTAGTCTGATTTGTCCTTACCATGGTACTGTCCAAGGAATTTAATCTGATTTGCTCGAATCTTTCCTTCCTTGGGTATCTTTATGGATTCATGGCGTTTATGCGTATTGTTTTGACTTCGTTTTTGGTTATTGATCTTCATTACATATTTTGGCGTACCTTGATGTGAACAAGTCACCTATTTTATTGCTACCTCGATATATGTTGAGGGCATTTTTGTGAAGTGATGGTCCTTCTCTAGAAGTTTAGTCTATCGAATATTTCTTACGGATGATTTCCTTGATCTTGCTAGTTCATGATCTTCATAGGTTCCATCATGGCTGCTTTTGATATTCTTTAAGCCTGCAAGAGTGTTAGTTTCCAAAACTCCAAAGAGGTTGGTCAATGGTAATTTTATTCTTACTGATATTTTCATAATTATTGGTCCGAAGGTTTTACCGAGTATAGTTGTTCGATCTACCTTTGTTCAATTGTTGCTTTGGTTCTTTTATAACCTGTAGGTTAATTAACTAAAAGAACATACCCCTAAAATTTTAATGTCAACAAACCAAATGTAATATTTGCTACTGTGTTAAGGCATTTTAAACGTCTTTAAAACTTTAATTAATCTAAATTCAATTACTTTTGTTTCATGTGTTATCATTGGATTGATCTAAGGTGGAGCACATCCGTTGGATTTAGGTGGTTGGATTTGTTCTTGGATCTTTGATTTATGTGCTATCATCTGATCTCCAAAAGGTATTAGCATGGTCGTTGATGTCTTAGGACCTACACGATAGTTAGTATACTTGTTTGCATAGAAAAATTTATTTAATCATGCTTATGTAGTCAAAAACGTTTGGTTTGGATATCAAATAATGTGGTATATTAATCATTATTTCATTTTGTTTAATCAACTCTAACCTAGCGATTATAAACTTAACCTTGTTCTATAAAACCTTTAGACAACATAGAAACTATTTATTTTATCATGCGACCGTCATAGGATTATCTCACGATGAGAGCGCTATCGTTTGATCATATATATGCACAAAATTTTTAACAAAGGGGAAAGATTACCCATACCTCCAATTAATCATTTGTTTGAAAGAAATCGTCTTAGACTAACCTCCGATCATCTTTTCCATGCGCACCATTGGATCTGAGTGGAGATGAGCACCACCGTAAAATCTATATGTCATTTAATTATTTTTTTTTGCTTTGGATATTTTGTCATCACCACAGACCTTCGCATCTGTTGATATTTGGGCTTGTTTGGGCGCTGCCGTCAGATTTCCTACGAGGTGTATACTATATAGCCAAAAATAAAAATCCTTTGATTTTGATTAATCATGATTAATCCAAAAGGGGGAACAATTATTAAATGTATTATACCCTCTCTAATTACATAATTAGTTTTCACTTTACCTTCGTCTTACCTAGTATTTTATTGTTTCTTCATTTCGGCACGACCGTTAGATCTGGGTTGATGTCGATGCAACTGTATATTTTGGCCAACCTATGGGTTAGTTATCAAATAACACACAATTTTAATTTTTATTAATCCGAAAGGAGGTGATTATATGACATATTAGACCCGTATTAATTCATTTTAACTAGCTTAATCAATATTTCAGGAATTAAACTTTTTAATGCATCTTTTGTGAGTGCACCGCACTACCATTTGCTCTTTTTAATTAGCTCGATGATTAATCCAAAGGGGGTGTGTACCCTTAATGTTGAATTTAATGTGTGATTTAATTAAACAAGTGCAATTGTTGATCTTGAAATTGATTGAGTGCTATCAGTCGATCCATCGGAATTGCTTATGGTTTAACTCTAAGTTTGACCCATGCTGACTTCTTTAAAGTTTTGACTCTTTGGAGGACACGCAGTTGTTGGATCATTTTAAAATCAAGTTCATTCATCCAGATCTATGAAAGCAGCATGGTTTTAATCCTTTTATTTATTATTGGTCTTTGACTTAACCCTCGGACTTTATCGTGAAAGCGCGTTCATTGGATTACTTCTTGATGAAGCGTTGTCATTAGATCAATGAGAGTTTGCTCAATTTTAATTAAAAAGAACCTTAGGTTATAACCTTATTGATTTCATTTTCTTAACCTTCTCTTGACTTATCAGAGTGCAACCGTCTGATTACATTTGGATCAAGCATGACCCTTGGATTAAATCTAAGGTGCTCGTTTGTTAGCTTAATGGGGTGCATACCCTTAGGTTTTATTTAATATTTACTTTGGACCTAAGTTTTTTGGATATTTAGACCATGATGAGTAATTAACCAACTTAGGATTTAAGGATCTTATCGGTCTATTTAGGCCCAAGGGAAATTTTTAATTGAATCTTGGAATTCAACTTTAGATATTTAATTAATAGAACCTTGCCCTATCCACTTTGAGATACTTGAAAAATGAGGCATACATTATTAAAATCCAAGGTTAGACTTCATCAAACAAATCAATAAAAACTCAAGCAACTCACACCACCTAAAGAAGTAACTAGCATTATTAACAATTTTGATTGAAACCAAAAATTTAAATTTAGGGGTTTCAAAGTTGAGTCAAATTTGGCTCCAACAGGACCTCAATTGACATGATTAAGCTAGCATCGATTATTTTGAGGTGGATTACCCCCATTATTAGGTAAAGGATTATGATATATCCCGAAGTTTTTATTTTATGGTGTGATGAGATTTGAGACTTGAATAATGCCTCGATCGATAAGGTCTTGTACAACATGGCAAAAAATACAGCATGAAACAATAGTATGGCCATGTTGTCGATGGTAATCACAAAAAGCTTACGGATTGTAGTCCCATGGGAGAGCATGATTTGGATAAAGAGGTTGGACATTTTGCAATGTGATGAGACCTACCTTAGTTAACCTACGAAATAAAGCGGGCATGGGCGTAGATATAGGTGTCTAATTGCATGGATGGTAAGGGGGACATGGGTTTTGACCTTGGTATGGATTAGATTGTAGTGGAGTAGTGCCTAGGTGTGGGGTGAGAAGAAGTGGAGGATTGGATTGGTATTGATTCTGAGGATATCATGGAGGAGTGGGTTGTGGAGCTTGCATATATGGCACTTGCGATGGTGGATATGGAGAATTGAGAAGCACCTGATTGGTTTGGGATGGTCGGGTGGTAGGTGGTACATATGGAGGGTGGTTGTAATGGTAATTAGTGGGGTAGGGTTGTTTACGATACAACTTTATTTTTCCCATGTGGACCTTGATGTCCTCGATGACTTTGGCTTGGGAAATGGCTTCCTCAAATGTTTGACTCTAACAAATCTATAATATTTTGAAGATTTTCTTATGACAACTCTTGGTGAAGAATTTGATGAGATCTAAAGGTGGGAGAGGGAATGCTAGATCATGAATTGCCACTCTTCAATGGGTGAAAAAATTGGTGATAAGCTCGTTGTCCCACTGATGTAAAGCATAAACATTGGACAAGGTAAGCTTGGTTTTGATGTTAATCGAGAAATACTCCAAAAATAGATTGGCCAATTGTTTGAAAGTGAATAAACTGTGGAAAGGAAAATGGTTGTACCAATATAATACTTGTCCCCCAAGCGAAAGTGGAAATGTACAAAGCATAAGGGGGTCACTACCATGTAGCTGGTAGCAAACAAAGAGGTAATTATTAAGGTGCTCTATAGGATCTTCCTTACTTTTAAATTTATTAGATTTAAGGATCTAAAATCTATAAGGATATGGATGGATAAGAACATATGGGTGAATTGGTTTATTGCACAACTCATCATATGTGGGTTTTTTAGGCCCGTAACCAGTTGTGCATAAATCCAATGTACGAAGCTGCTCCTACATGTCTTGAAATTCACTAGAGAGAACCATGGTAGTATTTTGTGGATTCAAAAATGGGGTTGATGATATGGATGTAGGTAATGGTTGTGATGGGGGTTTCGAATAATCTAGATGTAGTGGATATTGCAATTGTTGTTCCTCCCATGGATGATAATAAGCAGTCTAGTTTGGATCTGGTGTCGACATGGTATGATATTGTGGGACAGGAACCTGAGACGGATGTGGTGAGATGTAAGAATAGTGGTAGGTGGGTGGCTTCTATTGATGATCATAATACCCTGGGATTTTTGGGGTGGGCATGGGCATCTACTACTGTTGCACATATGGGTAAGTCAGTTGCACCTGAGTAGTAGTGGTAGAGGACCATGTGGCTGGTGAAGTGAAGAAAGTGGGTGGTGTAGAAGATGAGGGTGAAAGAGATGTCAGTGTGGTAAAAGTAGATTGATGGGAGGACAAATGTGGAAATGATGAGTATGAAGGGGGTACTAATGGGATGGCAATAAGGGACTCAGGCTGAACCGAATATCAAGGGGGATGACCTTGATAAGCGAGGTTTAATGGTGGGGGGCAAAAGGAAGGTGGGGATGGTAGGCAAAATGATGATGAAGGAGTCAATAGGGGTCCATAGGATGAGAATGGTGTGTAGCTAGTGGGTGTATATGAGGTAAACTATGGTGTGAAATGAGATAGTTGTGAGAATGAAGAGGTCTACTATGGGTGAAACTATAATGAGGGATGGGATAGATCAGGTGATGTTAGCTGGTAATACTGAGATGGCTGTGAATAGTGCTGAGGTGGAAGAGAAGAAGGTGGTTGGGATGAGGTTTGATAACTCGATGAAGCATACTGAGATGGTGGGATTTGATATGAGGGTATGGTAGGAGTGTCGATGGATGAAGGGGTGTGGATATCATACCAACTATCTAGACAGTGGTAACGATATCAGGTATTATTTGAGAAACAACTAGACAAGAGTGTTCTCCCAAAAGTAGATGGGAGGAATGTTCGAGGAATGAATGGGTAGAAAAAGGTGAAGCAGGTGGGGTGAACTCATCCACCACCATAACTGGTATGGGGTAGCCAAGAGGGGTGTATATGGCATGCTAGCATTATGTGGATCGAGGATTAGGAGAGGAAAGATCTTACAAAGGAGGGGTGTCTCCTCGAAAGTCTCATCCAAGATGTGGGATGGAGTGGAAGATGCCATATGGAATGTGAGACTAGCAGTAGGGGCGAAAGACCTATTCAATAGGTCAAGAGGACCTACAATAGTAACTTGGTTAGACTCGAAAGGTGGGTCAATGATATGAGAACTAGAAGCACCTATTGTCATGATAGTTCGTTGAGTAGTCTCAGTGGAACGATGAAGGGATTCATGCGTTTGACTACGTGTAACTAGCATGGTGATGTGTGCAAAATGTATGCTAAAAACCAATAGATGTGAAATATGAACTCATGAAATATTTGTGATTTACTAGGACACTATCTATTTTGAAAAACATAGGTTCACACAAGTGGTGTGCAAACCAATTGGTTTGCACTCTAGGAGTGCAAACCACCCAAATTGAAAACCATATGATAGGTATGTGATGTGGGGTGTGTCTGTGTCTTGTGTGTGCAATATGGAACCCAGAAAACATGTTCACACTCTAGGGGTGCAGACCAATTGGTTCACACTCTAGGGGTGCATACCACCAAAAATTGTGACAAAGAGTGAATTTTATGCTGTGGATACCCTCTATGTGCTGTGGAGACCTGTGTAATATAATTTTGTAGCCTAAAAGCTAGATTTTCACACAAAATTATGTGAAATAAGTCTGAGTGTAGGGGATTCGCAATGGGATGCAAATCTCCAAAAAAATAGATTGTGCAGTGTAAAGCATGGAAGTGAAACTGTGGAATAGCTGATAAGTGTGTTATAGCACGTTTGATATGCTATTGTAACCACTTTTTTGAGACTCAACAATAAGAAAATGTTCTTTCTTTTTGGTTTTCGTGTGTTTTGATGAAAGTATGTATCCACCCTAGGAAAAAAACTAGGTAATGGGTGAGTTCTACTTTGAAATTGGTATGTTGTGACATAGAACCTCCTAAAACACCCAAAGTTGCACAGAATAGAACTATTTTTCCAATGGGTGAGTGGCAACCTAGATGGAATATGGTACAGTAAAATGGTATCCAAAGGAGAGGAGACTCAAAATTCTCTAATGAGTCAAATAAACTCTCACAAAGAGAGGTTGCACTATCAATGTGGTGCTACCGGCATACCCATGCTTTTGCTTAACCCTCACATTTAAGGCATCCACAGTAACGATCAGTTGCACCCACTAATTATTTGAAAATCCCTGTGGTAAAGGGGATTTCTAAAACTACCCACTCCAAAGGTACCTTCCAATGATGAATTATGGATAACCAACACTCAAAGTGGGAAGGACCGGCCGGGTATTAATGCCAAAATGATCCACTTGGGGGGCTACTATGGTGACTAATCTGGAGGTGAGCAAGTGGAGGGTAAGACTCTTACCTCACTGAACTCTGGTGGTGAATTGGTGATGAAATCCAATTCATGCTGGAGATGAAACCCAACTCTTTACACTATTTAAATAGGACATGAGTGTGTGGTGTTTGTTTGTGCGATACTATTTTAGAAGTAAATCTAATCTAAATGCATTTTCAAAATAAACTATGCTATGATGCCTTTTCAAAGAAAATATATTTACTTGGTTTTGTACAAAAGCAAATTTAATCTATTGATTTTCGAAAGGGAAATCTACTTAGGTGGTTTTAAAAAACAAATTACTCTATTGATTTTCAAAAAGGAAATCTAATTAATTACTTTGGAGGGGAAATGATTGGAAGGGAAATTGTTGGAATAGAAGCTAATCTATAAATCAGATGTAAATTTAACTATGGAAAATAAGAAGGTGTGATTATGTGAGATTCATAGCCCAATATGAAATATTAGCTTCAAAATAAAGGAAAAATAAGATTTTTCATACAAAACCTACATCCAGGTGGATGTAGAAAGCTCTGGTGTACCCTCTGGTCCAAAACTATGTCAATTTGGAAGGTTCACATGGGTGGGGTGTGAACCTATCTTCTACAAGTGGTTCACACACCTAAGGTACAAACCAAGATCTGAAGCTTGAGATGATTGTTTTTGGAGTCCTGATGATGATTTTGAGGTTTCTGGATTGTTTTGAGCACATGTACCTGCACAGAAAGTCCCAAAAACTCAAATTAAGCATGGCAAGACTACCAAAAACTCGAGAAGATTTTGCACATACATGAAATAAGTAAATAACAAGAAAATAAACTAACTACTGATTTGATGCACAAAAATACAAGGATGCTTTAACCTTGCATACGCCATGGCAAGAGAAAATTTGTGGTCTAGGTATGGGGGCACACAATCCCTGGTAACATGTGTCTCTTAAACTTCCCTGATTTACCTTTCCATTGGTTGTGGGTGTCTAAACCAATACCTAGGTATCAAGTATCAAGTTTGAGGTAGATTGGGGAATTCACACGCCCAAGTGTGTACTCACTACTATCTTTGAAGGCTCACCGATGCACCAGTGAACCTGTTGCTATTTGGCTTGAGATGTCTTTCAGGGAATTTTTGTTTTGGTTTGGGGTTTCTTCAAATATGAAAACTACTTGCCATACATAAACAAACCATAATTTTTGGTTAGAAGGCGATTAAGCTAATGCTTGGTGGGGGTCCCACTAGGCGTGCCAGAATGAAACTACCAAAAATATGCTAAGACATTCATTCAACATCAAAGAATCTACTATATTTGTATTTATAATAATAAAAAGAGTTACAAGAATTGATATCCTTTTACAATTTTTTCTTGAAGGCTACAATGGGGTCTTCCCTAAGGAAGCCCTCTCATATGTGGTACAAAGACAACATGATTCATCTTTTTGGGTTCCTCGATGTAGGTGGGCTTCTTTCTCATGGGCCACCACTTTTTGGATGTTTCCTTGTGCTTTTTTGGACCTATAAACCTACAAAATCCTATTAGTGTGTTGGGGGCTCTACCTCAGTCAAACCCCGTAGTTATGAAGATAAAAGACTCATAAAAAGTGCTCAAAACATGAAATTACTTGCTAAAAACAACATAAAACAATAAATTATGCTATTCTTACTTGTTCGGGTGATTCTGGTGCTTGTTGCAGAGGTTCACACTCCTAGGTTATGAACCAGTTGGTTCACATGTGTGAGGTGCAAATGGATCCCTTTTTAACCATACTTCTCAGATAGCTTACTGGGTTGTCCTGGAGTGGTTTCTACTTGGTATTTTGTTTGGTTTAGCTTTTGAAAGTGCACCTTTGATGGAATTATCAACCTGTCTCACTCACAAAATAGTGTTATGAAAGATATAAATTGATTGTGATGCTCGTACAATGGTTGTGTGATGGATGCAATGGCAATAGTGATTTCGATAGAGTTTTGGTATGTAAAAGTTGGTTGTTTTTCTAAAAGGGGAAAATGGCCTTCTCTTTATAGAGTGGGCCAAGGTAAGAGAAATGGGATGAGGTGTCCCCTGTGAGGTGGTAATGGTGAGGTGTCCACAAAAGAGGTGTCCTGGGTAATAAGTAAGGTTGGGTGAAAGAATCCCTCACCCACCCACAAATAATGATGATTTTCCAAAAATATCAAATTTTCATTAATAATAACCTTTATTGAAATATCTTAGGATTAAAATTATATTTTTAATTGCAAAAGTCTCCATCTTGCATTTATGACCTAGGGGGATGTGAGGTGGAGAAATATCTGGGTGAGAGGTGGTAGGGCTAGGCTAGGCTAGGCTAGGTGAGGTGGAAAGGCTAGGCTTGCCAAAGTAGACTAGGTGAGGTGGAGGGCTCAAATAAAATTAGGATTAGATTTAAGTAAGCATGTAATTAGCCATAAAGCATATTTAGACCAAAATGTTGACTTTTTGACCATAAAGTGCTTTTTGACCATGGTGGGGATTTCAACCTTAGTTGAGTTTGCATGAGGTCGCATGAGGACCTATAGTTAAGCATAGGAAGGGCCTTAGCTAGCCCAAAGGGGCTAATGATAATGAATAGTTTTTTGAGTCAATTTATGCAATTTTCAAAGGTTTTACAAATTAATTAACCATGGAAATGGGGAGAGGGACAATGTGCAACTTTTTGGTGTCTGCAAGTCGATCATAAAATAAAATAAGAAGGAAGAAATAATTCCTAGGGGGGATCTTGCTAGGCATCATAGTCCTAGTGATAAGTGCAATGCATGTGATCTATGAGCTAACTAGGTATCATCACATGCCATTGTCACAAGATCCCAAAAATATATATGAGCAAGCAGTCATGAACAATCAATCATGCATTTATGACAAGAAGACATGCAAGGTATTTAGTTTATATGTCAAGCAATCATGCAAGGATGACAAGAAAATAATGCAATATGAGCAAGCAAGAGAAAAATGCAATGGAAAATGAAAATGCAACTATATGAAAGTTTTTATTGTTTTTCTTTAAAAATATATATACATACACACATATATATACATATATATACATACATACATATATATATATATATATATATATATATATATATATATATATATATATATATAAATTTATGGAGAGTTAAAATCAATGTAAAGCCTAAATGCACCATACATCTTATCAAAATAAATGGGTGTGCCATGAGGTGTTGGATCAAAGACATCCTCAAAATCATGGAGAAGCTCTTTTAAGGCTCTTCATTTAACATTCATGGTACAATAATCACAACATTTTCTAATAGCACAATTCCTTCTAGCATAAAATACAGCATTCAAAGATTCATCATTCTCTAGCACAGAAGCAAAGTTATCTTTAGAACAGACAGAGCCAACCATATTACAAGACATTATCTTTGAAGGAAAAGAAAAATTAACATTTTTATTATCATCTATTGACAACTTTTGATATTCCATGTATTCTGCATAAGTCATAATATGGTCATCATCCTCAAAAGTTAAAGGTTCATTCTTATTAGATATGAAACCTATACCACATATCCCAGGCCAAATCTCAACATCCAAAGGCTCTTGAATACCCTTTTGTTGTGGTCCCAATCCTTTACCTGCATATACCATATTTTGCATGATCTGCTTAGGAAGGGGATAATCATTAGTGAGATAGCATTGAGAAAAAGAGTGCTCATTGAGATATGGGTTGCTACCATGAAGCTTTTCTTTGGAAGCCATACCTTCAAAGATGAAAGCACATGTGCCAATGTGTATAACATCACCCTTATTATGAAGTAAGCCCATAGTTGGAGGTGAAGGTGGTAGCTTGGCTAGATTCAGAAGAAACTGATTATCATGATCCAAGGATAGGGAATGGGACTCATGTTCCTCACTTTTAAACTTTGAAAATGCTTGAAAATTTGAGATGAGGAACATGGAGAAATTATTGAAGAAATAGAAGGACAAGAATAAGAATACATTTGGGCTAACTCTATATTTGAACAAAATTCAAATGGTCGAGGGTCTCCCATAATGGTGATAACTTGATTCTTGAATTCAAACTTGAGACACTGATGAAAAGTAGAAGGGATTACCTTCATTGCATGGATCCAAGGCCATCCAAGAAGAATATTAAAATATGCAGGATAATGTACCACATAAAATAAAGTATCTAATATTCTCGGCCCCACTTTTAAGGGGAGAGATATGATGCCACAAGCCTCTTGGGACTCATTGTTGAAAGATTTAATGATGATATTAGTTTTTGTTAAATCTTCCTTTTTTAATCCAAAATTTTGAAAGAATTGATATGTACACAAATTGAGGGATGAACCATTATCAATCAAAACTCACTTGATAAGGGTATCCCCAATAAGTGTGGTGATGTAAAGTGATGAATCTCCATGTAATTTTGAGGAAGGTTTATCATCATCTAAGAATGAGACCTGATGTATCCCAAAATAACCTATGGTGTTAACTATGGCATCAGGAGAGATATCTGGGAAAATAGATTGTTGTAAAAAATTCATTAAAGCATTTCTCTAATCGAGATATTTTTGTAAAAGCTCTAACATTGATATCTTTTTTGGTGTACTAGCTAATTGCTTCTGAATATCAAATGAATCCTATGACTATGGCTTCAACACTATAGGTGGAATCCTTGTAGCTGAATCTCTTCTATGATTCTCCTTTAAAATTATACTAGGCTGCAATACTAAACTCTGTCCTTGCTGATATTGTTGATTTTGAGCTTGTTTCCTTTTAGTTACTCCAACCATACCAACCACATTACTATGGCGTAAGAAATAATCTTGATGAGCCACATGATTGGTTTTTTTTTGCTCATGCTTAGGTAGGGGATCCTTAAATATCCCCATGTCTTGATTCATTGTCGAAACTTGTTGAGTAGGATTTTTGTTATTTTTTGATTGGAGATTTCCTAAATCAATGTGTCCTGCATCAATCAAGTCTTGAACCACATGCTTTAGCTTCTTACAAGTGTTCATCCAATGTCCTTCTACCCTATGATAAGTGCAATATTGACCTACCTTGTACCAATGAGTTGTAGTATTTGGATGTCTTACTAGTGGTAATTCTATTGCTTTAGCATACAATAGTTGCTTTAAAATTGCTTCCATAGGGATATTAAGTCTTGTGAAGTTCCTTTGAGAAAGTTTCTAAAGTATAATATTCTGTAGGATATTATTGATATTATTAACGGGCCTACTATCGCTATTACCTCCTATTTGTTCATTCTTAGGTTGACACTTAATTGGCTTATCTTATTTAACTTTGAGTTGACCTCTTCTAATGAGATATTGTTCCATTTTTCTTGCTAACTCAATTAATTGATATAAAGATGTGACAGTAGTAGTTTCTAAAGCATACGATAATTATTCTTGTAAATTACCAATGAATATATCAAGCATATCATTCTGAGACACTGGTTGTCTTAATTGACCAACTAAAATTCTCCAATGAGCTAAGAATTCTAAAAAACTTTCTTCTTTACTTTGCTTTAAATCATTTAAATCTCTCATAGTCACTTGTTTTTCAATGTAAGCACTAAATTGATAAACAAACATCTCTGTAGTCTTCTCAAAAGTTTTCAAAGAATAGTTGGGAAACTGATAATACCATTCTAATGCCACTCCAGCAAGGCTCTTTGGAAAAATTTTCAAGAAGAGCACATCATCATAAATAATATCATGATAAGCTATTCTAAATCCTATTAAATTCTCTATCGAATCTTTAGTCCCTTTATAGATTGGCAATACTAGCATAGGAAAATTCTTAGGATAAGGTCTAGCAACAACAATAGGATCCAATGGCTGACTACACATTTCTTTATAGTTGTATGTAAACCCTGAAGGTTGAATCATATCCATCCTTGAAACCAATTGATTCACAACACTTATCAAATTCTATATTTATAAATTATTATGTGTGTTCCCCAGACTTCCCAAAGGAGAAAATTATGTATGTTGAAATCCTGATGTTGGATTCAAACTTTGGATACCTTGGTTGTATGTGGCACTTTGTGGATAGCTAAAATTTGGTGGAATAGAAGCAATAGTATTGAAATTAGAGGATGAAGGAGGAAATTGAGAATAATTTTTTTGGCCACTACTAGTTAGAGGGACTTGCATATTCCCTCCAACATTGGTGGTATTAGTAATGGCACAAGTTACTTGGTTCTTAAAATTGTTTTGATGCAAGTATTGGGATGTAGGAATACCATGATGAAGGAAAGGAGACCTATTGGGAGGGGAAGGAGTAGCATCCTCTTTTTTAATATGAGCTTCTTGTTCCACATATTCCAATAGTTTTTCCTTATGAGCTTTCATGAATCCCCAAATGTAATAAAATGATGAAAAGACATAGATTCTATTAGGTCTAGCAAAATATCAGAATTAGTTTTAGTCTCTATGTCTACCTCTTCTTGCTCTTCTGGATCTACATTAGGGTCTACCCTATCAATCTAATCATCTTCCAAAGGAACATAATCAGACTCTAGTTATTTCCTCTAACTTCTAAGGAAAGGAGCCATTAGAAGTAGTGAAAAACAAATAGGGTAAAACACTACCAAACAAATTTTAATTACTTAAATATTTTTCAAATAGAATTAATGATCTTGGTTAGTGTTTAAAAAAAATGAGGTTTCAACGTTGGGTCCACAAAATATGTAGATGGGGAAAACTTCCCTACCGCGTACAATTCTTGGTTTAATTCACAAGAGAGATCCAAGTTGACCGCAGGGGTATGTTGTTCTCTACACTCGGTGCTAGGGAGAAGGGTTCACCAAGAACGATTTGAGGACTCACTCCAAGTCCTCAGGACATTCGAGATAGCTTGATGTATTCAGTTTAAGAAAATACCTAAGTTTGGCCTTGCTAGATATAAAATAGAAAATATAAAGGGCAATGCAAAAAATAGAATAGGATAGCTAAAAATAAAATGCAAGCATACAAAAGATAGCCTAAAAACGATTCTTTATTTTGGATGCTCACTAACCAAGGGTTTTATTTCAAAAAACCTTTAAAGAAAAAATATGTAAAATAGATGCACAAAAATTATCCTTAGATGCAAACTAAATGTCTTTCACTTTTAGATACCTAGGAATCAATAATTAAATTATATCTTCAACCAATAGAATGATTAGAGCACTTATCTAGACCGGTGGTTGATTTAGCTTTTTATGTATCTTGTCCAATGATATCAAGAATACCTATTTCTGCAATATCACTCATGAAACACTAAAAATATAATTATCATTAGGTTGCCTTCTTAGGCCGCTATGTCACAGATCTTGGCAGTGTAGTAGTCAAGCCCCCTAGGTCCTTTTAGATGAACTTTTAATACAAAATAAAAAATTGACCTTTGGAGAATTAAACATAAAACATAAATACAGTAACAAAGAATAAAAAATAGAATGCAGTAGTATGATCTAGATGCAAAATAGAATGTAATAGTGAAAACAAAATATTGAAATTTCCTTGAGTGTGCCCTGGGGAAAAATCACATCTCGCCTAGAGTGGGCATGATAACACAACAACAAAGTCATGCCCTACCTAGACAGGGCATAATTTCACTTCTAAATATTGGTTTACCTTAATTAGGGCAAGCAAAGTCACACCTCGCTAATGCAGGGTGCGATATCGCTATAGACTAATGAAAAATTAAAAAAAAACAAGTTCAAAAGATAAAATAAATGCAAAAAATAAAGTGAGTAAACCCTAATGGATGTCGCTGAAGTAGGCAGAGAATATTGAAGTATCCAAGTGGACACTCTATCTCTCCGAACTACACCACATATCCACCAAGTCACATAATAAATCAATATAATCCATGCAATAGAAGATCAAATCCAAAATTCACACTTTAGGGTTAGCTTACAGCAGAGAAAACAAAGGAATAAGAATAAAATATCATAAATATTTTGAGCTTAATTAATAATCATAATTTCACATTACTCGCATATCGCATTCCACTTAAAAAAACTTTGCATATTATGATTTGGCAAGAATATTCTTCCTTTTATAGACAAAATCAGAGGGAAAAATGTGGGCAAATAAACCCAAATACAATGCCAAAACACGTTGGAGGGTTAAAATTGGGTCTAACCGGGCCCAAAATAATAAAATAAAATAAAATTAAAATTTAAGTTAAAAACAGCGAAGTCACACCCTATACTGATGGAACATGATAGCGCTTTTACGAAGTCGTGCCTCATAAATATGGGTTGTGATTTTGATAAAAGACAAAATAAACTAAAAAGGAGGGGTAAAGAGGTCTTCCCTTGCTCTTGGTAGGAGTTGAGGGCCTCTTAGGGGTTACAAGGAATATTTCCCACTAAAAGTGGGTCAATTTTCTATGTCTACAAACACAATGGTCAGAATAACATCTACTATAACCTTGTTCTGACATAAACCTATCAAATTTCATATACCACTATCTTGGAGCTTGCTTTAGGCCATACAAGATAATTTTCAACCTGCATACTATTTCCTCCTTTCGTTTGACCTCATACCCATGTGGTTGTTGCATATAAATATCTTCCTCCAAATCCCCATGGAGAAAAGTTGTTTTTACATCTAACTATTCAATATGTAAATCCTCTACAACCACTAGGCTTAAAACAGTTCTAATTGAAGTCATTTTAACAACAAGAGAAAAAAATTCATCATAATCAATACCTTTCTTCTGTACAAACCCCTTTACAACCAGTCTACCCTTATACCTCTTTTTACATCAATCTTCTTCTTTCACCCTCTAAACCCATTTGTTCTGCAATGTTCTTTTTCCTACAAGAAACCAAACTATATCCCAAGTTTTATTGTGTACCAAGGATTCCATCTCCTCTTTCATCCCTTGCTCCCACTTCTTCCTGGTTTGTACCTGCATCACTTCTTCATATGTTTCTGGTTTACCATAGTCATACAATAATACATAATATAATGAAGGAGAGTAACAATCAGGGGGTCTACTTATCCTGGTATATTTTCTAACAACACTGGAAAAAGAGTTTAAGGTGCTTTTTGTTGCTATTGTTGATTTTACAACACGTTTAGAGTTTCAATTTCATTAAGCACTGTGTATTATGTATTTACCTTTTCCTATTTATTTTGCTGCAACTAGTATTTATATATGAATTTCTCATTGAATACCACATATCTACTCCTAATGATTTTGTGATTTTCATTATCTAAAAAATGATAACCAAAATTATTAACTCCATATCCAATTAAAGTGCACTTCTTGTATTTTGCCTCAAGTTTAGTTCTATTTTCTTTATCAATATTCATGAATGCTTCGCAATCGAAAGTCTTCAGAAATGAGTAGTTGATAGGCTTACCTGTCCATACCTCTTCTATAATCCCACCATCCAAGGAACTTGAAGGCCCTCTATTTATTAAATAAACAATAGTATCCACAACATCTACCCAAAAATGTAAGGGAAATCTTGCATGTAATCTCATACACCTAACACATTCCATGACTTCATCCTTTCTAACACATAATTTTCTTATGGAGTTCTTGGAATCATCCTCACTCTACGAATTCCATGGTATGAACAGTAATTGTAAAACTCTTTATTGTAGTACTCACCTCTATTATATGATCTAAGACACTTCAACTTATTTCCTATCTCATTCTCAACCAAAGCTTTCCATTTATTAAATATCAAAGAGATATGATTTCTTTCGAATACAATAAACCCATTTTTTTCTAGTTGCATTATCAATAAACGTAACATAATAATAAGATCCACCAAGATATGATACCCGAGCTATTCCTTGTACGTCTGTATGCACAAGCTTTAGCTTTTCACTCTTCTTTTCTTTTCCAACACTGAGAAATCTCTTTTCTATTTTCCATAAGTGTAGTGCTCACAAAAGTCCAAATCAACCTACTTCAAACTTGACAACAAATTCCTTGAGTGGAGAATTTACATCCCCTTCTCACTCATGTGCCCAAGCCTATGATGCCACAAAATAATATCCACTCATGTAGAAGCTAAAACAATACAACATACGTTCCTTCTTTTCTTTTGCTAATAATAGTGATCCTTTAGCAACCTTCCATGAATTTTCTATGAATGTAACTATATATCCTTTATTTTCTAACTACCCCATGGAAACCAGATTTCTTCTCAAATTAGGAATATGCCTCACCTATTTCAGCAACCATTGGTTTCCATTTAGTAGTTGTATCTGTATCTTACGCTTTCCAACAATTTTACATGGTCTATCAACACCCAAATAGACCTATCCAAAATCACCTTGAACATAATCTAGAAAATATTTTCTATGGGGTGTGGTATGATATGAAGCCCTTGAGTCTAGTATCCAACAATAATTAATATTATCTAGTGAAAGGATTAAAGCATCTTGCAATACATTACCTGCTACGTTTACTTCTTAATTACCTTATTTTTATTCTTCCTATTTTTCTTTTTGAGTCCAATAGTCTCTTTTTAGGTGTCCTTTCTTCCCGCAATGCCAACATTCCAACTACTTCCCTTTGGATTTGGATTTGCCTTTCTTTGATTTTCTATGTTTTCCTAGACTCTTTCCTCTCTCATTTTATCTCCCCCTATTTTCCATAGTCAATGCATTACCCTATGTCTCACCTATGCTTTTCTGTCGCATTTTCTCGCTAAGGATAACACCAATAACATCATCAAATTTTAAATTATTTGTACCAAAAACAAAATTACTCATAGCCATGACCAAGCCATTCCAACTTTCTGGCAATGAGCATAAGATCAAAAGAGCCCTAACCTCATCATAAAAATTTACCCCAATAAAATTTAACTAATTTTTAACCATGTTAAACTCATTTAAGTGATCAGTAACAGACCCACTTTCTAACATTTATATATTAAATAAATGCTTCATAAGAAATACCTTGTTCGAAGCTGAGGGTTTTCCATATAATTTTGCCAATGCATTCATTAAACCCTCTATTGTATTTTCCTTTGAAATATTGAAGGCCATCGACATTGCTAGGCACATCTGTATTATTCCTAATGTCTTTCTATCAGGAACTTCCCATTCTTCATCAGATAGCTTCATTGGCTTCTTTACTATTCCACCTAATGGTAGGTAAGGATCCTTATGATAAATATAGTCCTCCATTTGCATTTTCAATAGCTGATAATTTTGGCCATTAAACTTCTCAACCCTACCTGCCTTCTTTTGTCATTGCTCCCACTCAAACCAAAAACCCTCCTTTCAAGTACCTTTTTCAAACCCTAGGCTTTGATACCAGTTGTTATGATTAAAAATAAAACACGAGCAATAAATAAATATAGAAATAAAACATAAAAAAATAAAGAAATACTCAAGACAGATTTCACGTGGTTCACCTAATGTGGGCTACGCCCACAGAGAAAATAACCATGGTTTATTATTCCATCCAAAAAATCTCGAAGGGATACAACCTACAACAAATCCATTGTACTTCCTCTTTGATATCACAATTACTATCTCTCTTCCTTCTCACATCTCCAATGTCGTACAACATCCACTTATAAATTGAGGGTTACAATTTTAGAGCAAATCATTAAGACCCCAAGATAAAATATAAAAAATACTATTTTTGGTAAATTATTTTTTATATAAAAATTTACCATTTTTAGTAATTACTATTTTTGAAAAAATATTTTTATTTTAAAAAAAATCGTTTTTAGTAATTACTATTTTCAATAAATTATTTTTTATCAAAAAATTTCTTTTTTTAGTAATTACTATTTTTGAAATTTTATTTTCTATCAATTTTTGTTTTAAAATAGTAATTCACAAAAAAACTCATATTGACATGCAATTTGACACACAATTACATAACACCCCTATCATTTCATAGAGTGGGTCCAAATGTGGCTAAAATAGGACCTCCAAATTAGAATCAGGATCCATAAGAGCACTTATCTTATCTGGTGGTTGATCCTTGATTTTTATCCTTTGTCCAATGATGTCAACAATTCTTGTTCCTACAAGATAACTTCAAAAATACTTGAATATATTACTAGTGTTAGGGGGTCTGCTTAGGCCACTATATGATAATACTTTGAGGCGTAACATGCAAGCCCCCTAGATCATTTTAGCTAACTTTTGAAAATAGAAGCAAAAGTTGACCATTGGAAGAGGGACAAACATAACATAATATAGTAGAATAAAATGATAAAAGAGAGTACAGAATACCCTAATATGGCCTCTATACAACATATAACATAGATCTAGGGTTTTGGGGTAGCATATTACACCCAAACGTGATCTATGCAAAATTGTGTCCCATACGAAGTGCCCATGATTTTACAGATTGACGAAAAAATGCCTTGGTATGATCAAGCGTGATTTTGTAGAAGAAGAGATAAAACTCCAAAAAGTGTAAATTAATAGTGCACAATAGTAAATAAGCTAATATGCAAAAAAAATGAGTGAAAACAACCTGGTGGTAGCAAAAAAGCAGATCCAAGGAGGGAGACCTCCAAGTAGTAGAAATCCTCCTTAGGGCTTCAACACTTGTCCACCAAGAGTAGCAACACACAATCCAATGCAATAGAAAATAAAGCTTCAATAGATCACACTTCACACTTGCAAGTTAGCTTTCTTGCAGAAGAAGACCTCAAGAAAAATAGAACTTAAATAAAGAATTATTGTTATAAAAAATGAATTTCAAACCCTCCTTTTATAGTGGATTTGAAAGAAGAATGGATGGTAAAAACTAATAACAACAAACCTTAAAAAGATCAATTTTGAAAATTAGGATTTTCTTAAGAGAAAACCCTAAAATGAAAAATTGTGCCCCAAAAAAGTGGACCTCGATTTCGCAACAACTTGACCCCCATGCGATTTTAATGCTTTTTGGAGGGTCAAAC
Source organism: Wollemia nobilis (assembly GCA_028583015.1). Classification (NCBI taxonomy): domain Eukaryota; kingdom Viridiplantae; phylum Streptophyta; class Pinopsida; order Araucariales; family Araucariaceae; genus Wollemia; species Wollemia nobilis. The sequence continues at coordinate 221,053 of JAQPPZ010001900.1, read as the reverse complement.
AGAGTCAAACTGGGTCATATAATATACTGTTAGAAATATATTTTTGAGCCTGATCTAATGGTATAGGATTTAGAAGAAATGGAGAAGATTTGATAGGGGAAAAGTTGGCTCAAATATTACCCTTATTTTCCAAGGAGAAAACAAGGGATCTAGGGAAAATTACTCACCTTAGTGGGTCAATTTTCCATGTCTACACTGTTAATGAGTATATTAGTAATTTAAATAAATTGCAAGAAGGCATTTAAATTGTAAGGGGATTATGTAAGGTGGTAGGATAAGGACAAAAATATATAAATAAAGAAAAGAACATTGAACTACTTAGCATTGCCTTTAACAATATTTTAGAGATATATGAGATAATTGATGTTGTGTTTGAGAAGCTTTGAGTGTACTTTCTTGATTCTCCTATGCCACAAATTGATGAGGTGTTTAAGTATTTTTGCATCATCATACTAGAATACAAATGTGTAAAGGTAGCTCTTATATCAATTAGGCCCATCCCAAAGAAGTGATTGTTAAATCTCAAAATTATAAAAAGCTAAAACAAAATGAAAATAAGCCTAAAAGGTCCTTCAAAATGCCAATAAGTGAGTATTACAAGAAAAATTAGAATTTTCCAATTTTGTACTAAGAAGCTTGATGAAGAAATAATCAAAGAGGATGTTGATGCTAGTATCTTCTATGCACAAGATGAGCACAACTTTGATTAAGAAACCTCACAAGCACATATAGTTGTTCATTCAACATATTAGATATCCACTTAATCTGATGAGTGGATTGCAAATTTAGGGGCATGGCATATAAAAAATCACAAACATATTTAGGTGTACTACAAATCACATTTAGAGGAGAGTATTGTCATTGGATATGACTATTATTTATAGGTCACAAGATGTGGAAAAGTTAGAATTGGATTTTCGTCTTTTTATGAGATGCTTTATGTTCCTAATGTTGGACCCAATATCTTCTCTATTTACTGAAATATGAATAAGAAAGTATAATTTTATCCCAATTGTTGGGTAATTAAGGATATAGATAATGGATTTAATACTATTACCTCTAGTTATTGTGATGAGTCAAATCATATGTATCAGCTGCGAGAAAGGCTAATTCCTTTTCATTCTTCCATTAGGAAGAAATATTTTGTGGTTATGGTTTATTATGTAGGTGATGAGAGTAAAATATGGTAGCATAGGCTTGGGTACCTCAACTATGGATTCTTCAGATGCATGAGTCTTCACTAGATGGCCATTATATTTTTGTATATTTCTCCTCTAAGTGGTGCATGTGATGGATGAGTTCTTGGAAAACAAAATGGGAATTTTTTCCAAAAGGGATAACAATATGAGATACTCACCCCTTAGAGATCATACATTTTGACATATATGCACCTATGGACACATCATCCCTTTCTACAAATAGACACTTCCTTCTTTTATTGATGACTTCTATAAATATGTGTCGCTATATACCATTCACACTAAGGATGAGATATTTGAGAGATTCAAGGAATTCAAAACTCTTGTAGAAAACCATATAGATAGGAAAAACAAGTGTTTTATGGTTTTTTGACTCTTCATGGGATAACATATTAGACAATTGTTTATTATGTTCTTGAGTAGAATAGTGTAGTTGGAAGAAATAATAGGGTGATCATTGAGATGGAATATTGTATGATTCATGCTAAGGATATGGAACAAAAATTCTAGGGTGAGGCCATTAATTGTGTAGCATACATCATCAAGAAGGTTTCTAGTAAAGCTATCCAGTGTATGACACCTCTTAAAAGGTTGATAGGTTATAAACATGATGTATCTCAATTTTATATATTTAGGTTTTTTGTATGGTACCACATATCCAAATATATTTGTAAGGAGGTAGGGAAGTGTTATAGATGCATTGTTGTGGGTTATTTAGATACCTAAAAGGCATACCTCACTTACATTGTTCAAAGGCATGAGATATTTATCCAAAGATATGTCATTTTTGATGAGTTCCTTTTATCTACTCCTTTTAGTCCACCCCCTAAGGCTTTGGTGGAAGAATCATCTACCTCTTCAATTGACTTAACTAATTTTTTAAATATTTTGGGATGCTTTCTTCCATTAGAGCATATTTCTTCATATTTGAGTGATGGTTCATTGCATATAGATCTGATCCTTTCATGGGAAATGCCACCAAAAACACCTTTTCTAAATTTAGGATATGTTGAGTATGACACATCAATTTAGAGTGCTTTAGCTTTGCATGACAAGGTGATTGGTAATGTGCAACCCTAGGAGGTGCGCACACCAAATGCCCTACTTGCGATTTTGATTTATCAATGTATATTATCACTTGCACAAAATGAAAGTACTGAAAGCACATGCGACATGAAAATAAGAAAATAAACAAATATTATTTATTTATCGATATCTCAAATCCTCGATTACAAGTTCATCCCTCTTAGGGATACCCATAATTTTGATACAAATATTTACACAATATAGATCAATGGTCAGATGTATTCCCCGTAAGGGAACAATGTGCATATGCAGGCCTCCTGGTCCCACACACAAAATTGTATGGGGGCTTACAGATGTCCCTTTCTCTATATTTGGTCCTAGAGGGATATTTATGCTCCTACTGCTTCAATATGATATTGAAGATCTATACCTGCACTCATGGAAACAATAAAGTATGCTTAGTAGGATGGGCTACCTCTCTGGATGAGGCCTTTGTTAACGTATCTGAATAATCTTGATAGTAATGAAATACAAGCATAAGTAGAATAATAAATGCATGTAAAGCTGAGAAATACAAAATAGATGCATTAATGGAAGCAGATCTGAGCTCTGAATTAAATAATCAAATTAAAAAATAATTAATCTAAACTAAAGCAAAGGGAAATAACATCTATGCCCTAAAATATGCCTACGAGCCACTATCCGAGACAACGACCACAATATGAAGCCCTTTTCCTTATGAATTAAGGGCTATTATGTTATCCTCCTTGCTGCAATTGATATTCAAGGGTAGCTTGGCATGTCTCCTACACTGATTGGAAGTTGGGAATAATGAATCTAAAAACTGGTGCATGATCGTAACTCAATCATATGGTGCTCCAATGCTCCTCAAAGGGGTGTAGCTTGGTTCTCCATTTCGATAGGACTTCACTGCTTGACTTTGAAACTTCACAGATCCTTTGTTTTTTGGGAGATTCTATATGTAGACCTCCCTCTCAGATATAGACTTTGGATTCCTAGAAAATCCTCCATCCAAATTGCATACGACTGACCATTTTGGGTGGGAAGCATCAATCACAAACTAGCTTTGAAGGGGTAGTTAGGAGGAGGAACTCAAGGAGTTCCTTGCCAAAATCCACCCTTAAAAAATGCAAATATGTAGTCAGACTATGTGATCTGGGCCTGTATTCATAACTAGGTTATGCATGGTGCTAGTTGCTATCGTATCCAACATCTAGGTGCGACCACTATAGTATTTAGCAACCAGGTGTGTTGGCTACTCTTCTTGAGAGTGACCAAGCTTGGATGGGATAGAACTACCCTATTTGAGTGGTTAGGACCATTGCATGCTCTTGGAGAGATCCAATAGGGTTTATATGGTCTAAAAATATGCCCATTTTGGTATTCTCCTAAATATAATGCATTTTAAGTATCTACATATGCCCCTTTTTGGGATGTGCTGTGAGCAAAACATAACACAAAGCAAAAAAAGTAGACCACCTAGGACCATATTATAGGTTGGATGATTATCACTGACTTGATCAACATAGGATGCCCTAGTCATGCAGAAGAGCGTAAATCCTAGAATCACTGCTTCCAACGGAATGCGAGGCTTAAATGTGTGGGAGTTTGCACTCGTCATCAAGCGATCAGGTAGCTTTAGTACTACTATAGGTCTAAAATGAGGAGAGCTACAAACTAAACTATCATATTTGATTTTTTGTCCCAATAAAGGGTAATATTATGGTAGTTATTGGTAATTATTCATAAGTTGAACGCACCTCTATTATGATCGAGATGATATTTTGTTGACTTTGATTATGATTGTTGAAAATTTTTGACTACCCCCTCAAACGATGAGTCGATGAGGAAATAACTATTAATAAAGCGATGATTCGCTTGACCAAAATGAATGACTTGGACCTCTTTAGAGGTTCACATCTATTGCAAAGTAGCTCCCTTCCAAGTGCGATTCCAACCCTATTTGGTAATTGTACATATTTATCCCATGGGGCAATCCAGCCACAATGGCCTTCTTAGGGAATCAAGGCAATAGAAATTCTTATTTAGCTTGTGGTGAATCAATATTTGCTATAGGAGAATTGATATGGATCCTCACTCCCGTGGGGCGGTTCGACTGTTATAGCCTTCTTAGGGTTTGAGGTGAGGCATCTCAATTCTTCCACAATTATTTGCCCCGAGTGGCCTTATGGTGATTTGCTCATCTTGTCAAATTGCATGGAGCGTTGGTCACTGCAATCGCCAAATTATATAGAAAAATCATTGACTATGAGGCTCATTTGGGATTTTGCTATTGTTTGATTGATTATTTTTTTGTTAATTAGATTTTATGATGTTTTTGAATTTTGATAAATGAATTTTTTTGGTATTTTACTTATTTTGGTCGGTTTGGATCTGAAATGTGTGCTTTTTGTCTTATTTTGAGGTGTCCTATGGTGAGAAATTGTGGAAATTTCTCATTGGTTCTTGGCCACTGTCAGGTCCAGTGGTCCCCAAATAGGGCTCGTGGCTATTATCAGGTCTAGTGGCCAAAAATTTTGGGCTACTAACACTAGCAGCAGCCACAACTTGAATATAAAGGAAAAAAGAAAATTAGGGTTTTTGACCCTTCATTCTTCCAATTGTCCATCCTATTTTTGGAGCTCCAAGCTGAGAATGATTGTTTACAACATAGGATGTTATCGATTTGATACCATAGCTGAGTAGGGTGAGGCTTCGATGAGTGGAGAATCTGAAGCTTCACGGGTACCTCTCTAAACCCTAGCCTTATTTTATTACCATGGTAAAATTAACCTCACTAAGCAATTTGGTAAAGGAACCTCATTAACCATGTTGGCAAAAAATTAAACTGGTAGATAGGCTTAATTTAGGGTTTAATTAGATGGGTCCCTATTAGATTTATGTTTTTGTTTATTTTTGTATGATTTTTGGCCATGGGGGCACGTCGTTGGCGTGCCACTCGCTGGCCACTATCGCTCAGAGTGGATATCTTGGCCTAATGCTGGACACTATCACTGTCAGTGGCCAGCTTAAAATCAAACGATCAAATTTTTAACCATTGGACCCTAGACGATGTTGGCTTCAACGACAACTTTGTGGCCACTCTCTGTGACAGTGGCTAAGTGGCCTTAGGTTTATTCATTAACTTTTATTTTTTTTTCAAGGCATTTAATTGATTTTTTAAAACTTTTGAAGAATAGTATCTGATATTTTTGGATTCTCAGGTACATTTATCCATTATGCTTGTTGCCTTAAGCACATATTAGTTTAGCTTGCACTAGTTTTATTTTATGCATTTATTTATTTTTTAGTGCATTTGATTTAGACTTTATTTTGCACTCTTAGATATTGTCTGCTCGGGCTCAAGATCTAAAGTTGCTTTGTGACATTTTGCCTAATATGGATGACACAGACTAGGTCTGGCTTGATGCTCATGGGATCCAGTATGTCACTAGCCTTCTGACTACCCTGGCCCACAGGTGGGACTCCAAGACCAACACATTCCACCTTCCTATCGATATGACCATCACACTGAAGGATGTCTATAGGATATTCAGGATCCCTTTTGATGGAGTGCCTATCTTCTCTTCTCTCACTAATTCCTGATATGTAGTGTTCCTAATGATTTTTGGGAGACATGACACTACTGCCTTCAAGTATACTTGTTTTGGTGGTATTTTAGTTGCTCGAAGGTACCAAGAGGATGTCTTCTCCCAAAGGTATGTTGTGTTGCTGATGGTCATCTGCAATATACTTATACCTGACTACTCTAGAGTCAGGTTCCCATGGAACTTCTTGGCAATGGTATAGGACTTGATTAACAGTGAGGCACCCATTATCTATACTTGGGGAGTGCACTATTGGCATAGTGCTATGATGAGTTATACCACATTCAGTGCCATGGTAAGGCTATTATTGCTTGTAGCATGCTCCTTCTGATCTAGGGATGGGAGCATATCACAGTTGATCACCTAGTAGGACTTCCAGTGGAGATCACTGTGCTTGATGATGATGTCTAGTTTTATGGATCCATGTGGCCTAGAGCGCTTGAGGAGTGCAAGATCTAGCTATTTGCAGGGGAAATTTTCCACTAAGCAGTGTCTCTAATTGGTTTGCAGGCCACTGATATTATTTGGTTGCCTTATCATGAGTGCCTAGACTGAGAGGATCCAACTATATTTACAACGAGAACTCAATGTGATCGATGGGTTATCAACCACAAGGATGGTATCAGAGAGTTCTTCTACTACTCTAGGATGCTATGATAGTTTAACATTCAGTAGGATATTCCCCTTGAGCCAATTGTCTATCATCAAATTATCATAGATAGAAACCTTCCACTGCCTCAAGTTACAGTAGTGCTAGAGTAGGATGATAATATTGTAGTTGATCCTAGTGTGTCCGATGCTGGGGTCATAGAGGTGTACACCCACTAGTGGGGTACATGATTATGGCAGGGTGGAGGCTACCTAGGATGGTCTTTGGATGAGGCTGAGGTTGAGGATCCTGATGAACATAAAGTGCAAGCTCAGATGATGATTGGGGGTAGGCAGGGTAGCAAGAGCAGGTGGTAGAGGAGCTGGGTATAGAGGAGTAGGTTTCTCCCAAGGATGAGGAGGAGCTAGCTCACGATGAGTAGGAGTCTCCTCTCTAGGCTCAATTGCACCAGGTTGAGGCCAAGTTGTAGACATCCCAAATCTAGGTGCAGTAGAGGGATACCACTATTGCAAACATTCAGAGATAGGTTGTCCAACTTACTACTGAGAAATATGATGCTCAGATCTAGATTGTGCCACCTCCTAAAGTGCCTCAAGGACCTGGTGGTCTAGATGCAGGTGTGGATATTCAATTTTTGCATAGACTGTTAGCAGATGATTTGGAGGAGCACACCCAAGATGCCTCCTACATCCTAGTATTGTAGCATGAGGTCAGGCTTAATAAAGACCATATTCTAGAGAGGCCCAGAGTAGGAGGGTCATAGAGGACCAATCGAAGCACTTCAAGGTAGTCATTTGGTACGTCGAGCCATAGGACTAGGTCCCGAATAGAACAAACTAGGTGTGCCAATTCTATGATGCCTCCTCTAGGGGGCGGTGAGGGTAGAGGTGATGCTAGTGGTGCAGGCCACTCTTGAGCACTGTGGATCCTTGGATATTTTTTACCTCTTTTTGGGTGTAAGGTCAGTCGACCTACATATTTGTAGCCTTATTGGCACTTTTTGTATCTACATGTACTTATTTGAACACACTTTTATATGATATCTAGACTTTGAGACTCACCATGTGTGTATCTTTTATGATTATGTTTTTATGTTTATGGATGCAGTATATGATTTTATGTGATATGGTGTGATAATGTTTAGATGCTATGATTTGTTCATGTAGGTGAGCTACTTTATGATCTTATGCTATGTGACTCACATGACTTATGCTTTATGATGTGTGGATGCTTAGATGGCATGATCTATATGATGATGATGGATGCATATATGGATGCAATGCTTATTGTTAAATGCATGTTCACTTTTGATGTGTTGTATGCATCTAACCTTATGTTGCTATGATATGGTAAATGAAATATATTATGTTATGCTAATGATCTAATGTGAATGAACATGTATGCTGTAATCATTTAAAATATATGATATGATGTGATATGAGTTTGACAATATAATGGGTGACACCATAGAATGTATAAAAACCATGAATAATAATAATTTTTATAATAAGAATTAATCATTTAAGCATAAAGTGTGAGGTGAGATGATGGGTTTCTTTATAGGTTGCTATAGATATGCAAGAATAGTCAATGGTTGTTTTACTGTCATTTCTAACATTTATCCAATATCTATCCTATCTTATGCATTCGTTTAGCGAACAAGACCTCTTAAAGAAAGTTTGATGATGTTACTGATGATATGAATTGTTGCTATGAGGATGATTTGTTAGGTTTTCCAAGAGACTCAAACACCCTAGTTGCTTCATTAAATGGTTGTATACTGATCATACAGAGCCTTTGAAGGATAAATATTTGTTATGTAGCCCTAGATATTCATTATCCATGTGTGTGCAAATGAATATATTAGATAGAACATAAGCATACCCCAATGCCAGGTGATTTCATTCAGCCCATTGTTGTATTGGGGGTCTTCAAATATTTATCCTGATTCTAGGTTGGACTCAGTTGGACTAGACCACTAGGCAATACAGGACACCTAAGGCTAGCTCTTCCACATGCAAATATTGGTTTGTTCAAAATTAAGGTGTTGATGTGATAGACATATCATCGTGTGTAAGGATACCTTACGACTCGTTCATGTTGAGAATTCCAAGGATTCAAGTTCATACTCCCTTATTTTCTTCATATTTATTTTGGGATACTTGCTCATGATTTAGTGATGAAAATCACTATTTATTTTGAATTTTGTTTTTCCTTTTGATCAAGGGATTTATGTAGTGATGATAATCACTTGTTTACTTTTTTTTTTTGCTTTGTTTTGGATTTTTGTAGTGATGATAATCACTTGTCTACTTTGTTTGTGAATTTTGCTTTGTTTGGGATTTTTATTGTTTTGATTAAATCAAAGGATTTCTTTGGGTAGGTCTAAACTTGTCCTTTTGCCAATTATTAATATTTCTAATCTGTTCACACAGGAGGATGAGCAAGAGAAGCCTTTCACATTTGGATACCTAATACCACTTTGCAACATTCATATTTCCATTGTTACAACTAGGATTTTAATATTTTGATTAGTGATGGGATCTTGAAATATACCAGGTGCTATCAGAACCAAACCTTATCTATCAAAAGCTAAGACAACTTTCTAAAAATTTTAATAAAACCAATAATTATGGTTGAGTGATAGGAAAACCTAGTACATTCCTTATAGCAATAGAAGGGGTTGTGTTGAAAAACACAGTTACACTCATGGGTGATGGATGATGGTGTATTTTGGAGATGCATGATTGATGTACAAGTGTGGTATCACTTGTAATATTGCAAACACAAGTCTATCTAATGCACATGTGATGGATGGAACTGCCTAATGCGATGCAACTAAGTGAATGCAAATGTGGAATGCTAATGCAAATATTTTTGTATTTTTGATGCTTTCAATTTTTTTTGAGTTTTGATTATTATGAATGTTTTGTTATTGACAAAAGGGCTCTAAGATGCCTTTGGAGCTTTTTGTTAATTTACCAAAGGGATTTAAGATACCTTTGGAGCTTTTTATGATTTTGACCAAAGGGCTTTAAGATGCCTTTGGAGCTTTTTGTGATTTGACCAACGGGCTTTAATATGCCTTTGGAGCTTTTATGATTTAACGAAAGGGCTTTAAGATGCCTTTGGAGCTTTTTGTGAATTGACCAAAGGGCTTTAAGATGCCTTTGGAGCTTTTGTGATTTGACCAAAGGGCTTTAAGATACCTTTGGAGATTTTTGTGAATTGATCGAAGTGCTTTAAGATGCCTTTTGAGTCTTTCATTTTATATTTTAATGTTTTCTGATTTGTTTGTATTTTTATGATTTCTCTTATTTTTGAATATTTTGAAATTATTTGAATGTTTTTGATATTTGGTTGATTTATATGTGAAATACCTTTTATACGAATGATATTGAGGGGCTCTGGCTCCTCAACATATTCTAGCTTTGTTAGGCAATATGACCCAGTTCCAATATTCTTCGAGATGATATAGAGATCTATTCAATTGATCGTAAATTTATCTGACAGATGCAGCGGTAGATTTGAGTTCTATTGGTTCTCTTTAAGCACAAGATCTCCAACTTTAAAGTATCTCAAATGGACTCTATTGTTATAAGCTCGTGTTAGATGATCCTGATAAATGTGAAGGTACTCAAGGGTATTGATGCATTGTTCATTTAGGAGGGTCAATTGATCCAAGTGAGCTTGTCGTGCAGTGTCATCATTCATGAACTCTTTCAATATGGCATGCAATATTGGAATTTATAACTCTCATACACAAGTGAAAATGGTGTTTCCCTAGTGGGTATTCGTATGCTAGTCTTGTAAGCCCATTATGCTAAGGGTAAATGCATATGCCAATCCTTATGATTTTATTTCATTGTATTCTTTAGGATGGCTACTATTATCTTGTTTGAGGCCTCTGCTTGCCCGTTTTCCTACAGATAGTATGGTGTCACAAAACTATGATGAATGTTGTAGCTGGTCGTTAGAGCTTGCAAATTTTTGTTTTTGAATGACAGACCATTATCCAAGAGTATCTTGAAGGGTACCTTGAAATGACAAATAATATTGTGAAGTATGAACTCCACAATCCGAGGATCAATTGTTGAGGTTAAGGGGACTACTTCCACTCATTTTGTGAAGTACTCTGTGGTCGTTAAGATGAACGTGTGCCAGCTTGAATATGGGGGATAAATATTTCCAATCATATTGAAACCACACTGAGAAAAAGGCCAAGCCATCTAAATGGGTTGTAAGGCCTGAGATGGCAAGTGCATCAGGTTTGAATGATATTGACATTTAATACATTTATTGACATACTCACAGTATTCCTTCTCCATGGTGGTCCAGTAATAGCCCATTCAAATAATGCGCTTGGCAATGGAAATACCACTAAAGTTTCCACTGTAGGTACCTTCGTGAGATTACAAAATTAACCAAGCTGACTCTTGGGGCTCTAAGAAATATAGTAGAACTTCATCGTAGCTTCTACGATATAATATGCCTTCTAGCAAGACATATCTAGTCATTTTTTTCTTGAATTTTTATATCTCAGCATGCGACAATCCTTGTGGGACAATTCAAAGCTTAAGTATTGTAATTGGGATAGCTAATCCTGATAGGATACAACCTCAACATATAATATGACTTGATCCTCATGTAATTTTATTTGCACAAACACATATTGAGAAATAACCTTGTGGTGAATAGTGGTCTTATTCTCCATAGGACCCTAAGAGATCAAGGATCCCCAAGGTACCTTCTTTAAGAAGTCTTTGGCTTTGCAGAACCAATCATGGTCTGGATCAATATGGATCATGTTGACTAATTTTTTTTATCAAAAGCCTCATGCTGGATCATTGAATGCGAGAGCATTTTGACATGAATGATAGTGAAATCATCATATAGATTCATAGGGATAAAGGATCCAAAATATGCCATGGTGTTTGTGAATTTGTTCGATGATCGAGGGATTGCATCGATGGTGTACCATTCTAGTTTGGCTAGATATGTGTCAACAAGCTCCTTGTAAGATTTTAGGGTTGGATATCAGTATTGAAATAATTATTTGACCTGTTTGACTATGAGGAGGGATTCATTGAAGATATTTAGCCTCTTAATTTTCATGGTGATGGCTATTTGGAGACCTGAGATTAGGGCCTTGTATTCAGTGTTATTATTGGTGCAAGAGAAGTCTATATTGAATGACAAGGGTATTGGAGAACCTTGTGGTGTGAAAAAGACAATTCCTGCACCACCTCCTTGCTCACACTTTGAACCATTGAAGAACAAAGTCATATCAGCTTTGTTTTTTGATTCTTTGGGTTCGGGTGCTTCTAATAGTGCAAATATTGCATCATCAGGAAGCTCTATGGTAAGGAGCCTTATGTTCTGAAGAGACACCTTAGCCAGTTGATTAGCTATGAATTATCCTTTGATGTACTTTTATCTTTTGAATTCCAAATCAAATTCCATCAATAGCATGATCCACTTCGTAGTACATGTATTATGATATGTCTTGCTCATCATATACTACAATATGTTTTGCTTGGATATTACATATGTCATATGGCTCAACATGTAGTGGTGCAATTTATTGGTTACAAAGACCACCGCTAAGCACAGCTTATCTATGTATGCGTATCCAATTTCGTATCTCACTAGGGTGCGACTGATGTAATATATCACTTGCTCTATATCTTGTGCATTCTTTTGAGCCAACATGGTTCCCGAAGCAAAATTTGTAGTGAATATATATAATAAGAATGGCACGTCTGGCCTTGGTGGAGCTAGAAATGGTAGCATTTTTAGGTAATCTTTCATTTCAGCAAAGGCTTACTGACATTCTTTGTCCCATTGGAATGGGACCCCCTTAGGCATAGGTGGACAATAGGTCATGAGTTCAATGTTAGGCGATGATAATTTTTGAAACAAATACTATTGGCAGGAAATTTTGAGTGGAGGTTAAAGTGTGCATTGCGCATTATTATATTCATATGGGTGGTTGTCCTAGTGGTAGCCAAAGTAGCATGGGAGCACTGGAAGCCAGGAGGTGTAGTGGTTGAGTCTCACCATGGTGTTTTTGGTAAGCAAAATATTTAATTTTATTAAACCTAAGGTTGAGTTGCTAGGCACTTAAGGTTGAGTTGTTAGGAACTTAAGGTTGAAAGGTTCTTAGGTTATTTTTAATTGTTTGAGCACCATTGGAATTAGGGAGTTATAAGGAAAATATTTTTTATTTCTTGCCATTGTTTAGAAGAAAAATATAATGGAGATTGTATTTTTCTTAAATGTTATTTTCAGAGTAAAAAGGAAATTAGTGTCAAATATTTTTGGGTATGTTTGATGATATTTTAAGTGGGAGATAAAAACTGTAGAATGTACCTTTCTTTTTGTAATATTTGATTCATGTTTGAAATACTTGGTTCATGAGTTAATGTTTATGTTGAGAAACCAGAAGAGGTATACATCAATTTGAAGGTTTGCTAACTCATAAAGAGGTTTTGTGCTAACCCTTTTATAGTTGCAAAAAATATTGTGTGTGAAATAGATTTTTGAAGACATATATCCATAAGAGCAAGCTAAAAGGTATGGGCATATCATTACTGGGTTTAAAGTATTTTTTTTAATGAATATTTTGGAACATAAGGTGGAGTGATAAGGATTTTTTGATAAGCATTGTTGAAAATATTTGAGTGAGGATTGTGTGCTTCATTTTTGAATGTTTTGAAAATATTTGAGATAGAGAATGTGAATTATTTGAGTTAGTGTTTGAGACCTACATTGTGCTGTTGTTTGGAAGAAGTGTGAAAATACTTTTTGAGGGTTTGTGAGAAAATTGTGCTTCATTGGTTGAATGAATGTGTGAAGCTTTTTGGCATTGGTTTTGAGTGATATTGAATGTGAATGTGTAAACATTAGAAATTAGATTTGTGAAAGCAAATGTGTGCATCAGGAAGATAAGTGTTCTAGACTAGATCTATCTTTAAAAAATAATAAATGTGAGACATGTGAAAGCAACAGACTTAATGATTAAGTAGAACATATTGATGGGGGGCACAAAACACACCAAAACTTCAAATTTTCAATCTGCTATTTTCTTTACTGAAACTAGCTTTTACATCACTTGAAACCGATTTACAATACTAGCCCGTAGGCGTAGTTTTCTATTTTCTAATGCAAGCTGCCTCACGTTCGGTGATCTACCTATGCTCCCAGGAAGAATACCTTCTTCTAATCTCCAAAACTTGGCTTCCCCCCCTTTTCTGAACCTTCACATCATTTTATCTTATCCGTCAACTACCACCAGGTCAACCATGGAAACACGCATTGATTGAGCCGTCTGAATGTCTCTGACCTCTAGGCATAGCAGTCGAGTGGCCACCATGCTTAGCAAACTTATCGGGAAAGCAACCATGCATTAATGAGGTCTTTGACCACCTTGGGAAACACTATCTGGTAATGCGTGCCTTCTCAAATTGTGAACCAGCAGTATGTCACGATATCACGACATGTCATGATATCACGACATTTCTCTTCCTAGCTGTCTCCTTTTCTTTCGGGTTGTGAAATAGCAACATGTCACGATATCATGACATTTTCTTCCCTACTGCCCTTCCTCTTAGTCGGGTCACGATATCACGACATGTCACGATATCGTGACATTTTTTTTCTCCTCGTTGTCTTTCCTTTCCTTCGAGTCGCGATATCACGACATGTCGCAATATCACGACATTTTCTTTCTTGTTGTCTGCTTCTCCTTCGGGTCGTGATATCGCGACATGTCGTGATATCATGACATTTTCTTTCATCGCTGTCTTCTTCTCCTTCAGGTGGCGATATCGTGACATCTTTGTTCTCTGCTTTGGGTCACGAAATCGTGACATGTCGTGATATCATGACAGTTTCCTTCCTTGGCTTCTTCCTGCCCCTTCGATCATGATTTTGTGACATGTCACAAAATCGTGACAATTTCTCCTTGCTGCTTCTCCTTTCCTTCGGGTCGCGATTTCATGACATGTCATGAAATCATGACATTTTTCTCCTTGCTTGCTTCTCCTTTCCTTCGGGTCATGATTTCATGACATTTTTCTCCTTTGTCCTTCCCTGTCTGCTTTGGTCATGATTTTGTGACATTCTTCCTCTGACCCTCTCTCTCCTTTGCTTTGGTCATGATTTCGTGACATGTCATGAAATCGTGACATCTTCTGCATATGCCTTCTCTTTCCTACTTCGGTCGCGATTTTGCGACATGTCATGAAATCATGAAATTTTTCACTCCTGCGCCTTGCTTCGTCATTTGGTCATGATAATGCGACATGTCGCGATATTGCGACACTTTTCCTCCCTTGCGCCTTCTTTCATCTTTAGGTCACGATTTCATGACATGTCATGATATCGCAACATCTTTGCTCCGCTTCTTCTCTCTCCTACTTTCGTTGCGATTTCGTGACATGTCATGAAATCGTGACATTTTCTTCATGCACCTTCTCTCACCTGCTCCGGTCATGATTTCATGACATGTCACGAAATCATGACATTTCTCCTTCGTGCCTTCTCTCTCCTCCCTGAGTCGCGAAAACGCGACATGTCGCGATATCGCGACACTTTTTCCTATCATGATATCGCGACACCAAGGCAAACACTTAGAAATTTTTGTGTTGGTGAGAGATTGCTCTGCTGCCACCGGATGCTCCTGCATCACATATTGATTTTTTGATAGAGTGTATCATTCTCTATATGTTCCAATGGTTAAATGAATTTTATGTAGAATTTTTTTGTGTGAAGAAAGCTTTTTGAAAAATATTTAAGTTGTGTTTGTGTGCAAGTTATAAAAATATTTGAGCAAGTTTTGTGAGTGGCTTGAGGACAGATTTGAGCAAGTCTTTTGAGAAGACTTGAGGGCAGATTTGAGGAGAGTTGATAGCAGGTTTGATTGATGATTTGTTCAATATTTGTGTTAAGGCTTGGGGTATATTTGAGACTGAATTGAGAGCATATTTATAAACAGATTTGATAGCAGGTTTGATTGATAATTTGTTCAAGCTTTGTGTTATGGCTTGGTGCAGATTTGATATAGAAGTGGGAGTAGGTTTATGAGTAGAATTAGAGGAGATTTTTACTAGACTTGAGATAGATTTTGGTATATATTGAAGAAAGAGTTGAGAGCAGGCTTTGTAGGTGATAGTGAAAAGAGGGTAGAAGTATACAGTGGATAGACATCCATTAACCAATGTAGTGGGAACAAAGCTCTCTTGTGGAGAGAGATCCATAATCCATAGTAGTGGGGGTAGAAGTCTTCTAGAATATCATAAAATAAAGCAAGGGGAAAGAGTTCTCCTATGGAGAGAGATCCACGAACCATAGCAAGGGGAAAGATTTTTCCTATGGAGAGATATCCATGAACAAGAGCAAGGGGAAAGAGTTCTCCTGTGGAGAGAGATCCATGAACCAAAGCAAGGGGAAAGAGTTTCCCTGTGGAGTGAGATGCATGAATAAGCTAGGAAGATAAATTTCTTCTGTGGAGAGAGATCCATGAACCAATTGAAGAGATAGAGTTTTCCTGGATCAAGTTCCACAAACCAAAGTAAAGGGGATAAATTTATCCTATGGAGAGAGATCCACAAATTAGAGCATAGGATATTGGTGTCTCCTTTGGATAGAGGTCCATAAACATTGTAATAGGGAATTTATTCCCAAGAGATTCATTAAGAAAATTTAGAAGAAATATTTTCTTCATGGAGTAGCCCACATTGGGTGAACCACATTAAATTTGTGTCTCTTATGTGTGATGATTTGTACATTGTTTTGGTTACTAATATTTTCCATTGATAATATTGGATAATATTGTTTGAGAAATAAAAGTAAAAGTTGATCTTATACTGTTCATCCCCCTCTTAGTATAAGACTATGTTCTTCAATTGGTATTAGAGCATGTTCCTTCAAAAGAGTTTAACAGTTTGAAGGAAGAGGTTACATGAACAAAGATGGCATCTCATAATGGATCTTCATCAAATAAGGCACCATTGTTTGATGGGAACAATTATGCTTTCTAAAGCATAAGAATGAGGACTTAATTGATGGCACAAGGATATGAGACATGGAAAGTAGTTGAGGATGGGTTCACACCTACAACTAATCCTCCCATAGATAAATATGGTAAGATATTACATGTGAATAATGCCAAGGCTATGAATGCAATATTAAGTGGATTATGTGAAGCAAAATTTGTGAAAGTTATGCATTACAAATCAACAAAAGATATTTGGGAAAAATGTTGGAAATCTGGCTAGCTATACATTAAAATGCAAATTCAAGTTGCTAGATGACGTTTTCAGCCTTGGAAAGCATCTCCTCTTAGAGGAGACAAAATGAAATCATAGATCTTCGAAATATGTGCAATATGGAAAAAAACGGGCTCAAACGGACATTCGAGTCAAAATTTATGCCAAAATTCTAAGACATGCAATAAACATCGTCGATGTAGATACGATGAATGTGATTTGATAGGGTTAGGTTTTGATTTGTTTTTTCTTACTTAATGCAATTTTAGGGTTTTCTTTTATGAAGAAGAATATTACATTATAGCAAGTGTGTGAGCTCTTTGAGAGCCTGTGAGGATATTGTAATAGAGTACTAAAACTCTACCAGAAATATTCTAGATAAGAAGAAGATAATAGTTGCTTCAATTTTGTTTTATTGTATTATTTTCAATTCTTCATTTGGTATAAGAGCGAGGCAATCAAGAAATTGGGTTTGAGTAACTGTGGAATTTTTGCTGCAAGTTGTACAGAAGCTTCTTGGAGAACTCAGTTCGTGTTGAAGGGAGTTGTTATGGCCAACAACACCAATTCAATTTTGATCTTAGAATTTGACGGTTTCGACTACAAATATTGGAGCATCCGAATGAGGATGATTCTAAAGGCAAAAGAAACTTGGGCCATAACTGAATCTGGTTTCATTGAACCAAAATACTAGAGTACATTGACTACAGATCAAAAGAAGGAGATGCAAGAGAAAGAGAAAAAATAATTTGGCTTTGGATTTCATCCAGTCGGCTCTAGACAAGAGTCTCTTTCCCTAGATTTTTGCCTGTGTTTCGTCTCAAGAAGCTTGGAAGGCATTGAAGGAGAATTACAAGGGGAGTGCCCAAGTTAAGGAGGTGAAGTTGTAGACTTTACGGAGAGATTTTAAAAATATCAAAAATGAGGAGAATGAAACTGCAAGAGATTACTGTGTTTGGGTAAAAATAGTTTTAAATAAAATGGCCACACTTGGATATATCATAGAGCAGAATATACTAATTAAAAAGGTTTTAAGAATCTTGACAAAGAAGTTTGACAGTGCAGCCTGTTGGAACAAAATCTGCCTGTGGTTGTTATCTGCACCTTGATTTTGTCAACATTGAATAAACAAGACTAATCCTAAGATATTTCGTCTAATCTCCAGAGGAGGTTGGTTAATTAATATTTTTTATGAGAAAATGGAGAAGAGAATTAATGAAAGAGAGGGAAATATAGTTGAGGCTAGAGCTTTCTTGTAGTACAGATTAAACAACAACTAATATGAACACATATAATTTTAAAGAATTCAATATATCTTCACATAGAAATCATGGATGTCCCAATGTGATTTAGATGTCTATATAACACACGTATATATCAGATTTAAACTCCAACAATATGATTTATTTTTTGCATAAGTCCATATCTTAGAACAAGCATAATCTATATTTCAATAATGTGAATAGAAGTGAGAAATGTTAATACATACACTTGCACAATGTAAACCAGAAGCCAAATAAAAATGTAATTGTATTGCTTATATTCAAAGTACATACATCCAGTATTTTAAATATCCAAGAGCCGATCCCATTTCCAAGTACGTTTACCCTTATATATACCCTATGGTGAGTATCTCCTTAAAATTAGTACATTGTGATATCAATTACAAGCAATCAGACTACAATCATGCTTCCACATCCTTTGCATGGCTTCTAACAAACAAAATCTAATAGTAGGAATCTAGGGATTGATATTTTCTACTATCTACTTTCAGAAACTGACATAGGCTCTTGGAGGTATCTTATTCATTACTAAATATATTTATGTCGAAAAAACTCAGGTCATGAAATCGCAACACTTTTTCCTTTTTGGCTCTTTCAGGCTGTGTTGTGGTTGAAAACCTGATATGTCACGAAATCGTGACACAATCTCCTTTCGGACTCCTTCAGGCTGTATTACGGGTGAAAACTCGCCAAGTCGTGAAATCACGACATCTTCGTGTACTTTATCTTTTGTGAGCAACATGTTGGAAAAAATTTGCCATGTCGCAAAATCACGACATTATTTCTCTTTCTTCTCCTTCGATCTATATTGTAGGCAAAAATACATCATGTCATTAAATCGCGACGCTTTCCTACTTTTTGACCTTTTTGAGCCACATCTTGACGAAAAACCGACATGTTGCGAAATCGTGACCTTCTTCATGCCTTAGCCAATTCTCTTCCTCATGTCTCAAAATTGAAATACTGGTCTTTCTATGCAAAAATTTGTTATCTATTGGAGGTAGTCTCTTTTAGACTAACATTCTTGGTGCCTTACAGGGAAATTTTTCTGGCAAAAATATCAAAATCCAGGACCTTCATAAATTGGGAAACTGAGTTAAAATAAAATAAAATAATACAAGAGGAGATTTTTTGGGAAATAATTTTCAAGAAGAAATGTAAAATAAAACATTACCTTTACAAGATACCCTTTTCATCTTACGGATTTTTTACTAAAAATACATTAACAACTCAAGATGATTTAAAATAGATTTTATGGTTGGCTGCTAGTTCCTCCTTCTGTTATCTGCTTTTGGTTATCATGTCTAGATTTATTCAGTTTTTCTATTGTATCAACCACTTCATTGTAGTTAAGGCAAAACTGTTTCCAATATTCATCTTCAATATCTGAATAATCCATAAACAACTAATATATGTATTGCAACTCTTCCACTTTATCATGGGACACTATCTTGTTTCTCAGAATCAACTCCTATAAGCAAGACTTAATCTATGTGAGTTTCTGCACCATGGTGAATATCAGTGTTTCCTCTATAGGCTCTTCCCAATTCTCTATCTCTGACTCATATTCTGTGAAAGCTTTAAGGGATAGTGTTAGTGCATCTTCACTCAACACTTTTGAATTACCATCCCATAAATATGGAAGTCCAGTTTTATTAACCAAATTTTAATGTTTCACTAATCCTTTTGCCTCAGCTTCCAATTATTGAAGGAGCTTGTCACCCTGAGTCACCAGTTTAAGTCTCCTAAAGAAACTTTTAGCTACAATTTTATCTTGAGACCATGCTTCACTATGGATTTTAGCAGTAACACTCTCAGGCATCTTCTTTAATAAAACTTGAATTTTTGTGGCAGCGTCTGATATTTCTTAAAGAAATTTTACTGAAGCTCTTAATTCTTCACTGACTACTTTAATTACTTCCTTCAATTTGGCCAGGTATAATAACATGGGCCTTGCTTTAAGGCTCAATGCCAATATTTCTTCTAGTATTTCTCTTCTTACTACCTTGGCCTTTTCTTTTGAAAAACCATATGGAGTGTTATGTTTTTTAACGAGCTATTACTGGAGTTGTTGAACTTGTAGATTGAGAGAGTGAATCTGTGCGTCAACCTCTTTCAATTTTTCTTTAAATGTAACTGCTTCATTAGCAGCTTAACCAAATCTATCCTCCAACTTCTTTGATTCTAGTTTTAGATATTTTTCAGTCAGTTTCTGCTCTTGTAGGACAGATTCTAACTCTTTCCTAGCTTCTTGCTCTTTGACAAAATTTTCTCTAAAAAATTATCCATGTAAGTAAATAGTCCCAAAATGGGCCTAAGCTTTTCCCCACTCACCTGACATATGTAGCTAAGTAATATCTTCAGTTGTGTCTTCTACTTGATAATCTTCAATGGTCATGTCTCTTTTTTATTTTTGGGAAACTGTTGTTAATTTTACCTTTTTCCTTTGCATCATGGTAGGATCATAGGGAAATTATCTCTTGAATATGAGTAGGAGCTTTGGAATCCTCAGAATAATGATATGTCCACCAGTCTAAAGCATTTTTTTTTGCTTTTCTAAGATATTTCAATTTTGAAAGAGTGGGGTGACTCTCAGCATTTGGAGTGGATATTGACTTAATAGCTAGAATACTAACGCTAGAGAGAAATGGATTTGGGATCAACTCAGCATCAACCTCAGATTGAAGTTGAGAAAATAATGTTGGTTCTAGGAAAGAAAAAATGAACCCAAAGGTAACATTATATCTTTCTTTCAATATGAAATGGAAGGAAAATATCTATAGGAATAAGTAGAGAGAAAAGATTAAAGGAAAATAGAAATCATACCTTTGTTTGTTTGAAGTACTTGTTTATGTAAATCTCTTTCTCCATGGTCTTGATCCCTTTCACTTATCATCATATTTGGATCTTCACCTTGTGTAGGGACCTCTGCATTTCTGTTGTCATCAACTCTGTCTTCACATTATATAATTTCTTCAAGATTTATAATTTCAAAATTTTGGGGAATTTCCCCAAGCTATATTTTCTTACGCTCCTCATTCTACTATTTTATGGTAAATTCTTTAGAAATATGTACATCTTGATCCTCCTAAGCAAATTAATTTGGATCATCCACAATCCCAATCTGGAAATTTTCCTGTTCAGTAATATCTGGATTTAGAACATTATTCTCACCATCCTAAACAACTTGCTCATGGTCGAGAGCCATTTCTAATTTATTAGTATCATCACTTTGAGCGATTTTCTTATGAACTATATTTTCTTCAACAATTTTATTATTTTTTCTCAAAATTTAACCTCTTCCTCTTAATACAAAGAGGTTCTTCATCAGATTCTATAGCTGAGCTCAATGGGGGAACAAACTTAATAGTTTTGAAAGTTGCAACTCTACATTTGGATGAACCAGCTTCTAAGACTAGGCATTTTCCTCTTATTTCGTCCTGTAAGGGTTTAGTGATCCCTTGTCCTTCTTTTCCTAGGCCCTTGCCTTCATATCCCATTTTTAACATCATTTAAGCAGCTTTCCTATATTTTTTCCCTTGCTATTTTGTGAAAACTTTTGTGGTGGCTCTTTTCTGTGAACTTCTCAACCTGGTCTGTGCTGGAGCTAATGGTTTTTCAACTACAACTTTCTTACCTTTTCTCTATTTAATATTTTACTTTTTAGCAGCCTCGGGACTTGTCTCTTTGCTACCGCCAATACTACGAGGTATTTTTACAAGAAAAATTCCTAACCAAGATCTCTGATAATGGTCATAGCGTACTAAGAACTTGTTGAGAAGCAACACACCCCCACTGAAAAATGAGATTCCATCCTCTTGAAAACTTTGAAATTCCATTTTTGCAGCAGGGACCCTCTTGATCATTTTCAGGTTTTAAATTCCAGATTTTGCTTGCCTCCTTTTTAAAGTTGTGCTTTTTCTTGCATTCTAGCTGTGTTATCCAAGAATTCACTTTTTACATGCTAGAAATCATTCATGCTTAAGAAAATCTTGCACCGGTACCGAGAAAAATGCTGAAAACAGTTGCATAAATTCATGAAAAATCAAACTTTCCTTTTTAGGCAATGTCGCGAAATCGCGACACTTCCATTTATGGAAATGTCGCGAAATCGTGACAGGAAAATAGAAAACCCGCCAAGTCATTTTTGCGTAGCGAAATCGTGACACTTTCCATTTTTGGAAGTGTCGCGATATCGCGACATTTCCATTTTTGGAAGTGTCGCGAAATCGCTACCGGCCGGAGGAGAGAGAAGCAAGTTGTACGGATCAGCGCGAAATCGCGACATGTCGCATTTTCGCGACAAGAGAGAGAAAATGCATGAAAATCCGCCAAGTAAGAAAACAGGCGCGATTTCGCGACATGTCGCGAAATCGCGACAAATCTGGAGAGAGAAGGCATAATGGTACGATGCGTCGCGAAATCGCGACGCTTTCCATTTTTGGAAGTGTCGCGATATCGCGACGTTTCCATTTTTGGAAGTGTCGCGATATCGCGACGTTTCCATTTTTGGAAGTGTCGTGATATCACGACGTTTCCATTTTTGGAAGGTGTCGCAAAATCGCTGTCTGTCGAAGGAGAGAGAAGAAATCAGTACGGACCGGCGCGATTTCGTGACATGTCGTGAAATCGCGACATGTCCCATTTTCGTTAAGGATAAATGAGAAAAGTGGCTAAGTCCAAAAGTTGCAACGATGCGCTGCATGTCTCAAAATCGCGGGCTAAAGGGTGCAACGATGCGTTGCATGTTTCCAAGTCGAAAGAAAAAGTTGCAGCGATGCGCTACGTGTCTCAAAATCGTAGGCCAGAGCTTGCAGCGACACGCTGCACGTTTCAAAGGCGAAGGGAGAAAATGGTAGCGACGCGCTGCACGTTTTGAGGAAGATGTACGGTCGCCAGCGAGAGGCACGATTTTGCGACATGTCGCGAAATCGTGACATGTCACATTTTCGCGGCCGACAGAGAGAGAAGCAGCACGGTCACCAGGAGACGTCGCGATTTCGCGACATGTCGCGAAATCGCGACATGTCGCAGAATCACGATAGGAGAGAGAAAGTCCTCAAGTTGACCGAAAGTGCATTCCGGCGGGAAACAGAAGGCATCCTGAGGTAGCGACACGTGTCAAAGCGTGAGGCAGACAAACAGAAGCCGACATGCAAGCTTATTTTGCGGTTTTTAATCTGTTTTAATGTTTTAAGCTTGGATTTAATGTTTATTAAAGAGCTAATTAATCTTTTTGTCTTTCATGCAGGATTCCATCTGGCACTTGCGGGACAACCGAGAAAGGCCATAAAGGCAAAGTTAAAGTGCGGATTTGATCAAGGACCGCCATGCTAGAAGAGAAGATGCCGGTGAGAGCATTCAATGACAAATTTATTGCAGAATTGATAGCATGAAGACAATTTCAACACGGGGATGGCTTTACGGAGATCAGATTTGAGAGAAGTGGTGACTCATCCGACTCACCAGCAAAATTAATGGAGGCATTTATTTGCGGCTGCGGATGAATGCAAGTGGCTTTAGATTTTATCTTCTCCATTTATGGCAGCTGACTGCACCGATTTGCCGAAGGGTTAAGTTCTATCCGGACTTTGATTTTAAATGGATTTTTATTGTAAAACCCGGGTCCTAGGGTTTAAGTGTGATAAGATTTAGGGTTTGAGAAGAAGATATTTCTGAAAAGATCAGGGTCTGTCCTGAGTCTATAAATACTTCTTCTCAATGTAATCGCGGGAGGCGGAGACTTAGAAATAAAAGGCTTATAAGCAATTTCTTGCAAATCTTGTGAAATCCTTTGTTTTTGGACTTGGAGTTGATGTGCTTTAGCTTTTCTGTGATAGCATGGCCAGGAGCCTAATATTTTGCAGAGTGTGATAAGTGTATCTTCTTTTGTTATCCGTTCCATTTAAAGTTTGTTAGATATATCTTGTAAATCCGAGTTATCAAGTTTAAATATCGTTGTTAGGCTTCGGTTGTTCTCTTGTCCGCTAGGGGAAATTACAGATTTGAGGTTAAGTTTGTTCTAATTGCTCTGTCTTCCCTTGTGTGAGCTAGGTTGTCGGTGAAAGATACCGGTTTTAACCAGTTGCCCTTGGATTTATAATTTTTTGCTAGATCTGTTTCACTCTGCCTTGTGCTCTTAGTTGAAAGTGATCTTAGACTGATTGGACACTTTCTTCTTTGATTTGTTCTGTTGTGAAGCTAGTAGCATAGATAAAATTGACAGTTAGGGTTTTAGAGTTAATGTCTGATAAAATTCTCTTTTACGCCTTACCCTACCCTCTCTTTTTTTCGGTGAATGATCCATTTTTATTTTCTTTGTTTGTCTTTTATTTAAATCTGCTGACCCATGAGAGCTAGATCAAGGATTCAAGTTAAATCGATTGTCAACAACTTTTGCAACTACTGAACAAGTTCAAGAACCCCCTGTAAGGTAACAGAGCAGATCCATATTGAAATCTATTCCAGAAGTGGAAAAGAGTGAATTGCCATTCGACCCAACTCCGTAACTCGCACCTTGGATAACCAGCTAGATCCTAAAGATGAGTGGGATCCGTCCCGTGGGTGTCTCCGGAGCTTCCTTGCTTCATCCTTTCCTGGGGTGTGCATGAAAGCCGGACCAACAACCTAATTGGCGCTAGAAGGAGGGCCGAGAACATCTATTCTTAGTGCACTTGAGTTGAGAAATCTGACTGTATTGTATGTGCTGAGTCTGGTATTTTATCTTTTGAATCCTTTTCCCTCCTCCTCAGCCAACAACCTAATTGGCGCTAGAAGGAGGGCTATGAACTCAGTTCAAGTATTGTAAGGGCATAACAACAACATTTGAAGGACCCACAGTGAACTCCGGACAATTTTGTAAATTGTCAGTATTTTTTTGAAAGTTGTCAGTACAGTTTTTAAAATTGCCAGAGAAGACCTCAAGTTCAGAACAGTTTTATCTCCACTGGCAGTTATCCAATTACAACTCAGAATATCACTGTCAGCCAAGTAATAATGGCAAATTGGTTGGGCCCCACTGCTTTGAACATCCCGGGTATAGCCCATGACTTGCCCAGAAATCCAGAAAGATATCTCCCCAGGTACAAACATGATGGGACAAGAACTGCAGAAGAACACCTGCTAGCTTTCAAAAATGCTTTAAAATTGTTGAATATACAACATGAAGATGTTGCCTGCAGATTGTTCCCATTCACTCTCCAGGAGGGAGCTTATGACTGGTTTTTAAACCTCACCGGCAATTCCATTACTAGCTGGGATGACCTAGAGAAAGCTTTTATATCACAATTTGGGGAAGTGATAGACCCCAGTGTGTTATACCAACAATTTTCCAGCATCAAGAGAGAGTCGGGAGAAAGCGTCGGGTCTTTCAATATGAGGTTCCAAAGAGCTTACGGTAGAATGACCGGCCATTACATCCCAAATGCAAATCTGGCCTTAGAAATCTACAAGAATGCATTGGATTCGGTGACCTCTATTTTCCTCAAGAGAGACATCAATATCACAACCCTGGCAGGTGCTTATAAAGAAGCCTTAATTCTTGAAAGACAGTTAGGGCCTCAAATTCGAGCAGTCCTTTGATATCCTATGTTACACAGAACATGCCTATTCCAGACCCCATTCCACATCATGAGTTAGTGCCAACATGTCATGCTCTACCCAAGGAGACTCCGTTAAGCTGTGACATCCACTCGGCATGTGCAAAATACGAGAGAAAGGTTCGACAAGTTCAAAGTGCGGGTGCTTGAGCCGAACAGTTGTGATCTGGCACCACCCAAATCTGAAGTTTTTCCTGGTGAGTTAAATTTTCCTAGAGATCAAAGAAATATTGATATTTCTAGTTCACCCAAAAACAGTACAACCAGGGTTTCAGATTCTTTCACTTTTCCTGAGGAGACAGAAAGTCTTGTAGAGACTCCTACGGATGAAATGCAAGATTTTCAACAGTTCAAAAGGAGATAGTTATGACTTGAAATGTGAGAGTCCAGAACTTAATAATGATCCTTCCTCATCAGAGGATGATGAAAGTGAGATTCAATATCACTATGCAAAAGTAACTGAGGAGGATAACATCATTGAGGATATGAGGGAACTTAAAGCTGACATCACCCTCTATGAACTGCCTCAGATTGTTGAACAGAAGGTTAACTTGATTGAGGCTTACTCTGGACCACCTGTTGGATTTCAAGAAAAGGAGGAAAAGATAGTAAATATGAATGTGGTCAGCCAACTTGGAATTGATGAGCTTGTCTCAACATAAGCACTGCAACTTCGAACATAATATCAAAGATAAGGCTATAAAGCTGTGTTGATGCGAGATATTGGAGTTTATAATTTGGCAAGCGAGGAAGTGAGAACGATTCTGACTCTAAACCATCACAACCATGATGTTTGGACATTGCACATTGATGAGGTTAAATCTAAGCAAGGCTCAGGTGAAAAGGAAAATTGTAAGCATTCTTCTAGAGGGATAAAAATTGAAGTCCTGGATATTGAAGCAGTACAACAACCACAAAATGTTCAAGTTGTTAAGAACCAGGGCATACGGATAAAACATGATTTCTTTCAGTTGTCACATAATTTTGAAGATGTGGTGGTCTAGGTCTGTCAAGATTTTAAGGTATTTGATCCTGGGGGTTTTTTACATTCAGTCCTTTTGAAAGAACTCTGCAAACCCTTCAATTAGAAGCATAAACATGTTATCATATGATTTGTTATTATATGATTTGTTTAATTTGAAGGAGTTGCGGATTTGTTTTTCAAATGGGACGGGGAAGACGATAAACACAAGTCTTTCCCCAGATAGCAAATTTTTGAAGCACAGTCTGGAGTGCATTTCGTCAACAGGACCTGAAAGGTAATTTTTTTAAATTACTTGCATGGTCAAAAATTTTTTAAGGCACCATTTCTCTGCTTTCCCAACTGCTGCATTTTTTGAGTATGAAGGGAAGTTGTAACATATGTATGCATTGTAAGTAAGCTTTGAGTTTTTCAGTTTTAGCTTGTGCAGTTTATTTCTTTTGTCAGTGCTTTTTATTTCCTTTCTTTGTCTTTTTATTTCAGCTTGCTTTTATTTTAGTCTGTACAGTCTTTTGTTTCAGTTTTATTTGCTTTAGTTCTTCCTTGCAGTTCTTTTTCTTTGTTGTCTGTACAGTTGCAGTTTAATTTATTTCAGTTGCTTTAGTTTATTTCAGTGCTGTTGCAGTTTAGCTTTCTTTGAGTTCAGCAGTTTTAGTTGCTTTGTTTCAGTTCTTTTAGTTTGTTTCTTTTATTGCCTATACAGTTTTTATTTTCTTCCTTGCATTTCCTTTTCTTTGTTGTCTGTACAGTTGCTTTAAGTTATTTTTAGGTCTAGGCAGTTTTAATTGCTTTGCTTTTGTTTTAGCTTAATTTTGCTGCCTGTACATTGTGCTTTGCATCCTTTGTAAATAGCCTTGCAGTTTGTTTTATTCCTTTGTCTGTATAGCTGTGCAGTTTTCAGTGTTTAGTTTATTTTATTTGCAGTCTGTACAGTTTTATTCTATTTTTCTTTAAAGCCTGTGCTTGTCCTTGGAAGCCTGTACAAAGTCCTTTGGCTTCTAAATTTTTTTGTCCTTTAACCTTTGCCTGAGCAATCAATGAAAAGTCAGCCTGCTAAAAATTGTTTATTCTAAGCTGATCAATCCAGCCTCAATCCAGTGTTCATGGTCATCATTATTCCAATTGAGATAGTCTGCTTGCTCTGAACAGTAGAACTATTTTGTTATTCAGGACAAAGGTAGAGAGATGATTGGATCTTGTGTCTTACTTGCCACAGTTGTTTTAATGATAGAAAAACTTGCTATGATGTTTAGTTGGAGGAACTCCCGGGGAATCCAAGAAAAGTCTGGTTATGAGAGGGGACTATGGTTCATACAATTATTTGGGTATCCACGAGAGGCTATCAGTGTCTAGACTGAAACAGTTTCCCAGGATTGATCAAAAAAAATAAAAGAAGATTGTGATTTCCCTAAAAGCATCTCAGATATTGATATATTTTAGAGGGAGAGATATAAAAAAAAAAAAAAGAAAAGAGAGTTGAACAATTAAAAGAGGCGACCAATATTAGATTCCGCCCTACCAGTTGTAAATTTGGGTCGTGTAAATCTAAAGGGTAACTCTGTCTAGGTTTGTAAAAGGCTAAACTAGTAAACAGAGCTCTACTCGGTTTCCCCTTTTACAATCTAGAAAAGTTGATCAGTCCAAAGTTTATCATTCAATTCAGTCATCCTTGAAGAAAGTTTTATACCCTTTGAAATTGCACATCAGAAATCTTCCTTGAAGTAATCCGACCTAGTATGTCCTTGGGAAATTTTAACAGCTTGCAGTTAGCAGTCAATTTATTGTGAAGAATGTCTGTGGCAAGGCATGATGCATGGTCTTTTTTTTTTGAAACCGAGTCTTGGGTTCTAAAATAGTGCTACTATTTTACCCTGCAGATATCGCCATTTGTTGAGAAGCAACACACCCCCACCGAAAAATGAGATTCCATCCTCTTGAAAACTTTGAAATTCCATTTTTGCAGCGGGGACCCTCTTGATCATTTTCAGGTTTTAAATCCAGATTTTGCTTGCCTCCTTTTTAAAGTTGTGCTTTTTCTTGCATTCTAGTTGTGTTATCCAAGAATTCACTTTTTACATGCTAGAAATCATTCATGCTTAAGAAAATCTTGCACCGGTACCGAGAAAAATGCTGAAAACAGTTGCATAAATTCATGAAAAATCAAACTTTCCTTTTTAGGCAATGTCGCGAAATCGCGACACTTCCATTTATGGAAATGTCGCGAAATCGCGACAGGAAAATAGAAAACCCGCCAAGTCATTTTTGCGTAGCGAAATCGCGACACTTTCCATTTTTGGAAGTGTCGCGATATCATGACATTTCCATTTTTGGAAGTGTCGCGAAATCGCTACCGGCCGGAGGAGAGAAAAGCAAGCTGTACGGATCAGCGCGAAATCGCGACATGTCGCATTTTCGCGGAAGAGAGAGAAAATGCATGAAAATCGGCCAAGTAAGAAAACAGGCGCGATTTCGCGACATGTCGCGAAATCGCGACAAATCTGGAGAGAGAAGGCATAATGGTACGATGCGTCGCGAAATCGTGACGCTTTCCATTTTTGGAAGTGTCGCGATATCGCGACGTTTCCATTTTTGGAAGGTGTCGCAAAATCGCTGTCTGTCGGAGGAGAGAGAAGAAATCAGTACGGACCAGCGCGATTTCGTGACATGTCGTGAAATCGTGACATGTCCCATTTTCGTTGAGGATAAATGATAAAAGTGGCTAAGTCCAAAAGTTGCAGCGATGCGCTGCACGTCTCAAAATCGTGGGCTAAAGGGTGCAGCGATGCGCTGCATGTTTCCAAGTCGAAAGAAAAAGTTGCAGCGATGCGCTGCATGTCTCAAAATCGCGGGTAGGAGCTTGCAGCGATGCGCTGCATGTTTCAAAGGCGAAGGGAGAAAATGGTAGCGATGCGCTGCACGTTTTGAGGAAGTTGTACGGTCACCAGCGAGAGGCACGATTTTGTGACATGTCGCGAAATCGCGACATGTCGCATTTTCGCGATCGACAGAGAGAGAAGTAGCGCGGTCGCCAGGAGACGTCGCGATTTCGCGACATGTCGCAGAATCACGGTAGGAGAGAGAAAGTCCTCAAAGTTGACCAGAAGTGCATTCCAGTGGGAAACAGAAGGCATCCTGGGGTAGCGACACGTGTCAAAGCGTGAGGCAGACAAACAGAAGCCGACATGCAAGCTTATTTTGCGGTTTTTAATCTGTTTTAATGTTTTAAGCTTGGATTTAATGTTTATTAAAGAGCTAATATAATCTTTTTGTCTTTCATGCGGGATTCCATCGGCACTTGCGGGACAACCGGGAAAGGCCATAAAGGCAAAGTTAAAGTGCGGATTTGATCGAAGACCGCCATGCTAGAGGAGAAGAAGCCGGTAAAAGCATTCAATGACAAATTTATTGCAGAATTGATAGCATGAAGACAATTTCAACACAGGGATGGCTTTACGGAGATCAGATTCGATGGAGAAGTGGTGACTCATCCGGCTCACCAGCGAGAATTAATGGAGGCATTTATTTGCAGTTGCGGATGAATGCAAGTGGCTTTAGATTTTATCTTCTCCATTTATGGCAGCTGACTCCACGATTTGCAGAAGGGTTAAGTTCTATCCGGACTTTGATTTTAAATGGATTTTTATTGTAAAACCCGGGTCCTAGGGTTTAAGTGTGATAAGATTTAGGGTTTGAGAAGAAGATATTTTTGAAAAGATCAGGGTCTGTCCTGAGTCTATAAATACTTCTTCTCAATGTAATCGCGGGAGGCGGAGACTTAGAAATAAAAGGCTTATAAGCAATTTCTTGCAAATCTTGTGAAATCCTTTGTTTCTGGACTTGGAGTTGATGTGCTTTAGCTTTTCTGTGATAGCATGGCCAGGAGCCTAATATTTTGCGAGTGTGATAAGTGTATCTTCTTTTGTTATCCGTTCCATTTAAAGTTTGTTAGATATATCTTGTAAATCTGAGTTATCAAGTTTAAATATGCTGTTAGGCTTCAGTTGTTCTCTTGTCTGCTAGGGGAAATTACAGATTTGAGGTTAAGTTTGTTCTAATTGCTCTGTCTTCACTGTGTGAGCTAGGCTGTCGGTGAAAGATACCAGTTTTAACCAGCTGCCCTTGGATTTATAATTTTTTGCTAGATCTGTTTCACTCTGCCTTGTGCTCTTAGTTGAAAGTGATCTTAGACTGACTGGACACTTTCTTCTTTGATTTGTTCTGTTGTGAAGCTAGTAGCATAGATAAAATTGACAGTTTAGGGTTTTACAGTTGATGTTTGATAAACTTCTCTTTCTGCCCTACCCTACCCTCTCTTTGTTTTCGGTGAATGATCCATTTTTATTTTCTTTGTTTGTCTTTTATTTAAATCTGCTGACCCATGAGAGCTAGATCAAGAATTCAAGTTAAATCTGATTGTCAACAACTTTTGCAACTATCGAACAAGTTCAAGAACCCCCTGTAAGGTAACGAAGCGATCCATATTGAAATCTATTCCGGAAGTGGAAAAGAGTGAATTGCCATTCGACCCAACTCCGTAACTCGCACCTTGGATAACCAGCTAGATCCTAAAGATGAGTGGGATCCGTCCCGTGGGTGTCTCCGGAGCTTCCTTGCTTCATCCTTTCCCGGGGTGTGCATGAAAGCCGGACCAACAGAACTCAAGATCATTTTTGATAGGATATCTCGATTCAATCATGTCTATTTGCACTCTCATGATCCACCACTCATAAATCTTTCCTATCATCCAATATGCACCCTTTTTTGCATCCTAGCAATGGTGTTTTCAATCAACACATGCCCCTCATTATTCCTTGGGTCAAAATGCAACACATGCTCATAAAAGTCATGCCAAGGAGGCAATGGCTGCATTTGTTCCATAGGCCATTCTAATGTATCATTTTCATCATTGTTCCTACAAGCTTCGATATATGGCCTGATAGATGCATGATACACTTTCAATGGAATTTTGTTCAGAATAGCCTATCTTTCTGCAAACCTATTTATAGGATCATATTTCCATATTTGATGGATTTCTACCAACCCCAAATCCTTTAGATCCTGAGCAATTTGTTCATTTTGGCCCCTTTTTGAAACCACAATATCTTCAAAATGGAAAGACATGGTACAAGTACCAGTCTTACCTATACCTGTGTCATATTTCACATTAATATATTCAATTTTCCTTACATACTCTAATGCAAAAAATATATTAGTAACATAATGTGGGAGTAAGAAAGGTTTCCCTGTAAAACCATACAACCTAATAACAACCCCCTGGGTGAGAATAAACCAATCACCCTCTTTAGCATATTTATTCTGTAAAACCTTTTCAGCCTTAGAGGTTAACCTTCTGATTTCCCCATACATTATTTTTATAGCGGGACCTAGAAATTCCCTATTTAAATTATAATATGAATCGGTTATGTACAACACATTAGTCCAATCATACACTGGTAAAGTCCTTCCTTTATCATATTTATCATTAACAGAAATAAATGCTATCTCTTTGGCCATAAAGAAAAAGAACAACCACACTAAATAGGAAGAAAAATAGAAATAGTACTGAGGACCCCTCTTGATAGCAAACAACCCTTCATGTATTTCCTTAAACAAATACCCTGGCCGGTAAAAAATATAGGTCAAGCACTTTTATCCATAACTGTAGAGTCATAACTTTTTGGGTTATATAGGCAATTAACCAAAGCAATTTGCCACCCATGAACTTTTTCATCATTTTTTAACCCTGCCACCATAGCCAATATGGAAAATAATTCTGGGTTTTTAAATTCAGCTATGGGAATAGGA
Organism: Wollemia nobilis; assembly: GCA_028583015.1. Lineage (NCBI taxonomy): Eukaryota > Viridiplantae > Streptophyta > Pinopsida > Araucariales > Araucariaceae > Wollemia > Wollemia nobilis. Next base: position 188,650 of record JAQPPZ010001900.1, on the reverse strand, counting down.
GTTTTAGGCATCCTTCCTCCATTAGGTGGATTTCTCAACTGTGTATAAAGGAAATTATTATTTTTTTTAGAAGGAACGAAATATTTTTCCTGGTCTATCGAGTCAAAGACCTTGGGCTCAAGAGAGGGTACATATCCAGTAGCAAAAGCAGAAATAAAAGCATATGTACTTAAATAAAAAAGCACTCTCCCACTTCGATTTTGAACAACCCTTTTTTTCATTGTAAAAAATTATGATTGCTTTAACTAGTTCAGAGTAATGGTGCACAAGAATATAAACATACCAGTATAGCAACAAATGAAAAACAAAAGTAGCAGGAGAAGACGTAGAAACCCTAGTCACCATTCTATATTCAATACGTTTTCAATTTTTTGTTGGGTCCTTCCATGTCACTACTGTATCACCAATTCTAGTATCTCGATCAATAAATTTTTCGCTCATGTCTTCTCCACATCTTATTGCTAAAGGTGAAGTAGACAGACCCACTATTGTTGTTTTCTAAGCATTTATTTTTGGAGCCATGAGGCTTTTATCACACAGAGCCTCTTTTTTTTTAACTAAACTTGAACTAAGATAAAGAAGAATAGAAAGTGACGTAGCGGATTTACAAAATTAGGGTTTTACATCAATTGGAAACATATGCATGGTGTGCATTAATTGCGGTTGGTGGGATGGATTTGCTCGGATCCCCTTGTGCATCATTTCTACCACCATTTCAAATATTTTGAAATTCTAACCAATGATTATCCATTGTGCGAATTAAAATTCTGCTTACCAAAGATCTCCCCATTTACAAGGTGGTTCCTTTATGTGATTATCAAAGGGTCGCGTGGTAAAATTTTGAAATCCTACCAACAACTAGCTATTCACCATATTTAATAAAGGAATGTTTATCAAAGTTGTTCGAAAATGGTTTTCTCCCACAAATAGTAGAAAAACTATGTGGCAATTTTGAATTTGAACTGTTATATCCGATAATATAGCACTTTCTAATTTCATCTTCTCTCTTGCTGGTGACTTCTGGTTGGTTGCAGGATGCTGACAAAAATTCTTTGAACTAGAAATAACTTTGGAAATATTTACAAACTTACCATAATATACATTATGTACATAATTTTTATCCGCTTTTCTATTTGAAATAGAGTTTTAAATGAAAAATATTCATTGTGATGGGTAGAACCATACCCTCCTGATCCTGTAATTGGAAATAATTAAATTACTTTTCAACAAATATCTCATAAGGGCCTTCCCAAAAAGCGTCAAATTTATCATGATTACCCGACTTAGCTTTTCTCACATTCTACTTCAAAACCAGATCTCCCACTTTAAATTTTCTACAGGTTGTATTTTTATTAAACCATCCTTCCGTGTCTGCCATATGTTTCTGGTGATTATTATAAGCCTATTCCCTCTGTTCTTCTAATTGTAGAGGCTACATTAATCGGGCATCCATAGGTTGACCTCCTTCTCCATTTATCTTATGAAGCAACTTTAGTGTTGGTATTTCCATATGTATAGGCAAAATAGCTTCTTTACCATAAACTAAAGAATAAGGGAATGTATTGATGGATTTTTTATTGAAATTCTATTAGCCCATAGTGCTTGGTTATTCAAGGAATTCTAGTTCCTCTTATTATTTTCTATTGTTCTTTTCAAAACTTTGAGGAGATTTTTATTTGTAGACTCGGCTAGACCATTACCTTGTGGGTAATAATTGGAAGAAGTCTTCAAATATATACCACATATTTTAGTAAACTCAATCATTTCTGATATGATGAAGGTTGGTCCATTATCTGTAATTAGTAAATCTGGTACACCGAACCTTGTAATCAAGCTTTCTAAAAATTCAATCACCACCTCCTAATCATCTTTTTTAGTAGGGATAGATTCAACCAACTTAGTAAAATAATTTGTGGCAGTAAGTATATACTTATGGTCAGTTGATGAATTGGGTTCTATTATCCCAACAAATTCTAACCCCCACTACTGGAAAGATTCTTCAACTTGGATAGGTTTTAAGGGCATAGGAGCATTTCTATTTCTCCCTACATATCTCTGACATTGCTCAAAACTCTTGGTGACCTTGTAAGTGTCTAAAAAAATAGAAGTCCAGTAACAACCTACTCAGAGTATTTTCAAAGCAGTGAATCTTCTTGAATAATGTCCTCTAAAGAGACCTCCATGGAATTCATTTAACACATTTCGTTTCTCATCTTCTCTTATACATTTCAAAAGTACACCATCTATATTTTTTTTGTACAACCCTTCTAATTGAAGGGTGTACTTCAAAGCTTGTGATCTAAATCTTCTTCTTTGTGAAGCATTCAGACTTTGAGGACACATTCCAGTGTAAAAATACTCCACAAGATCATCAATCTAATCAGTGTTTCTTTAACTTGGATCTGATTCTGTATTAGCCATCACACCTTGGGGTTCCACATGCTCATTTGTAGCTTGTTTGGCCAATTATTAACACATGGCTCTACCTCTTACTATCTTTGTTGGATGTATCTCTACATCATATTCATGTATCTTAGTCACGCAACCAGCTCTTTTTTTCCAAGTTCTCCTTGTATTATAAAGTTTCTAACATCAGGATGGATCACATAAACAATGATTTTTCTCTGTTATAGAAAATGCTTAAATTTTTTCAAAGATTTCATGACAGCATAAACTTGCTTTTCAATAAAATTGTATCTCTCCTCATGCTCATGCATGGTGAAACTCATAAAAGCTATGGGTATTTCTTCATTGTCTATCCCTTTATGTGTAAGGACTGTAGCATAACTTTCTAGTTCACCAACAACATATAGAATAAAATCTCGTGAGTAATCAGGATTAACCAGTACATGTGCTCGTTCTATCTCCTCTAGGATTTTTTTGAAAATATTCTTCCTTGTATCAGTCCATTTGAAAGGTGTATCCTTTTTCAATAATTTATTCATTGTCTTAACAATCTGTGCAAAATCTACAATAAATTTTCGCATAAAATTTATTTGTCCAAAGAAATATTGCAAACCTTTCTTATTAATTGGTAGGGACAATTCCAGAAGTGCTTTCACTCTATCAGGGTCAATCACTAATTCAACTTTAGAGATGACATGACCAAGTAAGATAACTTCTTCTACAGTGAATATGGATTTCTTTGGGTTCAAAGATATTCCAAATTCTCTGCATTTTTCAAATACTTGTTCAAGGTGTGTTATATTATCTCTCTCATGATGAGAAAATATAGTCATATCATCTAAATAAATAACTATAATTTTACTAGCAAGTTCACCAAAGGCTACATCCATTTCTCTTTAGAAAGTTTCTCTGACATTAGACAAACCAAAATGCATCCTCTGATAGGCAAATGTGCCCCATTTAGTGGTAAAAGTAGTTTTGAATTGATCTTCATCTCTGACCCATACCTGATTATACCCTGAAAAACCATCTAGTAAAGAGAACCTTTTTGCCCCTACAACCGTGTGTAAAATTTTATCAATATGAGGAAGGGGATAATGGTCTTTGAGTGATGATCTATTTAAATTATTAAAGTCTACACACAATATAATGTCTTCATTTTTCTTCTTGACTAGTACCAAGTTTTCCACCCAGGTAGAATATTTAATAGGATACACTATTTTAGCTTGAAGAAGTTTTAGCAACTCCAACTTCATCAAAGACTCTATCTTTGGGTTTACTGGTCTTTTCTTTTTCCTAAAAGGCTTGGCTCCTTCTTCTAATTATATGGTATGCTGGATAATTTCTTTTCTATACGCCTTTAGATCACTATATACCCAAGCTATGATATCAGGTAATTTCTTGCATAATTTCCTGATTTGGTTCAATTCTTGTTCTATACAACTAACCTCGACTTTAATCATTTTTCCCGGTTCTAACTCCACTTATTTATACCAGCACTTATCAAATTTTATTTTATGACCTATAGCCCTATCATTTTTATCAAACAAACTTTCAAGGGTGATAAGCCCCTTGGGGATATGACTATTCTTCAACTGAATCATATCCTCTTCCTCTTCGTCTTGTAGATTTTTGTCACTTGAGTAGTTCATTTCATAAAAAAAAATCTAATATTTTCTCATCATTTTCAAAAACCTTTTAGAATATATTCTTGTCTGGCACTGAGGGTCTATATATGAGTCTAACTGTCTTGGATTTCTGAATAACATTACTGACAAGACATAAATTAGCTCCGACTAATGCCAATAAATCTACATGGGTATATTGTTCTCTAGGAATAGACTTCATATTTAGCACCTCAAAGGCTTCTAAAATATCCCATACTTTATTTCTATAAGCCTTTAAGTAGTGTTATTTACTGATGCATTTTTTGTGACTTGATTCACAATAAGTTATGAATCTTCATAAATGAGTATTTGTTTCACTCCCAATTTTTCAGCTTTTCTTAGTCCTAAACAAAGTGCTTCATAATCTATCACGTTATTGGTGTAACTCAATGTCAACCTATAAGAGAAAACCCTTTCCTTACCTATGGGGAAAATAAAAACTATTCTAGCACCAAATTCATTCTTACACCTAGCTCCATCAAAGAAAAGTTTCCACATCTTATTAGTAGATTTGTTTTCTTCGATAGCAGGTGTCAATTGCTTTTTGGGTTTTTCAATGGAATAACTTCCTATTTTTGTCTCTATCATGGCATTGAAATCCTGTAGAGAAAACTGATCTTCTGCTTGAATATCTTCTAAGGTCTCTTCCATTATATCCACTTCTTTAATTTCTTCCGTCATTATATTCACAGTGTCAGTTTCCCCTATCTTTTCTACATGAAAAGTAGATGGTTTCTCATTAAAGATCTTAATCCTCCTACCTTTGAAATCTATTCAAAATGTGAATAATCTAGGGATAGGTATCCTTCTATTATTGCCATGAATTCTCTAGATAAGCACATACCAAAACATGGTGCCAAATCTACCACTACTACTTCTTGTATAACCACCATTGGGGCATCCTATGAAGTTGTATAGGAATATATTTAATCACTCCTAAAATTTTCATTGGAGTACCATCCAACTGTAGGACGCCTGGATTGCTCCTAATGTACTCCATACTCATAATGTCACATACTTATTTGGGTATTACCGTAGTAGTAGCACCTAAATCTATTATGTAGTTGTGAACAACCTACCATTCCATTTGAAGATATAAATAAAAGGGAGGAGGTCTATTCTTTCCAGTAGTAGATGTTAGATTTTCCTAGACTGTATTTGAATAGGACGTATTTTTTCCTTATATTTCATTATCTTTAGAGATTCTTGTAGGAGATAAATTTTACTAGGGAACTTAAGAGCATCATACATACTCGCCTTTGAGGGAGTCTTTTTCATTTCTTCAACTATGTTGAATGTAGGAGATTTAACAATTTTTTCTATTTTCTTAATGAAGGTATCATATCTATTTATGTATCCTTGGGAAGCTTTAGTTCTTTGCATTTTTTTTAATGAAGGGAATCTCAACCTTTCCTTAGCTTGGTCTTGAGTCTTAGTTTCCTTTCGTGGAGTAAATTCTTTATGTATTTCTTGCCCTTTGTCTGGGGCTGAAACCTGAGATTTTTTCTCATAAGGTAAACCTCCTTTGGGAGCTGATTTGGTAGCTGGGGGGAAATTAAAGGTTGAAACTCTTTAGGATATAATTGTAGAGGTTTTTTACCTGATTTGGTTAGGACTGCAACTTTATCTATTGTAGGCATCATGAAATTGTGGTCCGTTTCTCTAATCATATTTACATGACCTTTCATGCTTTTATTTTCTTTCTCAACAACTATACTCTATACATAATGTTGATGGATCATACATGAACTCTCTCCATGTGGATCATTACACATGGTGCACCAATAATAAAAATTTGCAGAAGGCTCAGCAACATCTTTTGTTTCATTTGTATAAATGATATTTGATCTTTCCTACCCCCTGTTACTTGACTGTACTGCATCCCTTGTTATTTGAGGAAACCTTCTTGGTTGAAAATTCATCTTAGCTTATCTTTTCTTCATTTAAGTCATATCATTTGCTAGATTTTTTATTGTATCCAGTACAAGAGTGAGTTGATTATCAGGGATTGACTGAGTTTGTGGTGTAGGTAATGCAGGAATTATAGGAATAAGAGGTAATGCCAGAGAGTTGAGGCATATGTATGGTAGGAATGGAATGTGGCCCATTCTATTTTGGGAGATCTGTGTTTGTAAAATGAGAAGCACTAGAATAAGTAGCATTGGGATCTTTGGGAATATCAATAAAAATAGGCATTATTGCTTCAGGCAGATATCTTCCTATGGTAATAAGATCTCTTTCTGCTATAGAAGCTTGTTGATAAATGGTAGGGAAAGTGAATATTTGTGATTGTCATATTATCATACTAATATCTGTATCAAAATCTATTGAATGATAATATAATGCTTGCTCCGTGGTTGGTTTTAATCCAACTGGTACCCTTTCCCAGGTGTGACTGAATCGAATATTAAAATAAAAAATTTCCTCTTGAGGATTTTTTCTTATAATGGTGAACTAGCTGATCAGGGAGAACGGATCTGCATATTGATTGAACTCATCTACAATTTTATCGGTGAGTTCTTCCCTGGTCGTGATCGATTGAGGAGGAAGCGCTCTATACTAATAGAGCATTTTTCCTTTTAATGAGATAACTAGCAATTTGATCATCATGTCTTCTTGAGTTATGTTGTAGGTTGCAGCCAAAGCTGCAACATCTAAGCAATGTTCATATACCATTTTACTTTTTTTGTCATATGAAGGCAATACCTTCAATGTTGCTACAGGAATCAGATTCCAGGCCACCAAATTTAGTGGACCTATGTGGTTCCATGTAAGATAAGATAGTGGAGTAGCCATTGTAGAAACTGTACTACCTATACTATAGAACTACTGGTAGTCTTTGAAGATGGATTAATACTAGAAATAGGCAAAAAAAAAGGATACAAATGTGGTAATACTGGTAGCATGTGGATTTGATCTAGTAGATAAAACTAGATGCACCTTTAGGCTACTAAGATGTAACTCAAAGAACTCAATGGGTTCTTCTGAGTTTCTTACTTTAGATCTGGTTATCATATAAGTAAATAATCATGAGTCTTTATCCAGATAAACAGATAAGGTATTTCTTGGGTCTATACCTTCGAATGGAGTCGCCAGGTGATTTGATTTGGATTTTAAATATCAAAGGCAAACACCAAACCTAATAGAATACTTTGGGATTTAGGGTCACACCGAGCGTGCCAAAAACTATTGGAACAAAATCTACCTGTGGTTGTTATTTACGCCTTGATTTTGTCAACATTGAATAGACGATACTGATCCTAAGATATTTTGTCTAATATCTAGAGGAGGCTGGTTCCTTAATATTTTTTATGAGAAAAATGATAAGAGAATTACTGAAATAGAGGGAAATATATCCGAGGCTAGAGCTTGCTTATGGTATATATTAAACAAAAACTAAGATGAACACATATACTTTAAAAGCATTCAATATATCTTCACGTAGAAATCATGGATTTACCAATGTGATTTAGATGTCTGTATAACACACGTATATATCAGATTTCAACTCCAACAATATGATTTATGTTTTGCATAAGTCCAGATTTTAGAACAAACACAATCTATATTTCAATAATGTGAATATAAGTGAGAAATGTTAATACATACACTTGCACAATGTAAACAAAGCCAAATAGAAGTGTAATTGTATTGCTTGTATTCAAAGTACATACATCCAGTCTTGTAAACGTCCAAGAGCCAACCCATTTTCCAAGTACGTTTACCCTTATATATACTCTATGGTGAGTATCTTCTTAAAATTAGTACATTCTGATATAAAATTAATCATAATCAATCAGACTATAATCATGCTTCCACATCCTTTTCATGGCTTCTAACAAACAAAATCTAATAGTAGGAATCTAGGGATTGATATTTTCTACTATCTACTTTCAGTTACTAACACAGGCTCTTGGAGGCATCTTATTCATTACTAAATATATCTATGTCGGCAAAACTCATCAAGTCGTGAAATCATGACACTTTCCTTTTTGGCTCTTTCAGGTTGTGTTGCGGATGAAAACCCGACATGTCACAAAATCGCAATACCTTCTCCTTTCGTGCTCCTTCGGGCTATATTACAGGTGAAAACTTGCCAAGTCATGAAATCGTGACATCTTATTATACTTTATCTTTTGTGAGCAGCATGTTGGAAAAAAATTGCCATGTCACGAAATCGCGACATTCTTTCTCTTTCTTCTCCTTCGTTTTGTATTGTGGGCGAAAATCCATAATGTAGCAAAATTGCAACGATTTTTTGCTTTCTGACCTTTTCAAGCCACATCCTAATGAAAAACTGACATGTCGCGAAATCGTGACCTTCTTCATGCCTTAGCCAATTATGTCTCAAAAATGAAATACTAGTATTTCTATGCAAAAATATGCTATCTACTGGAGGTAGTCTCTTTTAGACTAACACAACCCTTATCATAGAAGAAACGAAATACCTCTCAAAAATGGATATAGATTCATTAATTAGCTTTCTCACATATCATGAAGAGAGAATTGCCAATAGGAATAAGGATAAAGAAGGAGGTTCTATAGAGGAATAAGCTTTTTAAGCAAAAGAGAATTATGGATGAATAGGTCATGATAGGGATTTTAGAGGAAGAGGAAGAAATAGAAGAGGAGGTAGAAGAGGCTCCTACGATGGTAGAGGTCGAGAAATATCTCAATATTCAGATAATGACCAGGCTCATGCTGCAAGAGGAGGATACAGTGTAAGAGGAAGAGGTAGAGGTCAAGATATGAGAAATATGCAGTGTTACAATTGTAACAAAAATGACAATTATGAGAGAGATTGCAGGCTGAAAATCAACACATTACAGAAAAGAGGATTCCTATGAGGATGATACTTTGTTCTATATGATTGAAGAAAAATTGGAGCAAGCAAATTTCCTCTCTACACAGAATAGCACAAAGGAGACATGGATCCTGGACAGTGGTTGCACAAACCATATGACCGACAAGAGGGGTGTATTTTCATCTCTTGATTCTTCTTATAAATCTAGTATCAGGATTGGGGATGAGAAGAGCTTGAAGGTGGTTGTGAAAGGAGAAATGGAGGTTCCTACTAGGAAAGAAAAAATAATGAAGGTAAAATATATTTACTATGCACCCCGTTTGAAACATTCATTAATGATTATTATTCAAATGTTGGAAAATGATTATAAGTTAGTGTTTGAGGATAGAATGTGCAAAATTTATGATCAGAGGAGAAAATCAATTACCACTGTAAATATGACCAAGAACAGGATCTTCCCATTACAATTTTTAGATCAAGTGGGAGCTCTAGCATTTTTTGGTGTAGAAGGTAAGGAGAGGCTATGGCATTTACAATTTGTGCATTTAAATTATAAGAGTTTGAAGATGCTTTCACCACTTGTCTATGGGTTGCCAAAATTTGAAGACTCCAAGGAGGTTTGTGAAGGCTGTGCACTTGGAAAACATGCAAGGGGGAAGTTTTCACATGGTGAAGCATGGAGGGCCCAACATCCATTGTAGTTGGTTCATAATGACATTTTTGGACGAATGCAGACATAGAGTATGGGTAAAGCTTCTTACTTTCTGACTTTTATTTATGATTTCTCGAGATATTGTTGGGTTTATTTTATTAATAATAAGGATGAGGCATTCAATTGCTTCAAGAATTTTAAGGCTCTAGTTGAAAATTAAATTGGTCATTATATCAAATATTTGAGGATAGATAGAGGAGGTGAGTTCCGTTCTCATGAATTTGATGACTTATGTAGTGAGTTTGGGATTAAAAGGCAGAAAACAAGTCCTTACACACCTTAACAAAATGGGGTGGCTGAAAGAAATAACAATACTTTGGTGGATATGGCATGATGTATGATGCAAGAAAAAGGTATGAGTAAGTTTTATTGGGCTAAAGTAATTATGACTGCTAATTACATTTTAAATAAAAGTCCTACTAAGAGTCTTTAAAATATTACCCCTTATGAATGTTGGTACAAAAAGAAGCCAAATGTAAATCATTTTAGAGTTTTTGAATGTGTGGATTTTGTGCATGTTACTGGTGATAATAGGAAGAATTTGGATGTAAAGAGTGAAAAATATTTTTTTAGTGGGTACAGTGAGCAATCTAAGGCTTACAGGTTCTTTAATCCTCTTTCACATAAAATAATTTTTGATGAAGGGGGAAGTTGGGTATCACAAAAATTATTTTTTGAGGATGTTTTCAGTGAATATAAGGTGGAACCAATCCATGTTTCAGTTCATACCAGCCATGAAAAAGTTTCCAGTTCATCTTCTGCAAGTGCACCTTCAAGTCCAAGAGAAGGTTCTTCCTGTAGTTCTCCACCTCCATCACTACCGGCCAAAGGAAAAGGTAAAATATTGTTGAAGGATCACTCAGAATCTCAAATTCTTGATAAGAATTTTTATAAGAGGGTGAAAAGGAGTCAGAAAACATAGATTAATGCAGTAATAGAGAGGTTAGAGAACCTGCATATTTATGGATATGATGACAGTGGAGATACCAAAGGTGATGTTGCAAACTATGCACTTGTTTCACAAGTTTCTAAAGTTTCTAAATTTGTTGTTGATGATTTTGAGCCTTCATGTTTTGAGCATGCTAGTACTAACAAAATGTGGATGAAGGCTATGCAAGAAGAAATGCATTCTATTTAAAATAATGATACTTAGGAGTTATGTGATTTGCCCAAGAATAGGAAATGTGTAGGATGTAAGTGGGTCTACAAGATTAATAAGAACATTTATGGATCCATTGAGAGGTACAAGGTACGATTGGTAGCAAAGGGTTTCACTCAAAAATATGGTTTTGACTATGAGGAAACATTTGATCCAGTGGTAAGGCAAGAAACAATAAGGATGTTGCTATCATTGGCAGCTCATAAAAGTTGGAAGGTGCATCATATGGATGTCAAAAGTGTATTTCTCAATGGGTATTTAGATGAAGAAGTATATGTGGAACAACCACAAGGTTTTTTTGTCCAAGGAAAATAAGATCAAGTCTATAGGTTGAATAAGGCTCTATATGGGCTGAAGCAAGCTCCAAGAGCTTGGTATGCTAGAATCCATGACTACTTCTTACAGTGCAATTTTGAAAGGAGTAAGAGTGAGCCCACTTTGTACTACAAAATGGAAGGTAATAATATTCTTATTGTATGCATTTATGTTGATGATATGTTATTTATGGGGAATAGTTCTTCTTTGAATGATTCTTTTAAACATGATATGAAGAAGGAGTTTGATATGTCTGATTTGGGTTTTATGAGTTACTTTCTTGGGATGGAAGTACATCAAAATAGCAATGAGATTTTTGTTTGTCAAACCAAATATGTAAGGGATATGTTGAAGAGATTTGGTTTGAGTGAATGTAAACCTGTAGCAACACCCATTGCACATGGGGAAATCTTGATTTTGGAGGATGGAGCTAAAAGGGCAAATAAAATAGAGTACAGGAGTATTTTTGGTAGCCTTATGTTCCTTTGTAACACTAGACCGGATATATGCTTTGCTATTTCACAGTGTTCCAGGTATATGGCTAATCCATCATAGTTACATTTGAAGGTAGCGAAGAGGATTTTGAGGTATGTTCATGGAACAATTGATTATGGGATCCACTACTCACAGGCAAAGAATTTGAAGTTAGTGGGATTTAGTGACAGTGATTGGGGAAGTAATATTGATGATAGGAAATCCATGAGTGGGCACTATTTTTCTCTTGGTTCAGTTTTGGTGACATGGAGTTCCAATAAATAAGCTACAGTGGAATTGTCTTCTACTGAAGCAAAGTATATTTCACTTACATCAGCAAGTGCACAAGCATTGTGGCTTCAAAAGGTGCTAGGAGAGATTGGGGAGAAGCAAAGGACTCCAAATACTTCATTATGTGATAATCAGAGTGCCATTAAGTTGGCACATAATCCTATCCACCATACTAGGTCCAAGCATTTCGACATCAAGTACCATTTCATTCGGGACATGGTAGAGAAGGAACAAGTTAAATTGAGGTATTGCTCCACACATGATAAATTAGTAGATATTTTTACTAATGGAGCAGTAAAACCTTAGTTTTTGCTACTAAGGGAATTGATAGTCAGTACCCTTACCAGCAATGGGGAGAATATTGGAAATCTGGTCAACCATACATTAAAACAAAAATTCAGGCTGTTAGATGATATTTTTAGCCTTGGAAATAATCTCCTCTTAGAGGAGGCAAAACGAAATCATAGAGCTTCAAAATATGTGTAATATGAAAAAACAAATGGGCTCAAACAAACACCCGAGTCAAAATTTATGGCTGAAATACTAAGACATGTAATAAACACCGTCGATGTAGATCCGATGGATGTGATTTTCTAGGTTAGGATTTGATTTGTTTTTTCTTAATTAAGGTAGTTTTAGGGTTTTCTTTTATGAATAAGAATATTACATTGTAGCAAGTGTGTGAGCTCTTCCAGAGCCTATGAGGATATTGTAACAGAGTACTGAAACTCTTCCAGAATTATTCCAATTAATAAGAAGATAATAGTTGCTCCAATTTTGTTTTTTTGTATTATTATTTTTCTTCAAAAAATTGAAGCAAACCTATGAGGGAAATAAAAAGGTCAAGATGGCAAAACTATAAAACCACAAGAAATATTTTGAATATTTGAATATGGAATATGAGGAAGACATTACATACTTCATGTGGATGATATTTTTAGTACCATGCATGGACTTGGATTTGAAATTTAAGAATCCAATGTTGCTAAAAAAGTTTTAAGGTCACTTCCTACAAGGTATGATGGAATACTTTCAGCTATAGAAGAGATGAAATATATTGATCATTTGACTATGGATGAGTTACATGGAATTCTCGCAAATTATGAGATGAGAATAGTAAAGGATCCCAACTCCAAGAAAGAGGTAACTTTCAAAGCATCGAAGAAGACAAAATATAAGAAACCAGAATCAAGTGGTGAGTCAAGTAGTGATGAAGAAGCTAGCTATTGTAGAAGAAAAAAGGACTCAAGAAAGCACAAAGATATGAAAACAGTGAAATGTTTCAATTGTTGGAATTTTGGTCACTATGCATCGAATTGTCCAGAAGCTGTAAGCAGTAGCAGTGAAGACATACATGATCATAAGAAAAAGGAAGGAGGAAAATCAAGGTATGAAAAGAAAAATAGGTATGGTAAAAACAAGCATGAAAAGAAGTATTTTCAAAGCACAAGAAGAATTTTTATGTTCATAAGGGAATCAATGCTTCAAGTGATAGTGATGAAAGACCCTCAGATAGTGAATAAGAAGAGATTCTATTTTTTGCAATAGGAGAAGAAGAAAATGCTCCTATTGAAGGTAAAGTTGAAAAGTATGAAGATGCTCTTGAAGATCAAAATGTAGAACAAGATTCAAAAAAAGAAGAGGAAGGTATAGTAGATCTAGAAGAAGAATTTATTACTACTCTTAAATAATTGAAAAATGTTAGAAAGCATAATTCAAATTTTAGGGCTCAAGTTTAAGAATGTGATGAAGAAAAAAAAAGCTTATACAAGACCTAAAAAACTTGATAGCTAAGACAAGGATATTTAAATAAAATTTAGAGGTAAAAGTCTTAGAATGTGAAATATTAGAACATGAGGTAGTTTCACTAAGGATGGCAGTGAAATATTCTAAGGACAAGTTACACAGGTTTGAGAAAAGTTCAAAAACTTTGGATAATATTATCAATGCACAAAGATCTTCATCTATCAAAACAGAAATTGGTGTTGAAGAAGAACAAGGGGAACAAGAAGAAGGGTCAAGCTCAATCTCAAAGAAAGAAGTTTTAGAGGAAGAGAGTGAACAAGAAATTGAGACTTATGAGGATAAGTTGAAGAATAGAAGCTTCATTAAGAAAGGAAACAATGCACAAACAAGGAACATGGATCATCACAAAGAAGAAAGGACTAAGAGACTAGTGGGCTCATATAAGATTTCTTCAAAGGATGTTTTTCATGTAATCGGTTTGGTCACAAGGCCATGCATTGCAGGGTTCATGGAAATAAGGAATATGGTTTTACTAAGAGGAAATTTAAATATGGACATCTCTTCCAAGGATATTGCTACTCTTATAATCAATTTGATCATAAAGTAATCTACTATAGGGTTCATGATAGAAATGTTTATGGCTTCACCAAGAGGAACTTCAAGTCATTTGCACTATCTAAGAACCACAACATTAAGTATTATAAGTGCAATAATATTGGGCATAAGGCCAAGTGGTGCAGAACAAAGTTTCTAGAGCTTCTAGAGACAAACAAGAATATAGGGACACTCAAAAGGATCAAAAGGGTATGTTGAAAAGGAAGGTAGACAAAGGAAAAGAACATTGTATGCTGGGAGTAGAGATACTCCCACCCCAAAATTAATCACCTTAGAGAGAGGAGGTGGGGAGGGGGTTGAGCTAAGAGTCTTATATTTATCCCCAAAGGAGTCCCTTTTTCCATTGATGTCAAAGGGGGAGATATTTGAGTAAGGGGGAGAGAATTCAGTCAGGAGGAGCAGTTTCTCATGGGGAGCAGATTTGGAATCCAGTGGTTGAAAAAGTTGTTTTTAAAAGGGTTACCATCAATGACAAAGGGGGATATTGTTGGAAATTTTGAGTATAGTGTTGTCATTGATGTCAAATATTTGAGGTCATAGGTTGATGACATTAGTTGTCATTGATAACTTGGCATGGCAAAAAGACAAGGTTTATAAGTTGGTTAAAATGCAAGGCAAATTGACAAAAATAAAGGGTTAAAATATTTATATTTTAAGCCCAAGAGGTTTGGGACAAAGCTCCAAGTGATTGGTTAAAAGGTTGAAGGCCCTGGTTTAAAAATCCTAAAGGAAGCAAGTGACTAAGGCTCAAAAAGGAAATAATATTATAATATTTAATATTATAATTTTTTTATAATATTAAAGTTAAAATGTTAAAGCCTAAAGTTAAATTATAAAATAATTATAATATTTTATATTATATTATTTTATAACCCAAGGTGGGTTTTGGCACCAATTTTAAAAAGAATTTTTAAATTCTTAAAAGTGTCGACGTTCGAAGTGTGGGTGAAAAATCCATATAAATATGGATAAATTTCATAGCCCTAAGGTGGTATTCGATATGTGTTTAAAGTGTTTAATGTGCGATTGATTCGAATATCTGCATGCGAAATCGTGAGTGGAAGAAGACGAATTATTATTTAAAAAAAGAGAAAAGTCTTGGATGTGTTAAGGAGAATATCATGCGATCTTACTCCCAACCAGGTGGTTGGCCTAGCGGTAGACTAGGTAGTGTTTAAGGCGCAGGTGGACAACAGGTCATGAGTTCGATTTCGGGTGACGATAGTTTTGAAACAAATTCTTTTGGCAGGAAATTTTGAGCGGAGGTTAAAGTGTGCATCATGCATTATTGTCTTCATGTGGGTGGTTGGCCTAGTGACAGCCCAAGCAACATGGGTGCACTGGCGACTAGGAGGTGCAGTGGTCGAGTCTCACCATGTTTTTGGTAAGCAAAATATTTAATTTTATTAAACCTAAGGTTGAGTTGCTAGGCGCTTAAGGTTGAGTTGTTAGGCGCTTAAGGTTGAATGGTTAGGCGCTTAGGTTATGTTTGATTTTTTGAGCGCCATTGGACTTAGGGAGTTATAAGGGAAATATTTTTTATTTCTTGCCATTGTTTAGAAGAAAAATATAATGGAGAGTGTATTTTTTTGAAATGTTATTTTTGGAGTAATAAGGAAATTAGTGGCAAATATTTTTGGGTATGTTTGATGATATTTTAAGTGGGAGATAAAAGGTGTAGAATGTACCTTTATTGTTTGTAATATTTGATTCATTTTTGAGGGACTTGGTTCATGAGTTAATGTTTTATTTTGAGAAACCAAAAGAGGTATAGAGTATTGGTTTGGAACAAATTGTGCACATAATTTGAAGGTTTGCTAACTCATAAAGAGGTGTTGTGCTAACCCTTTTATAGTTGCAAAAGATATTGTGTGTGAGATATTTTTTTGAAGACATATCTCCATAAGAGCAAGCTAAAAGGTATGGGCATATCATTCCTTGGTTTAAAGTGTTTTTTGTTAGGAATAATTTTTGGAACATAAGGTGGAGTGAAAAGGATTGTTTGATAAGCATTGTTGGAAATGTTTGAGTGAGGATTGTGTGCTTCATTGTTGAATGTTTTGAGAACATTTGAGATAGATATTGTGAATTATTTGAGTTAGGGTTTGAGACCTACATTGTGCTCTTTGTTGGAAGAAGTGTGAAAACACTTGTTTAGGGTTTGTGAGAAAATTGTGCTTCATTGGTTGAATGAATGTGTGAAGCTTTTTGGCATTGGTTTTGAGTGATATTGAAAGTGAATGTGTAAACATTAGAAATCAGATTTGTGAAAGCAAGTGTGTGCATCAGGAAGATAAGTGTGCTAGACTAGATCTATCTTTAAAAGAGAAATAAATGTGAGACATGTGAAAGCGATAGACTTAATGATTGAGTAGAACATATTGAGTCTTTGATAGAGCATATCATTCTCTATATGTTCCAGAGGTTAAATGAATTCTAAGTAGAATTTGTTTGTGTGAAGAAAGCTTTTTGAAAAATATTTAAGTTGTGTTTGTATGCAAGTTATGGAAATATTTGAGCAGGTTTTGTGAGTGGCTTGAGGATATATTTGAGCAAGTATTTTGAGAAGACTTGAAGGTATATTTGAGTAGAGTTGATAGTAGGTTTGATTGATGATTTTTTCAAGCTTTGTGTTAAGGCTTGAAGGAAGATTTGAGATAGATTTGAGAGCAGGTTTGATTGATGATTTGTTCAAGCTTTGTGTTAAGGCTTGGGGTAGATTTGAGATAGAATTGAGAGTAGATTTGTGAGAAGAGTTGATAGCATGTTTGATTGATGATTTTTTCAAGCTTTGTTAAGGCTTGAGGTAAATTTGAGATAGAAGTGAAAGTAAATTTATGAGCAAAGTTAGAGAATATTTATGCTAGACTTGGGATAGAGTTTGGTGTAGATTTGAGATAGATTTGAGAGTAGGATTTTGAGGTGATAGAGTAAAGAGGATAGTAGTATCTAGTGGATAGAGATCCATCAACCAATGTAGTGGGGATATAGGTCTCCTATGGAGAGAGATCCATAAGCTAGAGTAGTGGGGGTAGAAGTCTTCTAGAAGATCACCAACTAGAGTAGAGGGGATATATTTATCTTGTGGAGAGAGATCCATGAACATATCAAGGGGAAAGAGTTATTCTATGGAGAGAGATCCATGAACTAGAGTATGAGGAAAAAGTTCTCCTATGGAGAGATATCCATGAACCAGAGCAAGGGAAAGAGTTCTCCTATGGAGTGAGATCCATGAATCAGTTGGGGATATAGAGTTCTTCTATGGAGAGAGATCCATGAACTAGTTGAGGAGATAGATTTCTCCTGGATCAAGTTCCATGAACTAGAGAAAAGGGGAAAGAGTTCTCCTATGGAGAGAGATCCACAAATCAGAGCATAGGGGATTGGTGTCTCCTTTGGACAGAGGTCCATAAACATTGTAATAGGGAATTGATTCCCAAGAGATTTGTTGAGAAAATTTAGAAGAAATATTTTCTCCATGGAGTAGCCCACATTGGGTGAACCACATTAAATTTGTGTCTCTCTTGTGTGTGATGATTTGTGCATTGCTTTGATTACTGCTATTGATATTGCCATTGATAATATTGGATAATATTGTTTGGAAAAGAAAAGTAAAAGTTGGTCTTATACTGTTCACCCCCCTCTCAGTATAAGCCTGTGTTCTTCAATTGGTATCAGAGTGGGTTCCTTCGGAAGAGTCTAACAACTTGAAGGAAGAGGTTACAGGAACACATATGGCATCTCAAAATGGATCTTCATCAAATAAGGCACCATTGTTCGATGGGAACAATTATGCTTTCTGGAGCATAAGAATGAGGACTTACTTGATGGCACAAGGATATGAGACATGGCAAGCAGTTGAGGATGGGTTCACACCTACAACTAATCCTCCCATAGATAAATATGGTAAGATCTTACATGTGAATAATGCCAAGGCTATGAATGCAATATTAAGTGGATTACGTGAAGCAAAATTTGTGAAAGTTATGCATTGCAAATCAGCAAAAGAGATTTGGGAAAAATTGAAGCAAACCTATGAGGGAAATAAAAAGGTCAAGATGGAAAAACTACAAAACCACAAGAAAAGGTTTGAAGATTTGAATATGGAAGATGAGGAAGACATTGCTACATACTTACTTCATGTGGATGAGATTGTTAATACCATGCGTGGACTTGGATTTGAAATTGAAGAATCCAATGTTGCTTAGAAAGTTTTAAGGTCACTTCCTACAAGGTATGATGGAAAAGTTTTAGCTATAGAAGAGATGAAAGATATTGATCAGTTGACTATGGATGAGTTACATGGAATTCTCATAGCTTATGAGATGAGAATAGTAAAGGATCCCAACTCCAAGAAAGAGGTAACTTTCAAAGCATCAAAGAAGACAAAAGATAAGAAACTAAAATCAAGTGGTGAGTCAAGTAGTGATGAAGAAGCTAACTATGGTAGAAGAAATAAGGACTCAAGAAAGCACAAAGGTATGAAAATAGTGAAATGTTTCAATTGTGGAAATTTTGGTCACTATGCATCTAATTGTCTAGAAGTTGGAAGTAGTAGTAGTGAAGAGAAATATGATCATAAGAAAAAGGAAGGAGGAAAATCTAGGTATGAAAAGAAAAATAGGTATGGTCAAAACAAGCATGAAAAGAAGTTTTTTCAAAGGCACAAGAAGAGTTTCTATGTTGATAAGGGAAGCAAGGCTTCAAGTGATAGTGATGAAAGACCCTCAGATAGTGAAGAAGAAGAGATTCTATTTTTGGCAATAGGAGAGGAAGAAAATGCTCCTGTTGAAGGTAAAGTTGAAAAGTATGAAGATGCTCTTGAAGACCAAAAAGTAGAACAAGATTCAGAAAATGAAGAGGAAGGCACAGTAGATCTAGAAGCAGAACTTATTGCTGCTCTTAAAGAATTGAAAAAGGTTAGAAAGCAGAATTTAAAATTCAGGGCTCAAGTTCAAGAATGTGATGAAGAAAAAGAAAAGCTTATACAAGACCTGACAAACTCAATAGCTAAGACAAGGAGATTTAAAGAAAAGTTAGAGGTAAAAGTCTTAGAATGTGAAATATTAGAACATGAGGTAGTTTCACTAAGGATGGAAGTGAAATATTCTAAGGACAAGCTACACAGGTTTGGGAAAAGTTCAAAGACTTTGGATAAGATTATCAATGCACAAAGATCTTCATCTATCAAAATAGGACTTGGTTTTGAAGAAGGACAAGGGAAACAAGAAGAAGGGTCAAGCTCAAGCTCAAAGGAAGAAGTTTCAGAGGAAGAGAGTGAAGGAGAAATTGAGACTTATGAGGATAAGTTGAAGAATAGAAGCTTCACTAAGAAAGGAAACAATGCACAAACAAGGAACATGGATCATCACAAAGAAGAAAGGACTAAGAGACCAGTGGGCTCAAGACAAGATTTCTTCAAAGGATATTGTTTTTCATGTAATCGGTTTGGTCACAAGGCTATGCATTGCAGGGTTCATGGAAAGAAGGAATATGGTTTTACTAAGAGGAAATTTAAATATGGACATCTCTTCCAAGGGTATTGCTACTCTTGTAATCGATTTGGTCATAAAGCAATCCACTACAGGGTTCATGACAGAAATGATTATGGCTTCACCAGGAGGAACTTCAAGTCATTTGCACCTTCTAAGAACCACAACATTAAGTGTTATAAGTGCAATAATATTGGGCATAAGGCCAAGTGGTGTAGAACAGAGTTTCTAGAGCTTCCAGAGACAAGCAAGAATAGGGACACTCAAAAGGATCAAAAGGGTATGTTGAAAAGGAAGGTAGACAAAGGAAAAGAGCATTGTATGCTGGGAGTAGAGATACTCCCACCCCAAAATTAATCACCTCAAGGAGAGGAGGTGGGGAGGGGGCTGAGCTAAGAGTCTTATATTTAGCCCCAAAGGAGTCCCTTTGCCATTGATGTCAAAGGGAGAGATATTTGAGTAAGGGGGAGAGCATTCAATTAGGGGGAGCAGATTTGGAATCCAGTGGTTGAAAAAGTTTTTTTGAAAAGGGTTGCCATCAATGACAAAGGGGGAGATTGTTGGAAATTTTGAGTATAGTGTTGTCATTGATGTCAAATATTTGAGGTCATAGGTTGATGACATTAGTTGTCATTGATAACTTGGCATGGCAAAAAGACAAGGTTTATAAGTTGATTAAAATGCAAGGGAAATTGACAAAAAGAAAGGGTTAAAATATTTATATTTTAAGCCCAAGAGGTTTGGGACAAAGCTCCAAGTGATTGGTTAAAAGGTTGAAGGCCCTGGTTTAAAAATCCTAAAGGAAGCAAGTGACTAAGGCTCAAAAAGGAAATAATATTATAATAGTTTAATATTATAATATTAAAGTTAAAAGGTTAAAGCCTAAAGTTAAATTATAAAATAATTATAATATTTTATATTATATTATTTTATAACCCAAGGTGGGTTTTGGCACCAATTTTAAAAAGAATTTTTAAATTCTTAAAAGTGTTGACGTTCGAAGCATGGGTGAAAAATCCATATAAATATGGATAAATTTCCTAGCCCTAATGTTGTATTCGATATGCGTTTCAAGTGTTTAATGTGTGATTGATTCGAATAACCTACGTGTGAAATCGTGAGTGGAAGAAGATGAATTATTATTTTTAAAAATAGAAAAGGCTTGGATGTGTTAAGGAGAAGATCATGTGATCTTACTCCCAACCAGGTGGTTGGCCTAGCAGTAGACTAGGTAGTGTTAAAGTCACAAGTGGACAGCAGGTCGTGAGTTCGATTTCGGGCGGCGACAGTTTTTGAAATGAATTCTTTTGGTAGGAAAGTTTGAGCGGAGGTCAAAGTGTGCATCGCACATTATTGTCTTCATGTGGGCGGTTGGCCTAGTGGTAGCCCAAGCAGTGTGGGCGCATTGGCAGCTAGGAGGTGTAGTGGTCGAGTCTCACCATGGTATTTTTGGTAAGCAAAATATTTAATTTTTATTAAACCTAAGGTTGAGTTGCTAGGCGCTTAAGGTTGAGTTGTTAGGCACTTAAGGTTGAATGGTTAGGCGCTTAGGTTATGTTTGATTGTTTGAGCACCATTGGACTTAGGGAGTTATAAGGGAAATATTTTTTATTTTCTTGCCATTGTTTAGAAGAAAAATATAATGGAGAGTGTATTTTTCTGAAATGTTGTTTTTGGAGTAATAAGGAAAATAGTGGCAAATATTTTTGGGTATGTTTGATGATATTTTAAGTGGGAGATAAAAGGTGTAGAATGTACCTTTATTGTTTGTAATATTTGATTCAATTTTGAAGGACTTGGTTCATGAGTTAATGTTTTATTTTGAGAAACCAAAAGAGGTATAGAGTATTGGTTTGGAACAAATTGTGCACATAATTTGAAGGTTTGCTAACTCATAAAGAGGTGTTGTGCTAACCCTTTTATAGTTGCAAAAGATATTGTGTGTGAAACAGATTTTTGAAGACATATCTCCATAAGAGCAAGCTAAAAGGTATGGGCATATCATTCCTTGGTTTAAAGTGTTTGTTGGAATGAATGTTTTGGAACATAAGGTGGAGTGAAAAGGATTGTTTGATAAGCATTGTTGGAAATGTTTGAGTGAGGATTGTGTGCTTCATTGTTGAATGTTTTGAGAACATTTGAGATAGATATTGTGAATTATTTGAGTTAGGGTTTGAGACCTACATTGTGCTCTTGTTTGGAAGAAGTGTGAAAATACTTGTTTAGGGTTTGTGAGCAAATTGTGCTTCATTGGTTGAATGAATGTGTGAAGCTTTTTGGCATTGGTTTTGAGTGATATTGAAAGTGAATGTGTAAACATTAGAAATCAGATTTGTGAAAGCAAGTGTGTGCATCAGGAAGATAAGTGTGCTAGACTAGATCTACCTTTAAAAGAGCAATAAATGTGAGACATGTGAAAGTGACAGACTTAATGATTGAGTAGAACATATTGAGTTTTTGATAGAGCATATCATTCTCTATATGTTCCAGAGGTTAAATGAATTCTAAGTAGAATTTTTTGTGTGAAGAAAGCTTTTTGAAAAAGATTTAAGTTGTGTTTGTATGCAAGTTATGGAAATATTTGAGCAGGTTTTGTGAGTGGCTTGAGGATAGATTTGAGCAAGTCTTTTGAGAAGACTTGAAGGCAGATTTGAGCGAGTTGATAGCAATTTTGATTAATGATTTGTTCAAGCTTTGTGTTAAGGCTTGAAGGTAGATTTGAGCAAAGTTGAGAGCAGGTTTGATTGATGATTTGTTCAAGTTTTGTGTTAAGACTTGGGATAGATTTGAGATAGAAGTGAGAGCAGATTTATGAGAAGATTTGATAGCAGGTTTGATTTATGATTTGTTCAAGCTTTGTGTTAAGGCTTGGGACAAATTTGAGATAGAATTAAGAGCATATTTGTAAGCAGAGTTAGAGCAGATTTGTGCTAGACTTGGGATAGAGTTTGGTGTAGATTTGAGATAGAGTTGAGAGCAGGATTTGGAGGTGATAGAGCAAAGAGGACAATAGTCTCCAGTGGATAGAGATCCATCAACTAGTACAATGGGGATAGAGGTCTCCTATGGAGAGAGATCCACAAGCCAGAGTAGTGGGGGTAGAAGTCTTCTAGAAGATCACCAACCAGAGTAGAGGGAAAGAGTTCTCCTATGGAGAGAGATCCATAAACTAGAGCAAGGGAAAAGAGTTCTCCTATGGAGAGAGATCCACAAACCAGAGCAAGGGGAAAGAGTTCTCCTATGGAGAGAGATCCATGAACTAGAGCAAGAGGAAAGAGTTCTCCTATGGAGTGAGATCCATGAACCAACTGGGAAGATAGAGTTCTTCTGTGGAGAGAGATCCACGAACTAGTTGAGGAGATAGAGTTCTCCTAGATCAAGTTCCATGAACCAGAGTAAAGAGGATAGAGTTCTCCTGTGGAGAGAGATCCACAAATCAGAGCATAGGGGATTGGTGTCTCCTTTGGATAGAGGTCCATAAACATTGTAATAGGGAATTGATTCCCAAGAGATTTGTTGAGAAAATTTAGAAGAAATATTTTCTCCATGGAGTAGCCCACATTGGGTGAACCACGTTAAATTTGTGTCTCTCTTGTGTGTGATGATTTGTGCATTGCTTTGATTACTTGCTATTGATATTGCCATTGATAATATTGGATAATATTGTTTGGGAAAGAAAAGTAAAAGTTGGTCTTATACTGTTCACCCCCTCCTCTCAGTATAAGCTTGTGTTCTTCACTATCTATCTAGGTATCATAAGTCCATACATCCTTGCTTTAAAAGGATTATTTTTTAACTCTTCCACTATATTAAAGTTGGATGCTTCTATTGGCTTCTTTTTAGGTTTTTTTCGTGATTCATTAGACATTTTTTTATATTCTTGGGTAGCTTCAATTATTTATATTTTGGTTATTAAATGGAATATAAGCTTGTCTAATGCCTATTCTTTCATATTAGGCAACACCTCTTTATATTTCTTAGTATACTTCAAGCTATAAGGGTCTTTTCATGGCTTTGGCGTAGATGAAGTTTTTTTATTCCTTATAAACTAGATTCTTTTCGGTTCGAGGCACATTTTTCTCTTTAATATTTTGAAACTAATATGAGACCTTGAATGGTTCCAAATTTTGAGGATCTACTTGTATTTGTATTTTTCCAGATCTTGTCAACACTGATATATACTCTTCTTCCAAAGGATCCTGAGTAATCATGATTTGCTCTAGTTTCCATAACATGTTGACTTAACCTTTTGAGATATTTCAACCTTTTCAGTAGCCATCTATATATGATATTGATACATGTTACAAGTATCTACAGTGTGATGATCATTGCATACTATACACCAAGGGTGGCTTTTAGATTTTGAAGTGGATGGATCTTGATCTTGATAGCTATTATTAACCTTTTCAACAATATGGTTGCTTGAGGATTTCATTTTACAACATATGGGAATATTTTTAACTAAGATCTCTCTACTTCTCTTTTTTCAATTGTTACATTATTATTTAAAGTCTTCAATGTGGACAATGCTTCTAATATTATAGATGATTCTTTAGACTTAGGCACTAACAGCTTTGGCAATGTGGGTACTGAAGGTAATACTTTAGGCATGGGAATAGGTGCAATTGAAGGAAGACAAGAAAACATGAGGGGATCCATGGATGATTCACTTTTCTAAGAATATTGGGCTATGTCTAGGAAGTATGACATTATGACTCTCGAAGATAGTCTCCCAAAGAAATTATAATATTCTCAATGGTAATGGCAACTTGATAAATTTTAAGGAAGTAAACTATATTTGATTATTGGGTTTGTAATACTAAATCAGGTCCTAATGCTTTGATATAATAGATGTATGCCAAAGTACTTGATGGCCTGATATTCTTAAGAATTCTTTTCCAAGTTCTACTAAATTTGAGAGTGAAATTAGTAATTACCTCCTAAGGATTATGCTATATGATAGTAAACTATGTAAGAAGTGAAAAGAAATTTGCTAGCTCATTAAATA
Source organism: Wollemia nobilis (assembly GCA_028583015.1). Classification (NCBI taxonomy): domain Eukaryota; kingdom Viridiplantae; phylum Streptophyta; class Pinopsida; order Araucariales; family Araucariaceae; genus Wollemia; species Wollemia nobilis. The sequence continues at coordinate 163,961 of JAQPPZ010001900.1, read as the reverse complement.
TTCCACAAATACTCTAGCTAGATCAGCCCATGTTTGGATGCTATTATCTTCCAAAGTTCAATACCAGTTAAGTATTTTTCCTTGGAATTCTAACCATAATTTCATCATCTCTTATATTATGGATTTTTGCTAATGACACCAAAAATTGACAATGTTCATAGGCAGCTTTGATTGAGCCATCATAAGTAGGAAGCGTTTTCAGTGCAGATTATGGAATATCATTAACATTTGTTAGGCCTAGGGACCTAGTGGTATTCTAATTGGAAAAGTTTGAAAGAGCCTATTGTAGATTTTGATCCATAATTCTAGTACATGGAGAACTTAGTGGTTTAAATAAATTAACAACTAAAAAATCAATGCTTTCTGGACAAGACTTAGGGAGTGAAATTTTGATATGTCTTGGCTTATGAGTGGTAACTCTAAAAATAGAGGTGGATTTTCTAATTTCTTTTATGTAGACCTTATAATCATATAAATATATAAAAAATACACAGATTATGAATTTTAAAAAGTAGAACTGATATTCTTATCACAACATAATTTTGGGTTCTAAATTTTGAGGGAAGTCACCAGATGAACATACAATCCATACAATTAAGGTCAATATTGTTCACCTAATCTTGAGCTCTCTAGGAAGGTGAGATGAATTTGATCATTTTATCCCACCGAGTGTGCTAGAAACTTCTATGCTATTAGAATAAAATATTCTATTATTGTGGAAAGGCGTTTACACCTGATGATTTTAGACGTATTATAGAATTGGATGAAACAAAATATTACTCTCTATTCCAACCTCTAAAGAATGCCAGCTCCTTTTGATGAATTTTGGGAAAAGGGATAGGAAAAGAGTAAGGGTTAGAAAGGAGTATAGGTTAGAGAATTTCAGGGAAGGGTGGATGGGATATAGTGTAATAACATTGAATCTCATTGATTAATATGCTATCAAACTAATTATATAACACTTAACAAACCAACCATTATCACCTATAATTATAAATTCATTTAGCTTATGGCATTTAATCTAATAATTCCAAGGATTCAAACAATTAGCAATCTAATAGGTAATTCTTCGCTTTAACAAAATAGACTAAGTGTTGAATGTAATAGAAATGACTTAAAATAAATGTATACAGGCTCTAATCATTCCAAGGACTTCAATTTCTAGCAATCCAATAGGTAATCCAAATAGCATAATTACTTTAATAAAATACACTAACAATTAAGTGTAACAAAAATGACTTAAAGCATAATTCACATAAAACCTACAAATTGCACAATAATGGAGGCCAAACATCTATCACTTCGTTGATCAACAATAAAATTACAAAGTAATAACAAGCAAGGACTATAAATCCAACCCTTATTATGAGGTCTCTCTTCATATTTATAGTTTACAATTTTGAATCTTCTAGTGGGAATATAGTTGTATGGTTATTTGGAGAAGAACAACCTAGTAAGAAATCAGATTTGCTAATGTAGCAGCTCCAAATTTCATCTTGAGCATAAATTTGAATCCAACCCATTAATCTACAAGTACCTTCTACAAGTGGTTGCATTATTGAGTATGTTGCTTTCATGCTTGGATGTCATAAACTAGAACTAGCTAGTGAGCACCATGGTAGTTGTAGGTCTAAAATTTATAGTAAACTAAAAAGTTGCTTAAAACTAGGCCTTTTCTTTGCTTGTAGAGCTTCTCTAAATAAAATCATGGTTTTGGTTCGTTGATGTCATCATCGGATGTGTTTTGGTCTTGAGCACCTTTTTTTCTTTTGTGTTATTTTCTTCATATGCATGATTATAGACTCTAGCTTGAGAATGATGACATCATCATCTTGAGAAATACAATTTTGAGCATATTTTGATTTCATTCCCTCACATTCCAGTTTTGGGTACTTTTGATCTCTTTGCATGGCTTGGAGCTGTACTTTGAACTCACTGACATCATGGATTATTTTGGTCTAATTTTGGGTATTTTAGGCTTGAATGCTTACTTCACCCATTCCCACAGGGACAATGCTTTGGGTTGATATCACTATTGATGTAATTATGGTTTTGAACATCCCGATCCATGTAAGGCCTCTATCTCCAACACTTAAGTGAATTTTGAGGTTTCCAAAAGAAGTTTTACTTGCTATGCAAATATGGTTAAAAATTTGACCCACAAGTCTCTTCATACATCGTATTTTAAAATCTCTTATTCTAGCATCCCAATGTCTTAAACACAATTCTAGGCAATGCAACTATTTAATGCATTTTTTTTAATTAAAAATTAAAAACTATTCCTAGGAATTTTAATCTAACAACTATTTAATGTCACAAAATACAGTTAACATTGAACAACTTATCTATTCTCTAACAACATCAATGTGTTCCTCAAAAATAGTGCCAAAAAGTAATGAGTGTCATTAATGCTCACAACTTATTTATTTTTTCAAACTAGAGTATCTCCTAAGGCTATATGCATTATAGGTCTTAGAATTGCATCTAATATATTAGATATCTAAGCTAACATATGGAAACTAAGAATCACAATGTCTGTATAGTATTCATGAAGAAAACTATACTAAATCTCACACTTTACTACTGAAAGGAAACTTGATTTAATTGTAATCTAAATGTAGAAATAAACCAAGCAACAACTTATACTTAATTGAAAATAACTAAGCTAATTCAAAGCAAATGAAACACAATATATTATTGAAATAAAATAAAATTTAATGCTAGAATAAAACTAGATCTAACAGAAATCATATTCCAAGAATTAAATAGAAATAATAAGGTAAAATGAAACTAAAATTAACAAAAATCATACGGTAAAAAGTAACTAGAAATAACAATACACACTTGTAGAAGATTAAATCATATTATGCTATTCTAGAAATGGAAATTAACTAAGGTAAATAGAAAATGAAAATGAACTCATCAAATTTAACTATGATATTCCAATTGCTGAAATAAATAATAGAAAATAAGTTAATCATAAAAACCTACAGTCATACTAATGGTCCTTCCACTATTCTAGAGATTGGACCCTTGCTTTGAGGCTTAGTGGGAGGAAGAAGGTTTCAATAGAAAAGTAGTCTAAATAAGTCAAAATCTCATATTCAAAAGAGCTGAACAATTTAGACTTAAGATAATATGTTGAGGGTCAAATTACTACATCTCTTATTCAAACTTTATCATAAACTATTACAACTACTAACTTTTCCCAATAGGCATACAATATTATTTATAGTTAAATTCTTAACTATTCAGCCTATGAACAAGGTTTATTTTAGGTAATGACCTATCTCTTAATTTAATACATAAGCCTACATGTTAAATATATCCAATCATATTAAAATAAGAGGTTGATTTGGATAAGACCTCCTATTTTTGGACTTTCATTGGTTGTTGACTAGTTTGAAATAAATTTAAAGTAATCTGAAACCTCTAGTGTGCTTTACAACTTCGATCTATGTGTAACAAGGTTCTAATCATCATCTATTTCTATTTTATTCTGGCACATGATAACAATAGGGGATCCTAAATAAGTGATAGACTAACTCTCCATTCATGTGTGTAAATGCAAATCCACATTCATGTTGATTGGTTGGTATTTAGTTCAAACTCATGACTCATCACCTTGATTGGATGCTTCTAGGGCGATGCAACCACTTTGCTTGTATTTTCCTTCCACATGCAAATATTCTAGAGCACTCAATGTCCTATTATTATGGCACTTTTCCTAGGTCCTATTATTTAGGCATCTGAACTATTTTGGTACCCAAGTGGTGCCAAATCACTACTTAGGCATGGTATAGATAGTTTTCTAATCATTTCAAATTAATAGATTTTATTCTCAAAGCTTAGTAAACATTATTGCTACTTTATTTTATCCTTCAATAAGAATAAATCATGCAATTAGTCCCTAAAACACACAAAAATCAATTGAAAATAGCTAAAAGAAATATCTTTAATTCACTATATTAAAATTTAATATCAACATAAATAATGATTAATACTTGGTAGGTACTATGGTATTTTAATAAAAAATTAACAAAAAGAGTTAAATTATTTGAAAAATGAGACACTTTTGTAGTCTCATCATAAAAACTTCTTGGGAGCTTAGGGATTCCACCCTACACATAGGCCAAATATTTTTGCAAAAAGTCTACATCTCTTATTTTGATACTTGTGTTTATTGGATGAAAACCATTTGTGGATTATGTTACTGAATAATTCATTTTACTTCATTATACTTTATTAGGCTACCCTTAAACTCTTGGATATTCCAAGTGATGCACTTCATTAAGCATGAGAACCAAAAATGTGGGTAAGATCATTAACCTTACCCATTGCTATCAACTTTGCACCTTCTTTCCCTATTTGATATTAAGTATTCCTACATGTTCCTTGGTATGTATTTAGCTTCATATTTTTAGTATATTTCAAACTCACTCCTATTGGTTTTAGGATGGACTCCAAACCTAGTGTAGGTGTGAATACCTCCATAGCCCTATCATAAGATTCTTGGGTATCACCTCCACTACCTATTCCTTTATGTTTTCCTCAATTTGATTTGTTAGAATCATTTTCTTTCTCTTGGATTCTATTTTTCCTTTGGGATCTCTTCAAATTTTAGGGTGGGTTCTCTTATGGGCTACTTAGTAGATCTAGAATTGGTTGAGTGTTATAATTTATTTTTTAAACTATTGGTTCATTTCTTAGGTCGTGAAGAGGAGTTTCTAGGATCTCTATCTCCATGATATTCTCCCCATCATTCATTGGGAGATTAGAAAACTTATTGGTGGATATGACTACATACTCTTTATATGTTTGTTTCTTTGTATGTTCTTTTGTTTAGGTAGTTTAAAACCTCTAGAGATGATTTCCTCTTGTGCTTTCTCTAGGATCCAATATTTACAATCTCTAGCTACGTGACCATATTCATGAAAAATCCTATACCTGAAGAGATGTTCTCATAGTCCACATCTTGTTCTCAGGTATCCTTCCCAAACTACAAAGTAATTATTTTTGGTAAGGTCTTGTCAATATTGATGAGAACACAAATTCTAACTAAGATAATTTGTTCAAATTGGTTTGTATTGCATGTTGTCATTAGATAATATCCTAGAGTATTTTCTATTGTCATGAAGACAACTTGATTCTAAAACTCTACTAGAAACCCAAAAGGTATCATCCAAAATGGGGCTACTAAGGGCCTTTCCTCTTTTACCTTGAACTTGGTATGCCAGGGCCTCATGAAAAGCCTTGCCCTACCTAAACACGAAGGACCCCCTAGAAAACTTGTGTACTAACCTTCTCATTAGCATAAAAAACTAAGAAACAACCATTGGGGTAAGCAAAAATATCTAACTCACCTCTAGTTCTCCACTATCTAGCATCCCACATCTTGAAAGCAGGGAGACCTAGATGAAGACCCAAAAACTAGTACATTAATTGTCTACATTCTATTACATCGATTCCATTTTGTATGTCTAACATTTAAAGTTGGACTACAAGAGAGCCATCTACCACTTCATGCACCCCAAGCTTGTTTTCCTAGGTTTTATTTTGGGCATTCTCAAAGGTCTACAATTAATCCTAATGTTATTAACTATATTTGTTTGCAATTATTATCCTCTCAAGGTATCCTAGAAGATCATATTTGGAAAATTTTTACTAAAACATCTTCCCATACTAGGGATCATCTTATTTTTCTTACTATGATCAACAACATTGGTCCCTGCTTGATTACTTTCCATTAGTCTTTTTATATCAACACCTACTTCTTTGAAATATCTTGATCCCTATGTAACTTACGTGTTTAAATACATAAAAAGTGATCAAAATTATAATCATAACTTTTAATGAATATGAAACTACCCAGTATTGATTCTTTTATACAAAATTAAAAAAACAACTTCTAATCAATATCCTTTACTTTTAGTATGATAATTTAAAAGAAAAATGTTATAAAGAGTTGAAACACGTTACAAGACTAACATGGTATTTCACCATTTCATAATATTACCTATCACCATTGAATGAAATTTCATAATGTTTATAAAAAACATTATATTTACTACAACTCAACAATACTTTCCACTTCAAATATGTTACATTATAAATTATATAATCAATAATAAAATTATTTTATAATTAATTTTATATAATTAAAAACATAATTAATCCTTTGAGATACTTTTTGACTCCTTGCATGTATTTGTTTAAGAATTCTTTTTGTCCAATTCTTAGGCACGGTGAATAAATTATCTTTAATTTTAATAATAATTTTTTTTGTAATACTTATCTATAACCATATCGTCCCTTTAAAAATAAAATTGTTTACTTTGGTTTTTGTTTAACTCATATAAATTTTATAATAACTCTTTTTTAGGCAAGAAACTTCACAAATCCTTGGATAAATATAAAATTAATAAAATCTAACTAAAAAATATTTGATTAATTAATTTATTTTCTCAGAACTTCAAGAGCTAAGTGGTTTGGTAAGGGCAGTGTGGTTGGACATTTACCAAGAAGAGACCTAAGTGGTTTGGTGAGGGCAGTGTGGTTGGACACTTACCAAGAAGAGACCTAGATTCAAAGGTAAAAAACCTGAGCTAATCCCATCTCACACTGGCAGGTAAACAAGAATGAGAAAAATAGATTTGTTGGTAAATATTTGATTAATTAATTTATTTTTTCAGAACTTCAAGACCTAAGTGGTTTGGTAAGGGCAGTGTGGTTGGACACTTACCAAGAAGAGACCTAAGTGGTTTGGTGAGGGCAGTGTGGTTGGACACTCACCAAGAAAAGACCTAGATTCAAAAGTAAAAAACCTGAGCTAATCCCATCTTACACTGGAAGGTAAACAAGAATGAGAAAGATAAATTTATATTCATCATTGAACGTACACTTTTAAAAGATGTCAAAATCGGCCGTTCCGTTGATTTAAGGGGTTGCAATAATTGTTTAATAAAAGTGTCTGTATTTATGATTAAACGTACACTTTTAAAAGACGTCAAAATCGGCCGTTCCGTTGATTTCAAGGGGTTGCAATAATTGTTTAATAAAAGTTGTGAAAGTAAGGTATTACACTTTTTATGTGAAGACTTAAAATTTCTAGAAATATTTGGACAGTTATTATATTTTTAAACAATATTTAAAAAATATATTTTAATTATTATTAGATTTTTTTAAATTGATTATAAGATTAAAAAGAATTTTATTTATATTTTATTACGTTTTACAACAAATCTGAAATATTATTTATATATCAATAAATAAAATTTAAACTTTTTATCAGTTTTTAATCATAAAAATATAATCACTTAAATTAATATCACTTATATTTCTTAAAAAATAACAATTTAAAATTCTTTAAACTTTTTTGTATTTATTGTATATTTAGTAACAGTAAGTGGAAAGAAATTTCAACGAATAGTTGAAAATAAACATGTCGGGTTTCGATGTTAACAGACAGAAAGAGAGAGCAAGCAATGTTATAAATTTAAGATAGGATTGAGGCGGGGTAAACTCAGTGTGGCGATTAATCATGTATAGCCTTATACCCATGGCTGTTTACGAATCACTAGCTACAATAATAGCTGGTGGAGCTCAAACGCCACCTGAGATCATTGTTATCACAATTTCAGTCTCAGTTTTTTTCTGGGCTTTATATAGATTTAGAAGGAGTGCACTGAGATTACCCCCTGGCCCCTTTGCGTTGCCCGTCATTGGAAATCTCCATCAGTTGGGAGAACTTCCACACCAAAATCTTCAACGCCTTGCACACAAATATGGCCCGCTTATGCTCTTCAGATTGGGATCCATCCCCACTGCCGTGATTTCCTCTTCGGAAATGGCAAAGGAATTCTTGAAAACTCACGATTTGGTGTTTGCTAACCGGCCTTACTTTACCGCTGCAAAGTACGTGGGTTACGACACCAAAAGCTTCGGGTTGGCTCCTTACGGCCCTTACTGGAGATACATGCGCAAGCTCTGCCTCGTCGAACTGCTCAGTCCCACCAGATTGGAGACCTTCAGAGCCGTACGCGAAGAGGAGGTGTCTCTCGCCATGCGTTCCATGTGGGACAAGAGCCAGCGTGGCACGGTTCCCCTCAATCTGACCACTAGCCTTCTGAATCTCGTCTCCGCCATACTTTGGCGAATCCTGTCGGGCACCAAATACTCGGGCGATGACGTGGACAAGGACGGAGAACTTAAAAAAATGACGAGGGAGGTCGCAAATATGGTGGGAGTGTTTAACATGGGAGATTTGTTTCCTCGTCTCGCCTGGGTGGACGTCGTCATGGGAACCAGGCGGCGTATGAAGCAGACGCACCATTTCTTCGACGTACTGGTCGAAAAGATCATCGACAAGCACGTGGAGCGCAGGCAGAGCAGCAGCCATGGGGAGGAGGAGCGTACCAAGGACTTGGTTGACATAATGCTAAACTTGGAGATGAACGACAACAGTGGGGACGTTAAAATAGAAAGAGAACATATCAAAGCAGTTGTCTTTGTATGTTAATCTTATCCAGTGGTTGTTTTATTTTTAGGTTAGGTAGAGAAATTAGTTACAACCACTATTTTAGTAATTGATTCAAACGAAAAAGACTGTTAGGTCCGAAACCAAAGGGACTGTAGGGACTGTTCCGTCTCCGACCCAATGTAAAATGGAGTACAGTTCTACTTATCAAACTAATTTAACATTTTTATTTTATGCCTCAGGATATGTTTTTTGCTGGAGTGGAGACAACAGCTACAGCGTTGGAGTGGGCGATGAGCGAGATGCTGAGAAACCCCCGCGTAGCAAAGAAAGTGCAGGAAGAAATCGAATCCGTGGTGGGGAAAGATCGAGTTGTGAGAGAGAGCGATTTGGCAAAGATGGAATACCTTGGATGTGTTGTGAAAGAGACGTTGCGATTGCATCCGCCAGGGCCCCTGTCGGTTCCCCGCGAATCAAGAGAAGCTTGTAATATTGGAGGATACGATATACCGGAGAAAACGAGGGTGTTGTTTAACGTGTGGGCGATAGGAAGAGATCCGGCTGTATGGGAAGATCCGTTGGCGTTCATGCCTGAAAGGTTTGTAGGAAAGAATATCGATGTGCAAGGGCGAGACTTCAAGATGATTCCGTTTGGGGGAGGAAGGAGGTCATGCCCGGGGGCTGGGATGGCGCTGGGAAGCATAGAGCTTGCTTTGGCCCAGCTCATGCACTGCTTTGAGTGGAGAATTGAAGGAGAAGGCGATCCATCACAGTTGGATATGACGGAATCCTTTAAAAACAGCATGCACAGAAAGCATGATCTTTTCGCTATTCCTATGCTGAAATTGCACGGATGCACTCTGTTTGCTGAGTAGCCAGATAAGGGCTCTCCCTGTAGTTATGACGCAAACAGACGTCTTCTTTCATCGTAGGAGAGTGCATGTCTATGTTTGGAAGTAGTATTTGACGGTTGCTATAATTAAGATGTTTTAAGAGGAAAATTTAGGAATATTTTAATTAAAAAGATATGTAAATCACTTACTTTGCATTTGATTTTCGATTTATTACAAGGGCTTCCTCTTTTATATGGAAATAGAGAATTTCGGGAGTGGTTGAAATATTCTATAATGCAATCTCTTTCGACAAACATCCCCTTTAGTTGTGTGACACCATTGATTTTTCAATATTTCAATAAGTAATTTTTTTTTTTTTTTTTTTTTTTTTTAATTTTTTTTATTTATTTATTTGGGTGGTGTGATTGACCTCTCTTAGAGCCGAAAGCTACCCTTATCAATAGGGAATTTAACATACAACCACCCTCTCACACACTACGCTTATCAATAGGAAATTTAACACACAACCACCCCCTCACACACTCCTCCATCCTTGCTAGGTTTGAACCTTGGACCTCCCAAAGAATAGAGTTTTTCTTATCGTATTATTATATTTTATATAGCATAATAAAATAAAATTTAATTTTAAAATTAATTTATAATTTTTATAAGGTTTAAATTTTGAATTATATATATAATTTTAATGACTACAATACTTAATTTATATTGGATAAACATTACCCACAACACGTGTTGTAGATGAATTGGAGAGAGTATGATAATCCTCCAAAGGAGGTCCCTGGTTCAAATCTCCATCCTAAGAAACCTACATTGGGTACCCAAAATCCAGTTAATTATGTTAGTGTGGTCAGGGCCGGGTGCAACTCTTGGGTGATTTTGACGGTGTAGAACCCTTAGTCCTGGTTTCTTAGACCAAGGTGGCCTCACAAGGGGTTTTATACTAAATTCAAAAAAAATAGTGATAAACATCAAAAATAGATATGGTTTATATCTATTTTGCATTAAAAATTACTTTTTATTATTATTATCTAAAACAAAATTATTAAGACCATGCATTTATTGTATAATGATTATTTAATTTAAATGACCCATAAGTTTTCATATCACTTGCATGTATATGTTACAAATTATCATTTGTATTGTTTAATTGTATAATTATTTGCTTTTAATTCATAGATCATATTTTAGCCTCAAAAGACAAAAGAGTAGGAAAGCATATAGTTACACTAACGGGAACTTGAATATGAATGCTAATGGAGAGAATGAGAAAATAGAAAGGGAACAACTCAATGATTCCTTTTTAATGATGTCAAGCATTGATAATTCTTCAATAGCTAGTAATACCAACTTTTTTTTTTCTTTACTACACCAAGTATCCTCAATGCTTCATTTGTTTCCTCCTCTACATTATAGAGATGATTATAGATTTAGATAAATTCCATAACCCTTTATTTTGCGTAGTCACAAAAATTGAAGATAATGTTGCTTTTATATACCTTTACATCTATTGAAATTTATTTTGTTTTAACCACTTAATAAAAACTTCTTTTAGGTCAATTTCTATATCCAAACCCATGACATCAAATAAAGAAAATAGATTATTTTTGGCTTTGATTTGATTATCTATATTTTTCTAATATAAAATTATTGGACCAACGAGATGCTAGATAGTTTGTATTAATCAAAATAGATGTATGTGTACAATGAAAGAGATGAAGGTGTGATTGGTTTAGTAGCTGTTTATCAACCATTCAATCATAACTACCTAATTATTTACATGATGTGATAATTTTCCTAATATTACCCCATAATACATCATATTTCAAACAAATTCAAGAACACTAATAGTTAAAGTGGGATAAATATAACAACCCATATCTATTAAAACATAATGAACTTGGACATACAAATAGTTCATCAACAATAAAAAAAGACTATAGATGAGGATATACATAATAGTTATGATATACATCATCATAAATAGGGATAAACTCAACTATTTACCTCAGTGAGATTCACCACACTAGACACAATCAAGGATAGGGACAAAAAAATTATCTAAGATTATACATCATAAGTGGATAGGGATACACACGCTATCCATATACATAGTTGTAAACAAGGACACACTCATATGTCTATAAATATCTGTGATTAGGGACACACTCCACTATCTATAAACAAGGACCTCCACTTTTATTGAATGAAGCATTATCTTCAATAGATAATGCACTCTAATTCGATCTTTAAAATTGACCATAACTAGGTCAACCATATGACCCCCTCAAATTCAACAAAGTTTGATTATGTGGTCTTCAAAATTTTCTTTTCATCTTTCTTTAATAATTTAGTTGCATTGAGCTAAAAAATGCTTTTCAAAAACTATAAATATACCTATTTATGTAAAATAATAGGTGTCTCAAATCACAATAAAATAACAAGGTCTTGCCAGGAAAAAATTCAAATGTGGGGAATCATTGTTTTTTCTTCAAATAAAATCTCTAGACAATATTTTGAGAATATTCTAGTAATATTCAAGTGCAATAAAATAATATTGTGGGTCTTCTCATTCACCACTTGTATTCATGAAATAGAAGAAAAAAAAAGGAATCCTTAGATCTTCAACTAGACATACCATAAAGCATGTGATATTATTGATTTTATATGTACATATCATGCAATCAATCCAAGCCAAACTTCATCGATTTTCAAAATTTATTTGCATGTAGATGGAGATTTCTACCATAGGATGTCTTCACCAAGAAAGAAAATATCAACTTAATTTATATGATAAATTTTCCTTCACACCATGTATATGCAAATAAAAAAGGTTTTATTCCCTTCAAAATAGACATACATAGTGCATGATGACATCAACTAGACATCAACTCCATGTGCTTTGACCAATCAATATAGAGTTATGTAATTAAGCGAATCATTCGATCAAGTTGCATGCAAATTGATGAATTAAGTTGACCATTTTTTAATGAATAAAGGATTTATTTTGATGTTAGAGTTTAAAATAGTCCTCAATGCACAACATGTAATAGGATTTATAGCTTAAAAACATTATAGTATGTTGTCCCTGCCTCCTCCAAATTGGATAGAATCAACTTGAAGTCTTCTTTTCTTCTAATGAACTCTAATGACACTTAATTCTCTATGCACAACACATAAATAGAACTTTGAAGCACACATTCCCAAGAAATAATTTCTCCATATTTTTATTGCACCTAAAACAAACCCATGTTGTAATAATTCTTTAAAAGATATAAGGTATTACATCAAACAATAAACATTCAACACCTTTAGCCCTTTGAAATATGCTCTCCTCTATGATTTAGCAATATGATTTTCTAAGTGATAGCATGCAATAATATCTTCAATCAAACAAGCTTCTATAGAATAGAAAATGCATCCCACCATCTCTTGTGTTGTATACTTGACTTTAGTAAGGTTGAGTTGGTGATTCTGCTATAATGCTTAGGCATGTCCTATTTGTTGGATGGTACTTCACCAATGTCATAATCTCACATCCTATAGATCTATTCTTGCTCTCTTGGGATGGTGTGTTCTACAAACTAGCAATATGTAGTTCCTTCTCATATCTAGTGCCTCTTCGCTATCTCTAGATGATACCCAAGATTTAACTCTCACATGTAAGTGGAAATTAAGTCTCATGATGTCTAGTACCATGGGGTTGTTTTTAATTTAGACTAAGCATTTTTAATTCACCATAACATCTTAGCTAGCACCACTATTCATGATAAGAACTTCTTCATATTATAATATGTTTGTGTCATATTATCCTATTTGAAAAATATGGAGTCCTTAGATGTCCTCCCAAAAAACACCTTCATGTAAAGATAACACACTTAAAGTTCCAAAAAATAATAAATACAAGAATCACTTTGTCTTAAAGAAATGTTTTTTACATAAACCATAGAGGATTCATTCAAAACATGATCTATCAATAGTAATGAGCTTAAATGTAATGTGTATATAAATGAATATGTTCATGGACCCAAATTTTTCAAATTCAAAAATTAATACCAAAAACTAATCTATGTAATGTTCATGGACCAAAAACTAAGCCATATGATCGCCAAATTTGTCAAATTTAAAACTTAATACCAAATTGAAAAAATATTGCCTTTGATAGCAATGATTCTGAGACGTTATACATTGCATGTAGATGGAACTTAGAAATAAAACTCCTACCAACTACAAACCTATCACACTTATCCTCTTGTTCTTTAATTAACATGGAAAAATAGAGAAGATGGTTCTTCATGCTTCTTCACCTTCATTATTGAGAAAAAAAACTTCAATTGTATGTCATATTTTGCTTCAATTCATAAGTTTTTTATATGCCTTTCTTAAGATACTTGAATACAAATCATAGAAATTGATAGACAAAACTTTGTCAATGAAGCTCTTCATTGATGATCAACATGACTTTATCATTCTCAAGCTACACATTCAAAGAATGAAAAAATTTACAATAAATACATAACATTACATTATGGTGAGCCGTTGTCATCCTTTAGGAAATACAATAGTCAACTTCGTTCATTATTAATCAATATGGGTGTATATGTACAATTAACAAGATGAAAGGGTGGTTGGTTTAGTAATAGCTCACCAACCATCAAATTATAACTACCTAATTATTTACATGATATAATAATTTTCCTAATATAAATTACCTCTTTGATACCTCTTTTTCACCTCTTAGTTAAAACCATCAACTTCATCAGGATACCTAGTTCTCCCTTGAAGTCCAATTTAGTTGATTTCCAATCTTCATCATCCATAATAGTGCTTTCTCTTTCCTTGGACCAATGATAAAGTGCTGCCTTCTTTGTTGTGAACTTGTCCTTAGCATCATTAACTTCGTTTTTTATAATTTTCCAAACCAACTTGCCCCATTGGATGCCATCATCCTACTACATCTTAACAAATGAGATGAAAGGTCTTATAATCCCTACAATATTATTTACTTTAGTATAATAAATTCCCATTTGATATTCTAATGGCTTATCCCATGTTTCTTCATTGATATCATCCTTACTTTCTTCTTAAACATCTTCTTATTGCATCTCCTCTAAATGTTGGGTGTCTTCTAGAGTGATATCAATAACTACAAAAGCCTTAGAAATATTTATATTTTTTTACATAGCTCTTTGAAGTACTCTACCTATTATCTAATCATGATGTTATCCTCATCCATATTAGATAGCTCCTTTTAGCACAGTAGTAATGACATCAATCATGCTTATAGTTTCTTAATCATCCATGCGAATAAGAGATTAATAATTCATGCACAAGAGACCCAATATAATTGCATGAAGGATAATTTATAGGACTAAATAGTGGTGTCTTATAAATTATGGATAGAGTGATGTTTATAACCATTGAGTGTATCATTTGGTTGAAATGCATCTAAATAGACTCACATAAGCTAATATTGTATGAATATGTTGCAAATGCATAAATAGACTACAAAACTAAAACTCTTATATTAATTATGAGATAAATTACAAATGTATAGTGCAATTGGTGTTGCAATGAGTAGGGTGTTCTATTTTTAAAATATATAGTAGTAATGGGGAGAAACAAAAAAGGCAAGAATAAGTCATGGGTTCTTGGTTTCCTAATTGATAAGAGAAGGCCTAAACTACACTTATAAATAATATACAATATTATAAAGAATCTAGAAGGTGAAATGCTTCATCTTATAACATATCTTAGCAATATAAAAAAATATCAAAGAATTTTTTTCTTCTACCTTAGAAATCAATGTGTCAATTCTTGAAGTAGTTGTAGACACCAACATCAAGCACATTAAACACTAATTAATTAATCAAAATAAATTCGTATATTTAATATTAATTAATCAATATTAAATTAAATATTCACCCACCTAGGTACTAATTAATTAATTAATTAGTTAATTTATACCCAGGCCATCCCCCATCCGCTTACCCCCCTTTATGGAAACATTCCCCTTCCTATACCCTTCCACATCATCTCCACTTCACTCCAGTTCCAATCCACATTCCTCATTCTAGTTACATGCAGAAAAATATTACCCTTGTCCAAACATGAACTCAAATTAACTCCATCTTTACATTATCCTTATTTGGATGGGTGAGAATTATCCTCACCCAAATACAATATCCAGTTAACTTTAATCATAAAAGCATCACACCTCATGCAATATAATTGGTACTCAAAATATAAGAAGTTTACCATAAATAAAATAAGGTCATTGTCATCTATTTGGATGACATGAATGTATTCTCTCATAGAAGAGAAGACCATGTCTCCCACCTGCAGCAAATATTTGAGAGATGTCGTGTATTCGGCATTTCCATAAACCCGAAGAAATTAATCTTTGCGGTAAGAGAAGGTAAGCTGTTGGGACATGTCATCTCCAATAAAGGCCTGGCAGTGGACCCTAACAGGGCTGAGTCCCTCCTCCGCTTGCCCGCTCTAGTTGACAAAAAATGGCTACAGTCCTTCTTCAGCCAAATCAGTTTCATGCGAAAGTTCGTATCTGACTTTGCATAGGTAATCAAGCCCATGGCCAAACTGCTAAAAAAGGATGCTGAATTCTTATGGACTGATGAGAGGGGGTAGGCCTTTGAGGAAATCAAATCCAGAATTGCACAAGCTCTGATGTTGATAAACCCAAACTACTCCAAGGACTTCATCCTATACACGATGGGAGAACTCAGGAGTTACGCCGCAGTCCTGACACAGAAGGGAGATGATGGTGAAGAGCACCCCATAGCATTTTTGAGCCAACTGATTCAGTCGCATGAAGAAAAGTACAACTTTATAGAGCAGCAGGTTCACGTAGTCATGAAGTCTCTTCAAAATTTCAGGCACTTTGTCTCCCAGAGTCGAACAACTATCTTTGTGATACACCCAGATGTTTGAAGCTTCATCATACAAGGATATCCAAGTCACAAAAGAGTAGGATGGATTGCTAAAATCTAGGAGTTTGACATCGAAGTGCAGCCAACCAAGCTTATTAGAGGCCTAGCCTTGTGCCAAGAGTTGGCCCAAAGCACAGCAATCGAGATTTCTGCCTATAAGTGGGAGGATCCAACAACAACCACCAACCTAGCCAACTCCTTATCAGAGGAGAATGACTGGACAGATGACCTGGTAAATTACTTTTGCATCGGGAGATGTCCAGATCACCTAAATGCCTCATAAAGAAGGAGGTTCTGGCTAGGTGATTTTAAATACACTCTTTGCCCCTAGGGGCTTTTCTTCAAAAATATTGACGACATCCTATTGTGGTGCTTCAAGAAAATAGACCAACCCAGGGTCCTTGCAGAATTTCACTTCGGGAAGCCTGGAGGTCACCATTCTGCAAGGCCTACGACCTTGAAAATAATTAGAGCTAGGTACTACTGGCCCACTCTCTTCACAGACACGCATGCAGTCTGTACAAAATATGATCAATTTCAGAGATTTGCTGGCAGAAATAGAAAAGCACCCCTGCCCCTTCAGCCGATCCAAGCCAAGACTCCGTTTTAGCAATGGGGTCTGGACTTCATTAGGGTGATTACATCGAACTCTGTAGCGGGACACAAGTTCATCCTTATCGCCATCGATTACTTCACTAGGTGGGCAGAGGCGATCCCTACCAAGAATGCAGACCAGGAGACGGTCATTAGGTTCCTCAAGAGCCTCATTACATTTTTCGGGGTCCTTCAGTCAATAGTGATGGATAATGGTCCAGGGTTCATAGGTGTTGTACTCATGGAGTACACCAACAAATATGACATTTATCACAAAATCTCTTCCAACTACTACCTGCAGGGGAATGGCCTTGTCAAGTCCACCAACAAGAACATGCTAAAAATCATCAGAAGGACAGTAGAGAAGAACAAGAGGACTTGGCACCTGCTCCTAAATCGGGTGCTATGGTCAGACATAATATCATTCAAAAAGTCCATCAAGACATCCCCCTATGCGCTTGTCTATGGCAAGGAGGAAGTACTGCCAACCCACATCAAAATTCCCACTCTCTAGATGTTGGATGAAGAGAGAGGTAACAAGGATCCCATGGATAACAGACTATGCCAGCTGTTGCAGTTAGAGGAATACAGGGAGAAAGCATACCAGGCCTTCACCAAACACGCTGAAGCAACCCAAGGCTGGTTTGCAAAGGGCACCACCGCCCAAGTTTTCAAAATCGGGGGTCTAGTGCTAAAGTGGGACTCACTGAAGGCAAAGTCGGGCAACCACAAAAAATTCGATGCCCTCTGGGAGGGCCCTTACCAAATTTCCCAGGTAAATCAGTTCAACGCATTCGTGCTCCAGGATATGGAGGGACAGCTTCTTCCCATTCCCATCAATGAGTTCCACTTTAAAATTTACCACCACTGAAGGTGCCCAATGGGTCCTTCCTTGTACTTCAAAATGTATATATTTTAGCATTCAATTTTTAAATTTTTAAGATCCCAAGTAGTACTTAAGGTAGAACCCGACTTCGCAGTGAAGTCGGGTATCACTCCTTGGACAGGGCGAAGTGTGAGAGAAAGGCAGTTGAAAAGGAGCAAAAATGATTAAGTCTGGGTGCGCAACCCAACTTCACAGTGAATTCGGGTTGCGCACCCCGTCTGAAGAGCGTATTTGGGAGCAGGCAACAAGAAAACAACTAAGTGTCAAGTCAGACTACACAAATTTTAAGTGTTAAATTAGACTGCACAAATTTTCAAGTGCGAAGTCTGACTGCGCAAATTTTTAGAGCAAAGTCTGACTATGCAGCCAAACACGAGCGAAGTCAGAGTGCACTCATTTTTGGGGCAAAGTTCGAGTGCACCCTGAATTTTGGGCACAACCTGAATAACCCATCATGGAAAACATGAAAGATACTAAGTGTGGGCTCAAAGCGCAATACGACACAGTACGAAGTTGGGTATCACCCCAGTTTAAAATCATGGGCCAAGAATTATCCCTTGTAAAGTGTGCCTAGATGACGGTGATGACATCAGCAAAAGCACGACATCCAAGGAAGGTTTAATGATTGCACAGCTTTCAAGAACGATGTCATTAAGAAAGCAAGGTGTATTTGGACCAACGACAACTAGGGTGCGCTTTTCAAAAATTAACCCATGCACAGCCACCAAAAAATCATAATGCCTCCACCAACTCCAAGTTAACTACCCTAACTCCCTCCCTCGCGCCATTAATGTTGCAGTCCTTATCTAGAAAAAGGCCCAAGTGCACTCAAAAAATTCAAATTGTCCAAGCTAATTTTGAGACTGCAAAGGATAGAACTGAGAATTCAAAAGCCATAATTTTGTCTCTACCATTTCGAACAGAAAGGATGGATAAGGGGAAAGAGCCAGTGCAGGCGCAATCTGGTGAAGAAGAGCGTGAAGCTGGGGAATCACCAGAGTCAAGCGCTCATGAGAGCGAAGCACCGCAGGACTAGAAAAGAAAGAACTGGATGAAGAGAAGACAGAGTGGGAAAATTTCACCACCACCTATCAACCACTTGGTCGGATACAAATACGGGTCATTTTCCATCAGCCTCACCAAATTGCTACCGAACATAGCGAAGTGAGCAGACAAGGTCTCGTCTTCACATCATGTCGAGGTGGAATATAAGTCAAACCTGTACTGGTTCTTATGCCCTCCTGTTCATCGATGCCCAGATCTTATTGACACGATTATGAGAAATTACAAACCAGCTGCCCGACAAGTTTGTGACCACAAGGGGAAGCCCCTGTTTACGCTCTTCAGGGAGATCGTCCAGTCAGCATTCGCCCCAATACTGCAGTACGACCAGGGCGCAATTTCCAAAAGGATCAATCTGGATGACCAAAATGGCATATTTACGCAAACGAAGAGGATGAGAGAATTCCTTGACTCGGAGCTGAAGACTCCGTTGGAATCCGGACAGTGGCCAACAGACCCCATACCACTAGATAGATTTGAGAATAAATACATTTACATCATCCTGGCATGGGTCCTTTGCTGTGACTCTGACAAAATGTTATGGTCGTACCAGCTGGCACTAGCAAAATGTATCCTGCACAGGGAGTTTTACGACTCCACTACGTAGAAGAGTGGAAAGCGCCCCATTTTCTTTGACTGGGTGGATTGGCTGGCGTATGCAATACACTCAAGCCTGGTCAAACTACAGTAGAAATAATCTATAGAATTTTAGTTTGGTTCGTTCCTTACCTAGTTGTGTCTATACCACACACACCACCGGATGCAAGTTCCAGACCTGAAGAGGGTAAATGAAAAATGAGAGTCGCTGCCAATTTATGAGTGGACGGAGGACTTATATCGAAAAGGGTCTTACTACAAGTTTAACTTCAATTTTTTGGGTATGGTCCTATCATTATTTAATGGCGGCGAAGGTTCCCGCCCTCCGCTAGCCATGACCAATTATTTGATAAAATACAGGCGTGGGGATACCTTTCAGCTAACACAAGGAATTATTGTCAGAATCTACAGGTTCAAGGGCAAGCCGTTCCTGCTACCCTACTTCTGCACGAAGCACCAGTACAAGATGGAGATTGCGTGACAGATGGACTATGTCAAAGAAGAGTTCAACCAGGGCAAGAAAATGGGGCATATTTTTTAGTATCCGATTTGTTGTGCGAACATCAAACTACAAGAGATTGGACAACACGTCTATCTTGAGCAGGAGCTCTTCGACATAGGTCTAATAATGCTGCCGCAATGCTGGAAGTACGGCCCACTTGGGGTCCAGGGTAAATTTATGCATATATGCCCCCAAGCAGAGATTATGCAGGAAAGATGTAATAATACAGGTGCATACCTCGACTGGCGCATTGACTTGATGAAATCATGGCCTCTGTGGCATGAATTTTACTATGAAGAGGTAGCGTACGACCCGGATCGAAACCCGAATCACCGGTTGGATTCTGCAGGTTTCAAAAAAATCCTCGCTAAGGTTGCACCCCTCAACTGGAAAAAGGACAAAATCATTGAATGCTAGAAGATGAGGTGTCGCACGTAGCACGATAAATCCAATCGAAAGACGTTGGCCGTTGATGATGAATTTTTGGCCCTGTACGACCAGTATGCTACCACCTAGCGACCTTTCAAATTTTGAGATTACGTTCCTCGAGGTCCCAGAAAAAATGTATACAAGGAGGTCCCCCTCCCATCAGTTGCCTACTTCTGTGACTTCCAGCGCGACTCCAACAAGCAGTCAAGTGGGCCCGATGTAGCCTCTAGTTCTCGAAGCAGCGCTCAAAAGGGCACACCAGTTAGAGAGATCAACTCTTGAGGTGGCCCCTCAAGCAGAGAAATTACCTGCGCTGCTAGCTAGCAGACCGACCATGGCAGACATCCTTCCAGCTAGACCCAGGTACAAGTTTACCATGGGAACGTCAACGCTTGTCGCCCCGACCTTATCTCCTTCCTCTGGACTAGCCATAGCACCAGAAGAAAAGAAGAGGAAGAGAGTTGAAAAGGCCAAACGGCCTAAGGAGCCTGTGCAATAGTCAGTCGCAGCACAGACAAAGACAGTAGCACCGAATATTATCTCACTAGATAGCCCTAAGCTAGAGGCAGAAGCTAGAACTGCAAGCGTCCCTCTAGCATCAGCTCAGGCGAAGCCTGCAGGTATGTCCACCTCCCCGCTCCCCCAAGTTTCGGTCTGCTCTACCACAATGATGTCCTCCATCTCTCCAAGGCAAGTCATAGCTACATCTTCCTCCAAAATTGCCTAGCTATCTAGCAGCCCTCATTCCTTTGACCAGTTTGCTCAGAATCCTAACGCCTTCTAGTCCTTGAGCTAAACCCTGGAACCCTCACCCGTGGCTAGTATAGAAGCTACACCAGTACTGCTGCGCTCTTCGCCTCAACTGCTCAAAACCCCACCAGCATCATCCACTCAGCCGCCCACTTCCCCTAGGACCCGATCACCCTTAAAAGTGGCCACTCCTTTTGAAATACCTCTTGTTTCTTTGTTCATAGGGAAAATGTCGCAGCAGGACCCAATGTTGGAGAACCTGGACTTCATGGGCAAACTGTAGAGTGCAGACGACCAACCATTGGCAGCAGTGATTGTAGGGTGTTTCGCCTATTTACTCCAAGGCATCAAGCGATGGAGGGCCAAGGAGATAGCTGGCCAGAAAAAGTGCACCAAGTTCGACTTGGATAGGAGAGTGCTCACAACCGAGAATCTAATCCTGAAAGTGAAGAAGCCTTTTCAAGAAATGATCGAGGCAGACTATGAGCACCAAAGGAAGGAGAAAAGCTTTGATGACATCAACGAGGAATATGAAATCCATGGTATTCATCTTCGAACAAATAATCTCCTTATCAAGCATCTTGAGACCCAAGAGGTGCTATTTCAGCTATAGAATAGCATAAGGCAGCTAGAAGAGGATCTGGCCAGGGCCACCGCGCAGCTAGGATCTATACAACAGGAGATAGATGAGCTTAAGGCCCAGTTGGCCACCTCTCAACAGGAGGCCACAGTACAAAAATAGATAGCCAAGCAGCTGTCAGAGGAAAATAGGGCAGCACTAGAGAAGGTTTCTCAGCTCCAAGATTCCTTGAAACAGGCGCAGTCACAACTTGCAGATAAAATATCATAGACGGTAGCCTTTTCAAAGAATAAAGCTAAGGAGATGCAGGTTGGTCTACTGCAGGGATGCAATATGTTGTTAAGTCCATATCGGTCCTGGATTTTGCATCCAGGATCAAAGAAGTATCTGGCCAGGGAAAGCCTATGGTAGAGGAGGCCAAACATGAGGCGAGGCAATGGCTAGACCTGGCTATAAAACTTGAATAGTATGAGCGCAAAGGCCTCCAATTTCCCCCAATGTCCTAATTTGCCTCAGAGTGGGCAGACGCAAGGGTGACCTTGCATACTTATTTTGATAAGACAGAGAAGATGTGAAACATGAAGAAAATTGTGGATGCATTAGAACACGAAAAGAGCATTTTCTTGGCCCCCTTCCACACTTTGTCCGAACACGGGTGCCTGAGCTTCATCAAGGATGGTGAGTTTCTAACCCTAGAGCAGGTAAAGCAGAATTGGCTATCTTTTGAGGCAGATACAACAGAAATTGACAATTGGGCAGAGCCAATTCAGGAAGCTCAGGTCACCCAAATGGTGTCAAGATACTGCAAAATCAACTCCTCCCTAAAGGAGTTGGGAAAAATATATAACACCATCCACCTGCATGTAGTTGCTGCATTCCACGCAACACTAAGAGAGGTCAATGACCTCAGGCCCTTCCAAGCAGTAGTCTGGGAATCAGCCAAGATTGCATATGACCGCATCCGCAAGAGGGATGCCGAAGATGAAGAAGATTTAGGTTTAGGGGAAGACGTAGAAGAGGCAGCAGCTGAAAGCGAACCTGAAGAAGAACAGTTGCCCAGAGGGAAGCAGTCAGCGCAATAGAAAGCAGGGGAAGGAAGTTCCTCTGTGACCAAAGGATAAAGGCATGGTTCTTTACGTCGAGGCGAGCTCGACATCCCACGAGCCACCAGGAATGTTGCCACATTTTGCATGGGGTGCCATGTTTTTAGTTTTTGTAAGTAAGCTGCTCTTCTCCTTCCTTCCTCCTCTTTTTCCCTTTCTTCATTTCTCCCTTTCTCCCTCTTCCTTGCAATTTCATTCCTACCTCTTCCCCTTGAACTTCCCCCAGTTAAATTCTAGAATAGAGTAGGTGTTCCCTAAAATTTTCTAAGTGTCAGGGCACAACCCGACTTCGTAGCGAAGTCGTGGTGCGCCCTCAAGCTGGAGCGCAGTAGGGAATGCGAAGTGTGCCAACAGACAAGAGATGAGCGAAATTTGACTAAGTGTCAGAGTGCAACCCGACTTTGCAGTGAAGTCGGGGTGCGCTCTTCTTCCTGTGCACACTTGGGAGGCAGTGTGGCAGAAAATAAGCTAAGTGCTAGAGCACAACCCGACTTCACAGTGAATTCGGGGTGCGCTCCCTTTCTTATGTGCAGTTCGAATAGTGATGAAAAATCAACTAAGTACTAGTGTGCAACCCGACTTCACAACAAAGTCGGGTTGTGCCCTCTGATCGGTGCGCAGTTGGGAAATCAAGCCCAAAAATTGGCTAAGGCACGAAGACCTCCCTGACTACATTATTTTTCACCTACGCTACCCGATAGTGCTCTAATCCTGGGAAAAGTTGGATAAGTTGCCTTTCAAGGCAGACACGTGTCACTCATCAGCATCCGACAAATTTCTAGCCTCAGGATTCAAGCCAAGACATGATAGGAACAAGGACAAGCATGGACCGCACTATCTACGCCAGCTGCCATCATTTAAATCTGATGTAAAGTTCCACCTACCATAGCTACCTGCATTCTTACTGATTAGAAGTTTCACCCAACGTGCTGCCATGTAGCTATATAGCTTTCAGGAATACCATGCTGCAAGTACAGTCCTCGTCGATAGAATTCAACATCAGTAGCTCCTCTATCGCTTTTGTCAGCTAATGTCTAGTTTGGGACTTTGTGCCCATGATTGTAATGAGGGGAACTTGGGCTATAAATAACCACCACATTTTCATTGTAAGGGTGGAAGGGGAATATACTGCTAGGGAACCATTGTAGATGTGTGTCTGCTTCTAAATATAAGACATATACTTGGCTCTACTTACTGTCTTCATCTTGTATGCTGCCTCTCCTTGTCATTTTTGCCTCATGTTTCTTATATCATTGCTTACTGTTATACTTAACTCTGGACTCTGGTATTTTATGATTAAGTATTCTTGGAATGCATAGATAGAGGATACATAGGATGAATGATAGTTGTAGTTTCTATAGTTGTGTTTTGTGTTTAAATTGTTGTTAGTAGTGGTGATTGATCGTTGTCGTGCTGCTTATTCCCCCAACCCAACTCCAATCACATTTGGATTCTCTTTCCGCACTTTTATCTCTTTCCCTGCACTCTTATCTTAACCACTAAAAACCCACAGGAAGTCGGCCTTCTTCGGAGATTGGCACGGAAGGCATTCCTTCCTTCCGGCCTTTCAATCTAGTGGACGAATCTGGGGCACATTATACCAAATCCTTTCCTCATGACAGATTTGTAACCAACAGTTATAATCATAACTCTTAATGAATATGAAACTACCCAGTGTTGATTCTTTTATACAAAATTAAAAAAACAACTTCTAATCAATATCCTTTACTTTAAGTATGATAATTTAAAATAAAAATGTTATAAAGAGTTGAAACACGTTACAAGACTAACATGGTATTTCACCATTTCATAATATTGCCTATCACCATTGAATGAAATTTGATAATGTTTATAAAAAACATTATATTTACTATAACTCAACAATACTTTCCACTTCAAATATGTTACATTAAAAATTATATAATCAATAATAAAATTATTTTATAATTAATTTTATATAATTAAAAACATAATTAATCCTTTGAGATACTTTTTTTGACTCGTTGCATGTATTTGTTTAAGAATTCTTTTTGTCCAATTCTTACGCACGGTGAATAAATTATCTTTAATTTTAATAATAATTTTTTGTAATAATTATCTATAACCATATCGTCCCTTTAAAAATAAAATTGTTTACTTTGGTTTTTGTTTAACTCATATAAATTTTATAATAACTCTTTTTTAGGCAAGAAACTTCACATCCTTGGATAAATATAAAATTAATAAAATCTAAATAAAAAATATTTGATTAATTAATTTTTTTTTTTTTTCAGAACTTCAAGAGATAAGTGGTTTGGTAAATGCAGTATGGTTGGACACTTACTAAGAAGAGACCTAGATTCAAAGATAAAAAACCTGAGCTAATCTCATCTCACACTGGCGGTAAACAAGAATGAGAAAGATAGATTTGTTGGAAGACCAGTTACTATAAATAATGACTGTAACCAACTGTCATAAATAATAATAAAAACATCCTAAAATAAAATTATTAACTTGTTCTCTTAATATTTTTTAAATTAAAAATACGCAGTCTGCAAAAGTATCTTCCAATATTATTTGGTCGGCAAAAGTATCTTCCAATATTATTTGGTCGGCAAAAGTATCTTCCAATATTATTGTTTAAGGCCATACAATGTCGAGCATCCATAACTTACGTGATTGAATTTAAATAATTGTCTGTATTCATGATAGCAAAAGTATCTTCCAATATTATTGTTTAAGGCCATACAATGTCGAGCATCCATAACTTACGTAATTGAATTTAAATTATTGTCTGTATTCATTGTCTGTATTCATGATTAAACGTACACTTTTAAAAGATGTCAAAATCGGCCGTTCCGTTGATTTCAAGGGGTTGCAATAATTGTTTAATAAAAGTTGTGAAAGTAAGGTATTACACTTTTTAGGTGAAGACTTAAAATTTCTAGAAATATTTCGACAGTTATTATATTTTTAAACAATATTTAAAAAAAAAAATTAATTATTATTAAATTTTTTTAATTAATTATAGAATTAAAAAAATATATATTTATATTTTATTACTATATAATAGTTTTACAACAAATCTTAAATATTATTTATATATCAATAACTAAAATTTAAACTTTTATTGGCATTTAATCATAAAAATATAATCACTTATATTTCTTAAAAAATAACGATTTAAAATTCCTTAAACTTTTTTGTATTTATTGTATATTTAGTAACAGTAAGTGGAAAGAAATTTCAACGAATAGTTGAAAATAAACATGTCGGGTTTCGATGTTAATAGACAGAAAGAGAGAGCAAGCAATGTTATAAATTAAAGATAGGATTCAGGCGGGGTAAACTCAGTGTGGCGATTAAACATGTATAGCCTTATACCCATGGCCGTTTACAAATCACTAGCTACAATAATAGCTGGTGGAGCTCAAACTCCACCTGAGATCATTGTTATCACAATTTCAGTCTCAGTTTTTTTCTGGGCTTTATATAGATTTAGAAGGAGTGCACTGAGATTACCCCCTGGCCCCTTTGCGTTGCCCGTCATTGGAAATCTCCATCAGTTGGGAGAACTTCCACACCAAAATCTTCAACGCCTTGCACACAAATATGGCCCGCTCATGCTCTTCAGATTGGGATCGATCCCCACTGTCGTGGTTTCCTCATCAGAGATGGCAAAGGAATTCTTGAAAACTCACGATTTGGTGTTTGCTAACCGGCCTTACTTTACCGCTGCAAAGTACGTGGGTTACGACACCAAAAGCTTCGGGTTGGCTCCTTACGGCCCTTACTGGAGATACATGCGCAAGCTCTGCCTCATAGAATTCCTCAGTCCCACCAGATTGGAGACCTTCAGAGCCGTACGCGAAGAGGAGGTGTCTCTCGCGATGCGTTCCATTTGGGACAAGAGCCGGCGTGGCACGGTTCCCCTCAATCTGTCCGCCACCCTTCTAAACGTCTTCTCCGATTTACTTTGGCGAATCCTGTCGGGCACCAAAAACTCGGACGATGACTTCAACAAGGACGGAGAACTTAAAGAAATGACGACGGAAATCGCAAATGTGGTGGGAGTGTTTAACATCGGAGATTTGTTTCCTCGTTTCGCCTGGGTGGACGTCGTCATGGGAACCAGGCGGCGTATGAAGCGGACGCACCATTTCTTCGACGTACTGGTCGAAAAGATCATCGACAAGCACGTAGAGCGCAGGCAGAGCAGCAGCCATGGGGAGAAGGAGCGTACCAAGGACTTGGTTGACCTAATGCTAGACTTGGAGATGAACGACAACAGTGGGGACATTAAAATAGAAAGACAACATATCAAAGCAGTTGTCTTTGTAGGTTAATCTTATCCAGTGGTTGTTTTACAGTTTTTAGGTTAGGTAGAGAAATTGGTTATAACCACTATTTTTAATAATGGATCTAAACCAACTGTTAGGTCGAAACCAAAGGGACTGTTCCGTCTCCGAGTACAGCTCTACTTTTCAAACTAATTTAACATTTTTATTTTATACGTCAGGACATGTTTTTTGCTGGAGTGGAGTCAACGGCTACAGCGTTGGAGTGGGCGATGAGCGAGATGCTGAGAAACCCCCGCGTAGCAAAGAAATTGCAGGAAGAAATCGAATCCGTGGTGGGGAAAGATCGAGTTGTGAGAGAGAGCGATTTGGCAAAGATGGAATACCTTGTATGTGTTGTGAAAGAGACGTTGCGATTGCATCCGCCAGGGCCCCTGTCGGTTCCCCGCGAATCAAGAGAAGCTTGTAATATTGGAGGATACGATATACCGGAGAAAACGAGGGTGTTGTTTAACGTGTGGGCGATAGGAAGAGATCCGGCTGTATGGGAAGATCCGTTGGCGTTCATGCCTGAAAGGTTTGTGGGAAAGAATATCGATGTGCAAGGGCGAGACTTGAAGATGATTCCGTTTGGGGGAGGAAGGAGGTCATGCCCGGGGGCTGGGATGGCGCTGGGAAGCATAGAGCTTGCTTTGGCCCAGCTCATGCACTGCTTTGAGTGGAGAATTGAAGGAGAAGGCGATCCATCACAGTTGGATATGATGGAATCCTTTAGAACCAGCATGCACAGAAAGCATGATCTTTTCGCTATTCCTATGCTGAAATTGCACGGATGCACTCTGTTTGCTGAGTAGCCAGATAAGGGCTCTCCCTGTAGTTATGACGCAAACAGACGTCTTCTTTCATCGTAGGAGAGTGCATGTCTATGTTTGGAAGTAGTATTTGACGGTTGCTATAATTAAGATGTTTTAAGGGGAAAATTTAGGAATATTTTAATTAAAAAGATATGTATATCAGTTATTTTGCATTTGATGTTCGATTTATTATAAGGGCTTCCTCTTTTATATAGAGAATTCCAGGAGTGGTTGAAATATTCTATAATGCAATCTCTTTCGAGAAACATCCCCATTTGTTGTGTGACACCGTTGATTTTTCAAAAGTAATATTTTTTTTTTTTTTTTTTTATTTGGGTAGTGTGATTGACAAAAATCACACTACCACCCTCTCACACATTACGCTTATCAATAGGAAATTTAACACACAACCACCCCTTCACACACTCCTCCGTCCTTGCCGGGTTTGAACCTTGGACCTCCCAAAAAATAGAGTTTTTCTTATCCTATATTTTATATAGGATAATAAAATAAAATTTAAATACAACCACCCTCTCACACACTACGCTTATCAATAGGAAATTTAACACACAACCACCCCCTCACACACTCCTTCGTTCCTTGCCTGGTTTGAACCTTGGACCTCCCAAAGAATAGAGTTTTTCTTATCGTATTATTATATTTTATATAGGATAATAAAATAAAATTTAATTTTAAAACTAATTTATAATTTTTATAAGGTTTAAAGTTTGAATTATATATATAATTTTAATGACTACAATACTTAATTTATATTGGATAAACATTACCCACAACACGTGTTGTAGATGAGTTGGAGAGAGTATGGCAATCCTCCAAAGGAGGTCCCTGGTTCAAATCTTCATCCTAAGAAACCCACATTGGGTACCCAAAATCCAGTTAATTATGTTAGTGTGGTCAGGGTCGGGTGCAACTCCTGGGTGATTTTGACGGTGTAGAACCCTTAGTCCTAGTTTCTTAGACCAAGGTGGCCTCGCAAGGGGTTTTATACTAAATTCAAAAAAAATATTGATAAACATCGAAAATAGATATGGTTTATATCTATTTTGCATTAAAAATTACTTTTTATTATTATTATCTAAAACAAAATTATTAAGACCATGCATTTATTGTATAATGATTATTTAATTTAAATGACCTATAAGTTTTCATATCACTTACATGTATTT
The DNA here is from genome assembly GCA_028583015.1 of Wollemia nobilis. Lineage (NCBI taxonomy): Eukaryota > Viridiplantae > Streptophyta > Pinopsida > Araucariales > Araucariaceae > Wollemia > Wollemia nobilis. The sequence goes on along the minus strand of JAQPPZ010001900.1, from coordinate 134,863 downwards.
GTTTACAAATTATCACGCCATTGTATTGTTTAATTGTATAATTATTTGCTTTTAATTCATAGATCATATTTTAGCCTCAAAAGACAATAGAGTAGGGAAGCATATAGTTACACTAACGAGAACTTGAATATGAATGCTAATGGAGAGAATGTGAAAATAGAAAGGGAACAACTCAATGATTCCTTTTTAATGATGTCAAGCATTGATAATTCTTCAATAGCTAGTAATACCAACTTTTTTTTTTCTTTACTACACCAAGTATCCTCAATGCTTCATTTGTTTCCTCCTCTACATTATAGAGATGATTATAGATTTGGATAAATTCCATGACCCTTTATTTTGTGTAGTCACAGAAATTGAAGATAATGTTGCTTTTATATACCTTTACATCTATTGAAATTTATTTTGTTCTAACCACTTAATGAAAACTTCTTTTAGGTCAATTTCTATATCCAAACCCATGACATCAAACAAAGAAAATAGATTATTTTTGGCTTTGATTTGATTATCTATATTTTGTTAATATAAAATTATTGGACCAACGAGATGCTAGATAGTTTGTATTAATCAAAATAGATGTATGTGTACAATGAAAGAGATGAAGGTGTGATTGGTTTAGTAGTGGTTTATCAACCATTCAATCATAACTACCTAATTATTTACATGATGTGATAATTTTCCTAATATTACCCCATAATACATCATATTTCAAACAAAGTCAAGAACACTAATAGTTAAAGTGGGATAAATATAACAACCCATATCTATTAACACCTAATGAACTTGGACATACAAATAGTTCATCAACAATAAAAAAAGACTATAGATGAGGATATACATAATAGTTATGATATACATCATCATAAATAGGGATAAACTCAACTATTTACCTCAGTGAGATTCACCACACTAGACACAATCAAGGATAGGGACAAACAAAATTATCTAAGATTATACATCATAAGTGGATAGGGATACACACGCTATCCATATACATAGTTGTAAACAAGGACACACTCATATGTCTATAAATATCTGTGATTAGGGACACACTCCACTATCTATAAATAAGGACCTCCACTTTTATTGAATGAAGCATTATCTTCGATAGATAATGCACTCTAATTCGATCTTTAAAATTGACCATAACTAGGTCAACCATATGACCCCCTCAAATTCAACAAAGTTTGATTATGTGGTCTTCAAAATTTTCTTTTCATCTTTCTTTAATAATTTAGTTGCATTGAGCTAAAAAATGCTTTTCAAAAACTATAAATATACCTATTTATGTAAAATAATAGGTGTCTCAAATCATAATAAAATAACAAGGTCTTGCCAGGAAAAAATTCAAATGTGGGGAATCATTGTTTTTTCTTCAAATAAAATCTCTAGACAATATTTTGAGAATATTCTAGTAATATTCAAGTGCAATAAAATAATATTGTGGGTCTTCTCATTCACCACTTGTATTCATGAAATAGAAGAAACAAAAAGGAATCTTTAGATATTCAACTAGACATACCATAAAGCATGTGATATTATTGATTTTATATGTACATATCATGCAATCAATCCAAGCCAAAATTCATCGATTTTCAAAATTTATTTGCATGTAGATGGAGCTTTCTACCATAGGATGTCTTCACCAAGAAAGAAAATATCAACTTAATTTATATGATAAATTTTCCTTCGCACCATGTATATGCAAATAAAAAAGGTTTTATTCCCTTCAAAATAGACATACATAGTGCATGATGACATCAACTCCATGTGCTTTGACCAATCAATATAGAGTTATGTAATTAAGTGAATCATTCAATCAAGTTGCATGCAAATTGATTAATTAAGTTGACCATTTTTTAATGAATAAAGGATTTATTTTGATGTTAGAGTTTAAAATAGTCCTCAATGCACAACATGTAATAGGATTTATAGCTTAAACAAATTATAGTATGTTGTCCCTGCCTCCTCCAAATTGGATAGAATCAACTTGAAGTCTTCTTTTCTTCTAATGAACTCTAATGACACTTAATTCTCTATGCACAACACATAAATAGAACTTTGAAGCACACATTCCCAAGAAATAATTTCTCCATATTTTTATTGCACCTAAAACAAACCCATGTTGTAATAATTCTTTAAAAGATATAAGGTATTACATCAAACAATAAACATTCAACACCTTTAGCCATTTGAAATATGCTTTCCTCTATGATTTAGCAATATGATTTTCTAAGTGATAGCATGCAATAATATCTTCAATCAAACAAGCTTCTATAGAATAGAAAATGCATCCCACCATCTCTTGTGTTGTATACTTGACTTTAGTAAGGTTGAGTTGGTGATTTTGCTATAATTCTTAGGAATGTCCTATTTGTTGGATGGTACTTCACCAATGTCATAACCTCACATCCTATAGATCTATTCTTGCTCTCTTGGGATGCTGTGTTCTACAAACTAGCAATATGTAGTTCCTTCTCATATCTAGTGCCTCTTCTCTATCTCTAGATGATACCCAAGCTTTAGCTTTCACATGTAAGTGGAAATTAATTCTCATGATGTCTAGTACCATGGGGTTGTTTTTAATTTAGACTAAGCATTTTTAATTCACCATAACATCTTAGCTAGCACCACTATTCATGATAAGCACTTCTTCATATTATAATATGTTTGTGTCATATTATCCTATTTGAAAAATATGGAGTCCTTAGATGTCCTCCAAAATAACACCTTCATGTAAAGATAACACACTTAAAGTTCCAAAAAATAATAAATACAAGAATCACTTTGTCTTAAAGAAATGTTTTGTACATAAACCATAGAGGATTCATTCAAAACATGATCTATCAATAGTAATGAGCTTAAATGTAATGTGTATATAAATGAATATGTTCATGGACCCAAATTTTTCAAATTCAAAAATTAATACCAAAAACTAAGCCATATGATAGCCAAATTTGTCAAATTTAAAACTTAATACCAAATTGAAAAAATATTGCCTTTGATAGCAGTGATTCTGAGACGTTATACATTGCATGTAGATGGAACTTAGAAATCAAACTCCTACCAACTACAAACCTATCACACTTATCCTCTTGTTCTTTAATTAACATGGGAAAATGGAGAAGATGGTTCTTCATGCTTCTTCACCTTCATTATTGAGAAAAAAAACTTCAATTGTATGTCATATTTTGTTTCAATTCATAATTTTTTTATATGCCTTTCTTAAGATATTTGAATATAAATCATAGAAATTGATAGACAAAACTTTGTCAATGAAGCTCTTCATTGATGATCAACATGACTTTATCATTCTCAAGCCACACATTCAAAGCATGAAAAAATTTACAATAAATACATAACATTACATTATGGTGAGCCTCTGACATCCTCTAGGAAATAAAATAGTCAACTTCATTCTTCTTTCATTCATGCTTTTGGAGAATGTAATATTTGGCTCTGATAACATATCTTGGACTAGCGAGATTCTAGGTAGTTATGATTAATCAATATGGGTGTATATGTATAATTAACACGATGAAAGGGTGGTTGGTTTAGTAATAGCTCACCAACCATCAAATCATAACTACTTAATTATTTAGATGATATAATAATTTTCCTAATATAAATTACCTCCTTGATACCTATTTTTAATCTCTTAGTTAAAACCATCAACTTCATCAAGATACCTAGTTCTCCCTTGAAGTCCAATTTAGTTGATTTCCAATCTTCATCATCCATAATAGTGCTTTCTCTTTCCTTGGACCAATGATAAAGTGTTGCCTTCTTTGTTGTGAACTTGTCCTTAGCATCATTAACTTTGTTTTTTATAATTTTCCAAACCAACTTGCCCCATTGGATGCCATCATCCTACTACATCTTAACAAATGAGATGAAAGGTCTTATAATCCCTACAATATTATTTACTTTAGTATAATCAATTCCCATTTGATATTCTAATGGCTTATCCCATGTTTCTTCATTGATATCATCCTTAATTTCTTCTTAAACATCTTCTTATTGCATATCCTCTAAAGGTTGGGTGTCTTCGAGAGTGATATCAATAACTACAAAAGCCTTAGAAATATTTATATTTTTTTACATAGCTCTTTGAAGTACTCTACCTATTATCTAATCATGATGTTATCCTCATCCATATTAGATAGCTCCTTTTAGCACAATAGTACGGACATCAATCATGCTTATAGTTTCTTAATCATCCATGCGAATAAGAGATTAATAATTCATGCACAAGAGACCCAATATAATTGCATGAAGGATAATTTATAGGACTAAATAGGGGTGTCTTATAAATTATGGATAGAGTGATGTTTATAACCATTGAGTGTATCATTTGGTTGAAATGCATCTAAATAGACTCACATAATCTAATATTGTATGAATATGTTGCAAATGCATAAATAGACTACAAAACTAAAACTCTTATATTAATTATGAGATAAATTACAAATGTATAGTGCAATTGGTGTTGCAATGAGTAGGGTGTTCTATTTTTAAAATATATAGTAGTAATGGGGAGAAACAAAAAAGGCAAGAATAAGTCATGGGTTCTTGGTTTCCTAATTGATAAGAGAAGGCCTAAACTACAATTATAAATAATATACAATATTATAAAGAATCTAGAAGGTGAAATGCTTCATATTATAACATATCTTAGCAATATAAAAAAATATCAAAGAATTTGTTTCTTCTACCTTAGAAATCAATGTGTCAATTCTTGAAGTAGTTGTAGACACCAACATCAAGCACATTAAACACTAATTAATTAATCAAAATAAATTCATAAATTTAATATTAATTAATCAATATTAAATTAAATATTCACCTACCTAGGTACTAATTAATTAATTAATTATTTAATTTATACCCAAGCCATCCCCCATCCACTTACCCCCCTTTATGGGAACGTCCTATCCCCTTCCACATCATCTCCACTTCACTCCAGTTCCAATCCACATTCCTCATTTTGGTTACATGCAGGAAAATATTACCCTTGTCCACAAATGAACTCAACTTAACTCCATATTTGCATTATCCTTATTTGGATGGGTGAGAATTATCCTCACCCAAATACAATATCCAGTTAACTTTAATCATAAAATCATCACACCTCATGCAATATAATTGGTACTCAAAATATAAGGAGTTTACCATAAAGAAAATAATTCAAAATTCAAAATATAATGCCCATGCGAGTTAACTACACTTAATGGATAAAGATTTATTTATTTAAAAATAAATAAATAATAAAATATTAAGCATACTTCTATTCAAACAAGTTTAAATGATAATCAAGCATGTTTATGATTGGTTGTTCACTTGAGTGGAGGAAATACCAAGGTTTCTTTCCTATCCACGTGCATATCATTTTCATGAGGCCACCCTCCTCTATTCCAAAAATTTTTAATGCAAATCCTCCCCCTTCCTCGAGCATGAGGATGGTTCATATGCATGAGGATGGTATAGGTACATGCATGCTGACAAAAATTCAAGTCAAATTTGTTTCCAATCACTTGAGTAATCAGACACAACCATCCCTGTCCCATCCTAGACATCGATCACATCATTTTGCAGACCTAGATCTAGCTTTTTGTAATGGCAGGACACCATAGTCCAAGACCATTCGATCTTGAACGGTCTTTGATAACAGTCATCCAAACCCATATAATCCATAGATATAGTCATCATCCCCTAGATAGTTGGCATTCAACCTACATGAATATTTATCGAAACAACATAGTATAGCATAATGCAACATGAAACAACACAACAACAGCAACAACAACAATTGTAAAGAAAGGTAAGATCGGTCCATATTTTATTTCCTTGTATATATTAGCACTTATTTACTAAATTTTAGTTTATCCTTTTAAATATAGGCCTCACTTTGAGAGGCTCGATGTATATTACTAACAACTTTACAATTAATTTATGTGTAGGTACATAGATCTGGAGTCAACAGTTCCAAACATCAATATAGAACAAGTAGATTCTACAGATCCACCAGATCTAGACATCGATCCAATCTTATAGATCCACTAGACCTAGTCACCAAATTCAGACTAGATTCATATTCAACCATTCTATATTCATCAGATCTAGATCCAATATAGCACATCCAATAGATCTAATGCAAATCCACCACATCCAAATCTAGATCCAACAAAATGATGATCACAAAAAACATGTCCATCAAATTTTTTAGTAGAAAAGGACCCATGCACCATCATATCTTGTAAAAAGGAATCAATCTTTCATATATTTGTACAATATTGCAAGGATTTTATTATAACAAAGAGAGGACAAAAAGGTATATAATATAAATATTAACTATTTAATTTATTTACATACACTGCTATGGTTCATATTTTCCTCTCTACAAGATGGTGATCATGATGGGAACTTTTTCTTGATTTTATTTTGTGTAATAGCTTAGGTTATTTTCTATTTTTATGCTTAGTATAGATCTATTTTTTGCATTCTAAAAAGTTTTAACGACTCTATTATTTCTTATTTTACATTGGTTTCAATTAGTGCAAATAGGACAAGCCATTTGACCCAAGATGTCTTCAACACAAAATTATTTGACCTGAGATGACCTCATAATAGAAACCATATGACCCGAGATGACTATAGAGCATAGTATCCAACCACATTTGGTCTTCAACACAATGTAGGACCACAGGTAGGAGGGGTTTTTGTCTATCTATTTTAAATTAGAGTTAACATTTTTTCAAAAAAGTGTTTACTTTCTTTTTCCTAGTTAGTCATTATTTTCACTTGTTTTTTAGCATAGGGTAGATGCTAAATTCCTAGATTTGATAGACATTGTACTTAGATAAAATGGCATGTCATACTTAGGCATTTCTAAAACATAAAAGAAGAAAAAAATGGAGAAGAGAAAAACACAATAAAAAAAATCCTAAATAGAAAAATTAAAAGAATCAATATCACACACACTACACAATTCACAAACATTGATAATGTTGGATATCATCACCAAACATCAATTGGTACCAATGTTGTTGGAATTCACATCCTTCTGTTGGTTCACCTCTAGACATTGTAGCAGTCCCCATGAGTAATTTTTTGAACTTCATCATTGGCAAATCCTCCACTCTTGAGAGTATATTGGATGGGTTAGGTTAGATACCCCTTTGTTCATGGGGTTTAATAATCAATGGACTCGTAGTTGTCACTATTATTTGAGGTTACCTGAGGATGAAGATAAAGTCTAGGTATATTGGTAGTAGGACTTAGATAGCACGAACTCTTTTGAGAGGTTAATTTATCCCCTTTAGGATACCTCATGCCACAACCATCCTAGGAATCCATTTCAATAATTTTTGCACCACTACTCGTAATTGAGGTGGGTATAAACACACCTGGTTAGATTGCATTCCACCACCCCATTCATAGTACTTAGGATTACCTTCATCAAACACAAAAAAAAAAAATCCAAAAAAAAACTAAAAATATTTAAAAAGCAATAATAGTCCCAAAACATCTCACAAAAACACCAATCAAATATTAGCACCCTAAAACGTAAACATCAAAACTATTGTTTGTTTGATTATTTGTGTAGATGGCATGAATCCACCTTCACCACATTATCACCATCAAACATTCCATCCACATCCCATCCATCTCCCCTTGATCTTATATTTTTGACCCAAATTCAAGCCCAAGCCCAAGCCAAAGTTGCAATGGACCAACCTAGTCAGACCTATAATCCATCCATTACTCCCCTAATTCATTAGGAGGCAATATCACAACCATCCTAGGGTAGCTTGTCCAGTAAAATTTATCATCTCATCCCCAACCCATCTAAGAAATATAACTTAGGTACCACATACCACCACATCCTTGCTAACATTCCTGAATCCATCAATCCAAGGACTTTTATGTTTCTATTCAACCCCAATGTCACACTCATTAAAATTGATGTCGCACAAGTCCTCCATGGCCCTTTTGCCCCACTAGATTTACCATGACCATCCCTAACACCAATGACCATTCCACCAAAATAAATCTCCCCCACTCCATAAGAGCAAACCTATGCTCGAACCACTCATCACTCTAATTTACCTCTTGAGGTGGTGATGTACAACATGCCTACTAAATTCTTTTCACTTGAGAGATCCACTCCCCAACATTATGCAAGCCACATGTTAGCATCCACCAATCCAAACCATCATAAAGCCTATGCCAATATTGCATCTCATATACCCGCATCCACTTCACCCTCTTCATCCCATTCACTCCAACTACAACCCCAAGTATTAAACCCCCCACCTTTCATAGCTGCTCAAAAATCATTCTTCACATAATACCCATAATGGGTCACCTGGCCACCTGCAATACATGTATTAATGCCTTTATTTCAAAATATTCATTAGGGGCATCCGACACAACCACAAGATCCCTCCTCTAGCCACTACCAACTACCACCAAATCCACCTCAACCACCTACCGATTACTACCAAACTTCTTCAACCTCCATATAGCCATGGTCCACCTCTTGATTTCAAAGCATACAACCAACCTCACCCCACTTAACAATACTAGTAGTTGCCTCAATTATACCAACAACATCCACCTCATAAATACCGGTATCCACCTCCACTTGGCCTACAACATATCTTGGATCGACTAGCCAACATTGAGCTATAATTGAGTCACAAAAACACCCCTCTAGTTCCATCTCCACATCACATACAACAAATCTTGGATCAACTCATAAACATTGAGCTATATTTGAGTTTCCAAGATATATCTCCAAAAACTCTTCAATCATTTGTCGTGACACCTTCCTCCACTTCAATTTCATCTCAACATTCCAATCGATCTCATCCACCTCATCCATCACATACCTATATTCCCTTATCAGAACCCTTGTCGATAATATTTCAAAAGTTACAGGATTCAAAAAATATTTCTCTACCTGACATACACCTTACAAATACCAATAAACCTAAATCCATATCATACAAGGAAATTCATTTATTGTATCTATCATCGTCAATAGGATCATGACATTGATGATTGTTGCACATTCCAAAATTGAGTACAATATCTTCTTGATTGGTGGGAATTCACCATCTCATAAGTGCAATACCCTTTTATTGAATCCATTCTTATTAATTCTCTCTTCTTCACTTTGCATCAATCATCAACCACCTTGGGTATGTTCAAGGTATCGTACCTTCCCCACCAAGCCACCATCAATCAATGATCCATAAGTTACTAGACACAATGCAATTTGGGAATGCTCAAGGTAAACTTCATCACTTTTCAAAATTTATTTTCATGTAGATGGAGCTTTCTACCATAGGATGTCTTCACCAAGCAAGAAAACATCAACTTAATTTATATGATAAATTTTCCTTCGCACCATGTATATGCAAATAAAAAAGGTTTTATTCCATTCAAAATAGACATACATAGTGCATGATGACATCAACTAGACATCAAATCCATGTGCTTTGACCAATCAATATAGAGTTATGTAATTAAGCGAATCATTCGATCAAGTTGCATGCAAATTGATGAATTAAGTTGACAATTTTTTAATGAATCAAGGATTTATTTTGATGTTAGAGTTTAAAATAGTCCTCAATGCAAAACATGTAATAGGATTTATAGCTTAAACAAATGATAGTATGTTGTCCCTGCCTCCTCCAAATTGGATAGAATCAACTTGAAGTCTTATTTTCTTCTAATGAACTCTAATAGCACTTCATTCTCTATGCACAACACATAAATAGAACTTTGAAGCACACATTCCCATCAAATAATTTCTCCATATTTTTATTGCACCTAAAAAAAATCCATGTTGTAATAATTCTTTAAAAGATATAAGGTATTACATCAAACAATAAACATTCAACACCTTCAGCCATTTGAAATATGCTCTCCTCTATGCTTTAGCAATATGATTTTCTAAGTGATAGCATGCAATAATATCTTGAATCAAACAAGATTCTATAGAATAGAAAATGCATCCCACCATATCTTGTGTTGTATACCTGACTTTAGTAAGGTTGAGTTGGTGATTCTGCTATAATGCTTAGGCATGTCCTATTTGTTGGATGGTACTTTTCCAATGTCATAACCTCACATCCTATAGATCTATTCCTACTCTCTTGGGATGGTGTGTTCTACAAACTAGCAATATGTAGTTCCTTCTCATATCTAGTGCCTCTTTTCTATCTCTAGGTGATGCCCAAGCTTTAGCTCTCACATGTAAGTGGACATTAAGTCTCATGATGTCTAGTACCATGGGGTTGTTTTTAATTTAGACTAAGCATTTTTAATTCACCATAACATCTTAGCTAGCACCACTATTCATGATTAGCACTTCTTCATATTATAATATGTTTGTGTCATATTATCCTATTTGAAAAATATGGAGTCCTTATATGTCCTCCAAAAAAACACCTTCATGTAAATATAACACACTTAAATTTCCAAAAAATAATAAATACAAGAATCACTTTGTCTTAAAGAAATGTTTTTTACATAAACCATAGAGGATTCATTCAAAACGTGATCTATCAATAGTAATGATCTTAAATGTAATGTGTATATAAATGAATATGTTCATGGACCCAAATTTTTCAAATTCAAAAATTAATACCAAAAACTAATCTATGTAATGTTCATGGACCAAAAACTAAGCCATATGATAGCCAAATTTGTCAAATTTAAAACTTAATACCAAATTGAAAAAATATTACCTTTGATAGCAGTGATTCTGAGACGTTCTACATTGCATGTAGATGGAACTTAGAAATCAAACTCCTAACAACTAAAAACCTATCACACTTATCCTCTTGTTCTTTAATTAACATGGGCAAATGGAGAAGATGGTTCTTCATGCTTCTTCACCTTCATTATTGAGAAAAAAAACTTCAATTGTATGTCATATTTTGCTTCAATTCATAAGTTTTTTGTATGCCTTTCTTAAGATATTTGAATACAAATCATATAAATTGATAGAAAAAACTGTCAATGAAGCTCTTCATTGATGATCAACATGACTTTATCATTCTCAAACCACACATTCAAAGCATGAAAAAATTTACAATAAACACATAACATTACATTATGGTGATTCAAGCCTCTGACATCCTCTAGGAAATACAATAGTCAACTTCGTTCTTATTTCATTCATGCTTTTGGAGAATGTAATATGTGGCTCTGATAACATAGCTTGGACTAGCGATATTCTAGGTAGTTATTATTAATCAGAATGGGTGTATATATACAATTAAAAATATGAAATGGTGGTTGGTTTAGTAATAGCTCACCAACAATCAAATCATAACTACTTAATTATTTAGATGATATAATAATTTCCCTAATATAAATTACCTCTTTGATACCTATTTTTAACCTCTTAGTTAAAACCATCAACTTCATCAGGATACCTAGTTCTCCCTTGAAGTCCAATTTAGTTGATTTCTAATCTTCATCATCCATAATAGTGCTTTCTCTTTCCTTGGACCAATGATAAAGTGTTGCCTTATTTGTTGTGAACTTGTCCTTAGCATCATTAACTTCATTTTTTATAATTTTCCAAATCAACTTGCGCCATTGGATGCCATCATCCTACTACATCTTAACAAATGAGATGAAAGGTCTTATAATCCCTACAATATTATTTACTTTAGTATAATCAATTCCCATTTGATATTCTAATGGCTTATCCCATGTTTCTTCATTGATATCATCCTTACTTTCTTCTTAAACATCTTCTTATTGCATCTCCTCTAAAGGTTGGGTATCTTCTAGAGTGATATCAATAACTACAAAAGCCTTAGAAATATTTATATTTTTTTACATAGCTCTTTGAAGTACTTTACCTATTATCTAATCATGATGTTATCCTTGTCCATATTAGATAGCTCCTTTTAGCACAATAGTACGGACATCAATCATGCTTATAGTTTCTGAATCATCCATGAGAATAAGATATTAATGATTCATGCATAAGAGACCCAATATAATTGCATGAAGGATAATTTGTAGGACTAAATAGGGGTGTCTTATAAATTATGGATAGAGTGATGTTTATAACCTTTGAGTGTATCATTTGGTTTAAATGCATCTAAATAGACTCACATAAGATAATATTGTACGAATATGTTGCAAATGCATAAATAGACTACAAAACTAAAAATATTATATTAATGATGAGATAAATTACAAATGTATAGTGCAATTGGTGTTGCAAGGAGGAGGGTGTTCTATTTTTAAAATATATAGTAGTAATGGGGAGAAACAAAAAAGGCAAGAAGAAGTCATGGGTTCTTGGTTTCCTAATTGATAAGAGAAGGCCTAAACTACAATTATAAATAATATACAATATTATAAATAATCTAGAAGGTGAAATGCTTCATCTTATAACATATCTTAGCAATATAAAAAAATATCAAAGAATTTTTTTCTTCTACCTTAGAAATCAATGTGTCAATTCTTGAAGTAGTTGTAGACACCAACATCAAGCACATTAAACACTAATTAACTAATCAAAATCAATTTGTATATTTAATATTAATTAATTAATATTAAATTAAATATTCGCCCACCTAGGTACTAATTAATTAATTAATTAAATAATTAGTTAATTTATACCTAGGCCATCCCCCATCTGCTTACCCCCCTTTATGGGAACATTCCCCTTCCTATCCCCTTCCACATCATCTCCACTTCACTCTAGTTCCAACCCACATTCCTCATTCTGGTTACATGCAGAAAAATATTACCCTTGTCCAAAAATGAACTCAACTTAACTCCATCTTTGCATTATCCTTGTTTGGATGGGTGAGAATTATCCTCACCCAAATACAATATCCAGTTAACTTTAATCATAAAATCATCACACCTCATGCAATATAATTGGTACTCAAAATATAAGGAGTTTACCATAAAGAAAATAATTCAAAATTCAAAATATAATGCCCATGCGAGTTAACTACACTTAATGGATAAAGATTTATTTATTTAAAAATAAGTAAATAATAGAATATTAAGCATACTTCTATTCAAACAAGTTTAAATTATGATCAAGCATGTTTATGATTTATTGTTTACTTGAGTGGAGGAAATACCAAGGTGTCCTTCCTATCCACATGCATATCATTTCCATGAGGCCATCCTCCTCTATTCCAAAAAAAATTAATGCAAATCCTCCCCATTTCTCGAGCATGAGGATGGTTCATATGCATGAGGATGGTATAGGTACATGCATGCTGACAAAAATTCAAGTCAAATTTATTTCCAATCACTTGAGTAATCACATACAACCATCCCTGTCCCATCCTAGACATCAATCACATCATTTTGCAGACCTAGATCTAGCTTTTTGTAATGGCAGGACACCACAGTCCAAGACCATTCGACCTTAAACGGTCTTTGATCACAGTCATACAAACCCATATAATCCATAGATATAGTCATCAGCCCCTAGATAGTTGGCATCCAACCTACATGAATATTTATCGAAAAAAAATAGTATAGCACAATGCAACACGAAACAACACAGTGAAAACAATTGTAAAGAAAGGTAAGATCGGTCCATATCTTATTTCCTTGTATACATTAGCACTTATTTACTACATTTTAGTTTATCCTTTTAAATATGGGCCTCACTTTGAGAGGCTCGATGTATATTACTAACAACTTTACAATTAATTTATGTGTAGGTACATAGATCTGGAGTCAACAGTTCCAAACATCAATATAGAACAAGTAGATTCTACAGATCCACCAGATCTAGACATCAATCCAATCTTATAGATCCACTAGACCTAGTCACCAAATTCAGACCAGATTCAAATTCAACCATTCTATATTCATCAGATCTAGATCCAATCTAGAACATCCAATAGATCTAATGCAAATCCACCACATCCAAATCTAGATCCAACAAAATTATGATCACAAAAAACATGTCCATCAATTTTTTTAGTAGAAAAGGACCCATGCACCATCATATCTTGTAAAAAGGAATCAATCCTTCATATATTTGTACAATCCCGCAAGGATTTTACTGTAACAAAGAGAGGACAAAAAGGTATATAATACAAATATTAACTATTTAATTTATTTACATACATTGCTATGGTTCATATTTTTCCTCTCTACAATATGGTGATCATGATGGGACCTTTTCCTTGATTTTATTTTATGTAATAGCTTAGGTTATTTTCTATTTTTATGCTTAGTCTAGATCTATTTTTTGCATTCTAAAAAATTTTAATGACTATTATTTCTTATTTTACATTGGTTTCAATTAGTGAAAATAGGGAAAGCCATTAACCCAAGATGTCTTCAACACAAAATTATTTGACCCGATATGACCTCATAATAGAAACCATATGACCCGAGACGACTGTAGAGCATAGTAGACAACCACCTTTGGTCTTCAACACAATGTAGGACCATAGGTAAGGGGGATTTTTGTCTATCTATTTTAAATTGGAGTTAACATTTTTTCAAAAAAGTGTTTACTTTCTTTTTCCTAGTTAGTCATTATTTTCACTTGTTTTTGAGCATAGGGTAGATGCTAAATTCCTAGATTTGATAGACATTGTACTTAGATAAAATGGCATGTTATACTTAGGCATTTATAAAACATAAAAGAAGAAAAAAATAGAGAAGAGAAAAACATAAAAACAAGAAAAAGGCCTAAAAAGAAAAACTTAAAAGAATCAATATCACACACACTGCACAATTCACAAACATTGATAATGTTGGATTTCATCACCAAACATCAATTGGGACCAATGTTGTTTGAATTCACCTCCTTCCATTGGCTCACCTCTAGACATTGTAGCAGTCCCCATGAGTAATTTTTTGAACTTCATCACTGGAAAATCCCCCACTCTTGAGATTATATTGGATGGGTTAGGTTAGATACTCCTTTGTTCATGGGGTTTAATAATCAATGGACTCACAGTTGTCACTATTGTTTGAGCTTACCTGAGGATGAAGATAAAGTCTAGGTAGATTGGTAGTAGGACTTAGATAGCATGAACTCTTTTGAGAGGTTAATTTGTCCCCTTTAGGATACCTCATGCCACAACCATCCTAGGAATCCATTTCAATAATTTTTGCACCACTACTCGTAATTGACGTGGGTATAAACACACCTAGTTAGATTGCATTCCACCACCCCATTCATAGTACTTAGGATTACCTTCATCAAACACACAAAAAAAAAATCCAAAAAAAACCAAAAATATTTAAAAAGCAATAATAGTCCCAAAACATCTCACAAAAACACCAATCAAATATTAGCATCCTAAAATGTAAACATCAAAATTATTATTTGTTTGATTATTTGTGTAGATAGCATGAATCCACCTTCACCACATTATCACCATAAAACATTCCATCCACATCCCATACATATCCCCTTGATCTTATATTTTTGACCCGAATTCAAGCCCAAGCACAAGCCCAAGCCCAAGCCCAAGTTGCAATGGACCAACCTAGTCAGACCTACAATTCATCCATCACTCCCCTAATTCATTAGGAGGCAATATCACAACCATCCTAGGGTAGCTTGTCTAGTAAAATTTATCATCTCATCCCCAACCCATATAAGAAATATAACTTAGGTACCACATACCACCACATCCCTGCTAACATTCCTGAATCCATCAATCCAAGGACTTTTATGTTTCTATTCAACCCCAACGTCACACTCATTAAAATTGATGTCGCATAGGTCCTCCATGGCCCTTTTGCCCCACTAGATTTACCATGACCATCCCTAACACCAATGACCATTCCACCAAAATAAATCTCCCCCACTCCATAAGAGCAAACCTATGCTCGAACCACTCATCACTCTAATTTACCTCTTGAGGTGGTGATGTACAACATGCCTACTAAATTCTTTTCACTTGAGAGATCCAATCCCTAACATTATGCAAGCCACATGTTAGCATCCACCAATCCAAACCATCATAAAGCCTATGCCAATATTGCATCTCATATACCCGCATCCACTTCACCCTCTTCATCCCATTCACTCCAACTACAACCCCAAGTATTAAACCCCCCACCTTTCATAGCTGCTCAAAAATCATTCTTCACATAATACCCATAATGGGCCACCTGGCCACCTACAATACATGTATTAATGCCTTTATTTCAAAATATTCATTAGAGGCATCCGACACAACTATAGAACCCCTCCTCTAACCACTACCAACTAGCACCAAATCCACCTCATCCATCTACAAATTGCTACCAAAATTCTTCAACCTCCATATAGCCATGGTCCACCTCTTGATTTCAAAGCATACAACCAACCTCACCCCACTTAAAAATACTAGTAGTTGACTCAATTATACCAACAACCTCCACCTCATAAATACCGGTATCCACCTCCACCTGGCCTACAACATATCTTGGATCGACTAGCCAACATTGAGCTATAATTGAGTCACCAAAAAACCCCTCTAGTTCCATCTCCACATCACATACAAAAAATCTTGGATCAACTCATAAACATTGAGCTATATTTGAGTTGCCAATATATCTCTCCAAAAACTCTTCAATCATTTGTCGTGACACCTTCCTCCACTTCAATTTCATCTCAACCTTCCAATCGATCTCATCCACCTCATCCATCACATACCTATATGCCCTTATCAGAACCCTTGTCGATAATATTTCAAAAGTTACAGGATTCAAAAAATATTTCTCTACCTGACATACACCTTACAAATACCAATAAACCTAAATCCATATCATACAAGGAAATTCATTTATTGTATCTATCATCATCCATAGGATCATGACATTGATGATTGTTGCACATTCCAAAATTGAGTACAATATCTTCTTGATTGGTGGGAATTCACCATCTCATAAGTGTGATACCCTTTTATTGAATCCATTCTTATTAATTCTCTCTTCTTCACTTTGCATCAATCATCAACCACCTTGGGTATGTTCAAGGTATCGTACCTTCCCCACCAAACCACCATGATCCATAAGTTACTAGACACAATGCAATTTGGGAATGCTCAAGGTATCACACCTTCCCTGCAGTCATAAACACAATGTTATTTAGGGATGCTCAAGGTATCGCACCTTCCCCATAGTCACAAACACAAAACAAGATTCAAGTTAGACTACTACCTTTGCAAATAAGCATACCCCCAGGGTTTGAACCTAAGTCTCTTCTTGGTAAGCACTAGAACCTACCAATCCACCTAGCCCCTAGGGACCTTCATAATATTATTTATAATTATATTCTTTGACGCATTAGGTACATTGACATGGGTTCAATCACTACCATATGTAGTTAATCCTATAACCAATGAAATATCTCTTATCATGATACCACCTAAAATATGATGAAAGTGGTTATCTTAAATACATTGACTTACATTAAGTATTTTACCAAAAAAGCTATAGTCCATTTTCATGGTGTTAAATGTCATTATTTACAATGCATATTTGCTTGATTCCTTAGGTTCTAGGTATCATTTTGTCCATTTAAACTCCTTTTGAGTGCTATTTTTTAAATACTTGATGATATTTAAAAAAAATAGTTTTGTATATAAATTGATTGATATAATTTAGATTGTAGTTAAATGCATAGATATACAGATACAAATAGAAATTAAAAAAAAAAACTAACTTGATGTTTTGTAAATATTTATAGGTACTAGGTGAGATACTAGGTATTCATGGATAAATAGTTATTGCATTAAAATAGTTTAATGATTTATTGCAAAGCAAACCTGGTTATACCTTCTAAGAAAATTTGCTCTTAGTTAGAGATAAGATTAAATATGTTGATTGATGTTGTTAATCATCTTAATTTATTAATTCCCAACCAACTAAATAAAAACAACAAAGTTTTGAAGTGGGATTGTCAAAGGAAATTTCAAATATGAGGAAGTCAAATACCTTGTCTCAAATAAAGAGCACGATGAATTTGATGGTCTAGAGAAATTAAACTACAAGGGTCATCATCATGGGTTTAGATTCATAACACACACACACACACACACACACACACACACACACATATATATATATATAACCTCCTTGGATATCTTATTTACCTATGTTTCACAGAAGCATATGTATGTGGATGGGTAAGAATAATCTCCTACTATATTTTCTTAGATAGATGGTTACATATGAATGTTATCGGAAGAATGTAGACTATATATCCATTCCACATACTATAGCCCCTGTAAATGGTCATGTATGTGATAGAAATATTATTGATAGATATTATGATCATGGTTAGGGTAGACTACCTAATCATAATATGATATCACTATTAGTCTTGAGAAACTTTAGAGAAGTTTTTAGTACTAGATTTGAATAGTTTTCTTATACATTTCTTAATGGTACAAGTAGATCCCTTTTATTATATATTGATATAGATCATAGAGTATCTACAATATATTACTACTGAGTTGGAGGTTACTTATAGAAGCATTGAGGTCCCAGGTAGATATAATGCTATCAAGGAGATGACATTACATATGACAAATATTGATATGATAGTCCTTTCTCAAGATGTTGATACTAAATATGATGTAAAGAGGCTTCCTCCTCTTGTGAAGGAGGTTAGTTATAATTATCTGAGTATGCCATGTTGTTAATATATGCTTATAAACTTCCATGGTAGGGATAGCAACTTGGGCACAAGATATTATTTCAAAATAGTAGTATAATTCTCATGAGATATCAGATCAAAGTACATGACCATAAAATACCTTATGGGATGTAGGTTTCTTAGATGATGTTGGACATTTGTAATTAACCAAAGGTGCACTATTTGAGTGCATGGCATATGTGAGCCTAAAATTTATATATTTATCATTTTTAAGTCGTATGAATTTAACTTTTAATTAAATTAAAAAGGTATTTAATAAAACATACAATATATTATAATCACTTTGTAGCCTATAAATCTTGACACCATGCTTCCTATGAAGGGTAATGCATCATTCATGACAATTTAGATGGGTATTGATGAAGTTCAACAATTATTAATATTTTTTGATGCACTATATGTTGATTGATTAGATGATGCGATTCCATAGTTTCATTCTATCAAAGGCATACGAGGTCACATGGACCAAGTTATAAAGATGACATTTAAGTAATATAATATGAGATATGATCATATACCTCTTTGCTCTACTAGTGATCTAACTCCTTGGATAAATGTGATTACTAATCATTATAATTTAAATGGATTAGATAAGTTACAATTTTATGGATCATAATTATTGAAGTGTATTTTATCTATACTAAAATTTGTATGATTTATATATCTAGGTACATAGGTGTATGTCTCCTTGCATTAGGTGTAGTATTGGTTCTTGTAGTAACACCATAGGATTGAGGTACGATGTTGGACTTAAATAGCGTAGTTAACATCAGGTTAATAGAAGTAAAATTTATTTTTAAATTAAAAATTTTCATTGAATATTAAACATTCATTTTCTAGATACAAAATTGGAATTTACTCATGCATACAGGATCAAGATGATCAATTTGTCTAGATACCTAGATTAGTTTAGTTGGATTTGTTCAATTGGATCTTATGTCTAGGTATAAATATATTTAACTCATGTGATATATTTGACTCATGATATATTTCACTCTTTTGATATATCTGACTCATCATTATGCATTTATATTTGTATTGGATAAGACATATTATATATATATATATATATAGCTTGAATGTATATTATTTCATCCTCTTTAATGATATGTTCTTGTGAATAGTATTTCACTTTTTAAGCCTCAATTTTTGTACATGTTTCCTAGATGGGTTTAAAATTGTATAATATAAAGTGTTTCATTTTTATACCTAAGATGTACAAAGTATACAAGGCCTACCTTAGTATTAAGGATACAAGTAAAATTGTTTAAGAATAATATAGAGAACATTGATGAATTATGTAATTTAAAATTAAAAAACTCAAATGCATTATTAAAATCTTTACAAAAGGTTTATTTTTTTTCCTTTGGTAAGTCTTTTTATTACATAATGACTAGTTTACTTCAAATTTAGAATGAATTTCTATAGGGTTCAACTAAATTTATGTTCAAGGGAATTAAATTTATATTCAAGGACTAAGTTAAATTTGAGGTAATGTAAATCATTAATTTGTGTCATTGTAAAAAATACATGGTTTGTAGATTCAATATGAAGATGATGGTATTTATCTAAAATTATATTCAAGAAATTCTAAAAGGCTTTATTCATGGTAATATTCCTCTTTTTAGTTGTGTCTAAAAATTAATATAAGAAATAATGGATAAAATATTTTTAAATTGCATAATAATAGATCAAAAGCTACTCTAATAGTTTTGAAGGAGATTGAATTGTCTAAATCAAGTACAAACTACCCTAATATTTGATATTTTTGGAAGAAGCATGATTTTTTAAAAATCTAATTATGTTTCATAAGTTATCATCATACAAATTTAATATTTTTCTTTCATATTTTCAAGAGTAAATTTGACCTTGACAATGTAAATTTAATATTTTTCTTTCATATTTTCACAAGTATTTGTATTGAATGAATCAACCTCCAAGAGATTCATAGTCTTCTCTTAAACTATATAAGGGGTACATTTATAATTATCTTCACAATATATTATTAAATAATATTTAATCTAGGACTAGTGATATTAACTTTGAATAAAAAATTCATCAATTATGGATATACAACAATAACATAAAGAAAATTATTTATTATTCCTTATGATAATATAATAACAACATTAATAATAACTTATATTTGTATCTTGTGTTAAAAATAAGAGATATCAAGTAGTAATTAGCTTATTCTTCTATACTCATGTCATAAGGCCTATGTATTAGATGGATAATTTAGAATATCCAATATTGAATCATATTCTAGAGAAAATAAAATCAAATTCATTAACAATGTATAAGAAATAGGATAGTTTACATATAGATGGCCTTCAATTTAAATAAGATAATAAATACATGAAAATTAAGGTTATACACTAAATTACTTTGAAAATATAAAAAATTTAAAATAAATCAAAAGCTCAGTCTTGCTCTAGAACAACAATATGTGCCAGATTAAGACCAACTATCATTACAAGGAAGCTATAATGCACAATCTTTGTGTGGGAATTTTATTCTCAATATTTATCCCTCTATTTGAGATTTGGATCTTTTTCCACTTGTAAATAGTATGTGTTTTGAAGCACAATTGAATTAGTTTCAAGAAATTGTCCTTCATCATCATTAAGGTTTTAAGTAGCTTTGAATTATCCATTATACAATTTCAACAAATAGTTGTCTACATGTTCCTACTTATTTTTTTGTATGATTGTGAAAAATACCACATGCATTTAAAATTATATTTTTAATAACATTAAAATATATTTCATGTTAAAATAACTTCTCCTTAACTTTTAAAGTCATCTAAATTAAAATATTTTAACATATACATGTAATGCCCATTTAAATTTGCCTTGCTTAACTAAGTTTGAAATTTGGTTGTAATCAATTAAAATAATATCTTTCTCTAGAACTTGAACCTATCCTAAAATATTTATGTTAAGGGCATCCTCTTTTCACACATCAATATATCCATCATATGTGTTGCTAAAATGGATAGTATAAATAGAGTGGGGATGTGAAAATTAATAATTTTAGTAGTAAGAAGAGTTTCTATTTTGAATTATCACTCAAAATGATTGGTGCATCCTATAGAATTTAGTCCCCTTATTCTATTAATAGTTTTACAATCGGACACACAACCATGTTCAACATCTACAAATTATTTTAAAAAGTCAAATACCTATTGAATGTATGAACATTGAAACTAGTCTTGAATAAAGGAATCTAAATTTAACTAATTCAGTTTGATCAAAAAATATTAAAATTCTAGTTGTGTATTTAACATATATTTGATCAACTAAAATTATCTTTTATAATCCTCTCATCCATAACACTCTTTGTAACATTCTACAGCAAATTCTACATTTTGCAACTTTGGATACAACTAATATCTTTTAAAAAAAAAATTATGATATCAACACCATCATGTTCTCCTTTTCTATAACTAGCCTAAAAAATATTCATAATTGTTTAATATTGAAGGGAAAGATCATGTATATTTATATCAAATTGCACATCGATCAAACCACACACAATGCTAATTGTAGGTGATACCTCTCTTATGCACTTACATAAATAATCATCAAAGTTGCATTAAACAAATGGAGTCTCATGATTGTTGTCATCACTTATAAAAAGTGCATCTCTTTCATGATGTTATAGTTCTCTTTTATGCTGGAATCACCCTCATCAATTGACATATTTAAAACTATTGTACACAGTATCTATAATAACAAATTTTTGTTAGGTTTTATTTCTTTGAGAAACCAACGTTTAAGCTTTATAAATGATCTTTTTCCAATTTTATATCAATATGTTCTCTAAAAATATTGCAAGATATCTCTTTTAACACATCAAGGAAATGTTTTTCATGTTCATCCCTTGGTTTTTGACTTAAAACAAATTATAATAATAGTTATTTCTTATCAAGCATAGTACACATTTTGTTCATCCAAAACATAGTTATGGACTTATAAGTTGTAAAATATCTTTGATTATTATGGAAAGGCCTATAAAACAATGCCTAATGAGAATTATTATATCATATATAATCTTTCTCTTGTTTGAAATACCTTTGAATTGTCTTCCTTAAATATTATATTAATCATGCAAGTGTTGTAACCCTTATTTTTATTCTTGCAAATTTACTAGTGTTTCCTATTAGCAAAGCTCTCTTGGCTATCCTGTGATCTTGTCTATGTATCTTTATTTCAATATTTTCATAGGTATTAGTCATATTTTTCTTAAATTCTTCTACATCAAATTTCCTTTTATAAGTATAAAGTATTTTTAAAAGTTGTTTAAGATACAAGTCTACCTAATATCTGATCTTGAGTAACAACCTTTTTATCTTAAAAACCATTCATCTATCTAATTATAGCTTTCATATACTATACTCATAGATAATTTTAGGCAATTCATCTTGCATAAATTTGAAGGATCCAGATGAAGGAAATGTTCCATATTGAAAAATAACAATGAAACCTTTGTGACTAGGTTTTGGTCTTGGTTTGAGCATGAGATGGTTCTGGGATATTTATAGTACCATGTGTTTCACCATTTTGTTGAAAATGAGAAGGAACCTGATGTTCAAACGGATTTTCAACTTAGTCATGTGAAGGTTCATCTTCTTCAATGTCGATGACAACTCCTCTTTCTCCATCATCTTTTTATCTCATTCATAATTTGTGTACAACATATTTATAGCATCATTTTTAAGATCATCTATGTGTTATATTTTTAACTTGTTATACATGATGAATGACTAGATTAAAAATATATATAAAAAATTTAAATAAAACTTAAAATTAGAATTGATTAGATTATTTATTAACACAATCTAGTAAAAAAAATTAACATAAAACATATCCTAGCATGATAGTTCATAAATTAAGGACTCATTTCTAGGCCATTTATTAATACACTTTCATCAATAAAATAGGTATTCACACATTGAAGTATTCAACACTATGACATGGTATAATTCCATGATTGAAGGGACTTCTTCAATTTCACAATTTATCACTAGATCTATGATTTAATATCTATTTTAAACAAAAATAATTTAGTAAATAATTTAAATATATTGAAAAAATAAGTAGAATCATTAAATTAACATTTATTTTCAGTTAACTTTTATGCTACTATGGTCTAACTATTGTACCATATTTTATTTTACTTCTACATATTCCTAAAACGTATTGGTTTGACTCTCTTGAGAATTATTTGATTACTCATGCCTTTTCATAATCATAATTTTTATGATATTTATAAGACATGAAATCCAAAATAACCTAACCTTTTATAACTATTCATAGTTTATTTTTAGATCAATTCCATAATCACCACCCCAACACACACACATCAATTGTTCTACTCTAACATGCTCCAAAATTACTTACACTTATCAACTTCTACACAAAAAAATTTAGAACCTTACGATTATTACTCTTGTATTAATCTATACTATATAAATGCTTTTAAATTTCTATTGTAGTTTCACTCATCTATAAAACCCACACTTTTACCAAATCCTACAAGATTCCATTTGAGAACCATTTGATAAATGGAGATAAAGATGCCCTACCATATTCTTGTAAGTTGATAGTTCTTAGCATCATTTTCTTATAATATATGGTAGTTGTTTTACATATTTGAAAGGCAATACCATAATAGTGACCTAATAGAGGAATAAGTCACTTTGTTTTTGCTCTCTTGATTCTAGTATTGACCTCATTAGTGAAGCGTCCAATTATGATGCTTTATCCAATTTTTAGTATTGTTTAAAAAAAATTTTAAAGGTAAAATAAACTAGAAAAAACTAAAGTGATTCATCTTATCTTTATGAATATTCTAAATATTTCTATTAGTCTAGAGTTATTTTTCTCTTTCAAGTGAGGAATCTTAGAGTATAACATGGAAATTAATTTTATTTAAAGTAACAGTAAGGTACTAGTCCTTACCAGATATTCTATCTCTCTCTCTATCTATCTATCTCTTAGTAGAATTCAAATTGAAGATTATATATGCTCATGCCCTTATTGAGGACTAACTCATATGTAATTTAATGTAAGACATGCAAATTTAAGGTGAGCAAAAATAATAATAGGAGAATATTTGTGGCTTTGTACATCAAGGGAAGTAGAAATATAGAAGCATTTCAACTTGGAATGCAAAACATATGATGTTTTATAAGCTAGTTATATTGATATTCTAGTAGTGGACTC
The DNA here is from genome assembly GCA_028583015.1 of Wollemia nobilis. Lineage (NCBI taxonomy): Eukaryota > Viridiplantae > Streptophyta > Pinopsida > Araucariales > Araucariaceae > Wollemia > Wollemia nobilis. The sequence goes on along the minus strand of JAQPPZ010001900.1, from coordinate 109,948 downwards.
TATGCATAAATTATTTTAAAAAGCTAATAACAGAGAAAGTAAAAAAAATACTATCAAAATTAGTAGCAAAATATAAACACTCTATAGAGAAAAAACGATGTGATACTTTATAGTTGCACATATCTTATTCATTTTTAAAATGAAGAAGTGCTCTAACATAAGTTGACTCATAATAATGTTTCTTTACAGTCTCATAATCAATATGTTCTTCTAGAGGAAGAAAGCCTTAAATTCTAGTTCATGTTCATTTTTTATGAAAACCAATCTAGTTCAATACATCTCTATGTCCTTACTTTCAAAAAAAATCTTTAAAATAATCATGACATACCCAACAATCATGTTAGATGTGTTAAGATATACAACTATAACAAATATTTTTTAAAATTTCTAAATATTTTAGTGTGACACCTAAATGGATGTAATATTTTCTATTTTTATGTCACAAGGACCATGTAATCTTTGGTAAAATTGGAATAAACAAAAAAATGTACAACCCATTCAAAGGAAGAAGAATACAATAAAGGTTGCAAAAATAATATGAGAATTTTATCTTCAAAATGTACCCATATATGCACACTCATAAAGGTAACCAATTCAAGTAATTTTAGAATGGGTGCACAAATTTGTGTCACACCTTTTGGATTTTTTGTATTATAAAAACTTGTTTCTATAAATTCAATTAATTTTTAAGGGATCTTATTTTTGAAATTTAAAAAATGAGTGAATCAATGAATTGGAGTATTTTGAATTCAAATTATGACCATATCTTTTTTTTCATAAAAAACATAGTTTCACTATCAATACATATTTTTTCATAAAGGCGATATTGTTATTTAAATATGAAGATACTAGAAATTTTTTTCCTTAAATTATATGGTTGAAGGAATGTAAGCATCATTTTATTACATGATTTTGATGAACATTTTTGCTATAATAAATATATGAATTATTTCATCTTTGATTTTATTCTATATGTTTTATAGAAGTTAATGCAAATATTATGTTGAGTAATATATATATATCTATATACATATATAAACATGTGTGTGTAAAATTTTAATGCAAAATTTATATTGGTAAAGGCATTTTGTTATTCTAACATACATAGTTAGAGGAACGATAAATAAAACAACAAATATGCAAAAATATATTACAATTTTTTTTTGCAAATCATACAAGTCAAAGAACTTCACATTTTAGGAGAATATGGGCAAGGAACTTTTCAATAGAAACTCATGTTTTTGGCCTTTGAAATTATAGAATGGTGGCTGTATAGGCAAAAAAAATACCTTCTTTTTATTATTTTGAGTTTGTATGATCATATTAATTTATATAATCATAGAAACTCATACAAATATTCAAATACTACAATCATATAATAACTAAAAAATAGATCAAAAACTAAAAAATACTTCAATGAAAAACACGATGCTAGATACACGGGGCAACCTCATCCACCCATATATCTCCCTAATATTTAGATTTATATAAAATTTGAAATATAATTTATATTAAAATATCCTACCCCTTATTTAACAAACCTTCTATCCCATCTCTTTTGAGGACTAAATGAGATATTAGGTACCTAGGGATAGGAATGTGGGAAAATAATATTGTATACATGCCCTCATCCCATCTCTTTTAATGACTAAATGAGATATTAGGTGCCTAGGAATAAGAATGTGGGAAAATAATGTTGTATATAGGTATTAAGGACTAAATAAGATATTAGGTACCTAGGGATAGGAATGTGGGGAAATAATATTGTATATATGCCCCCCATATCTTTTAATTACTAAATGAGATATTAGGTACCTAGGGATAGGAATGCGGGAAAATAATGTTATATATAGGTATAATCGCAATAGGTCACACATAATGTTATAATAATATACAACATAGTGCCATATTATATAATTATGCACTTTACAACTTGTGGAAGGGAAAACTCAAAACACCACATGGTGACCTTCTAACTCATGAAAGTTGAACCATCACACTCTTCTATAAAGAGAGATGTACCCCTAACTATAAAATCAAGTCATCTCAAGTACTGAGGTGATTCTTCTTTAAGGAGTAATATTATTGTAACCCTACCTTAAGGGTATTCTCTATCTCTATCACTTTGTGTGGATTATTTTTTGAAATATTGTGTAGGTGGATCTTTGATATTTCTATATAAATGATGAATGGTTTTTTCTTGTTAATAACAAGAGGTTCATAAAATATATGGGTCCCCAAGATGGGATGTTTTTTTGGAATTTGTTTCCTATAGCTACAAAACAAACCCACTTTACCAAAAGTAATTGTGTGATATCAATTATTGTAAATATCTATTCTTAATTGCAATAAAACAATCACAAAATATATAATATTATATATAATGTTATAATATTATACTGGTTTCATTCTCTAATACCTCTATACAATATTATTTATACAAGAACACACTACTTGCTTTACAATAAAAAGGGTAAATCTTTCCTTATACAAGGTCTTTGCAGCCCAAGATGTAAAAAGGAACATAAAGGCTGTGTGTTAAATTTCCTAATCATAGCTCTTGGCTTTACAAGGGGTCATGGTTGGGAGGAAACTGCTCAGCCCTGTACGCTGGTCATAGATCATACGAGTTTCTCACACTAATCTAAAATTTTAAATACGAGAATACAATATTTTACCTTATTAGGTCATCATTATTTCACCTTCCCTAAATTACAAAACTTTATATATATATATATATATATATATATATTATAAGTTGTTTCATTCCCTAATACCTCTATACAATATTATTTGACAATATTGCTATCCATAGGTACCTAACAAAAAAGTGTATACTACTTTTGGCACTTAGAAGAAGCCAAGACAGAGAGGGCCCAAACTACCAAACATGAAAACTTCGCTTTCCTCGCATTACACGCCCCTGCACTACCCTGGTGCATGTTAATAATATGAGTTTGTATGTTTGTGCCGGTGATGTGAACCAAACCTACTAGATTGCGATTTCTGGACTGCATGATTGAAGTCGCTCGGATATTGAAAGAGATTTAGTTGGATGACAAGCTGTAATGAAAAGGAACAGAGGACAAGCTGAAACATGTGAAATGTTTTAGTTAAAATTATATACATATATTCTTTTCAACTAAATTTTCAAATGGCCATTCCAAAGAATTCAAGTGTATTATAGGATTTACTTGAATGACAAGCTGTATTGAAAAGATTCGTTGAAATTTACTTTCAAATTTAGACTACAAAAATAATAAATTAAAATAATATATATCAATTTTCAACTAAATTTTCAAATGGTCATTCTAAAGGATTCAGTCGATCTATTATAAGATTTCATGCTGTATGTCAGCTATAACATTGAAAGATACAGATAAATAAAATGTTGGCATAGTGTGAATGTAACCGTATAAGAATTTTTTTATTTGGTTTAGTGTCATATAGTGTTTAATGATATTTTTTTTATTAGGTAGAAGAAGGGGTTTTGAAAAGGATATGAACCTCTTACAATTTGATAAAGACATTCAAAGAAAAATAATATATTTTTTTGTTTGAGGATGTCACAATTATATTTTAAAATTGAATTAAATGTGATTATCGTTATAAATCAAAAATAATTATTGTGAGAGAAAACTAGGGCATCAGTTGGGTAGCCGAAGAGATTTTTGGTTGTTGTGAAATTGAAGATAAGATTGTTGCTTCATGAGGGCCCAATGGGGACACCTCTAGATCCTTTTTTAGATAGACATAGTTATTTTGCATATTTTTTAAAGGATAAATCTTCAGTAAAAACTGAAGAAGCACAAAAAACTGCATTAAAAATGCTCTTTACGGCTGCTTGAAATATATCAACATCTCAACGAGTCAATGGATGCTTATATCAACATCTCGACAAGTCAATGGATTCTTGCCAGAGTCACAGTCAAGGCCAAAGATTATCATTGAGCAAAGGATGGTAGAAGAAACAATCATGATTTTATCTGTAAATAATAGGTATTCACCCTACCCTAATTTTTTTGTATTCTTAGGTCTGAAAAAATTGGAAGCCTCTTGGTGAGTATTCTTTGTGGTTTATTAGCAATGGATATTTTATTGTTAGTTTTTCTTCATTTTTCGATAGAAATAGGGCTTTCAAATCAGAAAAGAGGAATCATGGTTTGATAGGATTATTTGTTCAACCTTGGAGAGTGGGATTTGATCCTCGAATTGAACCCATTGTTGTCCTAGTTTGGATCCGTTTGTATGCACTTCCAATGGAGTTTTGGAGTGAGCAAGTATTGGAAATTGTCGGTAATTACCTTGGAAGACATTTGGATGTTTCCAAAGACACAATGGAAGAAAACACAATTATTTATGCTAGATTATGCGTGGAAATTGATCTTAGCCAACCTTTGCTAGTGAAGGTTAAACTCGAATTTGCAAGACTATCTTGGATTCAACAACTAGATTATAAGACATTGCCCATCAGGTGCATAGTTTACCACAAATATGGGCATCTGGCCCGTTCCTACCCAAACGACATGAACATAAAAATGGAGGCTCCTCTAGGAATGTCAAATATTCCTAAGGAGGGTAAGTCAATAATCAATAAAGAGACAACCAATATTTCTTAGGACAAAGAAGCATAGGGAGATGGTTTTGAACAACCCAAAAGAAGGAGAAGGGAAAATAAAAAATATGGTAAAGAGCAAACCCAACTCAAGCCCTCCAATAGGTGTAAGATCTTTAAGACATTAATGGACCAAGAAGAAGAACAATTCATGGAAGGAGTAAATGGGAATAATAAAAATAATAACAACCATGTTCAAGCCCCTCTTTCACCTCCTCCCATCCTAGAGCAAGTAATTGAGTACAGTGAGTTACCATAATCAAATATTGCAGGGGCATTGATAGTGCATAACCAAGAGCAACCGATAATTAAGGATGTCATCATGGGTATAGCATAAAAGAACAGAGAAAGACCAACTCTAGGGATAACTCAAGTGGAAAAGAGATAAAAAAAAATATCAACTCTCAAGAAGTGGGTAAAAAATCAAATAAGGAATTGATAGCAGTTCAAGGAGACAAACTGATCACTGGAGGATGGGTTAGACCAAATATTTTTACTACTCTCAAGGTAACCAATGATTATACAATCATGGAATGTTATGGGTTTAAACAGTAGAACCCATCAATTTGTTGTTCGAAGACTCTTAGAAAAATGTAAAACTGATTTTTTGCTTATCCAGGAGATAAAAATGTCATTGGATCTTATGTGTAAAACAATAAATAGACTTTGGGGTCATGTTGGTCATATGGAAGTGGTTGTCCAAGGGGCCTCGAGGAGGATAATTACTTTTTGAAACTCTCTTGAATGGATGACAATAGAACATATAGCTTGGAGGAGTTTCCTCACATCGCATTTTAGGAACAATGTGATAGCTAAGCAGGTTTTAGTCATAAATTTTTATGGGGCTTAAAACCTATGGTCAGATGCATTAATAGAAAGTGGTGCATAACATGAGAGTCTCAAGAGAGGAGTTAGACTAGATTGTGGCTAGAGATTTTAATGTGAAATTATCCTCTAGAGATCAATAAGGGGGAATCCCAATTTTATACCTAGGGGATCGACTTATGATTGCCCAAGTCCATACATTACACTTGGTGGATATTAAATGCCTTGGAACCAACTATACTTGGACTAATAGGAGGGAGCCACATATCAATAAGGTGAAGTTAGATCATTTTTTTGGTTTTAGAGGAGGCATTTGTGAAATGGAAAATAAAATTTTATATTTTGGAGGTTCCAATTTCATATCAGTTTTTCATTCAATTGGAAGGAGGGGATTAAGACAAAGCAACATCACAAACCATTCAAATTTGAAAACTTTTGGTTACAAAAAGAGGAACTTGAAAATAGAATTCCACGGTGGTGGGAAGAGGGTTGCCCAACATATGGGACAACAATGTTTATATTCCACAAGCAGCTTCAATATGTCAAGGATCAACTAAAATAATGGAAGCGAGATAAAAAGATAGACTTTTAAGTCCAAAGAGCTCCATTGGTGTCTAGATGGGATGAGGTTCAAAAACACTTCATGGAAGGAACAATTACAGAGCAACTCAAAGAAGAGGATGATGCATTGTGTAAAGTGGTTGAGGATATTAAAAACCAATAGGAGATCTACTGGAAATAGAGAGCAAGAACCACTTAGTTATTAGAAGGTGATAAAAATACCAAATTTTTCCATTGGGTAGCCTATACTAGGAGACAGACGAACAATATGGAAGCTCTTCAATATGAGAACAAACACTACTTTGATACAATTCTAGGTATACATTTCCATTCAATGGATTATTTTTCTAAAATATTTAAGGAAATTATGGTGCAAGATGAAGAGGCTCAAAAGTAATTTCTTGTTTTCATACCCTCTGTTATCTCTAAAGAAGAAAATCAGGCCCTACTTAAACCCATTGATAGAGAGGAACTGGAGAAAGTAGTCTTTGGAATGAGCAGTGAAAAAATGCCAAGTCCAGATGACTTTCCAATTGAGTTTTTTGAGTCCTTCTATGACAACTTGGAGGAGGATGTAATGGTTGTTATAGAGGAGTCCAAAGGTGGTAAAATAATGCTTAAATCATTAAATCAATACTTTCATTGCCTTAATTCCAAAAGGGGAAGAAGGGGTGCATATTTTAGATTATAGAACTATTACCTTATGCAATGTCATATATAAAATAATCACAAAGGTAATGGTTGAGTGGCTAAAACCTCTTCTACATAGCATTATCTCCTCATAGCAAGGGAGTTTTATAGAGGGTAGGCAGATCTTGTATGGTGTCGTTCTAGCTCACGAGGTAGTCCATTCAATGCAAAAATCTGATAATAGGGGAATGCTCATAAAATTGGATATGTCAAAGGCTTATGATAGGGTGGAGTGGAGATTCTTGTCAAAGGTGATGACAGCCTTTGGTTTCTCTTAGGATTGGATAGAATATATTATGAGTTGTGTTCACTACTCTGACATACTCAATGTTAATCAAGGGCCTTCCCTCACAACCGTTTGGATCTACTCAAGGCCTTCATCAAGGATATCCTTGTTCCCCCTATATTTTTCTCATATTAGCTAAAGTTTGGGTAGACTCATCTTGAGGAGAAGACAATAAGGTTTGCTAACAATTGTCAAGGTCAGGGAGGAAGTTTTAACTCACCTACAGATTTTGGATGACATAGGATTGGTGGGAGTGGCCTACTTTAGGGAAGTAATAATGATTAGAGATACACTTAATGTCTACCTTAGGGCCACAAACCAAGTCATCAATGATAAACAATCCAAAGTGATCTTTTTCAATTTTGATCAAAGGCTTTTGGATAGAATTTTAGAGATCTTGGGATTCACGAGGACTTCTCTCCCAACGATATACTTGGGGGTCCCTTTATATTTTCAAAAACAAAAAATAGATATTTGGAGGAATATTTTGGATTGTATCAAGAAAATAATTAATCATTAGTATCACAAATGGTTAAGCTATTATGGTAGATTAACCTTTTTGTAGTCAATCATTCAGGTCGTGCCAGCTTATAAAATTTATATCCTTGCTGCCCCACATACCATATAAAAATAATTAGACAAGATGGCTAGAAAATTTTTATGGGGAGGAGTAAAAGAAGAGATTAAATGGGCCTTAGTAGATTGGGAGAAAGTAAGACAACCTAAGTTAAAAGGAGGTTTGGTACTGAGGAGATCAAAGTTAAATAATAAAGCTTTGGCTATAAATATTTACTAGAGGTGGATTTCCCAACCAACTTATTTATTTAGTAGAGTTTTAACTAGTAAATATTTGGGATAGGTAAACCCAAATGAGGTGGGTCATTTCTCTTTGGATGGAAATGGGTCCTTAGTGTGTCAGTTTCTAAAATTAGGATCTCAAGTAGTGAAAGATGGTTTATTTTGGAAAGTGTGGAGAGGGGAGAAGACATGATTTTGGATAGATTCATGGGATCAATACCCACCTATCATTATTGAATTCCAAAAATTGCAACCAATAAAAACATCCATGGAAATTATGGTTTGGGTCCAAATTGAAAGTTATTTCAATAGTTGTCATATAGGGGATTTTAAGTATAAGCAGTTTAAGAAGTTGGATGAGTGGCCAATTTCAATCCCTTCGAAATTGACACCCATCATGACTAATATCTTGGCAAAAATATTTCTCACAGATAGAGATGAAGAAGATGAATTAGCTTGGGTATATGGGAGCATTAGTGTCTACACATTTAAGGATGTATATGATAATATCCTTTCAAAGCCTCCTCCTCATGCATATCAGGTTGAGGATTGGATAAATATTTGGCAGTCCAAGGGTTGGCTAAAAGTAAACTTTTTTACCTGGTGGTTCATGCATAATGGAATTCTTACTTTTGATAATCTCAGACATAGGAAAATTAGACGTAGGGGAATCATTGGTCCATATAAATGTGTTTTATGCTACAAGAGTGAGGAAATATTTGACCACTTGATGTTTGAGTGCCCATTCACGCACTAGATCTAGGAGAGATGGTTTTTGTCTTATAAAATTTGAGTTAATGGTGATTTAAATCATACTCATATTGGAAAAAATAGAAGAGGGATAGATTTAAGTATAAATATATTTGTATCATTTGGGAGCTTATATTAAACTTCATTTGGTGGCAAGTATGGTTGGAGAGAAATGGCCAAATTTTTAGAGAAAGCTTTTCATCCTTAGAGGGATTTTGGCAGGTCATTTGGAGCAAAGTCATAGAAAATGTGGTAGTGTATGTTATAGAGGAAACTCAAGATGTTATAGGGACAATGGATAAGGAATTTTAAGTTCAAGAGGGGTAGAATAGAGCTAGTTGGAAACTACCCCTAGAAGGTTGGATAAAAATTAATACTGATGGAGCTGTAAAAGGTAATCCAGGTAGAGCTAGAATTGGAGTGGTTTGCAAAAATCATGTTGGTACAGTGCTCTATTAGGAACTACAAGGCCTGGGAAGGGCCACGAATAATGAATTGGAAGCTTTAGCTATCAAATTTGCTTCTATTTGGGTAGCAAAACAAGGTTACAGGATGATAATCCTAGAATCAGATTCTCAAATAATGGTAGGAGCTTTGGATTACATGAGGAACTTTGCTTTAAATACATGGAGGTTCAGGAATATTGTCACTCAAATTAATGAATTATGGAGGGAATTAGATGATGTGATTTCATTTTATGTGAGTAGAGATCTAAATAAAGTGGTAAACTTCCTGGCTAAGATGGGTACTAAGAAGGAGGTAGGCATTTAGTGGTATAGTGACATGACTATTGAGGATGATATGATTAGGTAGGTTGGTGAGCAAATCCAGCGTTTAGCTAATTTGTATAACCATTATAGAAATATGGTTTAGGAGATTTGGCTCCAATGTAGATCTTCTTTTACAGTTGTATACAAGTGAACAACCATTCTAGAAATATGGTTTAGGAGATTTGGCTCCAATGCAAATCTTCTTTTATTGTTGTAAATATGTGTTATTTTTGGTTAAGGCTAGGAGAAGCTTCATCCCAACATGTAAATGATATTTTTTTAATATAAGTTTTTCAAATTATTCTTTAAAAAAAAAAATATTGTAGTTTAATTATTAAAATTGTTCTTATATGTAAGTATTAAAAAAATATCTTTTAACATCTAATAGTAGGTTATATAAAAATATGTTATTTATTCAATATATATTATGCCCAAACCTCAATCACTACGGGCTATGACAACATTATCCCTTTATATTAAAACATGTGACCTCATCATTGAAATACCAAATTCTATGGAATTCATTTTAGTTGGAAAATATATTAATAAATGTAAAAATAAAGCAAATAATAAATGAATGATTTTATTTTATTTTTTTTGTCCAAAATAGAAGAATATATTATATAAATAAGTTTTTGTTTTAATTTAACTACAATTCACTTCAATGCTATCATTATATAAATCTACAAGGAGCTAGTCTAAATTCATTATGGGATGTTTGAAAACCTCCTTAAGATATCCACCTACTCTTGTATACGATAAACGTAATTCCTTCTATAAGCTTCTTATGTTATCTTGTTGAAAGAAATGCTTTTGTCTTAGATATTGGTATGGAGTACAATGTATCTTCACAATGTTTCACATCCTCAAATTTTCCTTTTTTGTAGGACAAGTAGATGTGTTCTTCTCATTTAATTTTTTTCTATCTCCATATTTTAATTGTAAGATGATAAGAACTTAGTCTAAAATGGTTGATAATATATATTTTATATTAAAATTTTCTTCACAAGTTAATTTTTCTCTTTATAGGTGACACACACATATGAAAGTTTACATTCTATATAAAAATATTAACAATATAAAATATCAATGTAAATATATGTTTATGATTGTGATGCAAGAGCATCCATATGTAAATATTGTTATCGATAGAGTAACTACCACTCATGTGTAATCACCACTGTCATGTACAAAAGAACCCTTCATGGTAGGAATAAATAAGAGAAATCAACAAGAGGTCAAAGGAGAGGAATAAGTAGAAATAAGAAGATGAAGAGATAAAAAGGAAGTGGAAAAGAGGCTAGTAAATATGTAAAAGAGGAAGACATAATGACATGCAGAGGAGAAGTGAAAGAGAGCAAAAGAGAGGATAAATAAAATAAGAAAGGGGGAGAAAGAAGAGTGAGGAAAGAGGAAAGAAACTGCCTGTGATAAGAAATTGATTTAATTTGCACCATAATACATTTTTTTTGTGATGTGATCATAAATTACAATAATAAATAAAAGAAGATTTTTCATATAACATTAAAAATATTTATGTTGTGTTTTGATGTTGCCTAAATTAATTGTATGTTTTGATTACTTTTTGTTTTAAACCATTTTTATTAGAGTTATCGTGTAGTGGAATGGAAAATCGTGGTTTGTCATCCTTGGTGAATAAACTATCATCTAATTAATTAATCCTTGTTTTCTTTCCAACTAATGAAAATTATCATCAAAGGGGAGCCATTGTCTAAGAAGATATCTTACCATCAAAGGAAAATTGTCATTTGAGAAGATATCTACCATTAAAGCAATGTTGCCATCTGAGAATATATCTTGCTATTAAGGGGAGGTTGTCATCCAGGATGTTACTTATTGACTAAAGTAAAATTATCATCAAATAAAGTTAATGTCAAAGAAGTGACATCAAATACATGTCATTAGAGAAGTGTTGTCTTATTGTATGCCATGAGGGAAGTGTGTGTCGTTAGAGAAATACATTATGTCTAATTCATGCCATTAAGTCTCATCTAGTGTATATTGTCAAGGAAGTGATGGGGTGTTGGTAATTTGTGCTACTTGTAGAGGTCATTCTTTGATGGACATTCTTTTCTCATTTGCATTATTTTGGTATCATAATGAGACTTTTGTAATCAGGAGTTTGAAAATTGTATTGAAGAAAATATGGCACAATGTAGAAGAGGAAGACCATAAGGACCCTGACCTATAGATATAGCTAATATGCTAAGGGAAATTATGACCTAATTTTATGTAATCAAATTTTATTAGAAGAGGAGTGTTTAAATAGAATATGAGAGTGACAATGAAGACAAATAAGTTGGTCAACAAGAAGTTCATGATGAAGAGCAAGAGGCTAAATAACTAGAGGAATGATTAATTCAAACAATTTCTAACATGGGTAGGAAGACACAGATAGAAACACCATCATATAATGTAATTTTGAATCTAGAGAGACTCATAGACTAGATTACATATAAGGAGAAATATTTTGATTTTAAAATGATAGAAGATCCCAAGAAGGTGAAGTTGGCCTATATAATACTAAAGGGGCACATGTCCTTATCATGGTATCATATCCAAACAAAAGGACAAAGAAAAATAAAAATAAAGATTACTATATGGGAGAAAATGGTTACCAAATTAAATGTCAAATTTCTCCCATCGGATTATGAATTGGGTCTTTTCAAGAAATTGTTGAATTTAAAACATAAGGAAATGAGTATAAAGGATTAAAGGAATTTTATAGGCTCACAATTTGATTCATACATGTATAATATTACAATGAAATAATTTTAAAGTATATCAATGGACTATGATTATACATACAAGATGAAGTTAGTATGATGAAAATAAGAATGATATAATAACCCTACTAATATGCCTTAATGTAGGAGAGAAGTTGTCATGACAGAAATAAAATAATTCTAGAGGAAGACGATAATTCTCTAGAGGAAGAGAACATTCAAATAGTGGTAGAGGGTAAAACATGCAAGAAGGATAAATTAGTACTTATCAAAGTGATTTTAACCAAAGTACTTGGAAAAAGGATGAATTTTCAAGAGGATGAGGTGGATTTGATAGAGGTAGAGAATGTGGTTATTTTTGTAAGTGTTATAGGTGCTTTGAAGAGGGGCATAGATCATATGAGTGCCCTCAAGAACAACAAACTAGTAGGTGTGTAAAAGAAGCACGTAACTAAGTTGCACAAGTTGATGGAGAAAGCATAGCCTCATCAAAGCACAAAGACGAACCAAAATAAGGAGAATTTTGTATGAGAAAGAGGGTATTATTGAAAACAACAAAGGAGATGAATGAACTTGATCAAATAAGGAGCTTGTTTAGAACTATTTTTAAATCTGGAGGGAAATGTTATAAGGTGATTTTGGATTGCAGGAATACGATTAATTTAGTTTCTAAGGAGATGATATAAAGTCTTGGGTTGAAGAGGATTGAACATCCAAATCCATATAAAGTCTCATGGTTGCAAAAGAGACATCAAATTTTGGTAACTAAACAATGTATGCTAGACATCCAAATTGTAGAGAGAACACGTACACTATTGAGAAATATGGAAAGAGATACACATTAATTCCATTAAAGGACAAAGGGAAGGAAGTTGATAATAGTACTATAGTGTGCTTGAGTATAGAAAATTAATTCTTAAAGGGTTATGACACCAAGTTGAAGGGATAAAAGGTAATTTGAGAAAATTTGTAAACCAAGTGGAAGAAAAGATGAAATAAGGAGAGTAAACATGAAAAAAAGGTAGATAGTCTAGGTCATAGTAGTAGTGATGATAAATAGAAAGAAAAAGAGAAAAAAAATGACAAATATACAACAAATTAAGGTAAATCTCATTATGACATTGATGGATATGATGAAGGCCATATTTTTGAATATTAGAATGGTGATGAAAATTTTGGGTGCTTTGAAAGGGACACCAAAGGTATTGACTCCTAGTTAATAAGAAGAATGAGATATAATAGCAAAAGGATTGGTTAGTTTTGGTCTGGAGATCTATCTAATAAAAATGTTTGTGTGCCCACAGGCCTTGACCAACATTGAATGACTGGGATGTTGTGAAGGATTTTGTGGTCAATCTTTGAAGGAGGGCAGTTCCTTCAAAGTCCTAGGTAACTATTCCTAAATCTTGGGGAAAAGGCCATTGAAAGAAGAAAAAGTAGCTAAATCTAGACTTTATAGTGATATAGATTAAGCCACATCACGACATATATTTAATAAGAGATCATGTAGACATACCAATAAATTGCCTAACAAACTAGCCAATTTGATTACCAACTACAAAATAATTAATCATAGTGTTGTGTATCTTATTGAACTACAAATTCCAAAACCAATAAAGGAATATGAGCACAAATTCAAAATTTAGAGTAAGTATCGTGAATATTTAATAGACCTAAATTATAAATAAGTTATACTTTATACATACATGTTTTACAAATTAAATGAACTAGAATCCAAACAATAATCCCTTTGTATTGATCTACAGGAATCTCCTTATTACACATGAATTGTAGAAGCTTAATATTCGACCTATTTTCCCTTTAAATCCTAGTATTTATAGATCTTTACACTCTTTCAGTTGTCAAAAAATTATTGTCTTAGAAATGGATTGATGTTATGTTAGAGGGAGTGCTAGCTTATTGTAATGCTCAGGAGTATGGCTACCCCAACTACCAAAATGTGGTTCATTGATGTGGTAAGTATTTGTCTCATCTCTAGTCATGTCTATCTAGCTACTTACATATGGTCTATCAATATCTACTAATATTTTTAGCTCAGCCACCCTATCATCTGCATGATGGTTTATGCCATTGATATCCTCTAACATGGAATCCTACCCTAATAAGTATCGTGGTATAAAGACCCCTTTTTTATGTTGGAGGTTGACTATTGGATCCCCTTCACATCTATGAGATACCTTTTATCATTTTGGTTTATTTTGATTGTATAAAAGTCTCCGGTAGCTCCATATTTTGGCCGAACATCTCCTCTTTACTCTTGTATGTGTCAGATCCTTAGAACCCTAACGAGGTCCAACCAAGTGTAATTTTTCTGGTGCCTTCAACACTTAGCCAATTTTTTGCTGCTACATGCATCGATATTTTAGGCATTGGCCAAGTTCTAGTCATGTATGAATGTTTTAGAACTTTTCCTATTTTTCTCTTTTTGGTATTTTGACCTCTAGCTAGAGAATTAAGACCCTACCGATCTCTATCCAAGTACCAATATTCTGGTTAATTTGGCACTTGGCCATTCTTTGCAATATTGGTGGATTTTGGAAATGGAACAAAAATTGGGTAGCTCTCTAGGATCCATCCTAAGATAGTTCTTATGACCCTTATCCCCTATCTTCTACATGTGTTGGACCTTTGGAACCCTGGCAGACTCTGACTAGGTACGATTGTTTTGGTGTCCGAAGTACTTATCCAGTTTTCCTAATTTTGAAGAATGTTGAGCTACTAGAAATCTACTAGGCTTTGGCTAGGTGATATCCTTCTGACCACTTTACTGCTTAACAATTTTCATAGTTTAGGATGTACCAAATCTCTATAATTTTATCAGATATCAGTTGGGTGCAAATATTCTAGCATCTTCAAGGGATAGCTAATTTTACTAGAATTTACCTTTTGGTAGTAGGGGTAAGAGTGCACTTCTAAATAATTCATATGGGTATAACTATTTCATACATATCATGCCTTGGTTGATTTTCTCTTTAATCATCTTTTAGCATATCATTGAATGTTAGTGATCTTCCAGGTTACAATTGTTCCTTTCTTCAGGTGATAAGTCGAACCTTCATCTTATTTGAATTCTGGTCAAGTGTGTATGCTTCAACAAGATCATAGGCTAGATCCTATCTTCTTCTCTTTCCTTTACTTCCATCCAAGCTTTTGGGCTTGGACTTTTAATCTTTGCATCTTCTTTTGATCAGGATAGATGAGACATTTGATGAACTCTAGTTTTATATAAAAGAAGAAAATAAAGTAAAATAAAATAACTACTAATAGCTTATCATGGGTATATATAAAAAATACCCACAATATTTGTTACTCATAGGGAATTTTCAATTTGTGGAAGCTTGAAATCTAGATGTCCAAGATTTTGAACTTAACACTTTCTAACATGAGGGAAATGGAAGAAAGAATAGATAATAAGGAGAACACAAACCTACCACCATTGAATATTCCACTCCACTCAATATTCCCCACTCCCTAAGAGTAAACTTATTCTCAAACCACTCATCACTTCAATTTACCTCTTGAGGTGGTGATGTACAGCATGACTGCTAAATTATTTCCACTTGAGATATTCAATCCCCAATATTATGCAAGCCACATGTCAACATCCACCAATCCAAACCATCATCAAGCCTATTCCAATATTGCATCTCATCTTCCCACATCCACTTCACCCACTTCATCCCATTCACTCCAACCGCCACACCAAGTGTCAAACCCCCCACCTTCCATAGTTGCTCAAGAATCATTATTTGCACAATCCCTATCATGGGCCACACGACTACCTATAATATAGGTATTAATGCCTTCATTTCAAAATATTCATCAGGTTCATATGACACAAACTCAATATCCCTCCTCTAGCCACTACTAACTACCATAAAATCCACCTTAGCCTTCTACCAGTTGCTACCAAACTTCTTCAACCTCCATACATCCACCTCTTGATTTCAAATCATACAACCAATCTCCCCCCACTTAACAATACTATTAGTTACCTCAATAATACCAACCTCCACCTCATCAATACCAATAACCACCTCCACTTGGTCTAAAACACATCTTGGATCGACTAACCAACATTGAGCTATGATTGAGTCATCAAAATACCCCTCTAGCTCCATATCCACCTCACCTACATCAAGTCTTATATTAACTCACAAACATTGAACTATAGTTGAGTTTCCAATATATCTCTACAACACCTCTTCAATCCTTCGATGTGACACCTTCCTCCACTTCAATTTCATCTCAACCTTCCAATCGACATCATCCACCTAATCCATCACATACCTGGATACTATTTTTAGAACCCTAAACAATTTATAGGATGCAAAAGCGATTTCTCTACTTGAAATACACCTTAAAAATCCCAACAAACCTAAACCTAAATCATACAAGGAAATTAATTATTGCACCTATCATCATCAACAAGGTCATGACATTGATGATTGTTGCACATTCAAAAATTGAGTACAAGATCTTATTGATCGAGGGGAATTCACCATCTTATAGCATGATCCCCTTTCATTGACTTCATTCTTCTTAATTCATCTCTTATTCACTTTGCATCCATCATCAGCCACCTTGGGGATGTTCAATTTATCACACCTTCCCCACCAAGCCACCATCAAACGATGATCCACAAGCAACTAGACACAATGCAATTTGGGAATGCTCAAGGTATCACACCTTCCCTATAGTCACAGATACAATGTAAGTTGGGTATGGTCAAGGTATCACACCTTCCCCATAGTCACAAACGCAAAGCAACTTGGGGATGCTCAAGGTATTGTACCTTCATCATAGTCATAGACACAAATCGAGATTCAAGTTAGACAACTACCTTTGCAAATAAGCATGCCCCCAGGGTTTGAACCTAGGTCTCTTCTTGGTAAGTGATAGAACTAACCAATCCACCTAGTCCCTAGGGACCTTCATAATATTAGTTATATTAGATTCTTTTATGCATTAGGTATATTGACATGGGTTCAATCAGTACCATGTCTAGCTAATCCTATAACCAAAAAAATATATATTATCATGACACCACCTAAAATATGATGAAAGTGGTTATATTAAATACATTGACTTACATTAAGCATTTTACCAAAAAAGTTATAGTCCATCATCATGGTATTAAATGTCATTGTATACAATGCATATTTTCTTGATTCCTTAGGTTCTAGGTATCATTTTATCCATTTAAACTCCTTTTGAGTGTTATTTTTTAAATACTTGATGATATTTAAAAAAATATAGTTTTCTATATAAATTTATTGATATTATGTAGATTGTAGTTAAATGCATAGATATATAGATACAAATAGAAATTTAAAAAAAAAAAAAAAACTAACTAACTTTATGTTTTGTAAATATTTATAGGTACTGGATGAGATACTAGGTATTCATGGACAAATAGTTATTCCATTAAAATAGTTTAATGATGTATTACAAAGCAAAACTGGTTATACCTTTTAAGAAAAATTGCTCTCGGTTAGAGATAATATTAAATATGGTAATCTATGTTGTTAATCATCTTAATTTATTAATTCCCAACCAACTAACTAAAAATAGGAAATTTTTGAAGTGGGATTGTCAAAGGAAATTTCAAATATGAGGAAGTCAAATGCCTTGTCTCAAAGAAAGAGCATGATGCATTTGGAGGTCAAGAGAAATTAAAATACAATGGTCATCATCATGGATTTAGATTCATAACACACACACAAACACACACACACACACACACACATATATATATATAGATAACCTCCTTGGATATCTTATTTACCTGTGTTTCATAGAAACATATGTATATGGATGGGTAAGGATAATCTCCTACTATATTTTCTTAGATAGATGGTTACATATGAATTTTATGGGACGAATGTAGACTATATATCCATTCCACATACTATAGGCCCTACAAATGGTCATGTATGTGATAGAAATAGTATTGATAGATATTACGATCATGGTTAGAGTAGACTACCTAATCATAATATGAGATCACTATTAGTATTGAGAAACTTTAGAGAAGTTTTAGTACTAGATTTGAATAGTTTTCTTATACCTTTCTTAATGGTACAAGTAGATCCCTTTTACTATATATTTATATAGATCATAGAGGATCTAAAATATATTACTACTAAGTTGGAGGTTACATATAGAGACATCAACATAATAGGACCTTGAGGTCCATTGTAGATATAATGCTATGAGGTAGATGGCATTACATATGATAAATATTGATATGATAGTCCTCTTGCAAGATATCGATACTAAAGATGATGTAAAGAGGCTTCCTCCTCTTGTGAAGGAGGTTAGTTATAATTATCTCAGAGTATGCCATGTTGTTAATATATGCTTGGGAACTTCCATGGTAGGGGTAGCAACCTGGGTACAAGATATTATTTTAAAATAGAAGTATAATTCTCATGAGATATCAGATCAAAGTACATGACCATAAAAGACCTCATGGGATGTAGGTATCTTAGATGATGTTGGACATTAGTAATTAAGCCAAAGTGCACTATTTGAATGCATGGCATATGTGAGCTGAAAATCTATATATTTATCATTTTTAAATCATTTTAATTTAACTTTTAATTAAATAAAAAATGTATTTAATAAAACATACAACATATTATAATCACTATGGAGCCCATAAATCTTGACACCATGCTTCCTATTAAGGGTAATACATCATTCATGATAATTTAGATGGGGATTGATGAAGTAGATTTGTTCGTGCCCTATTTTTTGATTGATTAGATGATGTGATTTCATGGTTGCATTCTATCCTAGGTATACAAGGTCAAATGGACCAAGTTATAGAGATGACACTTAAGTAATACGACATGAGAGATGATCATGTACCTCTATGCTCTACTAGTGATCTAACTCATTGGATAAATGTGATTACTATTCATTATAATTTAAATGAATTAGATAAGTTACAATTTTATGGATCATAATTATTGAAGTGTATTTCATATATACTAAAATTTGTATTATTTATATATCTAGGTACATAGGTGTATGTCTTCTTGCATTAGGCGTAGAATTGGTTCTTTTAGGAACACCATAGGATTGAGGTATGATGTTGGACTAAAAGAGAGTAGTTAACATTAGGTTAGTAGAAGTAAAATTTATTTTTTAATTAAATTGTTCCAATGAATATTAAACATTCATTTTCTAGATACTTAAAGAAATTTACTCATGCATACAGGATCAAGATGATCACTTTTTCTAGATACCTAGCTTAGTTTAGTTGGATTTGTTCAATTGGATATTATATCTAGGTATAAATATATTTAACTCGTGATATATTTGACTCGTGATATATTTCACTCTTTTGATATATCTGACTCATGATTATGCATGTATATTTATATTGTATAAGACATTATATATATATATATATTGAATGTATATTATTTCATCCTCTTTAATGATATGTCCTTGTGAATAGTCTTTCACTTTTCTAGCCTCAACTTTTGTACATGTTTCCTAGATGGGTTTAAAATTGTATAATATAAAGTGTTTCATTTTATACCTAAGATGTGCAAAGTATACAGGACCTACCTTAGTATAGAGGATACAAGTAAAATTGGTTAAGAATAATATAGAGTACATTCATGAATTCTGTAATTTAAAATTAAAAAAAATCAAATGCATAATTAAAATCTTTAAAAAATATTTTTTTTCCCTTTGCCAAGTCTTTTTATTACATAATGACTAGTTTACTTAAAATTTAGAATGAATTTCTATGGGGTTCAACTAAATTTATGTTCAAGGGAATTAAATTTATATTCAAGGACTAAGTTAAATTTGAGGTAATGTAAATCATTAATTTGTGTATCATTGTACAAAATACATGGTTTGTAGATTCAAGATGAAGATGATTGTATTTATCTAATATTATATACGATAATTTCTAAAAGGTTTTTTTCATGGTAATCTTCCCTCTTTTTAGTTGTGTCTAAAAATTAATATAAGAAATAATGGATAAAATATTTTTTAAATGCATAATAATAGATCAAAACCTACTCTAATAGTTTTGAAGGAGATTGAGTTGTCTAAATTAAGTACAAACTATCTTAATATTTGATATTATTGGAAGAAGCATGAGTTTTTAAAAATTGAATATGTTTCATAAGTTATCATCATACAAATTTAATAATTTCTTTCATATTTTCAAGAGTAAATTTGACCTTGACAATGTAAAACAAACTTGATATTAAGATAGATAGTGTCACAATAAACAAAAATATGCATATGATGTATTATAATATATGTGTGTGTGAAAGGATTTTTCATCAACATAAATATTGATGGTAAATCAACAAACATAAGTATAATATATAATCTTCATCTTTCTTGGAGGGTTTTATTAACTTCCTTAATGTCAAAAAAAACTATAATTTTATGTTTGGACATCTAATCAAAGTATTTAATGTATAGAACGAATCAACCTCCAATAGATTCATAGTCTTATCTTAAACTATATTAGGGGTACATTTATAATTACCTTCACAATATATTATTAAATAATATTTAATCTAGGACTAGTGATAATAACTTTGAATAAAAAATTCATCAATTATGGATATACAATAATAACATAAAGAAAATTATTTGTTGTTCCTTATGATAATATAATAACAACATTAATAACAACTTATCTTTGTATCTTGTGTTAAAAATAAGAGATATCAAGTAGTAATTAGCTTATTCTTCTATTACTCATGTCATAAGGCCTATGTATTAGATGGATAATTTAGAATATCCAATATTGAATCATATTCTAGAGAACATAAAATCAAATTCATTAACAATGTATAATAAATAGGATAGTTTACATATAGATGGCCTTCAATTTAAATAAGAGAATCAATACATGAAAATTAAGGTTATGCACTAAATTACTTTGAAAATATAAAAAGTTTAAAATAAATTAAAAGCTCCTCTAGTTTAGTCTTGCTCTAGAACAACAAGATTATACTTGTATTGAATAGCATCTAGTATCCTCTCATGGTCCTTGATTTTCAAGTCATAACGAATAAAATTAGTCTTATTAATATGTGCCAGCTTAAGACCAACTATCGTTACAAGGAAGCTATAATGCATAATCTTCATGTGGGAATTGTATTCTCAAGATTTATCCCTCTATTTAAGATTTGGATATTTTTCAAGTTGTAAATAGTATGTGTATTGAAGCATAATCGAATTAGTTTCAAGCACTTTTCCTTCATCATCATTAATTTTTTAAGTAACTTTGAATTATCCATTACACAATTTCAACAACTAGTTGTCTACATGTTCCTACTTTATTTTTTTGCTATGATTGTGAAAAATACCACATTTAGGTAAAAATATATTTTTAATAACATTAAAAGATATTTCATGTTAAAAGAACTTCTCCTTAACTTTTAAAGTCATCTAAATTAAAATATTTTAACATATACATGTAATTCCCATTTAAAGTTGTCTTGTTTAACTAAGTTTGAAATTCGGTTATAATAAATTAGAATAATCTCTTTATCTAGAACTTGAACCTATCCTAAAATATTTATGTTAAAGGACATCCTATTTTCACACATCAATATATCCATCATATGTGTTGCTAAAATGGATAGTATTGATAGAGTGGGGAAGTGCAGATTAATAATAGTAGCAGTAAGAAGAGTTTCTATTTTGAATTATCACTCAAACTGATTGGTTCACCCTATATAATTTAGTCCCCTCATTCTATTAATAGTTTTACAATTATGCATGCAACCTTGTTCAACATCTACAAATTATTACTAAAAAATCAAATACCTATTGAATCTATGAACATTGAAACTAGTTCTGAATAAAGGAATCAAAATTTTACTTATTGAGTTTGATCAAAAATAAATTAAAATTTTAGTTTTGTATTTAACATAAATTTTATCAACTAAAATTATATTTTTTAATCCTTTTATCCATCGAAACACTCTTTGTAAAATTCTACAACAAATTCTACATTTTTCAACTTTGGACACAACTAATATCTTCTAAAAATATTTTGATGATATCAACAACACCGTCATGTTCTCCTTTTCTATAATTAGCCTAAAAAATATCCATAAATGTTTAATATTGAGTTTTTTATGTAGCCTACACAACCAAGGAAAATATCATGCGTATTTATATCAACTTGCACATCGATCAAACTACACACAATGCTAATTGTAGGTGATACCTCTCTTATGCACTTACATAAAAAATCATCAAAGTAGCATTAAAAAAATGGAGTCTCATGATTTTTGTCATCACTTATAAAAAGTGCATCTCTATCATGATGATATAGCTCTCTATTATTTTGGAATCACCCCCATCAATTGACATATTTAAAACTAATATGCACAGTATTCAAGACATAACCAAAGGAATAATACTAACTTTGGATCTCTTTTACGGTCCTAATGTATAGCTTTTTACAATTATATAGATATAATTGTTTTATGTGGTATATCCTCTTGGAATTTTAAAATTCATTGGCTTGAGAATGAAAACCATATAGATGCTCGATGAAAGGATAAATTAAATTACAAATTTTACCTATGAATTTATTAGCATTTAAATTAAACTCTATAATATCTATCTTATTTGAGTCACCCCTTTGTTTTTTTATATTTCACATATTCAAACCTATAATAAAAGCGCATTTATAAGTAAATTTAAATTAGAAACATTATGACTCAAAGTTTTGTAAAACTTGTTAAGACTTATAGCAATTGTACACATAATATAGAAAGATAATTTTACACATATTCAACAAAGGTTATAGTTTAGCCACATACATTTTTCTAGTTAACTTTAATATTTCCTAAAGATTCGATATCATTTGATAATACTTTTACAGATTTGCACATGAGTAGGAACCATTTATGCAATCCTTTCTATAATAAAACGCTTCATCCTATCCTATATTTTGTAATTATCTCATAAATAGACTTGGGCCTATAGTGGTATATCTAGTATCTTGTATGTTATGGTAACTTGTCTAAACCTCCCAAAAATTTCAAGGTGGTAATCAAATTCAACATAGTATCTATAATAACAATATTCGTTAGGTTTTATTTCTTTGAGAAACCAAATTTTAAGCTTCATAAAAATGATCTTTGTCCAATTTTACATCAATATGTTCTCTAAAAATATTGCAAGAGATCTCTTTTTAACACATCAAGGAAATGCTTTTCATGTTCATCCCTTGGTTTTTGACTTAAAACAAATTATAATAATAGTTATTTTGTATCATGCATAGTACACATTTTATTCATCCAAAATATATTGATGGCCTTATATGTTGCAAAATATCTTTGATTTTTTATGGAAAGTCCTATGAAAAATGCCTAATGGGTATTATTATCTTCATATATAATCTTTCTCTTGTTTGAAATACCTTTGAATTGTCTTCCTTGAAGATTCCATTAATCATGCAAGTGTTGTAACCCTTATTTTTATTATTGCAACTTTACTAATATATACTATTAACAAAGCTCTCTTGGCTATCATGTGATCTTGTCTATGTATCTTTTAGTTTCTTTCAATATTTTCATAGGTATTAGACATACTCTTCTTAAATTCTTATACATAAAATTTTCTTTTATAGACTTGGGATCAATGCACAAAAGTATAAAGTATTTTTTATTTTTGGTTAAGATACAAGTCTACCTAATATCTCATCTTGAGTAACAACCTATTTATCTTCAAAAACATTTTTCTATCTAATTATAGTTTTCATATATTGTACTCCTAGATAATTTTAGGTAATTCATCTTGCATAAAGTTAAAAGATCCAGATGAAGGAATTATTCCATATTGGAAAATAATAATGAAACCTTTGTGACTAGTTTTTGGTCTTGATTTGAGCATGATATGGTTCTGGGATATTTATAGTATCATGTGTTTCACCTTTTTGTTGAACATGAGAAGGAACCTGATATTCAGGTGGATTCTTAACTTAGTCATGTGAATGTTCATCTTATTCAATGTTGATGAGAACTCCTCTTTCTCCATCACCTTTTTATCTCCTTCATAAGTTTTGTACAACATATTCACAACATCCTTTTTAAGATCATCCATGTGTTCTATTTTTAACTTGTTATACATGATGAATGACTAGATTAAAAATATATATAAAATTTAAACAATACTTAAAATTAGAATGGATTAGATTATTCATTAACACAATCTAGTAAAATAAATTAACATAAAACATATCCTAGCATGATAGTTCATAAATTAAGAACTCATTTCTAGGCCATTTATTAATACACTTTCATCAATAAAATGGGTATTCACACATTGAAGTATTCAAGACTATGACATGGTATAATTCCATGATTGCAGGGACTTCTTCAAATTCAAGATTTATCACTAGATCTATGATTTAATATCTATTTCAAATAATAACAATTTAGTAACTAATTTAAATATATTGATAAAATAAGTAGAATCATTAAATTAACATTTATTTTCAGTTAACTTTTATGCTACTATGGTCAAACTATTGTACCATATTTTAATTTACTTCTACATATTCCTAAAAACATGTTGGTTTGAATCTCTTGAGAATTATTTGATTACTCATGCCTTTTAATAATCAAATTTTTTATGATATTTATAAGACATGAAATATAAAATAACCTAACCTTTTATAACTATTAATAGTTTATTTTTAGATCAATTCCATAATCGCCACCCCAACACACACATAAATTGTTCTACTCTAACATGCTCCAAAATTGACGTACATTTATCAACTTCTACACACAAAAAAATTGAACCTTGTCATTATTACTCTTGTATTAATATATACTAGATAAATGCTTATAAATTTCTATAGTAGTTTCATTCATCTACAAAACCCACACTTTTACCAAATCCTACAAGATACCATTTGAGAACCATTTGATAAATGGAGATAAATATGTCCTACCATATTCTTGTAAATTGATAGTTCTTAGCACCATTTGCTTATAATCTATGGTAGTTTTTTACATATTTGAAAGGCAATACCATAATAGTTACCTAATAGAGGAATAAGTCATTTTGTTTTTTCTCTCTCTTGATTCTAGTATTGACCTCATTAGTGAAACATCCAATTATGATGCTTTATCCAATTTTTAGTATTGTTTAAAAATATTTTTAAAGGTAAAATAAACTAGAAAAACTAAAGTGATTCATCTTATATTTATGAATATTTTAAATATTTCTATCAGTCCTCATTACCTATGGAGTTATTTTTCTCTGTTGAATGAGGAATCCTATAGTATAACATGGAAATTAATTTTATTTAAAGTAACTTTAAGGTACTAGTCCTTACCAAATATAGCCTCTCTCACACAGTAGAATTTAAATCAAAGATTATATATGCTCATGTCCTTATTAAGGGCTGACTCATCTATAATTAAATGTAAGACATGCAATTTTAAGGTGAGGAAAAAAATAATAGGAGAAGATTTGTGCCTTTGCACATCAAGGGAAGTAGAAATATAGAAGCATTTCAACTTGGAATGCAAAACAATTGATCATTTATAAGCTACTACTTATGTTTATATTCTAGTAGCAGAATTTATGCATAAATTATTTTAAAAAACTAATAACAAAGAAAGTAAAAAAAATACTATCAAAATTAGTAGCAAAATACAAACACTCTATAGAGAAAAAATGATGCGATACTTTATAGTTGCACATATCTTATTCATTTTTAAAATTAAGAAGTTCTCTAACATAAGTTGACTCAATATTGTTTCTTTACAATCTCATAATCAATATGTTCTTCTAGAGGAAAAAAACCTTAAATTCTAGTTCATGTTCATTTTTTATGAAAACCACTCTAGTTCAATACATCTCTATGTCCTTACTAACATAAAATTTCTTTAAAATAATCAGGGCATAACCAACAATCTTGTTAGATGTGTTAAGATATACAACTATAACAAATATTTTTTAAAATATCTAAATATTTTAGTATGACACCTAAATGGATCTAGTATTTTTTAATTTTACGTCACTAGGACCATCTAATATTTGGTAAAATTGGAATAGAAAAAAAAATTTACAACTCATTCAAAGGAAGAAGCATACAATAAAGGTTGTGAAAATAATATGAGAATTTTATCTTCAAAATGTACCCATATATGCACACTCAGAAAGGTAACCAATTCAAGTAATTTTAGATTGGGTGCACAAATTTGTGTCACACCTTTTGAATTTTTTGTATTATAAAAACTTGTTTCGATAAATTCAATTAATTTTTAAGGGATATTATTTTTGAAATTTTAAAAAGGAGTGAATCAATGAATTGGAGCATTTTGAATTCAAATTATAACCATATCTTTTGTTTTCATACAAAACATAGTTTCACTATCAATACATATTTTTTCATAAAGGCAATATGGTTATTTAAATATGAAGATACTATTGTTACATGATGCAAATACATTCATCTATATAAAAATGTTTGATGACTACAATTTTTTTCCTTAAATTATATGGTTGAAGAAATGTAAGCATCATTTTATTACATGATTTGAACATTTTTGCTATAATAAATATATGAATTATATCATCTATTATTTTATTTTATATGTTTTATAGAATTTAATGCAAATATTATGTTGAGTAATATATATCTATCTATATACATATATACATGTGTGTGTAAAATTTTAATGCAAAATTTGTATTGTTAAAGGCATTTTGTTATTCTAACATACATAGTTATAGGAACGAAAAATAAAACAATAAAGATGCAAAAATATATTACAATTTTTTTTTGCAAATCATACTAGACAAAGAACTTCACATTTTAGGAGAGGAAATTTTCAATAGAAACCCATGTTTTTGGCCTTTGAAATTGTAGAATGGTGGCTCTATAGGCAAAAAAAATACTTTTTTTATTATTTTGAGTTTGTATGTTCATATAAATTTATATAATCATAGAAATTCATACAAATATTCAAATACTACAACCATATAATAATTAAAATATAAAGTAAAAAATAAAAAACGCTTCAATGAGAAACCCAATGCCAAATACACGGGGCAACCTCATCCACCCATATATCTCCCTAATATTTAGATTTATATAAAATTTGAAATATAATTTATATTAAAATATCCTAACCCTTATTAACAAACCCCCCATCCCATCTCTTTTGATGACAAAATGAGATGTTAGGTGCCTAGGGATAGGAATGTGGGGAAATAATATTGTATATATGCCCCCATCCCATCTCTTTTAATGATTAAATGAGATATTAGGTACCCAGGGATAGGAATATGGGAAAATAATATTGTATGTAGGTATTATTGCAATAGGTAACACATAATATTATAATAATATACAACATAGTGCCATATTAAAATATTATGCACTTTACAACTTGTGGAAGGGAAAACACCACATGGTAACCTTCTAACTCATGAAAGTTGAACCATCGCATTCTTCTATAAAGAGGGATGTACCCTTTATAGATATTTATCCCTAATTGTAAAATTAAGTCATCCCAAGTATTGAAGTGATTCTTCCTTAAGGAGTAATATTAGTGTAACGCTACCTTAAGGGTATTCTCTATCTCTGTCACTTTGTATGGATTATTTTTTGAAATATTATTTGTAGGTGGATCTTTGATATATCTACATAAATGATGAATGGTTTTTTCTTGTTAATAACAAGAGGTTCATAAAATATATGGATCCCCCAAGATGAGATGTTCTTTTTAAAAAAAAATCCTAGATCTACAAAACAAATCCGAAGTAATGCTCTAATACCAATCAATGTGAATTTATATTCTTAATAGCAATAAAACAATCACCCATATACAAAAACATCATCCACAAATAATTTCTTAAATAACAATCCTTAAGGAAATAGATAATCCCCTTGAGATAGGGCAACACCTAAGATATTCTTTAAGGAAAGAATCAACCTCACAAGATCTTTACTTAAGAACTATGACTATTGCAAAAAAATACTTGATGTATAATTTGGGGAGTATATCTCTTTTTTACAAGAACACGCTACTAGCTTTACAATTTAGAGGTAAATCTTTCCTTATACAAGAATATGATGGTTTACCTTCTCTAAATTAAAAAATCATTCGCTAATTCACCTTCCATAAATTACAAAACTTACCAAATATATAATATTATACTTATTTCATTCTCTGATACCTCTATACAATATTATTTATACATGAAAACACTACTTAATCTTTCCTTATACAAGAATATAATGTTTTACCTTATTAAGTCATCCGTTTGATTCACCTTCCCTAGATTAGGGAACTTACAAAATATATAATATTATAATATTATACTTGTTTCATTCCCTAATACCTTTATACAATATTATTTGACCATGTTGCTATCCATAGGTACATAACAAAAAAAAAAATCTATGCACAATGCCTCATTGGGTTTACGCCACTGCAAGGTAGGTTGACAAATGTGTGACCACTTGTTCCATTATCGACTGCTGCTGTTCCTACCCAATGTATACTACTTTTGGCTCTTAGAAGAAGCCAAGACAGAGCGGGCCCAAACTACCAAACATGAAAACTTCGCTTTCCTCGCATTACACGCCCCTGCACTACCCTGGTGCATGTTAATAATATGGGTTAAAATTATACATATATGTATATATTTTCAACTAAATTTTCAAATGGCCATTCTAAAGAATTCAAGTGGATCTATTAAAGGATTTAGTTGAATGAGAAGCTGTATTGAAAAGATTCGAGGACAAGCTCTAACATGTGAAATGTTTTCGTTGAAATTTACTTTCACATATAGACTACAAAAATAATAATATAAAGAAGGCAAATCAAAATAATATATTAATTTTCAACTAAATTTTCAAATGGTCATTCTAAAGGATTCAGTCGATCTATTATAAGATTCCATGCTGTAGTGTCAGCTATAACATTGTGCTATCGTTCGAATAGCACTAGAAAGATACAAATAAATAAAATGTTGGCATACTGTGAATGTGACCGTATAAGATGTTTTTTATTTGGTTTAGTGTCATTTTAGTTGGAATATAGTGTTTAATCATTTTTTTTATTAGGTAGAAAGAGCTTTAAAAGGGATATGAACCTCTTACAACTTGACAAAGAAAAACAATATTTTTTTTAGTTTGAGAATGTTACAATTTTATATATAGATATATATATTTATTTATTTTTATTGTAAAATTAAATTAAATATATTTTTCTTTTATATTATCTAAAACAAAATTATTAAGATTACATATTTATTGTATCATGATTATTTATTTTAAATGATTTATAATTTTTTTTATTACTAGTATGTATATGTTCACAAATTATCATGTCATTGTATTGTTTAAATGTACAATTATTTGCTTTTAATTCATAGACCATATTTTAGCCTCAAAAGGTAAAAGACTATGGAAGCATGTAGTTACACTAATGAGAACTTGAATATGAAAACTAATAGAGAGAATGAGAAAATATGAAGGGAACAACTAGGTGATTCCATTTTAATGATGTTAAACATTGATGATTCTGTAATAGCTAGTAAGGCCAACTAATTTTTTTCTTCATTGGACCAAGTATCCTCAATTCGTCCTTTGTTTCCTCCTCTACAACATAGATATGATTGTAGATTTGGATGAATTCCATGACCTTTTATTTTGTATAGTCATAGAAATTGAAGACAATGTTGCTTCTATACCTTTATATCTATTGGAATTTATTTTTTTCTAACCACTTCATAAACACTTCTTTTAGGTCAATTTTATATCCAAACCCATAACATCCAATAAAGAAAATAGATTATTTTTGGCTTTGATTTGATTGTCTATATTTTTGTAATATGAAATTATTGGACCAACAAGATGCTAGATAGTTTGTATTAATCAAAATAGGTGTATGTGTACAATGAAAGAGATGAAGGCGTGGTTGGTTTAGTAGCAGTTTATCAACCATTCAATTATAACTACCTAATTATGTACATGTGATAGTTTTCCTAATATTTATCCATATTACATCATATATCAAACGAAATCAAGAACACTAATAGTTGGAGTGGGATAAACATAACAACCCATACTTATTAACACCTAATGAACTTGGACATACACATAGTTCATCAATAATACAAAAATATTATAGAATAGGATATACATAATAGTCATGATATACATCATCATAAATAGAGATAAACTCAATTATTTACCTCAAAGAGATTTACCACACTAGACACAATCAAGGATAGGGATAAACAAAATTATTCAATATTTTACATCATAAGTGGGTAGGGACACACACTCTATCCATCTACACAATTGTAAACAAGGACACACTCATATGTCTACAAACCTCTATGATTAGGGATACACTCCACTATCCATAAACAGGGACCTCCACTTTTCTTCAACAAATTTTTAATTATGTCCTCCACTATCTTTAAAATGGACCATAACTAGGTAAACCATATGACCTGCTCAAATTCAACAAAGTTTTAATTATGTCGTCTTCAAAAATTCCTTTTCATCTTGCTTTAAAAATTTAGTTGCATTGAGCTCAAAAATGACAACTATATATATGCCTATTTTTTAAAAGAATAGGTGTCTCAAATCACAAGAAAATAAGAAGGTCTTTCCAGGAAAAAAATCATATGTGGGGAATTATTATTTTTTTCTTCAAATAAAATCTCTAGATAATATTTTGAGAATATTCTAGTAATATTCAAGTGAAATAAAATAATATAGTGGGTCTTCTCATTCTCCAATTGTATTCATGAAATAGAAGAAATAAAAAGGAATCATTAGAGCTTCAGATAGACATACCATAAAGTATATGAGATTATTAATTTTGTATGTAAATAGCATGCAATGAATCCAAGCCAAAATTCATCGTTTTTCAAAACTCTTTTGCATGTAGATAAATCTTTCTACCATAGGATGTCTTCACCAAGCAAGGCAACATCAACTTAATTTATATGATAAAGTTTCCTTCCCACCATGTATGTGGAAATAAAATAAAGTTTTATTCTCTCCAAAATAGACATACATAGTGCATGATGACATCATCTAGACATCATTTCCATGTGCTTTGACCAATCAATATAAATTTATGTAATTTATCAAATCATTTGATAAAATTACATGCAAATTGATGAATTAAGTTGACCATTTTTAATGGATCAAGGATTTATTTTGATGTTAGGGTTTGAAATAGTCCTTAATGCACAACATGTAATAGAATTTATAACTTAAAAAAATGATAGCATGTTGTCCCTGCCTCCTCTAAATTGAATAGAATCAACTTGAAGTCTTTTTATCTTTTAATGAAATCTAATGGCACTTCACTCTCTATGCACAACACATAAATATTACTTTGAAGTACACATTCCCAACAAATATTTTCTTCATATTTTCATTGCATCTAAAACATATCCATGTTGTAATAATTCTTTAAAAGAGACAAGGTCTTACATCAAAAAATGAGCATTCAACATGTTAACACATTTGGAATATGCTCTCCTCTATGCTTTAGCAATATTATTTGATAAGTGATAGCATGTAATAATATCTTGAATCAAACAAGCTTCTCTAGAATAGAAAACATCCCATCATCTCTTGTGTTGTACACTTGACTTTAGTGAGGGTGATTTGGTGATTCTTCTATAATCCTTAGGCATGTCCTCTTTGTTGAATGGTGCTTCCCCAATATCATAACCTTATATCTCATAGATTTATGTTTTCTCTCTTGTATGGTGTGTTCTATAAACTAGCAATATGTATTTCCTTCTTATATAATACCTTCTATCTCTATATGATGCCCAAGCTTTAGCTATCACACGTAAGTGGATATTAATTCTCATGATGTCTAGTGCCATGGGGTTATTTCTAATTTAGACTGAGCATTTTTAAATCACCATAACATATTAGTTGCACCACTATTCATGATAAATAATTCTTTACATTATCATATGTTTGTTTCATATTATCCTATTTGAAAAATATGGAGTCTGTAGATGTCCTCCAAAAGAACACCTTCATGTAAATATAGCAAACTTAAAGTTCCAAAAAATAATAAATACAAGAATCACTTTGTCTTAAAAAATATTTTTTACATAAACCATAGAGGATTCATTCAAAACATGATCTATCAATACTAATGAGCTTAAATATAATGTGTATATAAATGAGGAATGTTCATGGACTAAAAACTAAGCTATGCAATAACAAAAATTGTGAAATTCAAAAATTAATACTAAAAATAAGCTATGTAATGTTCATGGACCAAAAACTAAGCTATATGATAGCCAAATTTTTCAAATTCAAAACTTAATACCAAATTGAAAAAAGAAATTTCTTTGATATTAGTTATTCTAAGACATGTTCTACATTGCATGTAGATGGAACTTAGAAAGTAGACTCCTACCAACTACAAACCTATCAAACTTATCCTCTTGTTATTTAATCAACATGGGCAAATGGAGAAGATGGTGCTCAATGTTTCTTCACCTTCATTCTTGAGAAAAAATCTTCAATGACATGTCATCTTCTGCTTCAATTCATAAGTTTTGTTTATACCTTTCTTAAGATATTTGAATATAAATTATAGAAATGGATAGACAAAACTTTGTTAATGAAGCTCTGCATTGATGATCAACATGAACTTATCATTCTCAAGCCACACATTCAGAGCATGAAATAAATTTACAATAAATACATAATATTACATTATGATGATTCAAGCCTCTAATATCCTCTAGGAAACACAATAGTCAACTTCATTCTTCTCTCATTCATGCTTTTAGAGAGAGTAATCTTTGGCTCTAATAACATAGGTTGGACTAGTGAGATGCTAGGTAGTTATTATTAATCAAAATGGGTGTATATGTATAATTAACAAGATGAAAGGGTGGTTGGTTTAGTAATATATCACCAACCACAAATCATAACTACTTAATTATTTAGATGATATAATAATTTTCCTAATATAAATTACCTCTTTTTAACCTCTTAGTTAAAACCATCAACTTCATCAGGATACCTAGTTCTCCCTTGAAGTCCAATTTAGTTGATTTCCAATATTCTTCATCATCCATAATAGTATTTTTTCTTTCCTTGGACCAATGATAAAGTGTTGCCTTCTTTGTTGTGAACTTGTCCTTAGCATCATTAACTTTGTTTTTTATAATTTTCCAAGTCAACTTGCCCCATTGGATGCCATAATCCTACTACATATTAATAAATGAGATGAAAGATCTTATAGTCCCTACAATATTATTTACTTTAGTATAATCAATTTCCATATGATCTCCTTATAGCTTCTCCCATTTTTCTTCTGTGATAGCATCCTTACTTTCTTCTTACACATATTCCTATTGCATATCCTCTAAAAATTGGTTGTCTTCAATGTCAAATAGGATAATATGAAATAAAAATATGATAATGTAAAGAAGCATTTATCATGAATAATGGTGCAACTAATATGTTATGGTGATTTAAAAATGCTCGGTCTAAATTAGAAATAACCCCATGGTACTAGACATCATGAGATTGGCAGAGAAGTAATTGTGAGTGTGGCAGATTTCATCTAATTTCTTCAAGATGTCCAAAGTTACCACATCTAAAATATTTGAGAATAACTGGAGTCTTTTTCTTAACTGGTTATTTTTCTTCAATCATAAATAGGACTTCATATCTATCATTGTCTAAAAAATAGCATCACTATCATTTGAGTACTTACTTACATTGTCCGCATAGTAGCTCCTATTTTGTCTTCGGAAGAACTTCCTTCCTTGTTTGCTTTGTCCATATTTGCTTTTCTTTTGGTGCCTATGTATTTCTGATTCCTTGTACCTGTGATCTTTTTTTTCTTCACCATTGTTGTTTTTTGGCTCTTTATAATCTGTTGCAAAATATCCATACTTTCCATAATTGAAACACTTAACAGATCGTACATCTATGGGTCTTTTGGAACCTTTATCTCTTCTACCATAATTTTCTTCTTCATCACTAGATGACTCACTGCTTGACTCTGACTTCTTATCCTTTATCTTCTTGTTCACTTTGAAAGTAGCCTCTTTCGGAGGGATAGGATCTTTTGTTCTTATCTAAAAATTTGTAAGCATGCCAAGTAAATAATTTCTTGTTAGATTGTCACTATCAATTGATGTTTCTATAGTTGATACCTTTTCACTATACCTTTTTGGAAGAGTTCTTGAGATCTTATCACAAGCATCAAATTCATCGACCTTCATTCCAAGACCTCTCATCTCATGTACATGTTCATCAATATTACTGAGATAGCCATAAATTTTTTCATCATTCTGCATTCTTATATTTTCAAATTCTCCTTTGAGATTTCTGATCTTAGCTTTCCTGACATCTTTATCTCCTTCATATATGTTATGCAGTAGTTCCCACATTTCATTTGTTGTTTTACAATCCATAACCTTCATAGATTCTGATCTATGCAACCCTTTTATAATTGCATTCATAGATCTTGAATTTGTATGCATTAGAAGCTTACCTTCCTTATCTGTAGGAGGATTGATTGTTGAATCATATCCAAGTTCCATTGCATCCCAAACTTCATTTCCAAGTGCCATCAAGTGAAACCTCATCAGCATACACCAATACAAGAAGTCACTTCCATAAAATATTTGTATTATGTTATTGATGGACCCGTCCCTTTGATTATTTTGATCCATTATGTTCTTGATTGCTTTTCTTTCAAGTTGTCAAACTCTTTTAAAGGAACCCGCTCTGATACCAATTGAAGAACACAAGCTTATACTAAGAGGGGGTGTGAACAGTATAAGAGCACTTTTTACTTTTATTTCAAATCAATATTATGCATTGTATAGATAGAAGTATCAATATCAATAATCAAATCAATGCACAAAACACCATACACAATAGAGAAATAGATTTAGCGTGGTTCACCAAAAGATGCCTATCTCCACAGAGAAAATATTTCTTCTAAATATTTCTTAAATAATCTCTTGGGAATCCTTCCCAATTACAATATTTATAGACCTTTGTCTAAAGGATATTTTGATCCCCTAAATTTGGTTTGTGGATCTCTATCCACAAGAGAACTCCTTCTCCTCTACTCTATCTAGTGATCCTCTAGAATATGATTGCCTCCACTGCACTTGCTTGTGGATCTCTCTCCATTGAATACTTTTGTCCCCACTCAGAAGACCTGTCCTCACTACCCTAGTTGATGGATATTTATCCACATAATACTTTGTCCTCTCTGCTCTATCACATCCAAAGCTATGTCTCAATTCTGTACTAAACATAATCTAATCGGTCTAGCACAACTCTGCTCAATATTGCACTAAACATAGTTTATTCGGTCTAGCACAAGTCTTCTCAATAAGCTCACTCCAATCTACACTAAACACAGTCCATTCATTCTAGCATAAATCTGCTCAACTCTTGCACTAAACACGGTCTAGTCGGTCTAGCACAAGTCCACTCAAATCTGCACTAAACATAGTCCAGTCGGTCTAGCACAAATCTGCTTAATATTTCCACTCAGAACCTACTCAAATATTCTCAATAGGTCCACTCAGAACCTGTTCAAATCTACTCAACAGGTCCACATAGAACCTTTTTAAATTTTCTCAACAATTCCACACAGAACCTATCCAAATCTGCTCAACAATCTCACACATAACCTGTCCAAATATGCTCAACAAGCTCACACAAAACTTATCCAAATTTGCTCAACAATATCACATAGAACTTATCCAAATATACTCAAAAATCTCACACAGAACTTGTCCAAATCTGCTCAATAAGTCCTCTCTAGGACTTGCTTAAATATGTATTGTAAGCTTTCACAAAGGCTTACACAAAATCAGTCCACAAGTCTTCTCAAAGAATTACCTCAAATATTCTTAACAAGTTCACATAGAACTTGTCCAATCTCATAGAAACATAAAGAGAATTGTTAGAGACTCAATATGTTCTTTACTCAATGCTCAATCACTTTCTCAACTCAAATCAATCTCATAGAATCACAAAGAGAATTGTTAGAGACTCAATATGTCATATTCTCAAAACTCAATCTCAACTCAAATCAGAATATAGAATAGTTTATTTTATGGAACTTGAAAAATCACTTCATACATCCACTTGAATAGGCTAATTCAACTCTACTCAACCAATCACTTCAAGAAACAACTTACTCACAAACCCTAGCCCAAGCATGTATCATCCAACTCAAAATATTTCCAACAATGCACAACAAAAAATCTCACATAACAATGATACTCATGATATTTTCAAGTCCTAGTTCAAGTTATTTGCATAAAAACTCACTTCAACAATCATGCTCATCAAACAAGGTTTTAGTCACAACTCTCAATTTTAGCAAACCATGAAGCATTAACTTAAACACTTCACTTAACCAATGATCTCAACAACGATGCTAATAAAACAAGGTTTTAATCTCAACTCTCAAATCAGAAAACCTTGAAGCAATAACTCAACCACTTTTAAAAATAAAACCCTAATTAAATCCTTTTCACTCTAACCTTAATTTTCAAGACAGCAATCAATCAACTCAACCAAGAAGGAATGTGCCTATACCTTTTGTTTGACAAGTAGTTGACCTCACAAATATGCCACACTCACAATTACTTCTTTGCCAATCTCAATAAGGGTTAGAGGATAATTTTCTTCAACAAAACATGTCACAAAAATAATATCAAAATTACACCTTATCACTCCAACTTAAATAATAATCAATATACTCACAATAGTCACAAAAACCCTTAATTCAAAATAAAATACTACCCACAAAGTCTTAAGCTTTCAATATTCCATAATAGCAATTTTAAGACATAAAAATAAAAACAGAATTCTCCTTATAACTCCTAAAGGTAATTCTCAACTACCACAACTTTATTACAAAGCAACCTTTCCAAACTCAACCACTAAACAACCTTATACCTCCAACTTAGGCATTTAATTAAAATTAAAATCAAAATATTACCTTTGCCTTTGGAGGGAATCAAACCATCGATGTTGCTCCCTATGAGCGCCTTAACCATGGCCAAAGTCATCACACAAGCCAAGGACTCATTGATATTAATGAAGCACCATGTGCTTCTTAATCTCCACTCTCTCCTTCCACCTTGGAAAAAGAACGTGCATAGTAGGCGCTTCACTCAACACACCTCACGATGCACACGTCGTGATTCAAACATGAACTTCCTTGCAATCCAACGCTTTTACGCTTTCCAAAATGCCACTAGACCATGTTTTCTTATGCAACTTTGAAAATTTAAGCTTCCTCCCTTCAACACTTTGCTGTCATGTTTTTCACATACACTCATGAGCTCTTACTTTTATAGGCCAATCTCTTTAATTTATAGCAAGGATAATAAATTTAAACTTTAGGCATAGTATTTATATGCTTCTTCCACTACATTGAAAATTTCGGTGCTTTCCTTGTTGTCTTCTATTACGTCAACGAAGATCATAAAGGCTTCGAATGCCTTTGGTCTTAAACCCAACCTTTGGGTTTATTAAAATATCTTTAGACTTTATAAAACCCACTCTTGCATTATAAAATATTATAATAAAAATTATAAATATTTTGTTTGGGTTTTTACCATGGTACATTTAATATTATAATAACCATTATTATAATATTATACCTTTGATAAAGTACCTTTAATATTTATTTATAAAATTTAAATTCTCACGAAATTTAAATAATTTGTAAAATAAATATTATAACTCCTTTTTCACTTCTGTCTTTTGCACTGTTTCACTTGATCTTTGGCCTTTTTCTTGGATATCAAATAACCATTTTATCCCCTTTGTTTCCTACTGAAATCTTTGGTATTAATGATGACTTCATCTGGTGACATCAATGACAACTTTGACTTAGGGACTCAAAATGTCCAACATTCTACAACTACAAAAGCCTTAGAAATATTTATATTCATTTAGATATCTCTTTGAAGTACTCCACCTATTGTCTAATCATGATATTCTCCTCTTTTATATTCTATGGCTCCTTTTACCACAATAGCACTAGCATGAATCACAATTATAGTTTCTTAATCATCCATGAGAAGACAAGGTTAATGATTCATGCACAAGAGGTCCAATATAATTGCATGAAGGATAATTTGTAGGACTAAATAATTGTGTCTTATAGATTATTGATAGATTGATGTTGTTAACCTTTAAGTTATCTTTGGTTAAAATGTGTCTCAATAGACTCACATAAGATAATGTTGTAGGAATATGTTGCAAATGAATAAATAGACTCCAAAACTAAAACTATTATATTAATGATGAGATAAAATTACAAATGTATAGTGTAATTGGTATTGCAAGGAGTAGGGTATTTTATTTTAAAAATATGTAGTAATAATGAGGAGAAACAAAAAAGGTAAGAACTCATGGGTTCTTGGTTTCCTAATTGAGAATAGAAGTCCTAAACTATAATTATACATAATATACAATATTATAAAGAATCTAGAAGGTGAAACATGTCATCTTATAAC
This sequence comes from Wollemia nobilis, assembly GCA_028583015.1. Lineage (NCBI taxonomy): Eukaryota > Viridiplantae > Streptophyta > Pinopsida > Araucariales > Araucariaceae > Wollemia > Wollemia nobilis. The sequence goes on along the minus strand of JAQPPZ010001900.1, from coordinate 71,326 downwards.
ATATCTTAGCAATATTAAAAAATAAGAAAGAATTTGTTTCTTCTACCTTAGAAATCAAAGTGCCAGTTCTTGAAGTATATAAGTGGATAAACTAGTCTAAAATAGTTATACTAATATTTTCATGGTGATGCAAGACAATGTCGTTCATTATTTTTATTTTATTTTTTACCCAGGTGTTGTAGGTGAGTTGGAGAGGATAGGGCAATCCTCCAAGGGAGGTCCTAGGTTCAAATCTCCACCCTACCAAAAAGATGAATTGGGTATCCAAAATCCAATTGATAATGTTGGTGCGGGCAAGGCTAGGTGCTACTCCCGGGTGACTTTGATGGTGTAGAACCCCCTATTCGTGGTCTCTCAGACCAAGGCGGCCCCAAAAGTGTTATTCGCTTAAAAAAAAAAAATGTCGTTCATTATTTTTCATACTCATGCAAGTTCTAAATAACTCATAATTTTTCGATAGGTGCTAAAGACTTAGCTCTAAAGTAGTCATAGCACCAAAGTGGAATGACACTAAAGTGGTAGTTTGATACTAGCATAGTATTAGTACCAAAGCAATAGTTGATACCAACCTATCTAGTGAGAAGTCTAGATAGGTATAAAGACTAGTTATTTGAGGTTGATTTGGTGTCATGCCTTGAAAAAATTAGATCAACCTCTACTTTGCTCAGATTATTCATCCTCTTTTTCAAACAATGGTCCTCATTGAGTCATCCTCCAATTATGGGAAAAGATACTTGAGTTAATCAAGTGTATACCACATTGCTTACAATGGAAACTAACATTGTTTTATAATATTGAATTGGTTGTATATCACTTGGTGAATTATCTTTCTAGTTACCTTGATCAACTTATCTATAGTGATAAGTTTCCAATTATATTAAACCTTAGATCAGTTGGGTGTAGTAATACCATAGGTTCTAGTGGAGGAGATAGGTATGACTCCACCTCCTAGATCAATATATTGATATTTCCATGAGAATATCTTCAACATGAACTATGGTGACCATAATTTATCCCCAAATATCAAGAGAAAGCAATTGAATCATGAATCAATAGGTAAGTCTATAAATAATCAACCTCGATGGCTAGAAAGGACCCCATATAAACAAGGTATATCTTATGTTGATCATACAAACCCTACTTATATTATAGCTTAAAATATTACCAATCACCACACTAACAAGTTGGAGTTAGAAAAAACATGCAATATAAAAAAGAGAAGGATAAAATATAGGAATTTTTAAATCTCTCAAATATAGCATAGCTAACCACCTACTACACCATCCATGGAGACATCAAACTTTTTGTAGTAAAATAAATGAGAGAAAATGATATTTTGGCGTATGAGATTCTTATAGAAGGACTTTAAAGTATAAATTATCTAGATGTGAGTAAAATTTTCAATTGTTGTGCCAATGGACTATTGGATTTAAAATCACATTGAAAAGAAGAACACCAACTAAATTTGTTTTGCATAGAAAATAGTACTAATTCCTTGAACTAATGTCACCAATCTATAGAGCTTGAAACACTATGCAATTTTTAGGTATCCAAGATAGATACTTAATAATATAATATTGTATGGTATATTGGTATAACCCATAAATGAATTAGTGGCTAATATGGCATGTTACATATCCCGGTTAATATAACCCATGTTGGCCTATGTTATTGTACCATATGGTATATATGAAAAATACCACATTTTAAGTTAGGAATGTGTAGGAGAATATTGGCATATGTAACTATCATAGAATCATATATGTAACTATCAAGGAATGTTGTCATAGAATATTGTTATAGAATTGTCATAGTATAGCTAGGAAATATGCTTTAGGCATTATTTAAAAGATAAGGTGATAATAGCAAGTGACATCAAGTATTCTTGTAATAGTCTTGGCTTGTGAAGCTTGGATATTGGTGTCGGATAAGTCAAGAAGTGATCAAGAAAAATTGTTTGAATTTAAAATATATATTTTGTAATTTTATGGTTGCATATAGAATAAAAAAGTTATTATTTCTAAAAACCCTAGAAATAGATACAATGTCATTAGTATTGCATTGGATAATATGTTGTATATACAAACAATGAAAATCAAAGGCATAAGCTTGAGGGTAAGAATATTTAAATCTTTGAATATTTGAAGGTGGTCATATATAAATATATTTTACATTTAGATTTCTATGTCCTTAATATGGATAATGTAGATATTATTCCTGGTTATCCTTGGTTGGACTTTAGGGATACCACTAACTTTAACGTACAAAATAAATTCATGAATTCATGGTACCAAAAAAAGAAGATAACACTCCAAGATATTTCTCAATATAAGGAATAAGGACTTAAGCAGAAGTTAGAACTAGTAGAGGAATAATGATATGCTTAAGGAGAAGCCTTTAGGCATAGTATTTATATGCTTCTTCCACTACTTTGAAAATTTCGTCGCTTTCCTTGTCTTCTATTACATCGACGGAGATCATAAAGGCTTTGAATGCCTTTGGTCTTAAACCCAACCTTTGGGTTTATTAAAATATCTTTAGACTTTATAAAACCCACTCTTGCATTATAAAATATTATAATAAAAATTATAAATATTTTATTTGGGTTTTCACCATGGTACATTTAATATTATAATAACCATTATTATAATATTATACCTTTGATAAAGTACCTTTAATATTTATTTATAAAATTTAAATTCTCATTGAATTTAAATCATTTATAAAATAAATATTATAAATCATTTTAACTTCTATATTTTTGCACTGTTTCACTTGATCTTTGGCCTTCTTCCTGGATATAAAATAACCATTTTATTCACTTTGTTTCTTACTGAAATCTTTGGAATTAATTATGACTTCATCTGGTGACATCAATGAAAACTTTGACTTAGGGACTCAAAATGTCCAACATTCTACAACTACAAAAGCCTTAGAAATATTTATATTCTTTTAGATATCTCTTTGAAGTACTTCATCCATTGTCTAATCATGATATTCTCCTCTTTCATATTATATGGCTCCTTTTACCACAATAGCACTAGCATGAATCATGATTATAGTTTCTTAATCATCCGTGAGAGGACAATATTAATGATTCATGCACAAGAGGTCCAATATAATTGCATGAAGGATAATTTGTAGGACTAAATAATTATGTCTTATAGATTATTGATAGATTGATGTTGTTAACCTTTAAGTGTATTTTTGGTTAAAATGTGTCTCAATGGACTCACATAAGATAATGTTGTAGGAATATGTTGCAAATGAATAAATAGACTCCAAAACTAAAACTATTATATTAATGATGAGATAAAATTACAAATGTATAGTGCAATTGGTATTGCAAGGAGTAGGGTATTTTATTTTAAAAATATGTAGTAATAATGAGGAGAAACAAAAAAGGCAAGAAATCATGGGTTCTTGGTTTCCTAATTGAGAAGAGTAGTCCTAAACTATAATTATACATAATATACAATATTATAAAGAATCTAGAAGGTGAAACATGTCATCTTATAATATATCTTAGCAATATTAAAAAATAAGAAAGAATTTGTTTCTTCTACCTTAGAAATCAAAGTGCCAGTTCTTGAAGTAGATAAGTGGATAAACTAGTCTAAAATAGTTATACTAATCTTTTCACGGTGATGCATGACAATGTTGTTCAATATTTTTCATACTCATGCAAGTTCTAAATAACTCATCATTTTTAGATAAATGCTAAATACTTAGCTCTAAAGTAGTCATAGCACCAAAGTGGAATGACACTAAAGTGGTAGTTTGATACTAGCATAGTCTTAGTACCAAAGCAATAGTTGATACCAACCTATCTAGAGAGAAGTCTACATAGGTATAAAGACTAGTTCTTTCAGGTTTATTTGGTGTCATGCCTTGAAATAATTAGATCAACCTCTACTTTGCTCAGATTATTCATCCCCCTTTTCAAACAATGGTCCTCATTGAGTCATCCTCCAATTATGGGAAAATATACTTGAGTTAATCAAGTGTATACCACATTGCTTACAATGAAAACTAACATTATTTTATAATATTGAATTGGTTGTATATCACTTGGTGAATTATCTTTCTAGTTGCCTTGATCAACTTATCCATAGTGATAGGTTTCCAATTATATTAAATCTTAGATCAGTTGGGTGTAGTAATACCATAGGTTCTAGTGGAGGAGATAGGTATGACTCCACCTCTTAGATCAAGATATTGAGATTTCCATGAGAATATCTTCAACATGAACTATGGTGACCATAATTTATCCCCTAATATCAAGAGAAAGCAATTGAATCATGAATCAATAGGTAATTCTATAAATAATCAACCTCGATGGCTAGAAAGGACCCCATATAAATAAGGTATACCTTATGTTGATCATACAAACCCTACTTATCTTATAGCTTAAAATATTACCAATCACCACACTAACAAGTTGGAGTTATAAAAAACATGTAATATAAAAAAGAGAAGGATAAAATATAGGAATTTTTAAATCTCTCAAATATAGCATAGCTAACCAACTACTACACCGTCTATGGAGACATCAAACTTTTTGTAGTAAAATAAATGAGAGAATATGATATTTTGGCATATGAGCTTCTTATATAAGAAGGAATTTAAAGTATAAATCATCTATATGTGAGTAAAATTTTCAATTGGCGTGCCAATGGACTATTGGATTTAAAATCACATTGAAAAGAAGAACACCAACTAGATTTGTTTTGCATAGAAAATAGTACTAATTCCTTGAACTAATGTCACCAATCTATAGATCTTGAAAAACTATTCAATTATTAGGTATCCAATATAGCTACTTATTAATATAATATTGTATGGTATATTGGTATAACCCATAAATTAATTAGTGGCTAATATAGCATGTTACATATCCCTGTTAATATAACCCATGCTGGCCTATGTTATTGTACCATATGGTATATATGAAAAATACCATATTTTAAGTTAGGAATATGTAGGACAATATTGTCATATGTAACTATCATAGAATCATATATGTAACTATCAAGGAATGTTGTCATAGAATATTGTTATAGAATTGTCATAGTATAGCTAGGAAATATGCTTTAGGCATTATTTAAAAGATAAGGTGATAATAGCAAGTGACATCAAGTATTCTTGTAATAGTCTTGGCTTGTGAAGCTTGGATATTGGTGTCGGATAAGTCAAGAAGTGATCAAGAAAAATTGTTTGAATTTAAAATATATATTTTGCAATTTTATGGTTTCATATAGAATAAAAAAGTTATTATTTCTAAAAACCCTAGCAATAGATACAATGTCATTAGTATTGCATTGGATAAGATGTTGTATATACAAACAATGAAAATCAAAGGCATAAGCTTGAGGGTAAGAATATTTAAATCTTTGAATATTTGAAGGTGGTCATAGATAAATATATTTTACATTTAGATTTTTATGTCCTTAATATGGATGATGTAGATATTATTCTTGGTTATCCTTGGTTGGACTTTAGGGATACCACTAACTTTAACGTACAAAATAAATTCATGAATTCATGGTACCAAAAAAAGAAGATAACACTCCAAGATATTTCTCAATATAAGGAATAAGGGCTTAAGGAGAAGTTAGAACTAGTAGAGGACTAAAAAGTTGAAATTATAGCAAGGACCATAATAGATTCTAAGGAAGAAGCAACAAAAAATCCCAAGGAAACATAATTCGAAGAGCACGAGGACACACCAAACAAATGGAACACAATGCAACAACAAGTTGATGAGTCAAAGAAAGTCAAACATCAGGACAAGGTTGGAGTGTATCGCCATCCATGCCACCATGATAGGAAATAAGCATAGAGACAATACTTCAAACAAAAAAATAACTATGAGGGATATACTTGGAACCAGAGAAGCTAAAACCTTGGATATGCTAATAGTGGTAAAAAAAACAAGTATAGATAAAAAAGAGTGATATCTATGACCAATAAAAAGATACCTCCAATACATAGAACCAAAGGATTACTTATAGATACTCAAGTGGTAGAAGGATATACCAACATCAATGAATATCACCACTAATTAGAATTTCATTGGGATGGATAGATGATCAAGATTGATACCAGTTCTTAGCATGGATCAAAATATCATATTATTTAGTCTCTTCTTATATTTTGAGGATAAAATATTTTGTAAGGGGGATGGAATGTTAGGTACCCAAGATAGGTACTTAATAATATAATATTATATGGTATATTGATATAGCCCATAAATGAATTAGTGGCTAATATGGCATGTTACATATCCTTGCAATATAATCCATGTTGGCCTATGTTATTGTACCATATGGCAAATATGAAAAAGCCACACGTCAAGTTAGGAATATTTAGGAGAATATTGTTATATGTGATTATCATAGAATCATATATGTAACTTTTAAGGAATATTTTCATAGAATACTATTATAGAATATTGTCTTAGAATAGTTAGGAAATATTCTTACAAACATTATATATATATAAAGGCAAGGGTGGGAATAGAAGTGATATCAAGTATTCTTGTAATAGTCTTGGCTCATGGAGCTTGGATATTATGAAGTGATTCCTTCCTTAAGGAATACTTTTGGTGTTGTGCATTCTACCTCAAATTTATTATCTTTCTCTATCTCTTTTTGTGGATTATCTTATGGAATTTATCATTTATGCATATCGGTGAACGATTTATTGTTAATGAGAATAGAGGTTCATAATAACAATTTAAAAAATAGTCCAAAAATACTTTTGTATGTAAACTTTATGGACTCTAAAATTTTAGGTATATTAGAGTTGAAAAAAGAATGAAAAATAAAATAATAGGCCTTAGAGAAAATTTCAACCAATAAGAGAATACCACTTCTCACCTCCATATACCACCTATATTGATATCACTCACTAATAGGACAACCAACTGGGATGAAGAATGACAAATACAACTATGATACTTGGCAGATGTGGATTGGCTAAATATACATATGTATATAACAATTAATTGTAATGCCCAATATTTGGGCTAGGTTGGTAACTGGACTTGAACCTAGACAACATCCCAACTATTGCACCACCCTTGTAAATGCAATAAAAGAAAGGGATATTTTTATTTCAAATACATCATAATGCTTCACACAAACAAAAGGTTATGTATGATTTTAAATGTGATACATCCTTCCTTCAATGGAAACATATTACCATTGTGCTAGCTAAATTGATGTGCCTTAGAGAGGAAAGTTGCTCCTCTTTAAGGTGGTACCAAGGCTCAAGAGATATATACACACAACAAGAAAAATTGATGTGACTTGAACTCAAGATGTCCCAATTAGTATCCAATAGATAATCATTATGCCATAGCATTACCTTGGAACTCTAAATAGAGCTCCATGGTTTGAATCGTGTAGGGAATTGTGTTGTACACCATGCTTTAAAAATAAAATTATGGTTGGATGATCATATATTGTGTAAATAGAATCCTCCACAAGGGTCATAACATATGGTCTATGATCTCATTGATGTTAAAAACTAATTTTATTTTATTCTTAAATAGAAAAAAATCATGGTAATTGAATTTTACTCCTTAAACAAGTTTTTTCATAGTCATACAAAGACATGCCTAGCCTCGAACCTAACTTAGCTGTCCATAATATCACACTAAGTCCAATTTCTAAACTGGTCAAACAAAATTTGAGGAAGCTTCATCCCACCATCACTCTAATGGTTAAAGAAGAATTGTAAAAAAATTTAGACATAGTCTTTATTCAACCATTGATTATCCATAATGGGTTTCAAACATGGTTACCATGGGCAATCCTAATGGGGGGATACACATGCACTAATTTTTCATGATCTCAACAAAGTGTGTCCCAAGGATGATTTTCCTTTGCCTAAAATTGATACATTTATAGACTCCATTGTTGTCCACGAAATGCTCTCCTTTATGGATGGGGTTTTAGGATACAATCAAATTTGTGTTAATTTTGAAGATCAACTTAACACCTCCTTCATGGTATCTTAAGGGATATTCTGTTATAAAGTCATGTTGTTTAGTCTCAATAACACTAGTACCATCTACCAACTTGCCATGACCTATATCTTCCATGATTATATTGAACATTATATGGAAAATATCTTGGCTAGGTCCAAAGCTCAACACAAGCACATCGATATCCTATGCAAAATATTTTGATTGGTTGTTTGAACACAACGTAAGACTCAACCCTAAAAAGTGCATATTTATGGTCACTTCCAAAATAATTAGGATTCATCATCTCCAAAAGAGGAATTAAAGTGGATCCCATTCAAATAAAATATTAATTAAAATTAAAATCAAAATATTACCTTTGCCTTTGGAGGGAATTGAACCCTTGATGTTGCCCCCTATGAGTGTCTTAACCACGGCCAATGTCATCACATGAGCCAAGCACTCATTGAGATTAACGAAGCACCACGTGCTTCTTAATCTCCACTCTCTCCTTTCGCCTTGGCAAAAGAACGTGCGCAATAGGTGCTTCACTCAACACACCTTACAATGCACCCATCGTGATTCAAACACAAACTCCCTTGCAAGCCAGTGCTTTTGTGTTTTCCAAAATGCCACTAGACCATGTTGTCTTATGCAACTTTGAAAATTTAAGCTTCCTCCCTTCAACACTTTGTTGTCACGTTTTTCGCATACACTCACGAGCTCTTACTTTTGCAGGCCAATCTCTTTCCTTTAGAGCAAGGATAATCAATTTGAACTTTAGGCATAGTATTTATATGCTTCTTCCACTACTTTGAAAACATCGGTGCTTTCCTTGTTGTCTTCTATGACGTTGACGGAGATCATAAAGGCTTTGAATGCCTTAGGTCTTAAACCCAACCTTTGGGTTTATTAAAATATCTTTAGCCTTTATAAAACCCACTCTTGCATTATAACATATTATAATAAAAATTATAAATATTTTGTTTGGGTTTTCACCATGGTACATTTAATATTATAATAACCATTATTATAATATTATACCTTTGATAAAGTACCTTTAATATTTATTTATAAAATTTAAATTCTCACTGAATTTAAATAATTTATAAAATAAATATTATAAATCTTTTTTAACTTCTGTCTTTTTGCACTGTTTCACTTGATCTTTGGCCTTCTTCCTGGATATAAAATAACCATTTTATTTCCTTTGTTTCTTGCTGAAATCTTTGGCATTAATTATGACATCATCTGGTGACATCAATGACAACTTTGACTTAGGGACTCAAAATGTCCAACATTCTACAACTACAAAAGCCTTAGAAATATTTATATTCTTTTAGATATCTCTTTGAAGTACTCCATCTATTGTCTAATCATGATATTATCCTCTTTCATATTATATGGCTCCTTTTACCACAAGCACTAGCATGAATCATGATTATAGTTTCTTAATCATCCGTGAGAGGACAAGATTAATGATTCATGCACAAGAGGTCCAATATAATTACATGAAGGATAATTTGTAGGACTAAATAATTGTGTCTTATAGATTATTGATAGATTGATGTTGTTAACCTTTAAGTGTATTTTTGGTTAAAATGTGTCTCAATAGACTCACATAAGATAATGTTGTAGGAATATGTTGCAAATGAATAAATAGACTCCAAAACTAAAACTATTATATTAATGATGAGATAAAATTACAAACGTATAGTGCAATTGGTATTGCAAGGAGTAGGGTATTTTATTTTAAAAATATGTAGTAATAATGAGGAGAAACAAAAAAGGCAAGAACTCATGGGTTCTTGGTTTCCTAATTGAGAAGAGAAGTCCTAAACTATAATTATACATAATATACAATATTATAAAGAATCTAGAAGGTGAAACATGTCATATTATAACATATCTTAGCAATATTAAAAAATAAGAAAGAATTTGTTTCTTCTACCTTAGAAATCAAAGTGCCAGTTCTTGAAGTAGATAAGTGGATAAACTAGTCTAAAATAGTTATACTAATATTTTCATGGTGATGGATGACAAAGTCGTTCATTATTTTTTCATACTCATGCAAGTTCTAAATAACTCATCATTTTTGGATAGGTGCTAAATACTTAGCTCTAAAGTAGTCATAGCACCAAAGTGGAATGACACTAAAGTGGTAGTTTGATACTAGCATAGTCTTAGTACCAAAGCAATAGTTGATACCAACCTATATAGTGAGAATTCTAGATAGGTATAAAGACTAGTTCTTTGAGGTTGATTTGGTGTCATGCCTTGAAAAAATTAGATCAACCTCTACTTTGCTCAGATTATTCATCCCCCTTTCAAACAATGGTCCTCATTGAGTCATCCTCCAATTATGGGAAAATATACTTGAGTTAATCAAGTGTATACCACATTTCTTAAAATGGAAACTAACATTATTTTATAATATTAAATTGGTTGTATATCACTTGGTGAATTATCTTGCTAGTTACCTTAATCAACTTATCCATAGTGATAGGTTTCCAATTATATTAAATCTTAGATCAGTTGGGTGTAGTAATACCATAGGTTCTAGTGGAGGAGATAGGTATGACTCCACCTCCTAGATCAAGATATTGATATTTCCTTGAGAATATCTTCAACATGAACTATGGTGACCATAATTTATCCCCAAATATCAAGAGAAAGCAATTGAATCATGAATCAATAGGTAAGTCTATAAATAATCAACCTCGATGGCTAGAAAGGACCCCATATAAACAAGGTATATCTTATGTTGATCATACAAACCCTACTTATCTTATAGCTTAAAATATTACCAATCACCACACTAACAAGTTGGAGTTAGAAAAAACATGCAATATAAAAAAGAGAAGGATAAAACATAGGAATTTTTAAATCTCTCAAATATAGCATAGCTAACCACCTACTACACCATCCATGGAGACATCAAACTTTTTGTAGTAAAATAAATGAGAGAAAATGATATTTTAGCGTATGAGATTCTTATAGACGGAATTTAAAGTATAAATTATCTATATGTGAGTAAAATTTTCAATTGTTGTGCCAATGGACTATTGGATTTAAAATCACATTGAAAAGAAGAACACCAACTAGATTTGTTTTGCATAGAAAATAGTACTCATTCCTTGAACTAATGTCACCAATCTATAGAGCTTGAAAAACTATTCAATTATTAGGTATCCAAGATAGCTACTTAATAATATAAAATTGTATGGTATATTGGTATAACCCATAAATTAATTAGTTGCTAATATGGCATGTTACATATCCCTGTTAATATAACCCATGTTGGCCTATGTTATTGTACCATATGGTATATATGAAAAATACCACATTTTAAGTTAGGAATGTGTAGGAGAATATTGTCATATGTAACTATCATAGAATCATATATGTAACTATCAAGGAATGTTGTCATAGAATATTGTTATAGAATTGTCATAGTATAGCTAGGAAATATGCTTTAGGCATTATTTAAAGGACGAGGTGATAATAGCAATTGACATCAAGTATTCTTGTAATAATCTTGGCTTGTGGAGCTTGGATATTGGTGTCGGATAAGTCAAGAAGTGATCAAGAAAATTCGTTTGAATTTAAAATATATATTTTACAATTTTATGGTTGAATATAGAATAAAAAATTTATTATTTCTAAAAACCCTAGCAATAGATACAATGTCATTAATATTGCATTGGATAAGATGTTGTAGATACAAACAAAGAAAATCAAAGGCATAAACTTGAGAGTAAGAATATTTAAATATTTGAATATTTGAAGGTTGCCATAGATAAATATGTTTTACATTTAGATTTCTATGTCCTTAATATAGATGATGTAGATATTATTCCTGGTTATCCTTGGTTGGACTTTAGCGATACCACTAACTTTAACATACAAAATAAATTCATGAAGTCATGGTACCAAAAAAAGAAGATAACACTCCAAGATATTTCTCACTATAAGAAATAAGGACTTAAGGAGAAGTTAGAACTAGTAGAGGAATAAAAAGTTGAAATTATAGCAAGGACCATAATAGATTCTAAGGAAGAAACCACAAAAAATCCCAAGGAAACATAATTAGAAGAGCACAAGGACACACCAAACAAATGGAACACAGAGCAGCAAAAAGTTGATGAGTTAAATAAAGTCAAACATTAGGACAAGGTTGGAGTGTATCACCATCCATGCCACCATGATAGGAAATAAGCATCGATACAATGCTTCAAACAACAAAAGAACTATGAGGGATATACTTGGAACCAGAGAATCCAAAACCTTGGATATGTTAATAGTATTAAAAAAGCAAGTATAGATAAAAAAAAGTGATATCTATGGCCAATAAAAAGATACCTCCAATACATAGAACCAAAGGATTACTTCTAGATACTCAAGTGGTAGAAGGATATACCAACATCAATGAATATCACCACTAATTAGAATTTCATTGGGATGGATAGATGATCAATATTGATACCAGTTCTTCGCATGGATCAAAAGATCATATTATTTAGTCTCTTCTTATATTTTGAGGATAAAATATTTTTCAAGGGGGATGGAATGTTAGGTACCCAAGATAGGTACTTAATAATATAATATTATATTGTATATTGGTATGAGCCATAAATGAATTAGTGGCTAATATGGCATGTTACATACCCCCGTTAATATAATCCATGTTGGCCTATGTTATTGTACCATATGGCATATATGAAAAAAGCCACATGTCAAGTTAGGAATATGTAGGAGAATATTGTTATATGTAATTATCATAGAATCATATATGTAACTTTTAAGGAATATTTTCATAGAATACTATTATAGAATATTGTCTTAGAATAGTTAGGAAATATTATTACAAACATTATATATATATAAATGCAAGGGTGGGAATAGAAAGTGATATCAAGTATTCTTGTAATAGTCTTGGCTCATGGAGCTTATATATTATGAAGTGATTTCTTCCTTAAGGAATAATTTTGGTGTTGTACATTCTACCTTAAGGTTATTATCTTTCTCTATCTCTTTTTATGGATTATCTTATGGAATTTATCATTTATGCATATTGGTGAACAATTTATTGTTAATGAGAATAGAGGTTCATAATAACAATTTAAAAATATGCCCAAAATGCTTTTGTATGCAAACTTTATGGCCTCTAAAATTTTAGGTATACTAGAGTTGAAAAAAGAATGAAAAATTAAATAATAGGCCTTAGAGAAAATTTCAACCAATAAGAGACTACCACTTCTCACCTCCATATACCACTTATATTGATATCACTCACTAATAGGACAGCCAACTGGGATGGAGAATGAAAAATACAACTATGATACTTGGCAGATGTGGATTGGCTAAATATACATATGTATATAACAATAAATTGTAATGCCCAAGATTTGGGCTAGGTTGGTAATGGACTTGAACCTAGACAATATCCCAACTATTGCACCATCCTTGTAAATGCAATAAAAGAAAGGGATATTTTTATTTCAAATACATCATAATGCTTCACACAAATAAAAGGTTATATATGAGTTTAAATGTGATACCTCCTTCCTTCAATGGAAACATATTGCCATTGTGCTAGCTAAATGGATGTGCCTTAGAAAAGAAATTTGCTCCTCTTTAAGGTGGTGCCAAGGATCAAGATACATCTACACACAATAAGAAAAATTGATGTGGCTTGAACTCAAGATTTCCCAATTAGTATCCAATAGACATATCATTATGCCATAGCATTACCTTGGAACTCTAAATGGAGCTCCAAGGTTTGAATCGTGTAGGAAATTGGGTTGTACACAATACTTTAAAAATTAAATTATGGTTGGATAACCATATATTGTGTAAATAGCATCCTCCATTAGGGTTATAACATATGGCATATGACCTCATTGATGTTAAATACTAATTGTATTTTACTCTTAAATAGAAAAAAAATCATGGTAATTGAATTTTACTCCTTAAACAAGTTTTTCTTAGTCATACAAAGACATGCCTAGCCTCAAACCTAACTTAGTTATCCATAATCTCACACTAAGTCATATTTCAAAATCGATCAAACAAAATTTAAGGAAGCTTCATCCCACCATCACCCTAATGGTTAAAGAAGAATTGTAAAAACTTTTAGACATAGTCTTTATTCAACCCTTTGATTATCCATAATGGGTTTCAAACATGGTTACCATAGGCAATCCTAACGGGGGTATACACATGCACTGATTTTTCATGATCTCAACAAAGTGTGTCCCAAGGATGATTTTCCTTTGCCTAATATTGATACATCAATACATTTATGGACTTCATTGTTGGCCATGAAATGCTCTCCTTTATGGATGGGTTTTTAGGATACAATCAAATTTGTGTTAATTCTGAAGATCAACATAACACCTCCTTCATGGTATCTTAAGGGAAATTTTGTTATAAAGTCATGTTTTTTTGTCTCAAGAACACTAGTACCATCTACAAACTTGCCATGACCTATATCTTCCATGATTATATTGAACATTATATGGAAAATATCTTGGCCAAGTCCAAAACTCAACACAAGCACATCGATGTCCTATGCAAATATTTTTAGTGGTTGTTTGAGCACAACATAAGACTCGACCCTAAAAAGTGCATCAATTAGGATTCACCCTCTCCAAAAGAGACATTGAAGTGGATCCCAATAAGGTCAAAGTAATTGTTGAAATGCCACCCCTACAAATCTTAAAGAGCTTTGTAGCTTGCAAGGAAAAATCCAAGTGACTCATCGCTTTATCACTCAATTATCAGATAAATGTAAGCTATTTAATCATATTTTTCAAAGGGGATAGCTTTTTCATAGAACCAAGAATATCAAGAGGCTTTCAATACAATTAAACATTATTTAGCTTCTCCACCTATTTTTTCATCACTTAGACCAGACATTCCTTTCCACTTGTATATATCCACCATTGATTTTTCTCTAGGGACCATGTTGGATCAAAAGAATGATGATAACCAAGAGTAGACCATTTACTATATTAGTCATACCTTGGTGATCTATGAGGATAAATATGCATATGTGGAAAATTCATGCTTAGCTATTGTGGTTGCAACCAAAAAGCTTCTTCATTACATGCTAAATCATACCACATACATTATGTCTAGTAAAACTCCATTGTGTTACATGATGAGTTGCACTTACACCAATAGTAAAAATACTAATTGGATAATACTTTTAATGGAATTTAATCTTGAATTCATCAATCATAAATCCATCAAATGGCAAGTCATAATCGATCAGTGTAACAACTCAAATCCAACCAACTCAAGAGAGAGAAAGTTTTTTTTCTTTTTCAATACAAAGGAAAGTTTGACAAGGTTCCCCAAGATGTTTTGAATATAGGATTCATATTTATAGAGACTTATCCACTTTTTAAACTCAATATTATGTAGACATACCTCGAGTGGACATGAGTGGTAAAACTTCCATAATATATTTGGGGTTTACCTTGTACACCTCCATAGTATAAAGGAAACATCCACATGATCTCCCCATTTTCTTGCACTCTCCACAAATGCAGGACAACTTGACCATAGCATTAGGATTAACCCTATCTCAGTCTTTAGAGAAAAGGGATTCCAATTTCCTTACTAGTATAAGTCCATCTATACTAGTGTACAAGTTTATAGCCTCTTAATTCAAACATTGTACCTCCATGATATCATGAGTAAAAATATAGTGCTCAGTAATATTATCTTAGTGATGGTTTAATTAAGATGGTTATTGCTCCATGTGATATCCTCACATGGACACCCAACTATCATTCAGGGTACCATCACAAAATCCTTTTTGCTAATGGATTCTAAACCTCCATGGTTAGAAGGAAGATTCAAGCTACACCACTTGAATATTTTCTAAATACTCCTCATCTTTGGGTCCCACCTCAAATATCCTTTATCAAAATGTGTCCATTGCAAAACCCTTAGGTGTTCTCTTCCCTGCAACTACCTTAGGTTTGGTTTCATCCTTTAGGTTCTTCTAGACTTGGCTAACTAAGAGCACCCCCCATAGAAAAACCCTAAACCCATAAAAGGAACATGGAACCATTCAAACATTCTCTTTCTCTTTCTCTCCCATTATAGCATTAAGCATTCTTCTACTTACTATCTTAATGTCATTTATATGCATAAAATCAAATGTATCATCTACCCTTTTTAAAAGATGTACTTAAAATTTAAAGCATACAATTTATAATGAGAGAAATATAAACCATACTAAAGCTTTAATCAATGAAAGTAAAATAACAACTTCCTCTTAGCCATTCTTTTAGAACTCAACCATTCATTTTGCACAAGGAACTAGAATCTTATTTCTAAATTGAATTGTAAACAAATAAATTTAATTTATAAATCCTATCTCCATACAAAAGTTATTTTCTAATACAAAGCTACTCATTTAAGCCTTTACCAATAAATTCCTTTTTTTCTTTACAAAATAATCATATATAGAATGCATCTCAAAGCCATAGAGGAGCTCTCCTTGAGTTTTTTCAAGAAATAGATATGATAAGGGATCAGGACGACTCCTTAGTATGATAATTCATTCCTAAGTGCTTATTTCATATTCCATACATCCAATGAAAACATAAAGAATATAAACAAGCCATCTACTTTCTACATACTTAATCCATTACATCAAGTATAAATATAGAAACAATCATTTATGTTTCTACTTTTATTTTAAAACAATCACATGAAGAAACCCCATAAATTTATTCATCCAAGAAGGACTCCATACCCAGCTTTTTTTTCCTTGTTTTAAAATATTCAAAGCATATAATGAAACCCCTTTGTTTCTTCCCTATAGATGGACTCCATACCCACTTTAAATATTATGTGAAATACCCCATAATATTTCACTAAAATTGGATTCCACACCCAATGACTTAATATTTACTTAATAAATAAATAAATAAACTCGCATAATTTCCTCATTGGACTCCACACTAATTCCCCTTATCCTAATAAGTTTCGGGAAACAATGTATGTTCTCAACTTAACTTCCAAATCTATATTTTTATTTTATTTAATTCAATAATATTATCATTCATCTATTATAACCAAGTATCAAATATCCCATATAGAAATGATCCTTTCATTTCTACTTGTATTTTGAGAAATCATAGTTTCACTTTCCATAATATGTTTCCAAAAACCAAACAATATATATTCACAAAGCAAGCAATATATTTCCACCATATATTTCTACAAAATATACAATATATTTCCACAATATATCTTTTCAAAGAAAGCAATATATTTTCACAATATATTTCTACAAAATCGACAATATATTTTCATAATATATCTTCACAAAGCAAACAATATATTTTCATAATATATTTCTACAAACAGACAATATATTTCCACAATATAAATACTCCACTTTATATTTTATTTTTCCTTAGTTTTCTACATTCTTTAATCAAGAAAACTAATCACAAATAGAAACCCTATAATTTTCGATATTCTAATAATTTTAAAAATATAAATACTCCACATTTATATTTTACATTTCCTTAGTTTTCTATATTCTTTAATCAAGAAAACTAAGCATAAAAGAAACCCTTGTAATTTTTTATATTTTAATAACTTCAATATATAAATACTCCACTATTTATATTTTATCTTTCCTTAGTTTTCTATATTCTTTAATCAAGAAAACTAAGCACAAGTGGAAACCCTATAATTTTCAATATTCTAATAATTTCAAAATATAAATACTCCACTATTTATATTTTATCTTTCCTTACTTTTCTATATTCTTTAATCAAGAAAATTAAGCATAAGCAGAAACCTATAATTTTTGATATTCTAATAATTTCAAAATATAAAAACTTCATTATTTATACTTTATATTTCCTTAGTTTTATATATTCTTTAATCAAGAAAACTAAGCATAATTGGAAACCCTATAGTTTTCGATATTCTAATAACTTCAAAATATATATACTCCACTATTTATAATTTATTTTTCCTTAGTTTTCTATATTCTTTAATTAAGAAAACTAAACATAAGTAGAACCCTATAATTTTTTATATTCTAATAACTTCACAATATAAAACACTCCACTATTTATATTTTATCTTTCCTTAGTTTTCTGTATTCTTTAATCAAGAAAACTAAGCACAAGTGAAAACCCTATAATTTTCGTGAATGCAAGGCAACATTAACATTCTCAAAGAAAGCATAGCATCAAAAATTCCCTTGGAACTATTAGAAACTTTCTAATCAAATGAAACTTAAAAAGGAGGGAGTGTGATCCTCTACTAGAGCTCAACAATGCATTACTTCCTCTTTTGCCTTACACGTCTTTTCCTTTCCTCCTCTTTTCCTCTTTTCCATCTCTCTTTTTAAAAGAGAGGAAGAAGATGAACCCTAAACCCTTTTTGCAATGTCTTCTTGCTTGTTACATCTTTCAAATAACATCAAGCCCTAATTTATTCATTAAATTCACTTCCTTTGCAATGTAAAAGGGTTCGTAAAACCCAATTTAAATTTCTTTTTAAAACTAATTTATATTTCTTTTAAATTTAAATGAAGGTTTTTATAAAAGAAACAAGCTCATTTATATTTTGTTTAATTTAAAATAAGGCTTTTAATAATACCATGATCATGAAAACCCTTTTTATTGCTAATAAGGTATATATATAAACCTTTAGCAATCAATTTTTTAATTTTATCTAGCACAATCAAAGTAACTAATCATATTTGTTGTTTCTTAATATATGAACATGTGAATTGCATTTTTATTTCCATTCATTTTGGTTATTAAAATTGAACATCAAGTTAAAGTAATTAATTAACTTAGTGCCAATCTTAATATGAATTATTAACATTGACACTAATTATTAGAGGATTAATAAAGCCTCTATATTTAATAATCCTTCCCCTTATTCGATCCCTTACAGATTCATAAACATAATAAAACCATATATTTTCAAATGCTTATAAGACAATATACCATTAATGGAACATTTACGTAACCAAGCACCCAAAGACACATATAAGGAAGATAATAATTTGGTAAAGCATAAACAAAGCACAATAAACATCCATCTATAGAATATTTTGTGGTAACTTCTAGTTCATAAACTTTTATTATAGGTAACTCCATTGCCCTATGGAAACTTCCTTGTCGATGCAATAATTTCAAACAAGCATATTATGAAATGCAACTATATACAGTAACCACTTGTTACCCTAGGTAACTCTTACCTTGGAGCCATTGTCACATAATTTTCCTTTTGATATCTTGTTCTCGGTGCTCGACTTCCTCGCCTAACCATAATAGCACCTGGTCCTACATCCAAGCACAACATTACCAGTACCATATCCTCATATTATATAATCAAAACAATAAATTCATAAAATCATCCAAATTCATCAAAACTAAGTATCAAATCATCAGTTATCAATACATGGTTCATCTCATAAAATAGTACTACCAAGGTGGGTCATGAAATACTACCCCCCTTAGACTAAACATAGTCCTCTATATTTTTTCTTCTTGCAACAAACATTACATTACATTTTCCTTCAAATAAATAAGAAAAATGTCATTTCATCTCATTCTTTTTTCCCAAGTGGCACTTTTCTCATAATATTGATCCCACTAAACCTTGCACTATTCTAAAATCTATTTTCTCATCACTTTGGAATGAAATTCTAGAATACTCACCGATTTAACCTCAATGATCAAGGGATCTATCATCTACAATTTTAAAATATCCTATAGAAGATTCACTACCTTAATCTTCTTACCAACCTTACTGGTATTCCATTATTTTATTCATGTCTCCTATAAGTGGAGAGTAGCCCAAACTATTTGGGTTACTAAAGAGTAATTATTCATAGAGAAGTATATCTCCAACTCACTCAACCATTCTTTAGTTGAATCACTCCTATATTTTCTATTGAATTTGGAGGTTTTCACCTTCTTCAAATATTTAACCAATTTTACCTCAATAACGACCTTAACTTCTTGTTCTCTTGTAGCAGTAGTTTCATCCTACCTAACCTTAGGATTTTTATTTTGGAAACTTAGTTTACTATGGTTTCCAACAACTATTTTTTGTTTTTTTATCGATTCCCTTTTTTGTTCCATATGTTCATGTAATAGTAAACTACAGCAATGAGGTTCTCCACATATCTTATTAGAATTCCGAGAATTTTCCCTTCTAATTCCATCTTGCCTAACTAGATTTGGAATCTAAGAAGATTCTCTTCTTCCTATCTCTAACTTTGAGTGCCAATTATCTTGATCACATAGAGGATTTGGATAAGTTACCATTTCTCCCAAATTATACTTCATATGGCTAGTTAATTACATCTATCTATCAACTAACTTAGATCATTAACATCCTTCAAGTAATGGTCATGGTCACACTTGTATCTTCACAAGGTTCTATTTTAGTTATAACCATTATCAATCTATTGGCAATGATCTTGTTTATGTTTGCCTCACCACAAAGTGCCTTTTTTCTTATCCATAAAAAAATTTTGAGTTAGGTTACAATTTCCTCTAAATTATACTTCTAACTTCTAGTTAGTTTCATCATTCACATAAACTAACAAAAGAGTATTATCATCCATTGATAATATCAATGGTCACAATTATTCCACGTGAGATACCATTCCAAGAGTATTATCATATACGGATATTATCAATGGTCACACTTACTCAACGTAATATGTCATTTCAAGAGTATTACGATCCACTAATAATATTAATGGTCACACTTACTCCATATAAGGTTCTATTCAAATATTATTATCATCCACTAGTAATATCAAGTTCATACTTACTCCATGTAAGGTTATATTCCACCTTCCAAACATAAGTTATTATAGGTTGGCATTTCTATTTCTAAATATAAGTTATTCTATGTTGGAGTTTCTATTGCCAAACACAATTCATTCTATGTTGGAATTTTCTAGGTGTAATATCTTAAGTTTAGTTGGAGGTCCCTCTATGGTTCACTACCAACTCCAATAACTATCCCATCTCCATGATGGGTAGTATAAGCATTTATCACTCCGTGTGATAGGCTTCTTATGGATACAAACCACCTAGGAGTTGCCTCCCCATAACTACCTCAAGTAGGGGTAAAACATAGAGGAAATTTAGTACTATCATCCACTAATAGTATTGATAGACATTCTTGCTCCTCATAAGATGCCATGCCCCAAAGGAATATCTTTTCTTCCCAAAATTCACCCATCAAGTCAGATCCACTCCAACTTCCTTCTAAGGAAGCTTCTAAGCCTATAACCTAAAGCTCTGATACCAACTGTAACAACCCAAATCCAACAAAACTAAGAGAGAATTTTTTTCTTTTTTAATATAGAATAAAGTTTGACAAGGTTCCCCAATATGTTTCCAATACGAGATGCATATTCATAAGGACTTCTTCACAATTTAAGTTCAAGATGCTACTAACATCCCTCGAGTGGATAGGAGTGGCCAAACTCCCATAATATCTTTGGGGTTTATCTTGTACATCTTCCTAGTATAAAGGATTCTTCCACATGGTCTCCTCATTTCTTTAAACTCTCCACAAATATAAGACAACTTGACCATAGAATTAGGATTAACCATATCTTAGTCTTTAGAGAAAATGGATGCCAATTCCCTTACTAGTATAATTCCATCTATACTAGTGTATAGACGTATAGCATCTTAGTTCAAACATCGTACCTCCATGATGGAATGAGTAAAACTATAGTGCTCAATTATCTCGTCGTACAATGGTTTAATTGATGTGGTTATCACTCCGTGTGATATCCTCACATGGAAACCAAATTGTTATTTAGTGTACCATAAAAAAAATCCCTTTTTCTAATGGATTCCAAACCTCCATGGTTAGAAGGAAGATTTGAGCTACACCACTTGAATATTTTGTAAAGAAACCCTATCTTTTGGTCCCACCCCAAATATCCTCTATCAAAAGGTGTCTATTACAAAAGCCTTAGGTTTTGCCTTCCCACAACTACCTTAGGATTAGTTTCATCCCTTAAATTCTTCTATACTTGACTAACTAAGAGCACCCCCTCCCCCCATAGAAAACCCTTAAACCCATAAAAGGAACATGGAACCATTCAAACATTCTCTCTCTCTTTCTCTCCCATTATAGCATTAAGTATTCTTCCACTTACTATCTTAATGCCAATTATATGCATAAAATCAAATGTATCATCTACCTTTTTTAAAATATGTACTTAAAATTTAAAGCATATAATTTATAATGAGAGAAATATAAACCATACTAAAGCTTTAATCAATGAAAGCAAAATAACAACTTCCTCTTAACCATTCTTTTAGAACTCAACCATTCATTTTGCACAAGGAACTAGAATCTTATTTCCAAATTGAATTGTAAATAAATAAATTCAATTTACAAAGTCTATCTCCATATAGAAGTCATTTTCTAATACAAAGCTACTCATTTAAGCCTTTTCCAACAAATTCCTTTTTTTATCTTTACAAAATAATCATAAATAGAATGCATAATAAAGCCATAGATAAACTCTCCTTGATCAAACTCTCCTTGATATTTTCTGAGAAATGGATATGATAAGGTATGAAGAAAAATCCTTAGTATGATAATGCATTCTTAAATGCTATTTCATATTCCATGCATCCAATGCAAACATAAAGAAAATAAAAAATCCATTTACTTTCTACATATTTAATCCATTAAATCAAGTATTCATATAGAAACGATCCTTTACATTTCTATTTTTATTTTAAAACAATCACATGAATAAATTTCATAAATTTCTTCATCCAATATGGACACCATGCCCAACTTATTTTTTCATGTTTCAAATATACAAAGCATATAATAAAATCCCCTTGTTTCTTCCCTACAAATGGACTCCATGCCCACATTAAAGGTTATGTGAAGTACCCCATAATATTTCACTAAAAATAGGCTCTACATCTAATGACTTAATATTTACTCAATAAATAAATAAATAAACTCCTATAATTTCCTTATTGGAATCCACATCCAATTAAATATTTCATGCTTTCTTTTCCTTAAATCAAAACAACACATTTCATAAGGGAACCAAATAATTCCCTCCACACTAATTCTTATTTTCCTAATAAGCTTTGAGAAACAATGTGTGTTCTCAACTTAACTTCCAAATATATATTTTTCTTTAATTTAATTCAATAATATTATCATTCATCTATTGGGAGGGAGGTGGGAGGCCTCCCACTTTGGGTAGGAGGCCACCATTCCAAACTTCTTACTCCCTCCCTTTCTCCTCTAGTGGTGATCCTGGGTAATTCCTGGCTTCCTTGGAGGTGCCCTCAGATGAATTACCTACTTTTCCATATTTTTGTGATAGTTGGGCTAGGCTAGTGTGTGAGGTTATCCTTAATGTTGATTAGTAGTGCCTCTTTGATGGTCAGCTTGTCCACTACTTACCCGATGCATGAGGTGGTCTAGTAAGATTTTTCTCCATGTTTTTAGGTGGTTTTGGGATGATACCAAGTGCTTTCTTATCATGGAGGAGGATTTTCTTGAACGATCTCCTGATATGGCAGTGATGGAAAAGGGTTGCGTAGTTTGTGCAGTATTCTTGAGAGGTATTTTGATGGACCTATTTTTTCATGGTTCTTTGTGGTCTTGGATGGATACTAGAGGATTTCTTATTGCCCATGGAGGAGGGGTTTTAGATATCACCTTTTGGATTGATAGTCTTTATCCTTTACCCGTTTGGTGTGAAAGTATCATTGAACCTTTCTCTAAAGTTTTTTGTCTCGTTCGAGAAGAGACCTCGTACTTTCATGATGGCTACAATTGAGAGGTTTTAGTATTGGCTTCTTAGGCTTATCCTTGGGTGGTTGGGTTTCTTTACATCTTCTGAAGAAATCCTATTCCTATAAACTCTATTCTTTGTAGCTTTTTGAGATCTAGGGAGAGGGACCTGGTGCTTTCACATTGGCTATAGAGGAGGGTTATGGGTTTGGCTTCTTGATCAGTTGGTTGGAGAGGCCTAGTGGGTGGTGGTGCTAGTGGTCTACATCTTCTCAAGATAGTCTTTACATCCAGCTCTATTTCCAATTTCTCTAGTTCTTCTGACTGGTCAAGATTTCCCAATATGAGAAACCTCTTTTCAAACTTTTGTGTTGCTGGTAAATATTTTCCTATGCAGAAAATCTATTTTCACTTTTTTATTTTGCTAGCTCAATTCCTCTGGTCCAACTAACTGGCGAAGGGTTTCCAGGGTAGAAAACCTCTTTCTAAGTTTTGAGATGCAGGTGTTGATTTCCCTAGGTGGGAAGTATTTTTCAAAAAAATTATTACTATTGTATTTCATTTCAAGCAGGAAGCTCCCGTGTTTCCAATTTGTACAAATTTGTAGTTGGTCCTATGAAGATCATCTCCATGTTTCATATGTTCCTTGGTTATCTCCTAGAGATCATCTTCAAGAGATGATCTCTTTTGTAAAAGGTTTGATGGTCCTTTCAAAACCTCTTTTTCAACCAATAAAAAATATTACCATTCATCTATTATAACCAAGTATCAAATATCCCATATAGAAATTATCCTTTCATTCTACTTAATTTTTGAGCAATCATTTTTTCACAAAACCAACAATATATTTCCACAATATGTTTACACAAAACAAACAATATATTTCCACAATATATATTCACAAAGCAAGCAATATATTTCTACAAAACAAACAATATATATTTGCAAAGAAAACAATATATTTTCACAATATATTTCTACAAAATTGATAATATATTTCCACAATATATCTTCACAAAGTAAGCAATATATTTCCACAATATAAATACTCCACTGTTTATACTTTATTTTTCCTTAGTTTTCTATATTCTTTAATTAATAAAACTAAGCACAAGCATCAACGCTATAATTTTTTATATTCTAATAATTGCAAAAATATAAATACTCTACTATTTATATTTTATATTTCCTTAGTTTTCTATTTTATTTAATCATGAAAAATAAGCACAAGCGAAAACCCTAAAATTTTTTATATTCTAATAATTTTAAAATATAAAAACTCCACTATTTATATTTTATATTTCCTTAGTTTTCTATATTCTTTAATCAAGAAAACTAAGCACAAGTGGAAACCCTATAATTTCTGATATTCTAATAACTTCAAAATATAAATACTCCACTATTTATATTTTATCTTTCCTTAGTTTTCTATATTCTTTAATCAAGAAAACTAAGCACAAGCGAAAACCCTATAATTTTTTATATTCTAATAATTTCAAAATATAAATACTCCACTATTTATATTTTATCTTTCCTTAGTTTTCTATATTCTTTAATCAAGAAAACTAAGCATAAGTAGAAACCCTATAATTTTTTATATTCTAATAATTTTAAAATATAAAAACTCCACTATTTATATTTTACATTTCCTTAATTTTCTATATTTTTTAATCAAGAAAACTAAGCCTAAGTGGAAACACTATAATTTTGGATATTCTAATAACTTCAAAATATAAACATTTTGCTATTTATATTTTATCTTTCCTTAGTTTTCTATATTCTTTAATCAATAATATAGAGAAAGACCGTTCCCAGCCCAACTCCTCGTAGAAGTTTAAGATATTTGAAAGGGAAAGTTGTTGACAAGACCCAATCTACGTCAGAGGTTATCTTGGGTGAGGACGAGAATGGCAGGTTTGATATTGTTTCTCCTTTATGAACCAAAACTATCAACCCTTGTTTGAAAGTGTTATGTGCCTAAGATGTCTACCTGGATTTCCTTTTCCACAACTCGAGATCCCCTGTGAGTCATCAAGAGTGTGGGTGAAATTTTACACCCTTCAACCACTCTTGTCTTTTTTGCAAGACAATGCCCCTTCAAAATGTCTAAATTTTGGGAGACTGACCTTTGAGCAGTGGATGTTGATTACTAAAAGATGACCTCATGGGTGCGGTAGAAGATGCTAGAGTGAGCTACAATGAAGATGGAAACCAATTGGTGGTACTAGGAAGGTCGATCCCAAAAGACCACACCAAAATAAAATTGAAGGGATGAAGGGTAGAAAAATAGGGCCTTACACCTTGGAGTAGTGCCCAAAACCTCACTCTTAAGAAGCATGTAAAATTTGTCTAAGTAGTGAGGCAGGAAAATAATCAGGTGCTCAAAAATTCTAGGGGGTCCCAAAACCCCACCCCATCATAAGGGTGGAGAATCAGGATGATAGTAGGTCAGGGTCAACTCCCAAAGTGCCACCCTAAAGGTAGGGTGGAGGATCATCCAAATTTATATATTAGTGGAAGTTTGGACATCTATCAAGCCCCTAACAAATCCCAAAATCATGTCCAAGATGGAAATTAGAGTAGAGATCCGAAATATCACCCTATAGAGTATGGAGTAGAGCAAGCAGAGTTTTGAGATGGTATTAAGCAAAGGATGGATCCCAAAGTTTTGCCCATCATAGAATTTTCACCGACATCAAGATACCTCTACAGAAATATGCGTACCCTCATTTAAGAGGGTGTAGGATGGGTAGTTGGTATTAAAAGAGGTTTGGTGCCCCACTTAGTGCATGGTAGCTGATCAAATTATGCATCAATAAAAATGGTCAATCTTAGCTTGTCCTCTTGTGCAATTAATTCCCTTAGGTACAAGAAAATGAAATTTATTATCTAGCAAAGTTGCTCAGAGGAATCAGACTAATTAGGAGTCCAAATTCATGCACACTAACTAGTGTACCCTGGGTAGCCACCCTCCATTGCAATCTACAAAATATTTAGTTTGATTCGTGATATGGCTACCTCTTCTAGCGATGCCTAATGGGCTCATCCACCACCCACTTTATTAAATGTAGCATTTATTGTAAGGTCTATATATGCTATAATGCAAGGCATTCCAAAGGGCGGATCTTTAGCCATTATAATTCATATGTAAAGTTTTCATTGTTCTGTAAATGTAAGCATACTATTGTTTTATCTCCAAATTGACTCCTATGTGTGTATGTGAATGTTGAAGGTTTTTTTTTGTTAAAGCTAAGTTGGTTGAATGTGTTGTAATTTTGTATTCCAGATTTATGCACTTCATTCATTAGTTTAGGAATTCGCTTTTGACAAGGGTGCATTAAATATTTAGTAGAAGTAAGGTTGGTTGATATGTTAGGTGGTCTACTCATATTTTTGGTAATGGTGCAATCTTACTATGCATATGTATTTATGTAGTTGAATCCACCCTTGCCAGTTCTAGCTATGATATTCATTTTCCCTTTTCCCTTTATTTTTAGGCACAGGTAGCTAGGACTTCACGTAGGAACCTTCTCTAGAGATCGACCGCCTCGCCTTCTCGGTCCTGGGTGACCATTCAATGTTGGTAGGGGTTCAACGTGCGGTCTTATGTTGGTTTGAATCTCACACCAAAACCTTCTAAATGACTATTCTATGCACTCTTTTATATGAAATCTAGCCTTTATAATAATGTCTTCTTTCATTTCAATAGATGGTAGTATGTTGATATTTTTTTCTCTTGAAATATATCTAACTCCTATTCTTTATGTGTAGGTTTTAACCTTATAAAAAACTATCTTTTGCACTTTCTTTAAGACTTTAAATTTAAAACCTTCTCATGCAACTTTTAAACCTTGAATTTGGTGCTTAATAAACTTAATAATGAACCAAATATAAGTGTTCAAATAATGAAACTTTTACACCAAAGTTGCATACTTTTTTAACCTTGGTTTGATGATGGATTTGTAGCTCTTCCTTGCTATCCAAAATAGCTCTTTAACTCATAAATTTTTAGCTTTAATACTCATCTAACTTTGCTTCTTGAAAATATAGTTTGGTGGCTTTAACTCTCCTTCAAGATGCTCTCTTGAAATCTGAAACTTAGTAGCTATTAATGTTGCTCAAATTGTTACTCTTTCATAGTCCTCAAATCTAAAAAATTTAGATTATAACATAGTTAATTTCTCCTCCTAGAAACTTTTATTTTTTTGTTGTAAAAAACCAACAAACTCCTTTCTCCAAATCATCCTTCAAGCCTTCAATGTAAATCTTCAAATATTTTAGATCTAGTGGCTTCTTCTAAATCCTTTCTCCTTCAATATCCTAATCAAATTCTAACTTCGACCTTGGCCTATCTAGTGGCATTCTTCTCAATAATTTGAATGTCTTGAGGTTTTTACTATTCTCTTTTAAAATTTAGTATATTTCTTCCAAATCCTTCTCCCTTTGGGCTTGTTGTCGGATGGTGATAATTATCCCAAATTCGTCTCTATAAGGAACTCCTCCTTTCTAGTAATCATATCCCTTGAGTTCTCCTAAATCTTCTTCAGTGGCCTTCTTCAAGTCTTCAATGAGGATTTCCTAGCCTTCTCCTTCTTTATCCTTTCAAGTATTCTTGAGGTCTTCCCCTTGGGTCTTCAAATCCTACAACTTCTCTAGTAGTCTTCTCAAAACTTCAATGAGACCTTCCTTTATCTCTTCAATCTTTAACTATGGAAGTTCTGCAATGACATCTCTCTTGGATCTCTAAAATATTTTGCTTCTAAAATTTGCAATATGAACTTTGCTAGTCCTTCTCTATCTTCAATATTTTAAATATGAAAGTTTTTAAATGAGACCTCATATGGGTCTTTTCTTCAATATTCAATAGATATCTTCTTCTTGAGTCTCCTTCAATCTCTCTTGTGGCTCTTCTCAATTTCCTATCAATCAACCTAATTCTCTGATACCACTGTTAGCTTTTGAAGTTATAACCTTAAAGGAAATACAACCACAAGTAATGAAATAAGTAAGCAATATTATATCTATGATAATGGCTAACTAATAAGCATGTAAATAGCATGAGAAACTTCTGAAATAACTCATGCAATAGCCATTAATGGAAACTCATAAAAATTGGAACTTGATACAAAATATGGAGATCTACTAATGCATGCTATGAGCAATGCATTCTCCAACACCAATTACAATGCTTAGTCATAAATATATACTAGTATGTGACTCTTCACTTTCCTACCCTAAGGACATATGTGCATTCTACATGATAGACACTTGTGCATATGCACACCTAACTAAAGACACTTGTTCTTTCTATTCTAAAGGACTCATGTACATGTGGACTACATGCATATTTACATCATTACACATTCTAACACTTGTGAGTTTATTACATTACATAAAGTAAATACTCAAATCTTAATCTAATATAAACTCCTAATCTAGAGATGTACCCAAGGTGGTACATTGGCATGTACCAAATATTATAATATATTCCAATAATTGGTATAGTTAATCAATAATATATATGTGTTGTACATTCTCCCCATCTGTATGTGTTGTATTTTTACTCGTTTTTTATGTCTTACTGCCATCTATCTAAATTTAATGTTTTGTCATATCTCATGTTGCCTTGTTAACTATATTTCTCGCAAACATCTTATATCTTTTGCATTTTGTTAGTAAGCTTGCACTAGCTATCCCAATTGTCATAATGTCTTGTTCACTCATATTCTTAGGTTGCATGGATATAGAAGTTTTTCTATTATTCAAGCATTCCTAGTTGATCCAATCAACCTTTGTCAAACATTGTTATGTTCTAAGGATATTTTAGGCTTCCCTTGATTGACTTGAGTTCTTTATTAGACCAATTACATATCACACTTTAATTCAATTTTGAGTTTAGGGAAGACAACACCATGAGTAGTCTTGTCATAAAGTGAAAGTTTTCTTGCTCATCCTATCATTCGCATTATCCGAACCTGAGGATCCAAAAAATAAGTTACCAAAAAAAATAGAGAAAGAGATCCAAATATTGACCCCCTTAGGTATTATAGGTTCCTCCACCATGGCTATAGATGCCTAGTTGGTAGAAGAGCTTGTTTGGGGTAAAAAAATTGATTAAATATACTCATATTTTTGTCACAGCCCTCGCATTTAATTTGTCAGATCAGGGAGCTCATAAACTTTCGAAGTGCCACGGTTAAGGTTAATCAGAATACCATTCTTGAGATGAGTCTACTAACCTATCATTATGGGGTGTTTATAAAATGGTATTGATTTATCCACACCAAATTAAAACCATGCATAAAAAAATACGGGAAAGAAAATCACACCACACTGCGTTGGAAATTAAATGAAAGCAGTAAAACATACTTTACATAGTTAAAATATACAACACACTAAAGCAAATAATCTAATCTAGAAAAATAGTAAGAGGTAGGGGAGTAATACTAGACTGTAGTGGGACCAAGATCTAGTAGTTTCCACCTGCTGATTATGAGTATAACGCGCTAGTGAAATAACTCTTGAGCTTTATTAATATTGC
The DNA here is from genome assembly GCA_028583015.1 of Wollemia nobilis. Lineage (NCBI taxonomy): Eukaryota > Viridiplantae > Streptophyta > Pinopsida > Araucariales > Araucariaceae > Wollemia > Wollemia nobilis. The sequence goes on along the minus strand of JAQPPZ010001900.1, from coordinate 41,000 downwards.
AGTGTAATGTTTACATATGCCAACATTCTTAGAAAAACTACCTCCCTATTTTAGATAAGTCTGTGTGTTTATATAACACACACAGAACTTCCTATTACAGTACTATTACAATAGAAAGCCTGGTTACAATCTAAACTAAGACAGATTAGTTATTGTAATAGGTGCATAATAAAAATAGTCTAAATAGTTTTTTGTCTTTTCCTAGAGATAGAATATTTTCAAGTCTGATCTCTGTGTTGTTCATGTTATGCTTTGTTGATTGGTTACACATTTTTCCAATATGGCTAGAACATCTCATATGTTCGATGGTCTCCCAAGGATAGCCTACGTGACATGGAGTTGAATTTTTTACTGTGGTCAACAGAATCCTCTTCAATCGCTCGATCAAAGCGCTTAACGTTGAGTAAGGCACCTGATTGAAGAGTAAGGCGCCTACTTGAGTAAGGTGCTTGCTTGAAGAGTAAGGTGTCTGCTTGAAGAGTAAGACACCTACTTAAAGAGTAAGGTTCCTACTTGAGTAAGGTGCCTACTTGAAGAGTAAGGCTCATTCTTGAGTAAGGTGCCTACTTGAAGAGTAAGGTGCCTACTTGAGTAAGGTGCCTACTTGAAGAGTAAGGTACCTACTTGAAGATTAATGCGCCTTCTCAATATACCTTAGACTCATGAAGCAAAAGCATGCCATGTCCACATAGGACCTCGACCGAGAAAAAGATGAAAAAATTGGCAAATATCTACATAAAACACACTTCACACACAAATTAGATAATGCACATAATTTCATTAAATAGATACATAATAATTGATATAACTCTTATTATACTGTCATGCAAAAACTATTAGAACTCATACAAAAATATAAGCATTTCTGATGCTCATCATCCCCCCATGCCTAATATGTGCCACACCCTCGTGGCACCTAAAATCGGTAGTCAACCCCTTCCAGTAGGTCGTATCCTTTTACTTTCTTTTCTTATTAGTGACCTTGGCCTTCCCTTCATTCTAGTAATTATGTTTCTACTAAGGGGCATTGGTTTGTTGCGGGGTATTTTCGGGTTGCATTGTCCTTCGGCTACACTGGCTTCTAGTTGTGTTGGGTTGGCTCTCAGCTTTCGGTAGTTCTGGTTTCCTACTATGTTGGTTGCACCTCTCTTTTCTACTTGGTCTAGCATCTGTGCTAGGTGTTGTAGCCATGATCATTTTTACCTTCTAAAATATGGCCTCTACTTCATGCTATATATTGACATGTTGAGGCTATAACTCTCCAAATGTAATATCGAAGTCGTCCCTCTGGCGTATGACCACTCTATCCTTGTATAGCCAAACTTCCTCAAGGGTGAGACCAGTTTTTTCTTTGATGATTGCTACTACCTCTGCCTCTGGCTTGAATATCCCCTACCTCTCCAACCATTTCCTCATTTTGGAGGGTCGACCTTGCAACGAACCATATATCTCCTAGAACTAATATTCTGTATCAGGGTCCACACAATGTTAGGCCCCATTTCAGCCTTCTTGGCAGCCTTTCTAGCTACCTTCACTGTCTCAAATTCTTCATGAAGCCTTTCAAATTTCTCCTTCCACTCAGTAAATCCCTGCATACCTTCTGCCTATTCTTCAATCGACTGGGCATTTGGTTTTGTAAATGTAACCTTAGCCTTTTTCTTGGCCCTCTTCTGTGATGTCTGAGGAACCTTCCCCTTGGGCCCCTCTAGTATTGTGGTATATTGCATGGGGATATCTTCCTTCCCCATGGGAGATGCTTCCCTATTTTTGTTAGAGGGTCCAATAATCTACCCCTCTTACCTTGAATCACCCGTAGTTATTTTCCCTATTTTTTTGTCACCCAATGACTGCTCTATGGACCCTTCGAATACAGATTCTTCAGTTGTGGTTACTAGTTGCTCTTGAGAGTCCTCCTTGGCATCGGGTTCAGTGCCTTGCCTCTAGATCTGACCCGAGTGCTCTTCATCATCAATGATGTCTATAACAGGGGGCTCTATTTGAAATACAGAGTTCCCATGTTCCTTCGTTGTCATCCTATCAAAGGTGAACGAACTCTCTCCCACCTCCACATCTTCATTTTGGGCATCCAATCTGAATACCCTAGACAAAACCCTCTCTGGTGAGGTCGGAGATTTTGTGGGTACTTCAATTACCCAATATTTTTGGGTGGAGGCATCTCATATTTCCACCACCCTGGCCTACAACTACTAATTTTCTACCTTGAGTTATTGAACTAGTTGTTGTAGATGAGCTACAGTGGCCTCTTACCTCTAAATTTTCCTTACAGTCATCTTCTTAAATCCATCAAATAGAACTTGCATCATGAAATTATCACTCTAACAAGTGAGGCCTTCTTCCACCACCAAATTGAGCTATTTTTGTAGGACTATCAAAGGTTATAGGTTCTATGGACTTCGAACAATCAAATTCTATAATATTTGGGCTGCAAACCCAACCTCCATATCTTCCTCTTCTTCCTCGCTCGATACAATTAGTCACTGCAGTTGCCTCCTACTGTTTATATGCTCTATTCAATGAGCTGTTGGTTTAGGGCTAGAGAACTTTGACCTATCCTCTATATAATCAAGAAGAGAAATATGCTCTTCTTCTATAGCATCTAGTGAGGTTTAGGGCCATTCTCCTTCTTCAGCCATTTCTCATAATTCGGACTCCTACCCTTCTTCAGCCACTAACTACATATGTACCAGAATGTTTGGCCCCTACTATCAATGAGCCCTCCCTACATCCCTTAGCATGGCAAATGAGGATTGTAATTAGCTCATGATGGGCTAGGGAATAGGTCACTCCTCTCTGATATCGTGACACCTCGTCCTTCAAGGTGCTTGCCAGATAAAATGGTACGTTAATTTTTTGCCCATGCACTAGGTGATTTAAGAATTGCATAATGTTCGCATTTAGGTGTGAGTACTTCCCTGTGCATGTGAATAATCTCACAACCTATTCGAAGAGATTTTGCAGGTGCATCAGGAGTCCTTTTTTTGGAAGCCCTCTATGGTCAATTTGGATGTTATCTTGTCTAAGTAGTAATTATATGCATTGGATTGGCATGCCATCCTTGTATGTGCATTCTCTAATGATGGAGAGGCTAGTAACATGAGAGATGTGCTCTGGTGTGACTAGAATTTCTAGTCCGCACAATCGAGCGACCTCTCCTCTCACAACGATAGCAAACTCCTTTGCTACCTCGAGGTCCTAGTTTTGGCTGACCAAGTGATAATAATCCATCCACCTAGCTGCCTCAAATTGATTATGAACTTCACCTCTAATTATCTCAGTGTCGTTGGGCTCATTCTTCTTGAGTGCATGGTTCTTTGATTGGCCTCCCATGGTGAATTCTTGGTTTTTTTTACTGGTTTGATGCCTTATTCTCATAGGAAGGTACCTTCTTATATATTAAGGTGCCTACCACAACAAATTACTTCTACATTGGGGTTGACAGGGTACGCCACTTGAATTTATTTTTGGCACGATGTATTAGGCATGAGGGACCAATGTGATTCTTGTGATGGCATTATTTTTAGAGAAGCATATATCATGAAAAATTATGTATATATTTAAAAAATCATGCGCATACCTAATTGGCTATTCGTGCATTGTGGAGCATGTCGATTCAGTAATCCATAATAATGATGATGGTGTATTTCCCATGTGCTTATTACGTTACCTTGGTCATTGCAATTCTGGTTCACTTGAGTTCCCATGCTGAAAATGCAGAGGATCTAATTAGTTCATATTGGGACGCATATCTCCTTTACGGTTGGCTTTGGGACGTGCAAAAATCCTACCCAATGATTTTGCAATATTTTTAGGTGCCTTCAAATTTCCATCGCATGAAATTATGATATTGGCTTTTGCCGCTCCTCATACCACCAAATTACACAGTTATTTTTTATCAAGGCACATGTCTGATATCAATGCATTTTCTCTAAGAGTAAGGTGCCTTAATCATGATGTCTGCCTAAATATTAAGGTGCCTACCTCTAGATTAAGGTACCTCTTTGAGGGTAATGCACCTACTTGTATATTAAGGCACCTCTTTAATAGTAAGATGCTTACCTCTAGAGTAAGGTTGATGACAAGACGCACAGACACACAAAGAATGTGAAACACAGAAAGTTAGTAATACAGAGAATCACTCTGGCTCTTAATGAATTTTCTAGAAAATTACAATGCTAGCCAACAGGCGTAGTCTTCTTGTTCTGAGGACCCCCTTTCCTCCATACACCCCTTGCTTCTATAACCTTGTCTCCGTCTTCTTCCAGGTTATGATCCCCCAGGCCATTAATGACACATTGCCCCATAATACATCCTTCCTGATTGAATCCTTACATCCTTCCCTAACTAGCAACTACTATCGGGTTAGTCGCGGATACATGCATTGATGAGCCGTCTGATTTTTGGGCCCAGTCTTTGAATGGCCGCCATGCTCAGCAAGCTTACCGGGCAAGAAATCATGCATTAATGGTGCCTAGACCACCTTGGAAAATACTGTCTAGAAATGCGGGCTTTTTTTGAACGGTGAACCAGAAGTACGTCATGATATAGCAACACGTCGTGATATCATGACATTTTCTCTTCTTGTAGCATGTCCTTCCTTTGGGTCGCGATATCGCGACATTTTCTTTTCTCGTGGCATGTCTTTCCTTCGGGTCGCGATATCGCGACATGTCGTGATATCGCGACATCTTGCTCTCTGCTTTCTCCTCTCCATTTTGGGTCTTGGCCTTCTGTCTCTGTCCTCTGCTTTGGATCACGAAATCATGACATGTCACGATATCATGACAGTTTGCCTCCTGGCTGCCTTTCTGCTTCTTCGGTCGTGAAATCATGACATGTCACGAAATCGTGACATTTTCTCCTCTGACCCTTCCTGCTTGCTTTTGGTCGCGATTTTGCGACATGTCACGAAATCATGACATTTTCTTCTCTTACCCTTCCTGCTTACTTTTGGTCGTGATATCGCGACATTTTTGGTCCATGCCTTCTCTCTCCTCCCTGAGTCGTGATAATGCAACATGTCACGATATCGCGACACTTTTTGCTTGGTGCCTTCTCTTCCCTTCCTGAGTCGCAATAACGCGACATGTCGTGATATCGTGACACTTTTTCCTGTCGCAATATCGTGACACTTTTTTCTGTCATGAAATCGTGACACCTTTTACTCCACGCCTTTTCTCTCCTTCAGGAGTCATGAAAACATGACATGTCATGATATCGTGACACTTTTTCTGTCACGATATCGCGACATCCAGGAAAACACTTAGACATTTTTTTTGTTGAGGCAGGATTGCTCGACTGCCATCGGATGCTCCTACATCAGACACCCGGGGTGGATTGAGAAGTGTTCTTCACTTCTGTGCTATTGGAGGAAGACTCAAGCGGTCGACCTCTTCTCTTGACAACCAAGTTGCATCCTCGATAGGTCTGTCCTTCCATTTGACCAGGTATTCAGAATACTGCCTGTTCCTGGTACTTTTGCCTGCTCGCGTGTCTAGTATTTCCTCGATCTTGTCTATTGCTGCAGGAGAAGTTGGAATATCCCACAAATCTGTTCTTGGTGTCTCACTGTGACCTCCTTCATGGTATTCTACTAAGTCTAAAATATTAAAAATAGGTGAGATATTCAACTCACTTGGCAGTTCTACTTCATAGGCATTTCTCAAATCTCTTTTACCTATGATCCTGCATGGTCCAAACCTCTTCATCTTCAGCTTGTTGTAGGTTTTGCTAGGAAACCTTTCCTTTCTCAAGTGAACCATGACCTCATCTCCCACTCGAAACTCCTTGAAGCACCGCTTTTGATCGACTTTGGTTTTGTACTGAGTACTCATCTTACTGATATGTTGCCTTACCTCTTCATGTAAACTCTTCATGTGCTCTACAAAATCTTCAGCCTTAGCACTACTCCTTTCTCCCTTACCCATCATTCTCAATTCAGAAGCATGCCTTGGGTTGTTCCCATACACAATCTGGAATGGGGATTTACCAGTACTTCTGTTGATGGAATTGTTGTAAGCAAGTTCTGCCTATGGCAAAATCAAATCCCATCCCTTGGGCTTATCTCCCACCAGGCATCTCAGGAGATTACCCAAACTTCTATTTACCACTTCTGTTTGCCCATCAGTCTGCAGATGGTACGCAGAACTGAACTTCAAATATGTTTTTAGCTATTTCCACAAAGTCTTCCAAAAATAACCCACAAATTTGGTATCTCTGTCAGATACTATACTCTTGGGTAGGCCATGAAGGTGTACCACCTCCTTGAAAAACAAGCCTACAATATGAACTGCATCGCTCATCTTATGACATGGGATAAAATGTGCCATCTTTGAAAACCTATCCACCACAACGAAAATGAAGTCACTCCCTCATTGTGTCCTTGGTAAGCCGAGAACAAAATCCATACTGATGTCCTCCCATGGCCTCTCTGGCACAGGTAATGGCTGATACAATCCTGTATTCTGTCTCACTCCCTTAGCCATCTGGCAGATTCTACAACCCTGCACAAATTTAGTCACATCTTGCTGCAACTGTGGCCAATGGTAGTTTTCACTAACAAGGGCAATGGTCTTATCTCGACCAAAATGTCCAGCTAGTCCTCCACTATGCTTTTCCCTTATCATATTCTCCCTCATTGAACTCCGTGGGATGCATAATTGACCTCCCTTGAACAACATCCCATCTTGGATTAGGAAATCTAGCCACTTGGTCCTATCCAAAGTAACAGGTGTCAAGCAAGCCTTCCAGGCTTCTGCAAAATTAGGATCTTTAGGGTACAAACCCTTCATTTCATCAAATCCTACCACTTCCACCTTCATTTCTATCAATAAACACTGCCTTCTGCTCAAGGAATCTACAACTCTATTGGAATTTCTGCTCCGGTGCTTCAACACAAAGGTATAGCTCTGTAGGAACTCTACCCACTTCAGGCGCCTCTGATTTAGCTTCCCTTGGCTATTAATATATTGTAAGGCCTAACGATCAGTAAACAGAACAAACTCTTTTGGCAACAAGTAATGTCACCACTTCTTTAGAGCTTGCACTATAGCATAAAATTCTTGGCTAAAGTAAGCTTCTCACTAAAGTAAGCACTAGAGCCTGAATACTTCTTTCTAGCATCATTGAGCTTCTCACTAAAGTAAGCAATAGGTCTACCTTCTTGGCTTAAAATAGCTCCTATGGCACTACCACTAGCATCACAATCGACCTGAAATACCTTATTAAATTTTGGAAGTGCCAAAACAAGTTGTTCTGTAACCTTCCTTTTCAACATATCGAAGCTCTTATCTGCTTCTAAAGTCCACTTAAATTCCTTCTTATTCCCTTTCATTGTTTCTGTAAGGGGTGCACAAATGCTACTGAAATTCCTAATGAATTTCCTGTAAAAACTTGCTAGACCATGAAATGATCTTACCTCAGTTGTGCTTCTCGGGGTAGGCCATTCAATGATAGCTCTTACCTTTTCTGGTCCATCTTTAGACCCCCAGCTGAGATGACAAATCCCAGGTACACTAACTCCTTCTTCATGAAATTGCATTTCTTCAAATTAATCAACAATTGCTCCTCTCGCAGCTTCTCAAAAACCCTTCTGATATGCATCAGATGCTCTTCCAGGGTTCTGCTAAATATTAGGATATCATCTAAATAGACAATAACAAATTTGCCTAAGAACTCTTTCAATACCTCATTCATCAACCGCATGAATGTGCTTGGTGCATTGGTCAGCCCAAATGGCATGACCAACCACTCATACAAACCTTCTCTAGTCTTGAAGACTGTCTTCCACTCATCTCCTTCCCTGACACGAATCTGGTGATAACCACTCTTCAGGTCAATCTTGGTGAAGTACTTGGCTCCACTCAAATAGTCCATAATGTCATCCATCCTTGGTAATGGAAATTTGTACTTAATGGTGATCTTGTTAATGGCTCGAGAGTCTGTACACATTCTCCACTCCCCATATTTATTTGGTGCTAGTACTGCAGGTACTGCACATGGACTCAGACTCTCCCAAATCATCCCCTTCTCCAGCAGTTCTTGGACTTTTCTGTTCAGCTCTTCAGTTTCTGTAGGGGTCATTCTATGTGCTGCCTTATTGGGTAAACTCGATCTTGGTACCAAATCTATGTGGTGACTGATCTTCCTCACTGGTGGTAAACCCTCAGGCACATTATCAGATATAATGTCAGGAAATTCTTTCAACATTCCTAAGACTTCTATAGGGGTATCCCTGCATTCTTCCTTCCTAACTCTAGGAACCAATGCATAGCACATATGCTCATGCTTTAAACTATTCAAAAATTTTCCTCCTTCGACTAAACAAATTTTGGCATTGTTGCATACCTTTTCTTCCGCCTCCTTCAAGGGCTTCAGCTTATGGCGCACTCCATTCTTTGTTACTGAGTAGGTGTTGGCACGACCATCATGCACTGCACACCGATCAAACTGCCATGGCCTTCCCAACAACAAATGGCAAGCATCCATAGGCAGGACGTCACACAGGACCTCATCATAGTAATTCCCAATATTAAATTTTAGTGAACATTGCTCACTGACCAAAACTCTATGGTCCTTCTGTAACCACGCAATCCGATATGGATGCGGGTGTTTTCTCCTTTGTAGCTGTAACTTGGCAACCATTTCTTCTAAAACCAAGTTATCAGTACTACCATTATCTATGATAATATTGCAGACCTTACCCAAACTTCTGCACCTAGTGTGGAATAGGCTCCTCCTCTGGTCTGATCCTTTCTCCTCATTTAACAGGGTCCTCCTGGTGACCATAACTTCTCCTCTCTCTGCCTCCTTATAATGTTTTGATTCAGCATCTTCATCTGCTACAGCGGCCCTGGTAGGACCCTCAGGTCTCTTATTCATCTTTTCTTGATGTTGTGGACACTCAAATGCTCGATGTCCTTCTTCACCACAGTGGAAACAAGTTCCATGAAATCCTCCTCTTCCAAATCCACATCCAGATCTTCCCCTCCCTCTCGGATAACCATTGTTCTGGTTATGGGGTTGGTAGATGTTCTCAGCTTTCTGCTCTTGGATATTACTGGTTTCACCAGCCTTCTTCTGGTCCTTGTATTTTTCTCCACTGGTCCTTCCACCAGTCCTTCCACCATGACCTCTTCCTCTTTGCTTGCTCTCAAACCTCTAGTTCAGTTTCTCTTCAACCTTTAGAGCAAACTGGTAAGCATCTTCTATGGTGGTCATCCTGACCAGGCTCAACTCTTCTTGAATACTTGCTCGTAATCCATTAATATAACGGGCTACCTTCTCTTTGCTGGCCTCTGAATGGTCTATTCTGATTACAATATTGTAGAACTCTATGTATTCTTTAACAAACTTGCCAGCCTGCTTCAAACCTTGCATTTTCTTCAGCAGGTCCATCTCATAGTCAGCTGGGATGAACTACCTCTTTAACTTTTCCAGCATTCTATCCCACCTGGTTATTCTCTCCTTTCCTCTTCTGTTTCTTTCCAACTGCACTCCTTTCCACCATATGCTGGCATGACCCTTCAGCTTGGTCTTAGCAAACTTGACCCTATTAGGATCTTCAACCTCTTCATACTCAAAGTATTCTTCCAAATCATTGATCCAGTCAATCAGTTCCTCTAGGTCAAGATTTCCAGAATACGTAGCAACCTCCATATTTGGTTTCTTCCCAATATGAGAGATGGCCCTGTATAACCTGGCTTGCGCAGGGTCTACAACCTCTTCCTCTTCCTCAAACTGGTCCTCTTCTTCGTCAACCTCATCTTCACTTCCTTCTTCCCCTCGAGGTTCAAGTCCTCTGTGTTGAACAAGGTACAGCAAGAGTATTGTCATTGTTGTCAACACAGACAACAATTGATGCAGTTGAAGCAATGGACAAGAATTCTGAAGTCAGTCAGATCAAGTACAGTAAATCTGCAGGAAAATAGAAGTCACCAAGATTCAGAAAATTGCAGAAAAGACCAAGTAAGAAAACTGTCGCGATATCGCGACAGGTTGAGAGGTCCGTTAGCGAAAAAAAATTGTCGCGATTTCGCGACATAAGAGAGAGAGAAAATAAAATTGTCACGATTTCGACATAACCGAGGAGAGAGAAAATGCACGCCAAATGGTCACGATTTCGCGACATGTCCGAGGAGAGAGAAGATGCAAGCAAATTTGTCACGATTTCGCGACATGTGGGCAAAGAAGGAAGCAAGGTGAAAAGATGTCACGATTTCGCGACATGTTGGAGGAAAATGCACTAAGTCAAGGAAGTGTAGCGATTTCGCTACAAGTTTGAAAGTCAAGGCGAAAGAGTGCAGCGATTTCGCTGCATGTTGAAATGAAGGGCAAAGAAGGTGTAGCGATTTCGCTACAAGTTTGAAAGTCAAGGCGAAAGAGTGCAACGATTTCGTTGCATGTTGAAATGAAGGGCAAAGAAGGTGTAGCGATTTCGCTACAAGTGAAAAAGCACAAACAAGAAGGTGTAGCGATTTCGTTGCATGACAAAATGCATGGAAACAAAGGTGTAGCGATTTCGCTACCATTCAAAGTTGCAAAAATTAAAGATGTAACAAGTCAAAAGCACAAGGCACAAAGTTGTAGCGATTTCGCTACTGCATGAAGCAAAGAGTGTACGGAAGCAATGAACGTCGCGATTTCGTGACATGTTCCATTTTCGCTGGAGTCTGCAAGGAGAGTTGTACGGAAGAGCAAAGTGTCACGATTTCGTGACATGTTCCATTTTCGTTGAAGTTTGCAAGGAGGATTGTACGGAAGCCCAAAGTGTCACGATTTCGTGACATGTTCCATTTTCATGAGTACAAGGAGAATGTGTACTGGAAGAAGCAGCGTCATGATTTCAGTGACAAGAAGGATGATGACGATCGAAAAGCGAAAGCGTCACGATTTCGCGACAAGAATGATGATGACGTCAACAAAGTCAGAAAGTGTCGCGATATCGCGACAAGGTGCAAGGAAAGCTGCTGGAAGCCGAAAGTGTCACGATTTCGCGACATGCATAAGGATGACGTCAGCAAAAGTTCTAAGTGTCGCGATATCGCGACATGAACAGAGGGAAAGCTTTCAAAGCCAAAATGGTCACGATTTCGCGATAGCAAGGGCATGAAGTGTACGGCTTCAAAAAGTGTCACGATATCACGACAGGTAACAGTCTGGCAGGTAAAACCCGTAGGAGCATGCAAGGTGACACGTGTCAGAAAAAGCAGACAAGAAAATCATGCAGCCTGTTACGTAAAAAGTAACTGATGTCAGATCGACAGTTACACGTTGACAGGTGTCGGACATGCATGGGAACAGATGTATATGCATGATTGAAAATGCATTCGAATAGTCGATTAAAATAAAGTATTGAGATTGAAAATAAAATAGGAAGGATCGAAAAAGCATTCGAACGAATTGAGCATTCGAACAACCTATTGAAAATGCATTCGAACAGCCGATTAAAATAAACGTATTTGCAGCATTCGAAACATAAAATAGGAAGGATCGAAAAGCTTTCGAGAAGAAGGATGTGCAGCATTCGAACAATCGTATTTGGAAGGATTCGAACAACCGCATTGGAAAGGAGAAAAGAATTCGAACGGCTCGAGAATGTAATCCGACTGCATGCAGGATTGAAACGCTATGGAAGACAAAGAGTTCCGATGAGAAAAATAGATTATAAAAAGGACAGTCATACAAAAAATATGTTGCTACTGTTAGAGAGAAATTGCTGTAAAAGGAGGGTTAGAAAAGAGTCAAGAGAAAAATTAGCAGAGCCGTGAGAGTGTGCAGAGTTGGGTTAATTGCAGACCAGTCAGGGTCGTGCATGAAGTGAAGACATTTTTATGTCATTCTAAATTGATCAGAATTGCAGTCCAAGTTGGTGCTTGGTACTAGGAGTTGGTGCTCCATCTATTGCAATAGAAAATTAAGGGGTTGGTGCTCCTTCCAGTAGATGCTGGTAAAGTATTTGTAAAATTGATATTTTGCAAAGACTGGATTTGGATTGAAGTCCAAGCAGTCATTTTTGAGGAGTAGCCAAATTGGTGAACCTCGGTATATTGAGTGTTGTGGTGTGCTCTCTTGTTCAATCTATTTTTCTTGTTTTCAAGTTCTCTTTATTTCATATTAAATGTTGTAGATATAAAAATTAATAGCTACACTGATTCACCCCCCCCTCTCAGTGTCATTGTGTGAATATCAATTGGTATCAGAGCAAGGTTCCTTGTACAAGCTTAATCAGCTAAGGAGATCTTGGAAGAAACAATGGCAGGCGGTGAAGGATTCTCATCCAACAAAGCCCCCTTATTTGATGGAACAAATTACACTTTCTGGAAACTCAGGATGCAAACATATCTGAGTGCATTGGGATATGATATTTGGGATTCTGTAGATAGTGGATACACAGCACCCACTACCCCTCCAACAGATACTGTTGAGAAGAAAAAATTTGAGAACAACTCCAAAGCTAAGAATGCTATAATGTGTGGGCTTGTTGACAGTGAACTGATAAGAGTCATGAGCTGTAAATCAGCAAAAGACATGTGGGATAAACTGAAGAGCATCCATGAAGGAGACAACAAGATCAAGGAAGCAAAACTGCAAACTCATCGAGCACAGTTCGAAGCACTGCAAATGAATGAAGATGAGAACATAGAGGCTTATATGTTGAGAGTCAACGGAATCATTAATGCAATCAGAGGACTCGGTGAAGAAATTGATGATGTAGTTGTTGTGAAAAAGGTTCTCAAAACACTGCACAAAAGATTTAACTCCAAAGTTTCTGCAATAGAAGAGGCAAAAGATCTGAACAACTTCAGCTTGGATGAGATGCATGGTTCTCTGACAGCATATGAAATGAGAATAGGACAAACCAAGTCTATAGACAGAGAAGCAGCTTTTAAAGCACACAAGAATATAAAAGGCTGAACATGAATCTGAGGATGAAGAGACTCTGGATGAAACAGAAGCTAATTTTGTTCGGAAACTCACAAAAGGAAAAGGAAAATATAGAGGAAAGCTACCTTTCAAATGCTTCAACTGTGGAGGAGTCGGTCATTTTGCAGCCAAATGTCCAATGCAGGAGAAAACCAAAAATGGTGAAGGCTCACACCAAGAAAAAGGTGACTGGAAGAAGAAACAAAATTTCAGAAAGAACAATTTCAAGAAGAAAAGCTTCATATCCAAGAATGTCAGCACTTCTGAAGAAAGCTCAGATGAGGATTCTGAAGAAGAAAAAGGTGAAGCTCTGTTCATGGCACTTGAAGAGGAAAGAACAGAAGAAAATCAGGAAAGTGATGAAAACTTTAAAGATGAAGCTGAAGTTTATCTGGAAGGAGAATTGGTTGCTGCACTTGAAGAGTTGAGTGTTGAAAGGAAAAAGAACAAAAAGTTTTCAAGAAAACTAGAAGATGCCACTGACATAATAAACAGTTTAAAAATACAGACAGAGGAATTCAAGAAAATGTCTGAAGTTCTTGATGAACAATTAACTGTAAAGACAGTTGAATGCAGCAAGCTAGAGGAAGACATGGTTAAGTTAAGAATGCAGTTAGAGGAGATGAATAGAAAATTAAACTGTTTTCATAAGTTTGAAGAAAGTATTGTAAAGCTTGGATAAAATGTTAAATAACCAAAGGCCTTCCGGCATCAAATTTGGTTTAGGCTTCGATGAAGGAGAATCATCAAAGGGTTCAAAGGCCTCGAATGTAGAACCCATAAAGAAAGAAGAAAAGATCAGGGTTGATCTAGAAAAAACAAAACATGCCCAAGAAAGCAATAATGCCAGACTCAAGAAGAGTACTGACAAAGATGGCTTCATAAAAGTCACACATCCAAGAAGGAAAAGATTTATGGCTCCTACTTCAAAGCGGCAAAGACCGGCACCCCAGGTTTAATCATTCCTTTTCTGGTTACTATTTTAAATGCAATGCTTATGGCCATAAAATTTCAGATTGCGAGGCATAATGTATCTCAAAGGAATTTCACAAGCGAAATGTTTTTTCTCCTTTAATGAATTATGCAGTTGAATGTTATAATTGTCATAATTTTGGACATATTGCTAGAAACTGTAGAAGCATTTTTGCAGCAAATAATTATCAGGGTAGAAAATCTCAACCAAGTGAGTTGAAACAAAACAAGAAATTTCTTGAAAAACAAGTACATGCTAATGAGAAGACAAAGGCAAAACAAGTAGCCAAATCTGTCATCAAACCAGAATGGAAAGAAAAGGAATCTTTAATTTTTCAGATTGCCTTTAAAGCTCAGAACAAATCTGCACCTTGGATACTTGACAGTGGGTGTTCCAGTCACATGACAGGTGACAAGCAGAAATTTGAGAATTTGCAGAATTATGAAGGTGGTTCTGTGAAATTTGGAAATAATGATGGAGCAAAGATTGTTGGAAAGGGATCAGTCAAGATCAGTGATGGCAATATAAAATCAAAAGAAGTCTTGTTTGTGATTGGTCTGAAGCATAACTTACTGAGTGTAAGTCAAATCCGTGATAGAGGCCATGATGTAATCTTCAAGAAGGAGGGCTGTGAAGTAAGAAAGACAAAAAATGGAAAGATAATAGCCACTGGACTGAGAACTTTTGGAAATCCGTATACACTTTCGGAGACTTAGAAGGAGCTTGCTTGGTTGGTCAGGAAGAAGAAAACTGGTTGTGGCACAAGAGACTCGGTCACATAAGCTTTGATAATCTGGTAAAAATCAGCTCAAAAGGGGCAGTAAGAGACATACCAACTATTGGTAAACCTTCAAACAGTATTTGTGAGTCATGCCAAAAGGGAAAACAAACCAGAGCCACTTTCAAAGCAAAAGAATATTTCACAAGCAAGCCATTAGAATTAATTCACACTGATTTATGTGGACCCATGAGAACTGAAAGCATAAATGGACACAAATATTTTATGCTGTGTATAGATGATTACTCAAGAATGACATGGGTACTATTTCTGAAACTTAAATCAGAAGCCTTTGAGATGTTTAAAACCTTCAAAAATCTTGTTGAGAATCAATCAGGGAAAAGAATTAAATGCCTAAGATCAGACAGAGGAGGAGAGTTTATTTCAGAAGAATTTGCAGAATACTATCAAAAATATGGGATAAGAAGACAGTTTTCAGCAGCTAGAACACCTCAGCAAAATGGTGTTGTAGAAAGGAAAAATAGGACAGTGCAGGAAATGGCAAGGACAATGCTGGCTGAAAACAAAATAGCTGACAGATTTTGGAAAGAGGCAGTACATACTGCAGTTTACATTCAAAACAGGTGCATGCTAAGACCACATGAAAGCAAAACACCTTATGAGCTGTGGTTTGGCAGAAAGGCAACAACAAGACATTTCAAAGTATTTGGCAGCAAGTGCTACATCAAACGGATTGAAGATAATCTCGATAAATTTGAAAATAGAGCTGATGAAGGTATCTTTCTTGGTTACTCAACAAAAAGCAAAGCCTACACATGTTACAACAAAAGGCTAAAGAAAATTGTTGAGAGTGCTGATGTGAAAGTTGATGAAGGTAGAGAACAAGAAATTACTTATCAAGAAAACTACCCCATCTATGAAGAAGTCATTGAAGGTGATGATGAAAAGGAAACGAGATAAAAATCAGAAAATTGATCCGAGATGGTGTAAAAACTGAATCGAAGAAGAAGAAAACAGGAAATTTAAAACAGAGCAACTGGCAGAAAAATCATCCAAGTGAACAGATTATTGGGGATCCCAAAGATGGTATTCAGACAAGAAGAGCAGCAGTGCGGAACTATTCTCTGTTATCTAGCATTGAACCTAAAAATGTTGCTGAAGCAAGCACTGATGAAAGTTGGTTGAAGGCAATTAATGAAGAACTAGATCAGATTGAGAAAAACAATACCTGGGAATTAGTACCTAGACCAACAAATAAAAACATAATTGGCACTAAATGGGTTTTTCGAAATAAATTAAATGAAGATGGACGAGGTTGTCGGAAATAAGGCAAGATTGGTCCAGTAAAGGCTATGCTCAGAGTTGAAGGCATTGATTTTGAGGAAACTTTTGCACCGGTAGCGGACTAGAGGCAATCGAGAATGTTTCTGGCATTAGCGAGTTCATAAAAACTTCAAAGTATATCAAATGGATGTAAAATCAGCATTCTTGAATGGAAAAGCTGGAAGAAGAGGTTTACATTGAACGACCGGATGGCTTCCAACTTGGTGAAAACCCAGATTTTGTTTGCGAGGTTAAAGAAAGCATTATATGGTTTGAAACAGGCACCCGAGCATGGTATGCAAGGTTTGGATAATTATCTAATTAAACAAGGGTTCAAGAAAGGTTTGGTGGACAACAACTTATATGTCAAAACAGAGAAGGGCCATCTTATTGTTCTTGTTGTTTATGTAGATGATATAATATTTAGCAACGACATGGATGAATACTGCAAAGACATATCAACTAAAATGAAGAAAGAATTTGAGATGTCTATGATTGGTGAACTTTCTTATTTTCTAGGACTTGCAGGTCAATCAAAATGAAAAAGGCATTTTTATTTCTCAAGTTAAATATGTAAAAGAAATGCTGAAAAAGTTCACAATGGAAGACAGTAAACCGGTTAGCACTCCCATGACAACGGGTTGCAAGTTGAGCAAGGATGATAAATCCCCAGATGTAGATCAAACTATGTACAGGTCTATGATTGGAAGCTTGCTAGTATTTAACGACCACTAGACCAGATATATTACAAGCGGTATGCATGGTTGCAAGATTTCAAGCCGAGTCCCAAAGAAACTCATGTAACAATTGTAAAGAGGATCTTCGGATATCTCAAGGGCACTATGGATTATGGGTTGTGGTACCCAAAAGGTAAATATTTCACTTTGATTGCATATTCTGATGCAGATTGGGCAGGATGTATTGATGACAGAAAGAGCACAAGTGGAGGGGCATTTTATCTTGGAGACAGGCTGGTAGCATGGCACAGCAAGAAACAAGAATCGGTATCTCTATCCACTGCAGAGGCAGAATACATTGCAGCAACAACATGCTGTACTCAGATATTATGGATGAGACAAACGTTGAAAGATCTTGGTATTCATTTCAAAGAGCCAATTTCAATTAAATGTGATAACACTAGTGCTATCAACATATCCAAGAATCCAGTAATGCATTCAAGAACCAAACATATTGCAATCCGATATCATTTCTTGAAGGATAAAGTTGCAGAAGGAGAGGTAAAATTGGACTTTGTTCCAACTACAGAGCAAGTAGCTGATATATTCACAAAACCATTGCCCAAGGATGTTTTTGAGTACCTTCGGAATAAGTTGGGAGTGGTCACAATTCCCAAGAACTGACTATCTTTTGGGATCACATTCTCAAGGGGTGCATTTATGCCTATACTTATAGTTTTGCTTATACTTATGATTTTTGCTAACTATAACAACATTTGTCTGAGAATGGTGTGCGAGAGACTCGGGGAGTCCGCAACGACCCTTTGGTATTATTGTCAAAGGGGGAGAAGAATTACGAGGAAAGTGCATGAGTGTTGCCAACAATTCCAAAGGGGGAGATTGTTGAACAAGGTACAACAAGAGTATTGTCATTGTTGTCAACACGGACAACAATTGATGCGATTGAAGCAATGGACAAGAATTCTGAAGTCGGTCGGATCAAGTACGATAAATTTGCAGGAAAACGAAGTCACCAAGATTCAAAAAATTGCGGAAAAGACCAAGTAAGAAAAGCGTCGCGATATCGCGACAAGTTTTCTGTCGCGATATCGCGACAGGTTGAGAGG
This sequence comes from Wollemia nobilis, assembly GCA_028583015.1. Taxonomy (NCBI): domain Eukaryota; kingdom Viridiplantae; phylum Streptophyta; class Pinopsida; order Araucariales; family Araucariaceae; genus Wollemia; species Wollemia nobilis. The sequence goes on along the minus strand of JAQPPZ010001900.1, from coordinate 23,219 downwards.
TCCGTTAGCAGAAAGAAAAATTGTCGCGATTTCGCGACATAACCGAGGAGAGAGAAAATGCACGCCAAATGGTCATGATTTCGCGACATGTCCGAGGAGAGAGAAGATGCAAGCAAATTTGTCACGATTTCGCGACATGTGGGCAGAGAAGGAAGCAAGGTGAAAAGATGTCACGATTTCGCGACATGTTGGAGGAAAATGCACTAAGTCAAGGAAGTGTAGCGATTTCGCTACAAGTTTGAAAGTCAAGGCGAAAGAGTGCAGCAATTTTGTTGCATGTTGAAATGAAGGGCAAAGAAGGTGTAGCGATTTCGCTACAAGTTTGAAAGTCAAGGCGAAAGAGTGCAGCGATTTCGTTGCATGTTGAAATGAAGGGCAAAGAAGGTGTAGCGATTTTGCTACAAGTGAAAAAGCACAAACAAGAAGGTGTAGCGATTTCGTTGCATGACAAAATGCATGGAAACAAAGGTGTAGCGATTTCGCTACCATTCAAAGTTGCAAAAATTAAAGATGTAACAAGTCAAAAGCACAAGGCACAAAGTTGTAGCGATTTCGCTACTGCATGAAGCAAAGAGTGTACGGAAGCAGTGAACGTCGCGATTTCGCGACATGTTCCATTTTTGGAGTCTACAAGGAGAGTTGTACGGAAGAGCAAAGTGTCACGATTTCGTGACATGTTCCATTTTCGTGAAGTTTGCAAGGAGGATTGTACGGAAGCCCAAAGTGTCACGATTTCGTGACATGTTCCATTTTATTGAGTCTGCAAAGGAGAATTGTACGGAAGCTAAGCGTCAGCGTTTCCAGAAGCGTCGCGATTTTGCGACAAGAATGATGATGACGTCAGCAAAGTCAGAAAGTGTCGCGATATCGCGACAGGGTGCAAGGAAAGCTGCTGGAAGCCGAAAGTGTCACGATTTCGCGACAACATAAGGATGACGTCAGCAAAAGTTCTAAGTGTCACGATATCGCGACATGAACAGAGGGAAAGCTTTCAAAGCCAAAATGGTCACGATTTCGTGACAGCAAGGGCATGAAGTGTACGGCTTCAAAAAGTGTCGCGATATCACGATAGGTAACAGTCTGGCAGGTAAAACCCGTAGGAGCATGCAAGGTGACACGTGTCGAAAAAAGCATACAGAAAATCATGCAGCCTATTACGTAAAAAGTAACTGATGTCAGATCGACAGTTACACGTTGACAGGTGTCGGACATGCATGGGAACAGATGTATATGCATGATTGAAAATGCATTCGAACAGTCGTATAGATTAAGATTAATAGGAAGGATTGAAAAGCATTCGAAGATGAGATTGAAGACTGATTGAAAATGCATTCGAACAACTGATTAAAATAAACGTATTTGCAGCATTCGAAACATAAAATAGGAAGGATCGAAAAGCTTTCGAGAAGAAGGATGTGCAGCATTCGAACAGTCGTATTTGGAAGGATTCGAACAACCGCATTGGAAAGGAGAAAAGAATTCGAACGGCTCGAGAATGTAATCCGACTGCATGCAGGATTGAAACGCTATGGAAGACAAAGAGTTTCGATGAGAAAAACAGATTATAAAAAGGACAGTCGTACAAAAAATATGTTGCTATTGTTAGAGAGAAATTGCTTGTAAAAGGAGGGTTAGAAAAGAGTCAAGAGAAAAATTAGCGAGCCGTGAGAGTGTGCGAGTTGGGTTAATTGCAGACCAGTCAGGGTCGTGCATGAAGTGAAGACATTTTTATGTCATTCTAAATTGATCAGAATTGCAGTCCAAGTTGGTGCTTGGTACTAGGAGTTGGTGCTCCATCTGTTGCAGCAGAAAATTAAGGGGTTGGTGCTCCTTCCAGTAGATGCTGGTAAAGTATTTGTAAAATTGATATTTTGCAAAGACTGGATTTGGATTGAAGTCCAAGCAGTCATTTTTGAGGAGTAGCCAAATTGGTGAACCTCGGTATATTGAGTGTTGTGGTGTGCTCTCTTGTTCAATCTGTTTTTCTTGTTTTCAAGTTCTCTTTATTTCATATTAAATGTTGTAGATATAAAAATTAATAGCTACACTGATTCACCCCCCCTCTCAGTGTCATTGTGTGAATATCACTCTACGTAGCTCCTCTTGCAGGGCCTGAACTTGCCTCTGCAAAGCTCTAAAATCTTTTGCTGGTACCATGTTTCTTCCACCACCACGGTTTCTTCATGGAGGCATCTTGCTTCACTCTCTTCTCACAACCCTTCCATAGATCCTGGTGCAAGCTGTCTCACCTTTGGCGATCTACTCGCACATTCAGGAACTCCCACTCTGATACCACTTGATGACAAGACGCACAGACACACAGAGAATGTGAAACACAGAAAGTCAGTAATACAGAGAATCACTCTGGCTCTTAATGAATTTTCCAAGAAATTACAATGCTAGCCAATAGGCGTAGTCTTCTTGTTCTGAGGACCCCCTTTCCTCCATACACCCCTTGCTTCTATAACCCTATCTCTGTCTTCTTCTAGGTCCCAATCCCCTAGGCCATTAATGACACATTGCCCCATAATACATCCTGCCTGACTGAATCCTTACATCCTTCCCTAACTAGAAACTACTACCAGGTTAGTCGCAGATACATGCATTGATGAGCCGTCTGATTTCTAGGCCCAGTCTTCGAATGGCCGTCATGCTCAGCAAGCTTACCGGGCAAGAAATCATGCATTAATGGTGCCTAGACCGCCTTGGAAAACACCATCTAGAAATGCGGGCTTTTTCAAACGGTGAACCAGAAGTATGTCGCGATATAGCGACACATCGCGATATCTCGACATTTTCTCTTCTTGCAGCATGTCCTTCCTTCGGGTCGTGATATCGTGACATTTTCTTTTCTCACGGCATGTCTTTCCTTCGGGTCGCAATATCGTGACATCTTGCTCTCTGCTTTCTCCTCTCCATTTTGGGTCTTGGCCTTCTGTCTCCATCCTCTGCTTTGGGTCATGAAATCGTGACATGTCGCGATATCGCGACATTTTGCCTCTTGGCTGCCTTTCTGTTTCTTTGATTGCGAAATCATGACATTTTCTCCTCTGACCCTTCCTACTTGCTTTTGGTCACGATTTCGCGACATGTTGCAAAATCACGACATTTTCTTCTCTGACCCTTCCTGCTTGCTTTTGGTCACGATTTCGTGACATTTTTGGTCCGTGCCTTCTCTCTCCTTCCTGAGTCGCGATAATGCGACATGTCGCGATATCGCGACACTTTTTGCTTCGCGCCTTCTCTCTCCTTCTTGAGTCGCGATAATGTGACATGTCGCGATATCGTGACACTTTTTCCTATCGCGATATCATGAAACTTTTTCCTGTCATGAAATCGTGACACCTTTTGCTCCGTGCCTTCTCTCTCCTTCAAAAGTTGCAAAAATGCGACATGTCGCGATACCGCGACACTTTTTCTGTCGCGATATCGCAACATCCAGGCAAAAACTTAGACATTTTTTTTTTGTTGAGGCAGGATTGCTCGACTGCCATCGGATGCTCCTGCATCAAAGGTGCCACTTTGAGAGTAAGGTACCTACCTCTAGAGTAAGGTGCCTCCTTGAGAGTAAGGCACCTACCTCTAGAGTAAGGTGCCTCCTTGAGAGTAAGGCGCCTACCTCTAGAGTAAGGCACCTTATCACTTATTCATTTTTTTAAGGTGCCCTTGATGCATAATATCAAGGTGCCTTATTCATTCATTCATTTTTTTGAAATTGGAAGACTTTTCAACCATAGTCAAGCGCCTCCATTGATGGACATTGAGATGTTTGCTTTTAGAGTAAGGCACCTATGTCTGGAGTAAGGTTCCTTACTTTTGAGTAAGGTGCCTACCTTTGGAGTAAGGCACCTACCTTTGGAGTAAGGCACCTTCCTTTCGAGTAAGGTGCCTTCCTGAAGAGTAAGGTGCCTCCCTTTGGAGTAAGGCACCTACCTTCGGAGTAAGGCGCCTTCCTTTCGAGTAAGGTGCCTTCCTGAAGAGTAAGGTGCCTCCCTTTGGAGTAAGGTGCTCTCCCACCATTGAAAAGTTAGCAGTAGTTGACGTGTTCATTGATGCAAGGTTGATCAGGCCTTCTAAAATATTTGCATGTTGCATCAGCGTCTGCTTCACCCAAGCATGGGGGTGCGTAATTTTTCCTTTGCAAGGAATTAGTGCCCACGTCCATGCTTGGATCAGAACTATCTCCTCAAAAAAATGTGTAGGTTCATGGATGTTGAGCCGGTCTAGGCCTTGTCTCCCAAGATGCCTATTTTTTGTACAATCAGGCCATTCACCTACAAAATAAAATGAAAAAAAAAATGTAGTTAAACGCAATCCATGCCTGTTAGGCCCTGGCTCTTAGGATACCTACAGCTTGCATGCGGCGTTGTCCCTACAAAACACATTGTTAAGCTAAAAAGTAAAAAAATGTAGGGCTAGTGCAATCTATGCCTGTTAGGCCCTGGCTCTCAGGATGCCTGTAGCTTGCATGCGGGCACCATACCTACAACACACATGAAAGGAAAAAAAACTAAGACTAAATTGTTTTCAGTGGACACTCTTGTATCCACCATGTTGTTGAGAAGTTGACATGTTTTCAATTGGATGGGGTCTCCCCCATGCCTATTTTGGACTCCACCATTAAATTCTCGGACGTGTGGTATGGACATAATCAGTGGTTATTAACTATCAAGATGGTGTTGTCATCAATTGTCTTGATGTGCACAACACCATTTTTAATTAGCTCTACCACCTCGTATGGTCCCATCCACCTCTGCATTAGTTTACCTTTACGTTCTTAGAACCTGGAATCGTACAATAATACCCAGTCTCCTTCCTTGAACTACTTTGACTTAATGTGGTGGTCATGCCACTGTTTCCTTTGCCTTTGGATGATTTCCATATTTTGTAGGGCATCCATTTGATATTCATCCAACTAATTCAGCTATCGAATCCTCTCCCTCTATGCTTCATCTAGGCTCAGGTTCAGTTCCACTATAGTTCTGAGCATTTTAATTTCAAATTTGATGGGCATCATCACACTCTTCCCGTATACCAGTTGGAATGGGGTAAAGCCTGTGGTTGTTTTCCATGTTGTTTATACCCATACTACCTCTGGTAGCCTTGCAGCCCAATATTTCCTATGTTGTTGCACTATTTTTGTCAGGATGTTCTCTATCTCCTTGTTGGTCACCTCTACCTGTCCATTCACTTGTGGATGGTAGGGGGTGGTTCTATTATGTCAAATCTTGTATTACCACATTAGCTCCTCAATTAGCTTGGAGGTGAATTGGGGTCCTTGATCCATTGTAATCTCCCTGGGTACCCCAAACCTCATGAAAATGTAAGCAAACAAGAATTCTACCATCATTCCTTCCTTGGAGTCTCTCAGTGCCTGTACCTCGACCCATTTGGTGACGTAGTCTATGCAGACTAGAATGTATCTCTTTTTGGCTGAAGGTGGGTTGATTGGCCCCATGAAATCCATACCCCATTTGTTAAAGGGCTCTATGTGCATGTGAGGTTGGAGGGGCATTTCATCCCTATGGGTTGGCCTGCCCATCCTCTAGCACTCATCACACTAGTTGGCATATTTGGCTGCATCTTTGAATAATGTGGGCCAAAAATACCCAGCTTGTAGGACTTTGTACATGGTCCTCCATCCTACAAAATATCCTTCGCATGGCTCACTGTGGCAAGCTTTGAGAACTTCCAAAAATTTATGCTCAGCTATGCACCTCCTTACGATTTGATCAGGCCCTATTTTAAATAGGAGGTCATCGATCCACAAGAAAGAGGTGCTCTTTTCTATTACCATCTGCTTCTCCCATGATGAAAGAGTAGGGGATGTTCTACCGATGGCCAAATAATTGGTGATGTCTACATACCATGACATCTATTCACTAATGACAAACAAATGTTCATCCGAGAACTGGTCTTCCACAACTGTATGATCCGATGGTATTAGTCTGGACAAGAAGTCTGCTACTACGTTGTCCTTGCCAAGCTTATCTACGATGGTAATATCAAACTCCTATAGAAGCAAGAGCCACCTGATGATTCTACCATTGATCATGGGTTTACTCATTAAATACCAGATAGTCGCATGGTCCGTATGGATGAACACCTTGTAACCAATGATGTAGTGGCAAAACTTGTTGATGGCATGCACTACTATGAGGAATTCCTTCTCTATCATCATGTAGTTGAGCTCGACCCCTACTAAATTCTTGTTGACATAGTAGATGGCATAGAATTCCTCACCATCCTTCTACCTGAGGACCGCTCCTATTGCATTATTGGATGCATCACAATAAATGTGAAATGGAATGACCCAATTTGGGCCCCATAGGACTAGGGTAGTAGTCAAATTTTCCTTCAATATTTGAAAATCTCATTCATAGTATTCCATCTAGATGAATTCCACATCCTTGGAGAGCAATGTGTGTAGGGGTTTGGCAATTTTTCTAAAGTCGACGATAAATCACCTATAGTACCCGATGGAGCCAAGAAAACTCCTTACATCCCTCTACGTCTTAGGACTCGGTAGGTCCTTTATGACCTCAATTTTATTTTTATCCACCTTAATCCCTTCTATTGAGAGGTGGTGTCCCAGCACTATGCCTTCATGCATCATCATGAAACATTTTTTGTTGTTGAGGGACAAATTATTTTCTTCGCATCATTGGAGCACTCATTCCAAATTAGTCATCGCCTCACCAAAGGTTTCACCATAGATGGTGAAATCATCCATGTAAACTTCTACTGCTTCCCCCATCATGTTTGAGAATATGCTTAGCACCACCCTCTGAAAGGTGGTTGGTGCATTGCACAACCCGAAGGGTAGTACTCTATAGGTGAACATTCCCCATGGGCAGGTAAATATTGTCTTGTCTTGGTCCTCCTCTCTAATTGTATTTGGTTGTAACCACTGAACCCATCTAGAAAGGAGAAGTACTTTCTCCTAGATAGCATATCCAATACCTGATCAATGAAGGGAAGTAAAAAATGATCTTTCTTGGTCACCTTATTCAATGATCTGTAGTCGACATAGATTCACCATTTCCCATTTTTCTTGGGAACCACCACTAGTGGTGACACCCATTCACTATCAGATATGGGGTAGATAAACCCTACTGATAAAAGCTTCTACAACTTAACTTTAATAATTTCTTTCATGGTAGGGTTCATCCTTCTTTGCGGCTATCTGATTGGGGTCACCTGCTCTTCGAGGTAGATCTGATGGGTGCAGATTTTTGGGCTGATTCCCTTCATGTCTGAGTACTCCTAGGAAAATTCTCATTGATGCCTAGTCAAGAGCTCTTTTAATTCTATCAATTGCATGGGTGTCAACCCACTACTGATGTTTAATGTTCTACCAGGCTCTATTTCGATTTGCCTAGTGTGGTGATCCTAGGCATCGACCAAAGGTGATTCAGGAATGATGGGGGAGGACTCTCCTTGGAGGAATCCCATAATGATGCCATCTTCATCGACTTCCTCCTCCAATTCCTTCAACACCATCACCAGTTGTAGCATTGACAATGATCCATCCTCTTGGTTGTCCCACATGGGTTCTCCCAATGTATCTATGGACTGCACAAGGGGAGAGATTGTCAATATTTTGATATTTTGACCATTTGAAATGGTCATTTGTCCATCACGGTAGCTGATGTAGGCATCGACTGTTGCTAGCCATGGCCTCCCCAAGATGAGTGGGTAGCCACCCAATCCTGATTTAGACTACAGAACCAAGAAGTCCATTGGGTACTCCCATGCATCCACTATCACTATAATGTCCTCGAGCATCCCTTCTGGTGCTACCGTTGACCTATCGACCAATTGCAGCACCATCTTGGTGGGCTTCAAATTTATGAGCCTCAGCTTCTGCATAGTCTCCTTTGGCATAACATTGATGGTTGCACCCAAATCAACCAAAGTATTAGTCAAAAAATGCCCACCTATTTTTATAATCAAAATCGAACTACTTGGGTCTACGTATTTAGGGTGGCATGCATTCCCCATCATCAAGTCGGCCAACTTCCCTACTACGTTGATGGTCTGGGCTGCTTTTCATCCTGGTTTCCTCAGACAGAGTTCCTTTATTGCCTTGGTGTATATAGGAACATCATGAATAGCTTGGAAGAGTGGAATAGTGATAGTTAAGTTCCTCAAGCTGGAAAGGATATCGAACTCAGGTTGTGTTGCTTTCTCCTGTAACCTCTTGGGGAATGGAGCTTCTATTTTCTCAACAACATGTTCTTCTTCGACCTCCTCTACAAGAGGTGGTTCTCCTACATTTTCCTCCTCTTCTACCAGGGGAGATGCTTCTACTCCTAACTGCCTACCTGACCTTAGCTGAATTGGATTACAACTAATATTATACATCGGATACATCTCTCCTTCTAGTTGGTATACAGGTTGGTTCACCTTGTTATTTGGATTGATCATCGGTTGTACTAGTAGCTGTGTAGGTCTCGCTATAGGGAGATCTAGTAGGCTTTGCTATGGTGGAGCCTGCACCATGTTCTATGGAGCTGAGTTCCACGAACCATGGTTTCTCCACTACTTCTTAGATTGTTGGTATGACATCCATGGGTGTTGGTTGGGAAATGCGGCCCCTAGAGGTATGTTCATCCATGGTGGTGGTCCCCACCACCCCATATTGGGTGGTTGAGGCTACCCTTGTGGCATATAAGGTCCTCCTCCATAGGGTGGCATTCCACCTAGCATATTCCCCCTAGGGGGTTGCTACCAATTTCTTCGATTGCCCATGAAATAAGCTTCACTGACTTCAGCATCCTCCTTGATATTGGGCAGTTATGGGCACAGTCGGGTCTTATGATTTTTTTGGAAAATAATGCATACTCTGACTTTGTTCTCTGGGTATGCATTCCTCGCATGCTTCCCTCTACATTTTGGGTAGAAATAGGCTAACGCAACTTCATTCTCTTGCTTCTTCTTCTCTAGAAAGAGCGTGTCTAACTACAATGCTAGAGAGGAGAGCATTTCACTCTTCAGATCCTCCAACATATTGCCTATCTCCATATTTGTGATTGAAGTGGTTGCTTTCACGGTCCTGGAAGTTGGTTTACCTCTTCTTCATGAGTAGTTCTGACACAATTATTGGATATCTTCCATTGGGTGCTAGTAAACATCACCTCTAGAGATTAAGTTGAGAGCTTCGAGTGATTCGTTGTTAAGTCCCCTCAAGAAAATGCTCCTGAGGGACTTATCACCTAGCTTCATATGAGGGGATCTCTATAGATTAAATTTGAATCTCTCCCAGTACTCCTCTAGGGATTCATCCTCCTTTTACATCATGCTTAGAACCTCTTCCCTAGAGTCTCATGCTCTACCAAAGTCTTGGTACTATTCTAGGAAGAGCCTCTTCATTTCCTCCCATGTGGTGATCTATTTGTTTCCCAACCTAATAAACCAATGCAGGTCTGAGTCATCCAATGTTGATGGGAAGAGTTTCAGCTTCTATGCATCTGATTTGTAGTCAATGGACCTGCACAACACATCAAATTTAAATAAAAATAGGTTAGGATCTTCGGTTGGGTATCCCTTGAAGGTAGGGAGATGGGTAGGGGATATGTTCTTCATTTTGGTTTCCCCTGCACCTTCCTCTATCAGGAAGCTAAAACCAGTTGAAGTCTCTTCAGCCATTTTTTTAGGAAATATGGTCTCTAATGCAGATTCTATAGCCTTTCGATCATTTTGAACCTTTTGTACGAGAGCCTCTAAGTCAGCTGGTGTTATAGTTTGATCCTCTATGGCTTTCCACAATAATTCCTCTTCGAAAGGTGTCCTTTTGAATAGAGGATTTTGTATAATTTACTCTTTTCCTGGTCGATGGGATGAGGAAGAGCTTTGCACAAAGATAGGGTGTTTACTCCAGTGTACTACTGGTGGTGATTCAGGAGAATCTAACTCAAATTCAGAATTTTTGGCTGACTCAAATTTTTCCTATGGGCTCTATTTTATGAAATGACCATCGGGTCCTCTTTTCCTCAATGGACTCATACAAAGTTAGATAGAAGGTTTTATGGTATTGTAATTAATCTATTAGTGGTGCTTCCCTAGCAATGACACCAAAATATTGGGGCAAAAACATTGGTTAAATATACTCCTATTTTTATCACAGCCCTCACATTTAATTTGTCAGACCAGGGAGCTCGTAAACTTTTGAAGTGCCATGGTTAAGGCCAATCACAATACCATTCCTGAGATGAGTCCACTAACCTATCATTGGGGGGTGTTTATAAAATGGTATTGATTCATCCACACCAAAGTAAAACCATGCATAAATAAAAATACGAGAAAGTAAATCACACCACACTGCGTTGGAAATTAAATGAAAGCAGTAAAACACACTTTGCATAATTTAAAAGATACAACACACTAAAGCAAATAATCTAATCTAGAAAATAGTAAGAGGTAGGGGAGGAATACTAGCTTGGAGTGGGCCCAAGCTCCAGTAGATTCCTCCCAACTGATTATGAAGATAAGACGCTAATGAAGGAACTCTCGAGCTTTATTAATAGTGCAGTGTAATGTTTACATATGCCAATACTCTTAGAAAAACTACCTCCCTATTTCAGAGAAGTTTGTGTGTTTATATAACACACACAAAACTTCCTGTTACAGTATTGTTACAACAGAAGGCCTGGTTACAGTCTAAACTGAGATAGTTTAGTTACTGTAATAGGCGCACGATAAAAATAGTCTAAACCGCTTTTCATATTTTCCTGGAGATAGAATATTTTCAGGTTCGATCTCTATGTTGTTCGTGTTCTACTTCATTGAGTGGTTACGCATTCATCCAATACGGCTGGGACAACTCATACGTTCGGTGGTCTCCCAAGGATAGCCTACGTGACATGGAGTTGAAGGTTTACTATGGTCAACGGGATCCTCTTCAACCACCCGGTCAAAGTGCTTAACATTGAGTAAGGCACCTGCTTGAAGAGTAAGGTGCCTACTTGAGTAAGGTGCCTGCTTGAAGAGTAAGGCACCTACTTGAGTAAGGCACCTACTTGAGTAAGGCACCTGCTTGAAGAGTAAGGCACCTACTTGAGTAAGGTGCCTACTTGAAGAGTAAGGTGCCTACTTGAGTAAGGCACCTACTTGAAGAGTAAGGCACCTACTTGAGTAAGGCACCTACTTGAAGAGTAAGGTGCCTTCCCAATATACCTTAGACTCATGAAGCAGAAGCATGCCAGGTCCACGTAGGACCTCGATTGAGCAAAAGATGACAAAATCAGCAAATATCTACACAAAACACACTTCACACACAAATTAGATAATGCACATAATTTTATTAAATAGATACATAATAATTCATAAAAATATACAACTCTTATTATACTGCCACACAAAAACCATTAGAACTCATACAAAAATATGAGCATTTCTGATGCTCCTTAGAGCTACATTGAAGGATTATGGTGCTAACCTCCATTAGGGCTATAGATGCATGTCTGGTAGTGGAGTATGTCCTCTGAGTGGCAACATGTCTATCATATAAGTGATATTATTTTGTACAAACCTCTGAATGATCACGGATGAGCTAGCTTATATTAGCTTGAGTCACACTTGATTAGTCCAACCTTAATCAAGAGAGAAAATAAACTTCATTGCACACACTATAGTCCATGATAAGCTTGATCTTATTCAAGATGGTCTAGGTTTTTATGGGATATTGATTGACCATTATATGAGTTTGATTATTGCAACTAGGGTGTTTGAGTTTCTTGAGATACTTCTAGCATCCAAAAATCCTAAGATATTTGGGTGACAAGCATCTTGGCTAGCCACCATTCACTATACATATGTCCTAAGTCTCAATTCGTGTCATTAATCATCAGTCATTACTCATTGTTTATCTGGCTAGTGAATTATATATTACATATTTGATATTCTCACAATGACACTGAGAGGGGGGGTGAATCAGTGTAGTTATTTAAATTCAAATCTACCACTCTTAAAGCTGAAGCAAAGAGAACTTAAAAATAGATAAAGCAATTATCACAAGAGAGCACACCACAACACACAATGTAACGAGGTTCACCAATTTGGCTACTCCTCAAGAATAACTGCTCGGACTACGGTCCAAATCTAGTCTTTGCAAAACATTAATTTTACAATCTGTTTACCAGCACCCACTGGAAGGAGCACCAATCCCTAATTTATCTGCACCAACAAAAAGGAGCACCAACCCCTATCCAAGCACCAACTTGGATCACAGTTTTGAAAGCTATATCAATGACATACAAATGCCTTCACTTTTTCAAGACCCTGATTGGTCTCCAATTTATCAAAACTCAGTAAACCCTTACTGCTCTACTTGTCTCTCTCTTACAGCACTCTTCTAACCCTCTTTTGGTAGCACTTTCACACATTCGACGGCAACCTTAATTCTTTGCGTGACTGCCCTTTTATAACAAACCTTTTGCTTGTAACTCCAATTACAATGCCTTCTTTCATTCCTCATATGCCACTTGTCAATTGTAACTATTTCTTTAATATTCTCTTCTGCCACTAGTCAACTGTAACTCCTTTATGTGACTCCTTTTGTATATATAGAATGGGCATTTCGTTAAACACGTTACATGCAACGTATACCTCTACCATGATTGTTCGTCTTCTTGGTCATGACTGTTCGTATCCTTTTCTGTGCATGCATGCATTTTTTGATTCTATTTATGTGACTATTCAATTTCTCCTTCTTCGACAGTTCTTAAAATAGCTTGCATAATTTCTACCTATAACTGCACCTGTAACTGTCACACTGACTCCAGTTAACTGTCCATAATCGTGCTGTTGTGACCTGTCGTGAAATCGTGACACTTATGTATCTTTCTCTTCTTCTTGGCTTGTACCCGCAAAAAATACAACATGTCATGAAATTGTGATAGTTTTTGCCTCCTTGTCCTTTTCTCAGCTTGCACCTGCGAAAACAGAACATGTCGCAAAATCGTGACACTTTCGCTGCCTTGAGCTCTTCTCTGCTTGCACTAGCGAAAACATGACATGTCACGAAATCGTGACATATTTCGCTTTCGTACACTCTTCTCTGCAAGCACTAGCGAAAACATGACATGTCACGAAATCGCGACATCTTTCGCATCCATACACTCTTCTTGGCTTGCACCAGCGAAAACAAGACATGTCGTGAAATCGTGACACATTCGCTGCCTTGTGTCTTTCTCTGTCTTTCGCCCACGAAAACACATGTCGCAAAATTGTGACACATTCGCTGCCTTGTGCCTTTCTCTATATTTTGCCCACGAAAACACATGTCATGAAATCGTGACACATTCGCCTTCGTACACTCTCTCTCCTCTTCGGGTTGCGAAAACCCAACATGTCACAAAATCGTGACACTTTTTCTCCTTGGCGCTTTTCTTCCCTTCGGGTCGCGAAAACCCGACATGTCATGAAATCGCGACACTTTTTCTCCTTAGTGCTTCCTCTTGCAAATTTTCATGAAATCGTGACACTTTTCCTTGTCAGCTCTTTCTCTCAAACATGTCACGAAATCGCGACACATTTTAATCTGTATTGCCTCTCTTGCAGATTGTCGTGAAATCACGACACTTTCCTTTGCAAGCTCCTTCTCTTCGAACATGTCACGAAATCGTGACACTTTTCTTTGCTTGTGCCTTCTCCCCAAACATGTCACGAAATTGCAACAATTTTCTTTGCCTGCGCCTTCTCTCCAAACATGTCACGAAATCGCGACAGTTTTTCTACTTGCTTTCTTCTCTGCCATCATGTCACAAAATCACGACAGTTTTGCCTGCATTTTCTCTCTCCTCCAATATGTCGTGAAATCACGACAATTTTGACAACATTTTCTCTCTCCTCCGAGATGTCACAAAATTACGACAATTTTGACAACATTTTCTCTCTCCTTCGAGATGTCGCGAAATCGCGACAATTTTGACAACATTTTCTCTCTCCTTCGAGATGTCGCGAAATCGCGATAGAAAACATGTCGCGATATCGTGATAGTTTTCTTACTTGTCTTTTTCTTTGATCCTTTGAATCTGGGCCACTTCTGTCTTCTTGGAAATTCACTATACATGCTCTGACTGACCTCCGAACTCCTGTCCACTGCATCAATCGATCTATCTGTCTATGTTGACAACAATGACAATACTGTTTCTGCACCTTGCTCAACAATCTCCCCCTTTGGAATTGTTGACAACACATGTGCAATTTCTTGTAATTCTTCTCCTCCTTTTGACAATAATACCAAAGGGTTGCTGCAGACTCCCCCTGAGTCTATGCACAACATTCTCAGACACACATTGTTATAGTTAGCAAAAATCATGAATATGAGCAAAACTATAAACATAGGTATAAATGTTCCCCCTGAGAATGTGATCCCAATTGATAGTCAGTTCTTGGGAAACATGACCACTCCCAACTTACTCCGAAGGTACTCAAAAACTTCCTTGGGTAATGGTTTTGTGAATATATCTGCTACTTGCTCTGTAGTTGGAACAAAATCCAATTTGACCTCACCTACAGCTTTATCTTTCAAGAAGTGATACCGGATTGCAATATGTTTGGTTTGAGAATGCATAACTGGATTCTTTGATATGTTAATAGCACTAGTGTTATGAAATTGGCTCTTTGAAGTGAATACCAAGATATTTCGGGGTTTGTCTCATCCATAATATCCGTGTACGACATGTTGTTGCTGCAATGTATTCTGCCTTTGTTGTGGATAGAGAGACTGATTCTTATTTCTTGTTGTGCCATGCTACAAGCCTATCTCCAAGATAAAATGCTCCTCCACTGGTACTCTTTCTGTCATCAATACATCCTGCCCAATCTGCATCAGAATATGCAATAAGATTGAAGTCCTTACCTTTTAGGTACCACAACCCATACTCCATAGTACCCTTGAGGTACCTAAAAATCCTCTTCATAGCTATCACATGAGTCTCTTTGGGACTAGCCTGAAATCTTGCTACCATGCATACTGCCTCGTAAGATATCTGGTCTAGTAGTCATCAAATACAATGAGCTTCCAATCATAGACCTGTACATGGTTTGATCTACATCTGGAGATTTTTCATCCTTGCTCAACTTGCAACCTGTTGTCATGGGAGTGCTAAAAGGTTTACAATCCTCCATTGTGAACTTTTTTAGCATGTCTTTCACATATTTAACTTGAGAAATAAAAATACCCTTTTCATTTTGATTGACTTGCAGTTCGAAGAAATAAGAAAGTTCACCAATCATAGACATCTCAAATTCTTTCTTCATTTTATTTTCTATGTCTCTACAAGACTTATCATGACTGCTACCAAAAATGATATCATCTACATAAACAACAAGGACAATAAGATGGCCATTCTCTATTTTGACATACATATTATTGTCCACCAAACCTTTCTTGAACCCCTGTTGAATAAGATAGTTATCCAGCCTTGCATACCATGCTCTGGGTGCATGTTTCAAGTCATACAAAGCTTTCTTCAACTTGCAAACAAAGTTGGGATTATCACCGAGTTGGAACCCATCTGGCTGCTCAATGTAGACCTCTTCTTTCAGTTTTCCATTCAAAAATGCTGATTTTACGTCCATTTGATATACTTTATGAACTGCTAAAGCCAGAAACATTCTGATTGCCTCTAGTCTAGCTACTGGTGCAAAGGTCTCCTCAAAATCAATACCTTCAACATGTGCATAGCCTTTACAAACCAATCTTGCTTTATTCCTTACAACCTGTCTGTCTTCGTTCAATTTTTTTCGAAAAATCCATTTAGTACCAATTATATTTTTATTTGCTGCCCTTGGTACTAACTCCCAGGTTTTGTTTTTCTCAATATGATCTAGTTCTTCATTAATTGCATTCATCCAACTTTCATTTGTGCTTGCTTTAGCAATATTTTTGGGCTCAATGCTGGATAATAGAGAGTAGTTCCGTACTACTACTCTTCTTGTCTGAATACCAACTATTGGGTCCCCAATAATCTATTCTCTGGGATGATTTTTCTGCTAGCTGTCTGTTTTGAATTTCTGGTTTTCTTCTTCTTTTGAGTCAATTCTTAAATCATCTGGGTCAATTTTTTGATTCTCTTTTGTTTTCTTTTCTTCATCTCCTTCAATGACTTCTTCATAAATAGGGTAGTTTTCTTGATAAGTAATTTCTCATTCTCTACCTTCATCAACTTTAACATCAGCACTCTCCACAATTTTCTTTAGCCTCTTGTTGTAACATGTGTAGGCTTTGCTTTTTGTCGAGTAACCAAGAAAAATACCTTCGTCAACTCTATCTTCAAACTTATCGAGATTATCTTCGATTTGTTTGATGTAGCACTTGCTGCCGAACACTTTGAAATATCTTGATGTTGCCTTTCTGCCGAACCACAACTCATAAGGTGTTTTGCTTTCATGCGTCCTTAGCATGCACCTATTTTGGATGTAAACCATGGTATGGACTGCCTCTTTCCAAAATCTGTCAGCTATTTTGTTCTCAGCCAACATTGTCCGTGCCATTTCCTGCACTGTCCTGTTCTTCCTTTCTACAACACCATTCTGCTGAGGTGTCCTTGCTGCTGAAAACTATCTTTTGATCCCATATTTTTGACAGTACTCTGCAAACTCTTCTGAGATAAACTCTCCTCCTTTGTCTGATCTTAGGCATTTAATTCTTTTTCCAGTTTGATTCTCAACCTATTTTTAAAAAATCTTGAACATCTCAAAGGCATCTGATTTAAGCTTTAAAAATAGTACCCATGTCATCCTAGAGTAGTCATCTATGAACAACATAAAGTATTTGTCACCATTTATGCTTTGTGTTCTCATGGGTCCACACAAATCAGTATGTATTAATTCTAAAGGCTTACTGGTGAAGTATTCCTTTGATTTAAATGTGGCTCTAGTTTGCTTCCCTTTTTGGCATGAAGCACAGATGTTATTTACTTGGTTTGCCAATGGTGGGTATATCTCTTACTGCCCTTTTTGAACTTATTTTTACCAGATTGTCAAAGCTAATATGACCGAGCCTCTTGTGCCACAACCAATTTTCATCTTCCTGTCCAATCAAGCACGCTCCTTCTGAAGTTTTTGAGAGTATATAGATTTCTAGAAGTCCTCAATCTAGTAGCTATCAGCTTCCCACTATGTGCTTTTCTGACTTCACAACCCTGCTTCTTAAAGATGACTTCATGACCTCTATCCATGATTTGACTTACGCTCGATAAGTTGTGCTTCAAACCAATCACAAACAGAACTTCTTTGGAATTGATCTTTCCATAACTTATCTTGACTGATCCTTTTCCAACTATCTTGGCTCCATCATTATTTCCAAACTTTACAGATCCCCCTTCATATTTTTGTAATTTTTCAAATTTTTGTTTATCTCCTGTCATGTGACTGGAGCATCCACTATCCAATATCCATGGTGCAGATTTTTTCTGTGCTTTGAATGTTTTCTGAACAATCAAGGATTCCTTTTCTTCCTTGGGTCGCTCCTTTTCTTTCCACTCTGGTTTGGCTACGCGTTTTGGTCACTTGTTTAGACTTTTCTTTGTCGATAGCTCTGTGCATGTTTTTATAGGAATTTTCTATTTTGCCTTAAACTATTTGGTTGAGATCTTCTTCTCCGATATCTCATTTGTTGCATATGTGCTTCTACGAGTTTCTTGCAATGTGTCCAAAGTTATGACAGTTATAGCATTCTCTTGCTTAATCCATCAAGGGTGAAAAGACATTTCTCTTTGGTGAAATTTATTTGTCCTATATTATGAATGCGATCTGAAATCTTATGACCGTAAGCATTGCATTTAAAACAATAACCAAAAAATGAATGATTGAACCTGGGAATTGGTCTTTGCCATTTTGTAGTAGGAGCCACAAATTTTCTTCTCCTTTGATGTGTGACTTTTATAAATCCCTCATTGTTAACATTCTTCTCATGCCTAGCACTATTGCTTTCTTTTACCTGATTCATTTTTCCTTGATCAACCTTGATCTTATCTTCTTTCTTTACTTGTTCTACAGTTATGGCCTTTGATGCACTTGACGATTCTCCTTCGACAAAGCCCAAGCCAAATTTGATGTTTGTAGTCCTCTAACTATTTATAATCTTTTCAAGCTTCGCAGAACTTCCTTCAAGTTTGTGATAGCAACTCAATTTTTGATTCTTTTCTTCTAGCCGCATTCTTAAGACAACAATCTCTTCTTCCAGTTTGCTGCACTCATATATTTTCATGGTTAACTGCACTTCGAGTTCTTCGAACATTTTCTTAAATTCTTTTATCTATACTTTCAAAGTGTTTATTATGTCATTCGCATCCTTAAGCTTTCTTGAGACCTTTTTATTCTTTTTTCTTTTTGTACTCAACTCTTTAAGTGCAGCAACCAACTCTCCTTCCAAATATACTTCAGCCTCATCCTCAATGTTTGTGTCACCTTCCTGTTTTTCTTCTATTTTGTCTTCTTCAAATGCCATGAACAGAGTTTCACCTATTTCTTCTTCATAATCTTCACCTAAGCTATCTTCAGAAGAGATGACATTCTTGGATATGAAACTTTTCTTTTTGAAGTTGCTTTTTCTAAAATTTGGTTTCTTCCTCTAGTCACTTCTTTCTTGGTGTGACCCTTCATCACTTTTGGTTTTCTCATTCATTGGACACTTAGCTGCAAAGTGACCGACCCCTCCATAATTGAAGCACTTAAACGGTAACTTTCCTCTATATTTTCCTTTTCCATTTGTAAGTTTCCAAACAAAGTTAGCTTTTGTTTCATCCGATGTCTCTTCATCCTCAGATTCTTATTCAGCTTTTATATTTTTGTGTGCTTTAAAAGTAGCTTCTCTGTCTATGGGCTTAGTTTTTCCTATTCTCATTTTGTATGCAGTCAAAGAACCATGCATCTCATCCATGCTAAAATTATTTAAATCTTTAGCCTCTTCTATTGCATAAACTTTAGAATTAAATCTTTTGTGAAGAGTTCTAAGTACCTTTTTCATGACAACCGCATCTTTTATTTCTTCGTCGAGTCCTCTGATTGCATTAATGATTCCATTGACTCTCAGCATATAGGCCTCTATGTTCTCATCATCATTCATTTTTAATGCTTCGAACTGAGCTTGATGTGTTTGTAGCTTGGCTTCCTTGATCTTGTTGTCTCCTTCATGGATGCTCTTCAGTTTGTCCCACATGTCTTTTGTTGATTTACAGCTCATGATCCTTATCAGTTCATCGTCTACTAGCCCACACATTATGGCATTCTTTGCTTTGGAGTTATTCTCAAACTTTTTCTTCTCAGCAGTATTTGTTGGAAGAGTAGCGGGTACTGTGTATCCACTTTCTACTGACTCCCAGATGTCGTATCCTAACACACTCAGATATGTCTATATCTTGAGTCTCCAGAATGATTAATTAGTTCCATCAAACAAAGGAGCTTTGTTTGATAAGAATCCTTCACCACCTGCCATTGTGTTCCTTCTAAGATCACCTTAGCTGATTAAGCTTATTCAAGAACCTAGCTCTATACCAATTGATATTCTCACAATGACACTATGAGGGGGGGTGAATCAGTGTAGTTATTTAAATTCAAATCTACCACTCTTAAAGCTGAAGCAAAGAGAACTTAAAAATAGATAAAGCAATTATCACAAGAGAGCACACCACAACACACAATGTAACGAGGTTCACCAATTTGGCTACTCCTCAAAAATAACTGCTCGGACTATGGTCCAAATCCAGTATTTGTAAAACACCAATTTTACAATATATTTACCAGCACCCACTGGAAGGAGCACCAACCCCTGATTTATCTGCACCAACAAAAAGGAGCACCAACCCCTATCCAAGCACCAACTTGGATCACAGTTTTGAAAGCTATATCAATGACATACAAATGCCTTCACTTTTTCAAGACCCTGACTGGTCTCCAATTTATCAAAACTCAGTAAACCCTTACTACTCTGCTTATCTCTCTCTTACAGCACTCTTCTAACCCTCTTTCGACAGCACTTTCACACATTCGGCGGAAACCTTAATTCTCTGCGTAACTACCCTTTTATAACAAACCTTTTGCTTGTAACTCCAGTTACAACGCCTTCTTTCATTCCTCATACGCCACTTGTCAATTGTAACTGTTTCTTTAATATTCTCTTCAGCCACTAGTCAATTGTAACTCCTTCTTTATGTGACTCCTTTTGTATATATAGAATGGGCATTTCGTTAAACATGTTACATGCAACGTATACCTCTACCATGACTGTTCGTCTTCTTGGTCATGACTATTCGTATATTTTTCTGTGCATGCATGCATTTTTTGATTCTATTTATTTGACTATTCGATTTCTCCTTCTTCGATAGTTCTTAAAATAGCTTGCATGATTTCTACCTGTAACTGTCACACTGACTCCAGTTAACTGTCTGTAATCATGTTGTTGTGACCTATCATGAAATCGTGATACTTCTGTATATTTCTCTTCTTCTTGGCTTGTACCCGCAAAAATACATGTGAAATCGTGATAGTTTTTGCCTCCTTGTCCTTTTCTTAGCTTGCACCTGCGAAAACAGAACATGTCACAAAATCGTGACACTTTCACTACCTTGAGCTCTTCTCTGCTTGCACTAGCGAAAACATGACATCTCATGAAATCGTGACATCTTTCACTTACGTACACTCTTCTCTGCAAGCACTAGTGAAAACATGACATGTCGCAAAATTGTGACATCTTTCGGATCCATACACTCTTCATGGCTTGCACCAGTGAAAACAAGACATGTCGCAAAATCGTGACACATTCGCTGCCTTGTGCCTTTCTCTATCTTTCACCCGCAAAAACACATGTCGCGAAATCGCGACACATTCACTGCCTTGTGCCTTTCTCTGTCTTTCGCTCTGCAAAAACACAACATGTCATGAAATCGCGACACATTCGCCTCCGTACACTCTCTCTCCTCTTTGGGTCGCGAAAACCTGACATGTCGTGAAATCGTGACACTTTTTCTCCTTGGCACTTTTCTTTCCTTCGAGTCGCGAAAACCCGACATGTCACGAAATCGTGACACTTTTTCTCCTTAGCGCTTCCTCTTGCAAATTATCGCGAAATCGTGACACTTTTCCTTGCTAGCTCTTTCTCTCAAACATGTCGCGAAATCGTGACACATTTTCATTTGTACTGCCTCTCTTATATATTGTCACAAAATCGTGACACTTTCCTTTGCAAGCTCCTTCTCTCCGAACATGTCGTGAAATCGTGACACTTTTCTTTGCTTGTGCCTTCTCCCCGAACATGTCGTGAAATCGTGACAGTTTTCTTTGCCTGCGCCTTCTCTCCAAACATGTCACAAAATTGTGACAGTTTTTCCACTTGCTTTATTCTCTACCATCATGTCACGAAATCACGACAGTTTTGCCCGCATTTTCTCTCTCCTCCAATATGTCGCGAAATCGTGACAATTTTGACAACATTTTCTCTCTCCTCCGAGATGTCGTGAAATCACGACAATTTTGACAGCATTTTCTCTCTCCTCCAAGATGTCGTGAAATCGCAACAATTTTGACAACATTTTCTCTCTCCTTCGAGATGTCACGAAATCGTGACAGAAAACATGTCGCAATATCGTGACAGTTTTCTTACTTGTATTTTTCTTTGATCCTTTGAATCTGGGCCACTTATGTCTTCTTGGAAATTCACTGTACATGCTACGGTGACCTCTGAACTCCTGTCCACTGCATCAACTGATCTATCTGTCTGTGTTGACAACAATGACAATACTGTTTCTGCACCTTGCTCAACAATATTATCTTATCATCCATGTCCTAAGTCTTGTGTTCATTGTTGTTATCTTATCTTATGTTGTGTTAATGTGTTATTATGACCATTAACTTATCATTGATTAATTAAACCACTTTTATTGTGAAATTCATACGCAAGCATCCAAAGAGTGATTAAATAAACACATGTGAGCCTACACCATGTAAATAAATAAAATAATCATCATTCATCACATAAGTATATCACATCCATTTCATCTAACATATCATGTCTATCTAATCACATACATCCATCCATCTATCATACAATCTCACAACCTAGCCATCTATATCACATCATCCATCCATAACATCATATCATGTCAATCATAAAATCATCATCGTATGTATTTATCATGAACAAATAAATACAAATCACCAAATGTCCATGTACATACCAATAATCATCCATACCTGTAAATACAAGATTAACATATGCATCATAATCATCAATGTGTATCATCCTACATTCATACATCTACATGCGCAATACATAATATCATCATCCACTCATAAAAATTATACAAAAATCATGGCCAACCTGCCACACCAAAAATATAATCACTATCATTATCCTCTTAGAGTCTCTCCATTTCCCTCCTATCTATCCTCTCTATCCGATGGCCCTCCCCTACCCTACCTGTCATTTGATCCTCTTTGATTCCACCTGCTAACTTGTAAAGTAGTTGGCCATATTGTAGCAAGTGTGAACATCTCTTCTAAGTCCTAGTTAATTTAGTGGCTAGGTTAGTTGTCGGCAAATTCTTTTATTGTCGGCAATATAGTTTAGTTGGATATCTCTTCTTCCCCTTATCCCTCCATTCTCTCCTATATTCCCTCTTCTACCTTATCACTCCACCTTCCTTCCCTCTTCTCCTCCAACCTCCCTTCTTTTTCTCTCCGCCGACTTCCTCCCTTCCCTCTTCATATAAATTAGTGATTATATCCTATGTTATGTTAATGGTTGTATTGGCTCTGCATAGTAATTAATAAAGCATTATTAGTTTCAATTTACCTTATTGTCACCTGATCCAATTTTAAGATTTGGTATCAGAGCTTTGCCAGGCAAGTGTGCTGGGCACAAATCCCGAGGGTACACGGTGATCTAGCTGGCGAGCATTTTGGGCATGTATCCCAAGGGTGCACCGTGATCGAGGAGTGATCAGATCGAGGAGGTGGCAGAGTGCAGATATGGGCACAAATTTTGAGGCGATTGACTGCACGATATCTAAGGTGACACATGGCAGGCAAAGCTGAGAGCTGAATCGGACAAGCAGCTCGAGGAGCTGAGGTGGACACTGACATGGCGGCAGCTGACATGTGGCGGGCGTTGGCTGAGTGCTGACTGGGTGAGCCAGGAGCTGACATGGCAGATCGGACATGGCGGATCGGGCGTGTGCTAACGTGGAAAAAAAAATTTTGTCCACGTGGCG